>JAQPPZ010003363.1:0-1200000 GCA_028583015.1 Wollemia nobilis | reverse complement strand
GACGTAGACACCTACAAGAAAAAAATGATGAACAAAAAAAAAGGTCGTTGGTTTAGAAGAAGGGACAATGTCATTTCAAAAACTTTAAAATTTTGCATGTAAAACGAGACATTAATGACATTAATGCTCCTAAAGCTGGGGTGTCCCCTCAATTTTTAGAAGAAATGCAAAATTCCTAAAGAAACTCAAAATGACAGGCGTAGAAGAAAACTAAAGTAGTAAATAGAGAGAAAAATAATGAAAAAGAAAAGAGAAAAGGGGAAAGGGGTGAAAATGAAAATCATTTCACCGTGCAAAGTGGAGAAGAAGAGTTCTAGAGAAAACAAATAAATGACACTTTCCACACATCATTCAACCATTTTGAGGGGTAAGAATGCCACAATAGCAAAGCGAGCATGGGTAAGGACTAAAAAGCTAACATCTAAACTAGGCTAGAGTAGCATTGAAGCCTTTATTTTAATTTTTGAAAGAAATCATCATATGAACCCTAAGAAAATTTGGAATCAAACCATGAATTTGATTGGATCTTGGTAGCGACTGAGTTTGCACCCCAAAAATATAGGGCATGAATTCATGCCCTAAAAGAGATGGGGCACGAATTTAGAAGAAAATAGAGAAAATGAGAGAAAAAAAAGAAGAAAGAGAGAAGAGAAGAAAATATATTAAAAGCTTTTAATGTGATTATGATGATTTTGATTTAAGTTTTTTTAGTGCTTTTAATTGATTGAAGTTTTATTTAATATTTTTTTTGCAGCATGATGTACTTGAGAGTAGGTAGTGATGGCCAATATCCTTAGAGGAGGTGCTACAATAACTCACAATGATGGAGAGGGACACACTACAGGTAGTGGGGCTACTACACTTAGTAGATATGTCCTAGGTGTAGGTGGATAGAGTGCTTCTAATGATGTTGGTGGAGAGATAGTATTAAAAATTGTCCACCTTCTGGCAATCCACAAGGAAGATGACAGTCACACTAGAGGAGGTATATCAGATCTTGAGGATACCCATTAGGGGGAGGATGATTTACAGATCATGAGTGCCAAAGATGACATTGTATACACTATCAAGGGATGTGACACATAAGGTTTAGTAGAGTGTAATTTGTGTTGATGAGATGTCAATACAATATAGAGTTAGGGCACTAGCGATCATGCTCTATGGGGCAGTGGTTGGATTCGTAGTGTGCCACATTAGTAGGCAACACCTACCATATGTATTTGTAGGAGTAGTAGTAGACATAAGGTATCAACATATTAGGTTCTCATGGGGACCATATGTCATGACATGTTTATATAAGATATTGTACAATGTTGTGTACAAGTGGTATGTAGGGCTAGTATGTAAGACTCTGCTCCAGGTGTGGTTTTGGGAACACATAGCTATTCGAATACCACATGCACTACCAAGACCACTGCTTGACCTAGAGTGACCAATAGCATATAGGTGGGCATGAGACTACAAGTGAGTCTAGAGGACATATACCAATATCCTATCACTAGCGAGGTAGGTGGTAGATGAGCTATGGGAGCACCAGATTATATGGTGACCATGACATCTACACCTTAGATAGGATGAGGATGGGGAGGAGTTGAATCGAGTATGAAGGATCAGGTGAATGGTGATGGAGAGAGACAAGTTAGAGGTCTACAAGTTTGACTAAGTCCAATGACAGTTTGAAATCCTATAAGAAGTGCCAACCCTACTAGACTACTAGTACAGACAGGTGTAGAGGGACCCATCAGGGATCGAAGGGGACCCTAATAGGGGAAGGTTCATAGAGGAGGACCTGGATGACCCATTCTACATCAATCCAAGAGTGGATGATGTTAGAGTATCCATCGAGTATGGGAGATGGTATAGGGGTATTGTGCCCTCGAGGATCTTCCCAGTGCCAATATAATAATGCTAGGTCATGACACAATAGGTGTAGTTGGCATCATGAGAGGCCACTTGATGCAATACTAAGTGATGATAAAGAGATGCAAGCCCTCCCAGGAAGACACAAGTATAGGTCAGGATAGAGATGGTGATAGCCATGAGGATGACCATCATCCTCTCTAGCTTAGGGGGGAGGTAGATAGTTGGAGGTTCCCCCATGGTGGTTGTGGCTAGGTTGAGAAAAATGATAGGAGGAGCCTCTACATTGATGGTAGCAGGATCATCAATCAAGATGACCTAACAAAGGAGGAAGAGGCACTAAAGACCAATATTGTGACCATGTAGAGGGAGATGGGCCTACTTTGATAGGACAGGGTCAAGAGGTAGAGGGGATGTAGAGTGCCCTGACCATGACACTCATAGAGTGGGACACGATGAGGGCTAAGGCAGATTGCCTTAGAGGAGATATGAGTTGGTTGGAGTAGGAGTGGCAGTAGGCTCAAGATGATGGGATGGCTATGATTATAGGAATCCAATAGGGTGAGAGGATTTACCTACTACAAGAGGAGCTATATAGGGTAGGGGAAGGAATAGAGGTGTCTATACACAGGGAGACATTTTAATAGATATTGTATTTTAGGTAGTTCTAGTGGAGTAGAGGGTGTCTTTATCATATTCCTTACAGACATAGAGTAGGTCAAAATCCAAATCATAGACTATTTCACTGTCTATGAACATAGCCCCACCAGGACCACCTCTAGCAACCAGAGCATAGGATGCTAGATCACAAAGTTAGGGCTAGGATCAAGATGACATGCCAATTTTTATTGTGACATGCATCCTTAGGCTAGGTGATGGTCGAGTGTTCCAGGCTTGGATTGTGGCACATCGACACATCAACTAACACAAACTTGATTTTAAGTAATACCATGTTGTGATTTATTATGTGTATGTTTTAATTATGTGATGTTAATTGTTGGTTATCCATAATTATATGAATGAATGCAATGCATAATTAATGAACCTTAACTAATAAATGTAAAATGAAATTAACTAATAAATGTAGAATAAGTGAATAAAACTAATTGAAATGCATAAGAAAATGATTAAAGGAGTAAAATACGAAAAAAAAGGGATGCAATAAAGAAAAGAAAAACAAGAAAAAAAACTACACTCCTATCAAATTTGTGACCCATAAAAATGGACTGCTAATTTGTATCAGAGTGAATTTGTGCCTCATAAGGATAGGACACAAATTTGGCAAAAGAGGAAAAAAAAGAAGGAAAAGAAAGAGAAGAAGAAGAAGAAGAAGAAGGAGAAAGTCAACAAAAGGTCAAATAAAGCAAAAAGATGCTTAGAATATGATATTTGAATCAACGTAGACTACAAGGGATTATTGTGATAAAATGATCATAAGCTAAGAAAAAAAAGAAAGGAAAATATGAAGTGGAACCTTTTGAGGATGTATTCTTGTAAATGGTCGAGGATGGAGCAAAACCTGCTATGAGTGTAGTGTTCATGAGTGACCATGAAGATATCCTATGAAGGTGTTATGCTCACTTAAAAGAATAATTTTGGAGCAATACCCACTATGAGTGTGGTGCTCACTAATGGATGCATGTGGAGAGATACCCATTAGGATGTATGTTTGTAAATGATTTGATCTGGAGGCTAGTTATCACTTGACGGTTATGAAGCTATCCATATGAGGTGTAGTGCTTGATTGATATGCCAAAAGGAGTTTAATCCAATAGGGGTGTGGTGTGTGCAAAAGATGACTGAGCAAAGCAAAGCATGATAGAAATTTTTTGTGTGTGTGCATATGTTAGATATAAGGAAGATAGAAGAATTAGAGAAGTAATAAGTAAATAGTATTGTGCGTGTGTCCTTTTTGCAGTTTTAATATCTAAGATATGTGTATAGGATAGTTAGTGGTTGTATGAACACCATAAATGATATTCATGCAACATCTACATTAGGTTCACTAAATATGTAGAGGGGGAAAAACTACCCACCACCTATGATTCTTGACTAGATCCACTAGGAGCCAAGGTGACCACGGGGTTGTGTTTCCTCTACACTTAGGGGCTTGGGGGATCGAAGGTTCACCAGGAATGGTTTAATAACTCGATCCAAGTCTAGGATGTAATGTTTGATTTGTTTCTTTGAATAAGCACCTATGTTTGGTCTTACAAAGATCTAAGATATGAAAAATAAAGAACAATGCATGTCAAGAAATAATGCAAGCAAATAAAGGATCTATCTCTAGAATGCTTCTTTCTTTCGATGAAGACTATTCCTAAATTTGTAAAAAAATAAATCTTTTGTTCTTTTCAAGCAAGAGACCAAGAGAATGCACAAACAAGATTAGCCTAGATGCAAACTATATGCTTTTTTTCTTTTGATGCCTAGAAACAAAATCAAAATGCCTTATTTTTCTTATGATCTAAATTTAGAAATGAACAAAATGGACACATGCACACAAAAAACAATCTAATATATCTATCAGATCACTTACTTGATCTAGTGGTTGATTCTAGCTGAATTTATGCCCTATAAATCTCAACTATGAATTCGATCAAACTTGCAAAATAGCTTCAAAACCCTTGAAAAATTAATCAGTGTTTGGGGGCCTGATTAGGATACTATGTGAATAAGCTTAGAGGCACAACATTCAAGTTCGCTTGGTCCTTTTAGCTAATAATTCAAAATTGAAAATGATTATTGACCTTTGGGAACAAGCAAAACATAATATGATAGAATGAAATAGTGAAACAAAATGAATGCAATGATAAAATAGATGAATAATCAATTACTAGGATTTTGGGAGTAGGAAAATTATCCCCAAGCTATTGTAACCAAATTTATGCCTTGTAATTAGTTAGTGTGAATTCTATAATAGAGAAGAAATGATAAAACCAAAGGTTTCACCAAATTTTTGCTCTATAAGAGTAGGGCACAAATTCATAAAAGAAGACTAAAGAGCTAAAATATAGACTAAAAATTACAATAAACAACTAAGTTTTAATGATCGAAGAGCTAATAACATAAAAAAATTGATAAGCTTGTGGCGGAAGCAAGAGTAAAGGCAGTAACCATGGAGGAAGACCTCTCCTTCTCTAGAAGATAAATGGTGTACACAATCTATCGTTAGGGCTTCTCCACTTGCTTGTCCACAACAAACAAAAAGTAAAGCACTAGAGCATTCCAAAAGCATCAAATCACTTACAATAACCACAAAGTTAGATCTCTAAATTTTATTAGCTAGGTAGAATCCAAACAACACCAAGAGAAAAAGAGGATCCAATTCTTCTATTTATAAGATGTTTGGAGGGGTTAAGGTAAAAAAATAAAAAACAACCTTGGCCAAGAGCTGATACCATAGAGGTTGGCCCAAAATTGGGGTTTTCAAGAGAAAAAATCCTAACTTTGTCAAATTCATGCCCTGTCCTAGATGACCAAAAATTCGGTAAGGCTAAGAAAAAAAGCAAGCAAAAGGAAGAAAAATAAGCCCAAACTTGCCCTTAGAAAGCTTGAAGGACTTCTTATGGATCTAAAGAGAAAAGTGACTCATTTTGATGGGTTAATTATCCATGTCTATATATATGTATGCATGTATGTAAAACAAAATATAATCTTTTAATAGGATTGAAATGAGATTACCTAAATTATATCATGACCACATTATGCAGGAGCATTCAAAAACCCAAATGCCAAGTTGAGAAGCGATAAGGGCAATAACCTAGCCATTATGTAACCATTTTCAAAAAGTTAAAAATATATTCTAAGTGAACAACATTTGGTGGTTGCAACAAGAAAAAGAGAAGAGAGGAAAATAGAGAAGCCTAGGAAAAGGGAAGCCCAAGAGAAGAGAAGGAGTTTTCAAAATTATTCTATCTTGTATTCCAATGAAGAATCAATAAATAAATAATCAGTTTTACCCAGGGTAATGCATAAAAATGAATTATCATAAATTAATTAATATTAAGATATTTGAAAATTAAAATTGGTGAACGACATCAACCCATTTTCCCAAAATTTTTAGGGGTAAATTTTTTAGGGTTGGTTCACCCTAAAATTATAATACTTTTACGGTTTAAATTTTAAATTACCAGCCTTCCCACCTAGATTTTGGACCTTTTCACCTTAAAATTATATATAATTTTATTAACATCAACAAATTCACCTATTATACCCCTAGTATATATACCTAATGTGATAGCGATAATCATACACGTTAAACATTGGTTCTCCTTGATAGACAATAGAGAAGCCAAAAAATGAGCAAAAAAAAAGAATAGAAGCAGAATAAAAGACGGATGACTAGTAGCAAAGAATAAATGAGAGGGTCGATAACATAAACGAGGGGTATCAGATCATAGATGATGGACGATAGATAACATAATAAGTGAAATATGCTCGATCGCAGAGAATAGACTATAAATGAAAGATGCCCAATCATAGAGAACAAACTACAAACAAAAGATGCTCAACCATATAGAAAAGACTACAAATGAACAATGCTTGGTTGCAAAGAAAACTACAAACAAAATATGCTTGAACATAGAGAAAAGACTACAAACGAATGGTGCTCAGTTTTAGAGAAAAGACTACAAATGAACGGTGCTTGATTGCAGAGAAGACTACAAATAAAGGATACCTGGTCATAGAGAAAGAGGATGAACATAGTACATATGATAGACACCAGAGAATATACTATAGACAAAAGGTGACACGATGACTAGTAGTATAAATGAAGATGATCGATAGCATAAACGAAGACACCTGATAGCATAAATTAAGACGACCGATAGCATAAACAAATACGAAAACCAATGATAGGTAGACCACGATGTTCCTTATAGAACTTGTAGAATTGTCACAATTTTATTCAATCTTGCATTCTTTTTCTAACATTTTTCTTTATAGGCATAATGGCTCCAACTGCCAATGGAAACAAGGGAGAAAAATATTCTGGAAAAAAGAGTATCCTAAAATATTTTAGCCATATCTCAAAATATAATGAGGCATTGAAATCCAATGAGGCATGAAAATCTGCACAAATGCAAGGTACATACCCATTTTACCTACTTAATAGTAATTTTAATAAGTAATTTCAAAAAATTATATAGAACATTTTTGAATGCAGAATACATGATTGATCCTAATATACCTCCACTTGATGATATTTCCAAGGATGAAATACATCAACATGAATATTTGATCAACAATGACATACAACAACTTGAATAGAATCTTGAAACTAGCACACAAACCAAAAATGAAAATGATCATTCTAACCAAATACACACTTTTAGGGAATATTCTACTAAGAAACATAAACGTAGAAAGTTAACAAGGTGAACTATTGAAAGGTCATCAAAATATTCATTTATTGAACCAGTGCAACCAAAAAATAGTAATGATATGCCCACATAATGTAGATGCATTATTTATAGTTGGAAACTAGGAAAAGATCATAAGATGCAAATTAAGTTGGATACAATAGAAAAATATTGTGGGAAAGTTTATGTGATAGTAAAATAAAGTGATGGAATAACTAAGAAAATAATTAGGTGGAATAATACAAAAAAATGGGTACATGTCAGATATGCAAAATACTATGACAAAGATATGAAACAACAAAAAATACTAGCTTAGAATGGTGGAATGATTCCATCATAGTTTTAAAAAATTCATAAAACCCCTTTAGTTTCAAAAAGCTTATAGTTTGTTGTTGTATTTACTATTCTTAAAAATGGTAGACCTATGTCAAATTTTATTGATTTTAAGCACTCTTTTATCCGATTGATGTACCAAACCTCCCCAGTTTCTATTGGTTAGATCAAAGTGGTTGGGAAATGGGAAATATCTCTCTTTGGTTGAGAAGGAGAACCTGAAAGAGAAAGTTAAAATTCTAAATTCATTTCACTTTATATTAATGAGGTAACTATTGTTGACAACACATATTGGATTTGAATGCATATTTACACCTTTTAAAATCATGTAAGACAATCTTATTTTCCAAAAATACATAAAATGGTGGAAAAATATAATGTGGAAAATATTTACAATATTGTTGTTACTAGCTTAAAGGATACTACTGGAATGGATGATGAAGTAATAGCCATTAAATCAATATGTTTTGGAGCTAATGGTGCTGCTATAATGTAAATTAATATAAATGGTCTTTGTGTTTGACTTCAAACATCAATTACCCCATATTTGATCCCAATTCACTGCATGGCTCATAGAATAAATCTTGCATACAAAATTATGAGCACATTTGAAAATGTTGCAAGAGTCAAAGAACTCATACATGAAGTACATGCTTATTTTTTATGCAGTCCAAAAATATTTGCAAAGTTTCAACTGTTTGCACTAGGAGTTATAGAAGGTAAAAAGTTATTGAAAGATGTATATAGTAGGTGGATTTCATTATTTCAACCTGTAGCAAGATTTTTCAAAGAATATAAATCCTAAGTAGGCTTTATGTATGATAATAAGAGGGTAGTTGATAAAGAAAAATATTTGCTATATCGTATGATAGACTTGGAAATGCTACTCACTTTATGTGGTGTTCTTCCAATGTTGCATGAAATGAATACTTTGATAAAACTTGTGCAACAAAGATCTATTTATATTGTTTATTTTATCAAGATTAGAAAACAAATTTGTATGGGTATTGATACGTTATACCTGTCCCGTGAAAATTTATGGATCCTTTATTTTATGATTGGAGAACTTTAATAAATGTCAATGAAAAAATAATTTGGTAAAGTTCAACATCAATGATCATCTTTGTATTAATGTTCATGGAAAAGAGATACCTTTATATTGTTTTGAGAAGTGATTGGATATAGTTACTCAAGATGTTGAATAGATGCCAATCATATATAGCAAATTTGATGTGGTTTACTCAATACAAGGATTAAATTGAGAAAAATAGTAGAAACATTTACAAGAGAAATCAAATACCATTTTCAAAGAGATGAGTTGCTTGAAGCGACGGGTGTGGTTAATCCCATGTTTTAGGATTCGAGAACAAACTATAATAGTAAAAAAGAATTGTTTATAAAATATATGGGTACACTTATTCAACATTTTTCTAAATGTGTGGAATTCAATGGTATTCTAAATTGTACTACTCTAAAAGAATGCACCTATACTATTGCATCAAATATATCAAACATTAAAGCATAAAAAGGTGAATAAAAATGAATTGAACAAGAAATAATAAATTCTTTAAATTATCATTGCAAATATCCTTTACAAATACGTCCCTCTTAGGGATACCAAATTCTTTGATACAATTGATACAATATTTTGAGCCCCTCAAAGGGGATGGTACAATACGTGGGCTCTTAGCGTATACACGAACTACGTAAGGCTCAAGGAAGCCTTCTTCTCACTTGATCGAAGGAATGTGTTACCAAGAATACTTTGAATATAACCAGATCCTGTAAATCTATATTCAAGAAATAACATAATATAGTTAGAGGCAAAGGAGGTCTCTCATGATGAGGCTCTTGATAGGGATTTGCATGAATTAGGATAAATATAGCAAGAAAGCATGGAAACTTGTAAATATGATTACAAAACCTCTAAATTATTATAAATAACGATAATAAAGCAATAAATCTAGCTATTATGATGCATAATATGCCATTAAAACTTTAAATGAATCAAATATAATGAAACTAGTGCAAATTGAAAAAATAAGAGAAAATGAGGTAAAGCTACCTCTGATTCCTAAAATTAATCGTATACAAGCATAAATGAAAGCTAATCTATGTAAGATCTACCTAATTGCATGCTTAGAATGAAAATACTATGGCTAAATTTAAGGGAAATCGAATGTCAAACCCTCACCACGGGTCTAAACCATAACTAGCTCTATTAGTTGTGGCTAGCAGTCGCGACTGAGGAGAAAATCCTCTTGCTCTTGTAATCAGGGCTTGAATCTCAAATTCCTCCATGGAATTGATGATCAAGGGTTGCCTATGTGTTCTACAACTAATTGACGATGTAGATTCTTTGAATTTGTAGTGGAAGTGGCTCAATTAGGGATGAATGATCTCTTCAAGCTCTTGAAACCTCCATAGCTTCAAATGCAATCATGATTCTCCAAATTGGTAGCATGTAGGCACTCCTCAAGGGTTGTAGGTGGCTCTCCAATTCGGTAGGGCTTCACTACATTCAATTGAAAGCTTCTCTAGACTTTTAACCAATTTGGAGGGGGGTCTTATAGCACTCTCAATTCCTAATCCTAGCTTCCTTGAGAAGCCAAGATCAAGAACCAGGAGGTTGGAGCAGTTGGGAGGAATAATCTAGAAGCTTCCTCACTTGAAACCACTCAAAATGCATTGTCAAGGCCCTTGTAACTAATTTTGGCCTAGCTCAGGAGTTCATGATAGTTGTAGATCTAGACACGGATCTTAGGCGCAACTAGATATGTTAGCCACGGGTGTCAATCGTGGTTGATATCTTAGTTGCGGATTCCATCTACAACTAAGGTTTAGTAGACCAAAACTACCTAAATTGAGTGGTTAAAACCACTACTTTACCTTGGAATGGTCCAAGATCATTCATATGGTCTACGAGGATGCCCATATGAGTAGTCCCCTACACATGACGTATTTTAGGTGTCTATAGATACCCCTTTTGGGATGTGTTATGGGAACACAACATTGATAAAAAATAGACTGCCTAAAGCCATGTTGTAGGTTGAATGATGATCATTGATCTGATCAACATTAGATGCCCAGTCCTACAAAAGGATGCTTATCTTAGAATCATTACTTCCAACTGAGGGAAGGCTTAATTTTCAAAGCTTTCGTATGTCCACAATGATCAGGTAGTCAGGCTATAATTGTTATGATATGTGGAGAGCTACTAGCTTAACTATCATATTTGCTTTTTGCCCCAACAAAGGGTAAGCTTATGATAGTTGTTGGCAATTATTCATAATATGAACACAATTTGACAAGATCGAGTGATCTCTTGTTGAATTTGATTATGATTATTGATATTATGACTACCCCCTCAAGCGACAAGTAGATGAGGATAGTACAATTAATGAAGCGACATGTTGCTTGACCCAGATGAATAATTTGGATGACTGAAGACTTTTGCACTGCTATTATTATTTGGCAAGGCCTAATTCAACCATTATTTCAACCATTAATAGTAATTGTACATCTCTATCCCATGAGGCAATTTGGCTGCAATGGCATTCTTAGGGAATCAAGGATGATAGCAATTCCAATTAGGCTTGTGTTGAATCACTATGGTTGATGATATGCTGAAGATGTCATATATAAAATGAAATGAATGCTTCATTCCTATGGGGTAGTCCAGCCACTGTGGCCTTCTTCAGGATCAAAGTGAATCATTACAATTCAATGATGATTAATTTACCCCAAATGGACTTATGGTGATTTACTCATCTTGCCGAATTACATGGAGCGCAAGTCACTGCAACCTCCAAGTGTATAGGGAAAATAACTGGATACTTTTGAATTATGTGAATTTTTATTGTTATTTTTGAAATTTTTGAGAGTTTTGTATGATTGAATATTTTTTATTTTTCATTTTAAAGCTCCTCATGGTGAAATTTTGAGGGTATTTATTGGATTGACCAAATAACCAGGCATGTTTGGAGCCTTTTGGGGTTTGATATAGCAAGGCAAAGGGCATGACATTTTGAAAACATAGCAATTGATTAATGATGGAATTGAATTATGCTATTAATTAGGAATGCGTGCTTCCTATTTTTACCCCATGTTGCTTGATTGTTTTATTGTTGATTCTGGAGACGAATGAAACATATCATGCCCCAATTAATGCTTGCAAATGTTTTGTTTTGATTTTATGTTATTGATGCAATGCTGAATGCAATGCTTACATGATGATGTGATTATGCTATATGTATGCAATGTACGAATGACATGCACTAGCTAGATGATAGATGTTCTATTAGATTCCATGATCTATATGTATAAATGGACTATTTTGTATGCATATGGATGCAATGCTTATTGTTAAATGCATTTTTAATTTTGATTCAATTTTATGCATCTAATTTATGTGGTTATGATATGGTGAATGCCAAGTATATGATGCATTATTTACATGATGATGATCTAATGTAAATGAACTTGTATGATTTAATCACTTAAAACATAAGGAATGAATGCAATATGTGCTTAACAATCTAATGGAAGACACCACAAAATGTATAAAAATCATGAATGTAAATGTTAAATATTATCATAAGAATTAATCACTTAGGCATCCATTTGTAGTATGAAACAATTGTGATATGTAATAATATGCTGAGATGATATGATTTTTTGCTATGAGGAATTTTTTAGGTTTGCCACGAGACTCAAACACCCTAGTTGACTTATCAAAAGTTGTATAATGACTATACTAGACTCCTGAAAAGAAATGTTTTTGTTATGAAAGACCCATGTATTCATTATCCCTGTGTGTGCAAATAAATATATTAGAGGAGACATAAGACTACCTCATTATGCTCATATATTTAATAAATAAAATTTTTAACAAGTATGCTCGTATATTTAATAAACAACTCATATGTAGATTTTTAGTCAATACAAGGACCCCAAAATACAGGGTTAACCACACCCATGGCCTCAAGAAAATCATCTCTTTGAAATTGATCTCTTATTTCACTTGTCAATGGTTCTACTATTTTAAATAATTTAATCTTAGTATTATGTAAAACTATTTTATTTGATCGCCTTTCAAAATAATATAGAGGTATAATCATTCAATGAACATTATGTGTTATGGAAATTTGTTCAACATCATCCGTAACTATATTTGATCACCTTTCAAAATAATATAGAGGTATAATAATTCAATGAACATTAATACAAAGATGATCATTGATGTCAAAATTCAAAAAGCTTTTAGGGATCTGTAAAAGTTCCTTCGAAGACATATCCTATCAATAATCATACATATTTGTTTTCTTACCCTCATGAAATCAACAATATAGATTGATCTTTCTTGTGCAATTTTAATCAATTTATTCATTTCTTGTAACATTGGAACAATACCACATAATGTTAAAAGGGTTTCCAAGTCATTCAAACAATATAGCAAATCTTTTGCCTTATCAACTGCCCTATGATTTGCGTACATAAATCCCATTAACAATTAATATTTTGTAAAAACTATGTGTGCATTATGATACAATGAAATCCACCTTGTATCACATCGTTTTAATAAATTTTCCTTTTATAACTCCCAGGGCAAACTGTTGAAACTCTGCAAACATTTTTGGACTACATGAAAAAATGAATGTGTTTTGCGGATGAAGTCTTCAACTCACGCAACATTTTCAAAAGTCCTCACAATTTTATATGCAAGATTCACTCTATGATCTATGCAATGAATGAGTATCAAATATGGGGTAATTGATGTCTGAAGTCAAACACAAAGATCATTCTTGTGTCCTTACATTATAGTAGCATCGTCAACTCCAACACATATTAACTTTGTGGTTATTTTTATATCATTCATTCCTACAATATCTTTTAAACTAGTTACAACAACATTATAGGTGTTTTTGCATTACAATTTTCCACCATCTTATGTAATTCTAGCAAACTATATTATATTTCATGATTTTGAAATGTGTACACATGCATGCAAATCCAAGATATGTTTTCCACATCCATCACCTCATCAATTTAAAATGAAATTAATTTGGCAAGTTTTAATTTCTCCCTCAAGTCCTCCTCAATCAATAATATATATTTTACAATTTTCCAACCACTTCGATCTGACCAATGGGAACTAGGAAGGTTTTGTACATTAGCTAGTTGAAATAGGTGCTTATAATTAATAAAATAGGACATGGGTCTACCCTTTTTAAGAATACTATATACAACAATAAACTGCAAACTTTTTGAAGCTAAAGTGATCTTATAAATTTTATGAAATTAGGCTTCAATCATTCCACCTTTCTCAACAAGATATTGTTGTAGCTTCAATTATTTTTCATATTATTTTGCATATCTAACATGCATGCATTCCAATGCATTCTTCCACCTAACTATTTTCTTAATTGTTTCATCACTTTCAGTAACTATTGAATAAACTTTTCCATAATGTTTTTCTATTGTATCTATCTTTAGTTGCATCTTATGATCCTTCCCTAGTTTCCAACTACAAATTATGCATCTACATTATTTTGCATATTAATTATTGTTCTCTGGCTGGATTGGCTCTATAAAGAGATATGTTGATGACCATTCAACCTTAAATGATCATCCAATAGTCCATCTAGTTAACTTTCTACGTTTAGTTTTTTTGCTTGAAGATTTCTCAAAGGTTGTATTGTATTTGAATTATCGCTTTTTTTTTTCATGTGGCATGCCATTTTGAGAAATATCTTCAAGTGTTTGTTGGAAATATCATTGTTAAAATAATTTTCATGTGAATGCATCTCTTTGTGAGGAATATCTTCTAGTGGATGCATATCAGGGTCAACATATTATTCTGCATACAATAATATTCTTTATCATTTTTGGATTTTATAAAAAAAAATTACAAACAGAAAAAATATTTATATCATCATGCAATATGGCCAGAGCCATATACTAAAAATTAACTTTTTTAAGAAGAAAAAAATATTTAAAATAATCTATAGAATACACAATTGTTTAGTAGGTAAAAATCATTTGTACCTTGAATTTACACAAATATCGATGGCTCGTTTTATTTCTATATATGGCTAAAATATTTGAGGATACTCTTTTCAGTAGAATATTTGTATCCCTTCTTTCCATCATCAATAGGTGCAATTTTACTTGTAAAGAAAATATTTTTCATTTTAGAAAATTAATAAATTATTGAACAGATCTATAAGGCCTCAAGATAATCTTGTAACTAGAATAAATAGATGGTTGGTTGCTAGAAAATACATACCAATTTCCAAGTAAACTTTATCATGATTTTTTAGTGCATGCCACTACTCTGTTTTTTGGAGATAGCACTTGTAGTTATTAAAAGGACAAATAAAATCAATATACAAATTCAAATTTGTAGCCTTGTATAGGAATTTCTATAATTTAAGAAAAATAACATATATATATATATATATATATATATATACAAAATATAATTAGAGATTCAAATGTGGAAAAATATCATATTATAGTACTAAATGGCCTAGAAACTCATAGTATTAGTGGAATAGATAGAGGATCACAATGTCTTAAGGGAAGGTTAGCTAGCTGAAAAATCCATGAAAACAGTCACTTGTCGAATAGAGGAAAACAGGAAAATATATTCTCCTTGAACTCATATTCTCTAAAAATAAAGAGAAACAGAGAATCATAGTGTCTTAAGAGAAACAAAAAAATTATCTATTTGCAATTTTATGATAGAAAAGCAGATCTTTCTACTACAACTCCTTGAACTCATATTCTCTAAAAATCAAGAGAAACAAAGAATCAAAGTGTTTTAAGAGAAACAAAGAATTACATTTTCTTAATATAAATAAAACTATCTAAAAAATACATCAAAACAATCACATGCGAAATAGAGGAAAATAAGGAAAGGGAAACATAGCATTGACCTATTTGCAGTAAATAAAATAAATACAACAAAATAAAAACATGTAATTTGATAACAGAAAAACAAATCTTATTACTAAAATTGCTTGAACTCATTCTCTAAAAAAATAAGAGAACAAAGGATCACAAATTTGTAGTGTCTTAAGAGAAACAAAGAATCATAGTGTCTTAAGAGAAGGTCAAGTAGCTAAAAAATGCATCAAAACACTCATATGTGGAATAGAGAAAAATAGGGGAAAATATAGAAAAACAATAAAATAAAAACCTGCAATTTTATAGCAAAAAATAGATGTTACTACTACAAATCCTTGAAATCATATTATTCAAAAAAATTTAGAGATATTTTATACCTTTATTTTTACAACCGATGCATGATCTGAATCTAGTTTGGGTACAAAAATTGATCTGAATATAGTTTGAGTGCAAAGAAGGGTTCGACCCCTATCTGGGTGCAAAGAAAGGTCCAATAGTAGATCTGGGTATAAAATAGGGTCTGACCCCTATTCGGGTGCAAATCAGGCTCTAATAGTTGATTTAGATGCAAAACAGGGTTCGATCCCTATTTGGGTGCAAATTAGGCTCTAGTAGTTGTTTCGGGTGCAAAACTGGGTTTGACCCCTATGTGAGTGTAAATCAGACCCTGATAGTTAGTCTGGATGCAAAACATGGTTCGATCCTTATTCAAGTGCAAATCAGGCTTCAATAGTTATTTCGGGTGCAAAGCTAGGTATGAATCCGATCTTGGTGTATATCAGACTTCGACAGTCATTTTAGGTGCAAAGCTAGGTCCAAATTTAGTCTAGGTGCAAATATGGGTTCGACTTCCATTATGGGTAGAAAATGTATCTGGCTATAGTCTAGGCACAAATAAGGGTCTTCTCTTTATCCGCATGGAAAAAAAGGTCCAAATACGGTTGGTGATCGATTGGTTTCTACACACGGTTGAAGTTTGGTGGAATTTTGCACTTGGTTGGAGTTTGGTAGAATTTTGCAACAGATCAAATGTTTTAATTCTTGTATTTTTTGTTTAAAGGTTTTACTTTTCACTAATACTACTCGATTTTCTAATGGTTTGAATTTTTTACATGAAAAATATCATTGTTGTGTTAATTATATATCTTGGTACAAGAAGTAAATTTGATGGGATAATTTAAAAAATTTATAATTTCAAGGTGAAAGGGGTCTTCAATTTAGATGGGAGTGCTAGCGATTTAAAAAAAATTAGTAATATTATTATCAATGTGCGACAAGCCAATCCCTAAAAAAATTTTGGACCCAAAATTTTTAGGTGAATGGATCAATGTCTAGGGTTCCCAAGTTTACGAATTTCTATTTTTGAAAATGCTAATATTCATGAATTAAAAATAATTCACTGCTCTGCATAACCCTACTTGGCATTCTTGATACCCAATGCCAAGGTTTGGCCCTTTGTGTTAAGTGGGTCATCAAATCATTCATGGATAATGAGGCATGGAATATTCTCATATGATACTATAACAATGAAGGTTCCCCTTTTGGTTGTAAGAGATGGAGGGGTATGGGGTTCCCTTCCCTCCTTGTTGCTCCTATGTCTATCAAAGTATTAGGATCCTTTATCATTAGGAGTATTTGGAAATCCTGAGAGAGTGTTAAGCCTTGGCTGAGATAGAATAGCTAGAGCTTCTTGCATGACTTATCCATCAATCAAATGAATGTTTGGTGGTCACCTATCATCACCTACCAGGGTTCCTCGCTTGCATAGGTTCCTTGGGTTCATACACTTAGATTATTTTCCAAAGGTGTGTGGTACATCATTGATTTCTTTTCTCATCATACTAGAGATTGGATACCTTGGGATGAATTGAGAGCCAAATTTAGGCTTTGTTACTCTAACAAGGATACTTTTGAGGTTGTCAAGGCTACTCTCCCTAACTCCATGTTACATAATTTTTTTTTGCTTTTATAGTGACCTTGGTGGAAGGACTGGAAGTGGCATCCAGATAGTCTGCTATAAAATTAAAAGACCTGATTGGGGTATCAATGGCTCTCTCCTTGACTCCTCATGATTGATAAGCTCAATCAACAACAAAATGTCTCCTCCCCTTAACCTGTTTGGATGCGCAGGTTCCAAACCACCTGGAATCCTTTCTTGGAGCCCAAAATTTCCTATTTTACCTAGAGTTTTATCCAACAAGGGCCTCATATTTGAGAGTTTCTTTGACATTTAGGCATCCCCAACCCTTCTTGCCCTTTATGTCTTCAGTCTAAAGACTTTGTCCATAGTTTTTGGGTGTGATTGTGCTCATTGCTTTGGGAGTGGATTTTTCCCTTTTTAGACCATATTCTTGTGTTGCATTTGAGTAGAAGCATACCATTTTGGAAGATGCCCCTCTCTTGTCAGCTCTTTTCTTTGAAGTGTAGCACTTGTTTCATATGGTGGCCATGTATAACATATGGATATTTAGAAATGATTCTATCTTTGGTAAGTTTTCTTCTTCTCTGCACATCTCTGCTTTTGAGAAGCCTAACATTATTTCATCTATGTATTTTTAGATTATGGTTCAAGCCAATAAGGTGGCCATGGAGCTCACTCATATTTAAGAGCTTATTGATCATTGGGGGAATGCACTATGCACATTCAATTGGGTTTCTCCTGAGTAAGATACTCCTCAAATATAATCTAGGTCTAGACAATGTCATCGCTTGGTCCCAAAATGAAGTTCTATTCCAGCATAAGGTATCCTTCCTTATAGAGATGGCCATGGGTACTTGTTTGTTCCTCTCTCTTCCCTAGCTTCTTGGCTTGATGTATGGGAAAATTTAGGAGCTTTGTTGATTTTTGCTAGTGAAGAGATGGTTTTTGGTGTCTAGGAAGACGATCCTGACACTGCTTCTTTGGTATAGGGATGGGGATCGACACTAAAGTCTCCTAATACTAGTGTTATATGGTAATTGATCTAGATGATGGTCGAACCCATGTAATGGATCTTCACCATTGTGAGGATTTTTTTTTGTTATTGCTCTTGTCATTATGTAATCATTTCATTCTGTTAGCAAGTTGTTTGTGTTTGTCCACCAATTTTGTAAGTTAGTTTTGATTAGTTGTTAGTTGTTTGATTAGGTTCTTGCTCTATTTTGACAATGATGGTGTTAGCCATGTGGCATGTTTATCTACCTACTTTTTTATTTGTAAAAGTGTATTCTTTTAATTTCTTTAATATAATTCCTTTTTACATAAAAAATAAAGTAAAAATATAAAAAATTAATACTATGAGCTGGTCCACTTTTATTCTATTCATTTTATTATCAACTTGAAATTGATGCCCTAACTTCTATATCTATAAATATATTTTCTATAACAGCCTCATAATTTCTTAATACCTTTTTTTAGGGTTCTTATTCATTCCCCTAATATTCCAAGATATTATTTTTATTGTTATTTTTTATTTTTATTTGTGGGTTTAGCCCCACTTCTTGTTAGCACTTGTGATATTTGCTTTTGTTTTTCCATATCAATATCCCTTTAGGTTTATTTTTCTCTTTGTTTTTGCTTATTGGGTTTTACTCTCTTTTTTCATTCCTAGCAAAACTTTCATCTCCATCAATCTCTTCAATATTATCACACTGATCATAGTGAGACTTATCATATTTGTGTTTGTCTTGTTTTGAAGGATCTGAAGTGCAAGGAATAGCCTCAAAAGCACTTTCTTATTTATGTTTTCTTAGAAACCCTAAAGTGCAAGGATGCTCTTCTATAACAATTACATTCTCTAAAAAACCTAATTTATTATGGGTTTCCTTCATCCTCATTTTGTTATTATGTTGCTCTTGAAATTTTAAAGTGCAAGGGATAACATCTTCATCCCTTTCACTCTTATTACTTGGAGAGGATTCTATACTACTTGAGAAAAATGAAAATTATTTACTTGGAATAAACTTGACCTTTTTTGTTGTCTTTGTTTTAGGATTTCTCTCCGCATATTTTTTTTGCACCTTTAATTCCTTCTAAATTTGCCAAATGATATTGTAGATAGGATTTATTTACCTCTTCTTTTAGAGTGGAATATCCTTGATTTGATATAGCTTCAATTAGTGTATTATTTCCTTGCTTCATCTTGAATTTTATTTCATGGCTAGATTTTTTTGTCTCTTTTATTTATAGTTTTCACTTTGCAAACTCTTGCCATGTGTCCAATCTCATAACAATTGTGGTAACAGAATGCGATATTTTCATAATCTATTTGTTGATCCCATTCTCTTGATTTAGATTTTATCTTAATGGATTGTGGCAAAGGTTTTAAAATATCTATAGCAACACATATTCGAGTATGTATAACATGCTTCCAATCCTTAGTAGTTAGTCCTTCCTTGATGAACTCCCCTAGGGTATTTCCAATATTCTTCAAAACATCCTTATTTATAAGTTGATATGGAATTCTAAAAAACCTAACCCATATTAGAAGCTTCTTAACATTTTATGTCTCAACAAAAAAATATTCATTCCATGGTCTCAAATAAAGTGCATCTCTTCCCCTAAACCATGGGCCACCAAAAATTAATTTATTTATAATTTTTAAACTAGAAAAGATGATGAGGAAAAAAACTTTAGGAATAAAAGTCACAAACTAATTTGAATTTAATCCTCACTTTCACTTGATCCAATTTTGAATCTCCAAAAACCCTGGCATTGATCTATATAACTTACATATTAACCCTCTAATTTTAAAAACTATTATATCATGCTTAATCATTTCATCCTTGATACTCACTTCTAGTGTAACATCTGCTACCTAGATCAAACTTGCCATGTATTTGCTCTTCTATTTATTTACATCTCGGGCCTCTATACTTCCAACTAGAGCATACCGACTTCCCATTAGGGCTTTCAAATATGACTTTCCTTCCATACTAGCTAGTGGAGCTTGCTCTTGGATTGTATTCCCTCTTGGATTGTAATCTCTCCTACCTTGCACTCACTCTTGACCTACACTCCCTCTTGGCTTGCAATAGCCATTATATCTTTTTTTCGATGTTCCTTTGCTTCAAAATTTTTTGAGGAATAATATTCCATGCATTCATGGTAAGGGTTTAAAGTATTTATGCTCTTCGAATGAACACATTGCTCTTTTTCCATGATTGAATCTCAACTTGCACTCCCTCTTATCTCACACTTCCTCTCGGCTTGCACTTCCTCTTAAATTACATTATATTTTCTTCAACTAGATCATACTTTGCTTTCTACTTTCTACTCACACTTTCTCCTCACTCTCACATTTACTTTTGCCTACACTCACGCTTGTGCTCTCTTTCGACTCTCGACTCATGCCTGCACTTGCTTCCAACTACACTCACTAACTATACCACACAGTATTGTATTAGTAAATATACACACTTATTAAAATATTATATAACATTATTTTCAAAGGGCCCTTATCTTAAACCATTATTTAAATTTCCAAAATCCTTATCAATAATCTTAAACTTTAAAATAAATTTAGATTTTATTAATCCTTCTCAAATACATTAAAAATTATTTTCAAAATATTCTTATCTTAAACCATTATTTAAAATTCCAAAATATCTATCATTAAAATCATTTAAGCTTTAAAATACATTTAATTTCATTATTGTTTTTATTAAAAGATGTCTAAAAAATAAGATTTATTTAATAAAGTTGAGAGTACAATTGAATGAGCGCATAGCCTTTAGTAATAAATTAATATTATCAAATTTTTAGTATCCTAATTATTAACTTGAAATTGGTGTCCAACACTAAAAGAAGAAGAGGTATTAAAGTGGAACGAAATACATAGGAATATAAAAGTAAAGTAAAAAAATTAATACTATGAGTTGTTCCACTTATTAACTTGAAATTGGTGTCCAACACTAGAGTTAAAAAGTAAAGTAAAAATAATTAATACTATGAGCTAGTCCACCTTAATTTTATGCATTTTATTATCAGTTTGAAATTGATGCCCTAGAATTAAAAGTAAAAGGCCAAGTAATTTTTAAGGAGATTATAGGTCATATGCAGAATTGGAATTTGATAGTTTGTAGATCGTATTTGGCATTTGAAATCATAAATTACAGTTTTATTGGTGAAAAGGGGTTTTGAAAGGGTCCCATAACCTTTTACATCAGAAAGACTATTACAAGAAGCTCCAAGGAGACAAAAAGACATAGAAAAGACAATCCTGGCTGGGAAGCCCAGGAGAATCCAACTACCACCCTAGAGAAGCCATTGCAAAAGATCAAAACCATCCCAGAAGCCCACACAGGGGTAGGACCTGAACACCAAAAAAGGCCCACGTAGGGGCAGAAACATAAAACTAGAAAATAGCCCATGCAGGGGTAGGACCTGATAACCAAAAAATGCCCACGCAGGGGCAGAAACATTAAACCAAAGAAACCCACACCGGGGTAGAGACAACAAATCCACAAAAAGGGGAGACCCCCACGATCGAGAGACAACCAACATCTCTGATTAAGCATTTGGTCCCTAACCATTTCCCGCAGGGCCCTCTCCCACCAAACTTTTGAATTCCTCAAGGACCTCATATTGATCCTTGTATTCCTCCAGGAGGGAGTCCGCCTGAACCAAGAGGGAAGTGATGGTCCTAGCCACCCGACCAAGGGCTTTAAGGAGATCCTGGATCTCCTAGATGTGCCCATAGTCAAAAAGTTTGGATAATTCATCACTCGAGAGGTCAGCAGGGGAGCTTGAGTAGAGGTCCCCTCATTGGGGATTGTTCTTCTCGTCGACTTGTCCTTCTTGGCCTGGAAGGATAGAGAGTCATCTAAAACATCATCAATAACAAGAGGGGCCTTCCGTTTGCTACACCCCACCTTGGCCCGAAGGGGGTAACATCGAGGCTCAGATTTTTGGGAGCCAGGGGTGTCATCCGCTCTGGCTGTAGAGCCTGGAGTGCAATTGGGAGGAGGGGTGACCAGGACATCTCCCCCAGCCTCTCCCTCGAGGTTAGCAGGACCTGCAACAATGAGAATGGTCTTTATAGGCACAGTCACCTTGTGGTTCTGCTCCACGACCACGAAGTTAAATAGAACAAGGTGGAGGCCCTGGTGGAGGGGGGAGGAGGAGATTCCCCTCTTCACATTTAGGATGGACCTTTCCACTGATCTAAAACATGTACTCGAGGATGTTTATTATCTTCTTCCCCCGGAGATGGTTCAGAAATACGAGATGAAAACTATGAAGAACAATGTTTGGGTTGTCAAGGGTGAAGTACTACAGCACCATAACCATAATCGTGTCCCATGGTTTTGATAAAGTTTCCCTCACTATGCCACCTTTCTCCTTGTCGAGGGACTCTCCTTTGTCCCTGAATAGAGCCAATTCTCCTTGGAGGGAATGCTTTTCATGATTGATGATTTCCCCATCATTGGGGAGGCCAATGACTTCTACCAGTAAATCCATCGTGATAGTAAAGCCCATCCCTCTGAGGATGACGTGTCCTCCATTCCAAGAGCGAACAAAATCCATAGATAAATCCGACTCATTCCCATTGAAAAGCTACAGAAAATTGAGGAGACCGTGGTCTCTAAAAATATCTTCGACCAAGGGGTGAGCTGAAGGGAGGCTAGCTCAATTTTGGCCATGGCAGAAGGAAAACTCAGAGGCGATAGATAAATTTTAGGGGGTGGAAATGATGAGAAAATAGAAGGATGATGAAGGTGGTAATGTAGCTAGAGGAAGACTCTAGAAAACACCACCACTCGAGGTGGCTCGTGCCCCATGTCATCCAAATCATACGAAAACCAAGGGACACGGGTGAAAGGGCACACCAAACAAGAGGGAGGGCCAGGTGGAGGGGAGCGGGGGTGGCACCAAGGCCGACTAAATGGGTGGGCCAGTTTAGAACATGATGGAGGGGATGATCATCCTTGTTGGATAGATAGACATGGTAGAGGTGCATGATGAGGATGATGGTAATGAAAGCCAAGGGGTTGCTAGAAACAAGGGAAAAACCCGATAATGGAAACATGATAATAGGCCAAAACTAAAAAAGCACCTTACCCAAATAACATTGGTGGAGCGATGAAAAGTCAACGAGATTTGGTTGAAGATGAGGAAACAAACGGGACTACCAATGAGCTTTGAGACTATGGCGGTGACCAAAATGAGAACACGGGTGAGGGAGGTAAACATTCCCAAGGTCTGGGCACACCTATCAATGCCAGACAAAAAGGTGGTATGATTCTCATAGCTTGCACTTTCGATGGTGATGTCCTCCTGGTTCCACTTGTATGAGGACTGATGAGTGTGCCACCAGGGGGTGGTATTGGTGGGCCATACTGACAGTTGGCTGTCCCTGGGAAGCCTTCTGACCTTCCAATGATTGGAAGGGTCCACCTGGGGGTGGTAGGTATGAAAAATTCCCCAGCACAAGAGTTGACCAAAATTGGAGCTCACGGTGCAAAGTTGATAACTTGCCACTCTAGCTCTAGGCTGACCAATCAACATGTTGAGGTGGTGATGGGCTTGAAACCGATGGAGCTAGTTTCTGAACCTGGCCCACCACGAATCATTGGATGATGACGTCAGCAACATTGGTGTCGATGAGCATCTAGGGAAAGGAATCTCTCCACATAGTGAGACCATGCTCTGAGATTCCCATATTAGCTAAGTGATCAGCTGCATGATTTCCTTCCCTGTAGGTGTGGGTCATCCTTATGTTTGAGAAGGAGAGCATCAGATGATTGACTTTTGTGATCATATTGGAGATGTTCCATGAAGCAGGGGAAGTTCCAGAGGTCAGGTAGGTGATGATGTTTTTGGAATCTCCTTCCACCACAACATTTGGAACCTACAAACTATGAATAAGGACAACACCTTGGTAGAGAGCCCTAGCTTCATCGAAGTGACTAGAGTTGAGTCCCAGGTTCTCGACGTAGGCTAGGATGATATTTCCCATATGATCTCGAATGATGTCACCCGCACCAGCTACCCCTGGATTTCCTTTGGCTGCACCATCAAAATTTAGTTTGAGGAAACCTAGGGGGAGGGGTCCACCTGACAAGGGAGCGATCAGCCTTGGGAGAGACCTGCTTGTACATGCCATCAAGGATTCTAAGGGAAGAGGCAAGACGAGCTTCACATCTCAGCTTGGGATCATTCTCGCCCTGAGTGATGGACACATTCTCAACAATAGCAACTATGATTCTGGAGAGGACATACTTCTCACTATGGGTAGAGTCTTGGAAGGCACGGGCATTGCATTCATGCCAAATCTCCCACAAGAAGTGGGGGAGGCAGAAGGACCAGAAAGTCTTCAATCAGTGGCCTCTGAATGGACTAGGCCACTGAACACAAAGATCACTTAACATGAAGGGAGGGACCTAGGAGATACCAATCGAGGAGAACATGGAAGAGAGAATGGATTGGGAGAAGGGACAAGATATGAAGATGTGTTGGGTAGACTCACAATCCGAGTGGCATAGGTAGCAATGGTTGGGGAGGGACAGACCATGATGATGGAGGTTTGGGATGGTGAGGATCTTATCCTAGATAGCAATCCAGAGGAAGAAGTTGACCTTAGGGATAAGGTGGGGCTTCCATATGAGCTTGGAGGGGAACCAGGGAGGACCAAGGTTCTCAGAGAGGGCATAAGCTGATTTGATGGAGAAGAGGCCATTTGGGGTGGGAGCCCAGAGGATGGAATCTTCCATCAGGGAGGAGGGAATGACACAAAGGCGAAGAAGGTTGGAGAGGTCGATAGAGGCTTGCTTCTACTCATCAGAGAGGAAATCAATCGGTAAGGGTTTCCAGGAGAGGCTCTTAGGAAGGAAGAAATTACACACCTTGGGCCCAAATAGGGCATCGATCATCGACTTGAGACACATGAGATTCTCACATTTCTATAGCGGATAGTTGCCCAACCAGAGGTCATCCTAGAAGCTAATCCTGGCACCATTTCCTAGCTTCCACCTGATGCCCTTCTGAAGGATATGCTTCATCCTAAGGATTGAATTCCAAACCGTAGATCCATGAATGGGGTTAGGGTCATCCAAAAAATTTTGGTTGTGCTAGAGGTATTTTGCCTTGATGATGGAAACCCATAGAGAGTTTTCATTGGTGAGGATCCACCAGCCTTGCTTGGTAATGAGAGCCAGGTTCATATTACAGACCTTCTAGAGCCCAATGCCACCATACTCCTTCCTAGAGTAGACCTGATTCCAAGCCACCAGGTGAATCCATTGCTTGTTCTCTGATCTTGACCAAAGAAAATTTCTTTGGAGTTGCTCAATGTGGTTGCAAACCTCAATAGGGATCTGGAAGATGGAAAGGAAGAATATGGGGATGCTCTAAAGGGTAGCTTTGACTAAGGTGGCTTTGCCTACTTGATTGAGGAGACTCCCTTTCCAACTGGCCAAATTTTTTTGGATGCGCTCAATGATAGGGTTCCATAAGGACTTTTTGGAATGGCCTTCGAAGAGAGGAAACCCTAGGTAGGTGGTAGGGAAGGCATCAATGGAGCAGCCAAGGATGGCAGCAATGCGAGCTTGGCATCTCATCGGAGTATTGATGAAATAGATTTTACTCTTGTTGAAATTCACCTTTTGGCCAGTTGTAGCCTCGAAGGAGAGGAGGATGGATTTGATGCATTGGGCTTGGGGAACAGAGGCACGGGTGGCAAGAATGGTGTCATCAACAAACTGTTGGTGGGAGATGGCCTGGAGAGAGGAAGCAGGTTTGATGCCAGAGATGGACCCTTCGAGGTAAGCATGGGTAAGAGCCCTCCCAAGAGCTTCAGCAACAATGATGAATAAGAAAGGGGATATGGGGTCTCCTTGTCTGAGGCCTTTGAAGTTCTTGAAGTAGCCTATCAGGGAGCCATTAACTAGGATAGAAAAGTTGGCCAAGGTAACACAACCTTTGATCAGATCAATCCAGTCTGGATGGAAGCCAAATTTGTGGAGGACCACAAATAAGAAATCCTAGGAGACTCTATCGAAGGCTTTGTTCATATCAAGCTTCAGGAGGAAGCCCACTTGGCCACTCGAGGAGATGGAATGAATGAGCTCATGGATGGTGATGATGCTATCAGTGATTTGTCTTCCTTGGATAGAGTTACCTTGGTTTGGAGCTATGATGCAGGGAAGGATAAGCTTGAGCCTAGTAGCCAGGGCCTTGGTGAGGATTTTATATAGAACATTGCACAAGCTTATGGGGTGGAAGTCGGAGAGGGTGTGGGCCTGGTTAACTTTGGGAATGAGAGCTAAGAAGGTGGAGTTGATGTCCCCTAGGATATCCCTATATTTTTGCATCTTTTGGATGGCAGAGACCACGTTTGGGCCCAGGATGTCCCAGAAGTGCTAGAAAAAATGGGGGAAAGCCATCCAGGCCTGGAGCTTTCCCTCCTTGCATAGAAAAATAATAGTCCTAATTTCTTCAGTAGTGAGGGCTTTGATTAAACTTTGATTTTGGTCAGTAGTGACTAACCTGGGGATGTTCTAAAGAAGGTCCTCAAAGGTTTGATGGTCATAGTTGGGAGAGGGACCAAGCAACTCTTTAAAGAAATTAACTACCTTGGATCTGATTTCCTGAATGTCCATGACTACCTTGCCATCTTGTTGCACTAGTTCCTTGATCCTGTTGCTTCCCCTGTGCCTCATTATTGTGGCATGGAAGAACTTAGTGTTTGAGTCACCTTCTTTGAGCCAAGTAACCCTAGACTTTTATTTCCAAAAGACTTCTTCGCTTTTGAGGATGTTGTGATAGTCGGAGAGGAGGATCCTTTCAGAGTCTTGAAGAGTGGGGTCAGGTTCTCCATTCTGCAGAGTGATTTCAATATCTCTAAGCTGGGACTGAATTTGCTATTTCTTGTAAAAAATATTCTCAAAAACTTCTTTGTTCCACCATTTTAGATTGTATTTCACATGTCATAATTTGTTGCTCACCTAAGAAATTTTGGATCCGTGGAAGGGATGGGCCCACCATTGGGAGATTAAGGATCTGATGTTAGGATCATGGAGCCACATGGATTCAAATATGAAGGGGGATTTGAAAGAGGAGGCATGAGGATGACAATCCAATAGGAGGGGATTGTGGTCGGAGCCAATCCTAGGTAGAGAATGCATAGTTGCATCACCAAATTTTGGGATGGCATTGGTGGAAATGAGGACATGATCAAGGTGCATCTGGATCAGTTGGTCACCCTTCCTACGGTTGCTCCAAGTGAATTTTGGCCCTCTAAGACTGATGTCCATTAGTTCATTGTTATCAACGAAGTTTGCAAAGTATTCATAGGACCTCTCAGTGATTGGAGACCCTCCTTTCTTATCAGAAGGGAAGAGGGGGGAGTTGAAGTCTTCGACCAGTATCTAGGCTTCTGAAGAGAAGACGTCCCTTAACTGGCTGAGAGAGTTCCATAATAGGTTCCTCCGAGAAGGAGCATTCGGAGCATAAATATTGGATAGGACCCATCGAAACCCATCCTCTTTGTTGAAGAATAGAATGTTAATATAGCTCTCAACTGTAGACAACACCATCCCATCGACCTTGGTCGGGTCCCATAAGCACAATAGTCCCCCTGATGCTCCGTTGGCTGAACTAAAATAGGAGGTGGAGTCCTTCCAAATGTAATTTGAAATGCAAGAAATATCTTGAGAATCAAGCTTGGTTTCTTGGAGTAGAAGAATGGTGGGTCTATGTTCTCTCCTCATGGACTTAACTAAGCATTGCTTATTTCATCCATTGAGGCCTCTCACATTCCATGAGAGGATCTTCATTTGGAAACTCTTGATGATGTTCGCTTCCCTCTTTTGAGCGGGGGGAAGATTGTTTCTACTCTATTCCTGGGTCTCCAAAAGTCGGGAAGACCCTCTAAGGGTGAGTTGGGTGCCATTTGCAACTTCATCTGAGGCTTCCCTATTTTTGATGTCCTGTGTCAAGGGGTAACCCCTCTTTTTCATTGAATCCACATCAGCCATTGGTTTCCTCAAAGAGTAAGAGGGAGGAGGACTAGGGGAGGTGGCGCTAGGGGAAGGGGGAGACTGTTCGAAGATGTCGAGGCCCTATGCGAGGAGGGAGGGGAGGGTGGAGGGCATAGCGGGTAGTTGAAGATAGGTTCAGATGGATCGGAGGGAGGGTCATCGAAGGATAGGGGGAGAAGTGGTTGGACATCGAGGATAGGCGAGCTGCGGGGGGGAGGATGGGTCTGGTTGGGGGGTCTCGGGGGATCCATATCTCAGTGGGGGGCCATAGAAGGGGAGATAGGAGGGTTGAGGTTGGGATCGAGACCAAAGGGGTGACCAGTTTTAGGGAGATGATGACTCTTTTGGGAGGAGATGGTTGGGGGCTTGGAAGGGCACTGGGAGTTTAAATGACCTTGCTTGGAACAAAGGCTGCAAAAAGTAGGTTTGTTTTCGTATTCAATAACTTGAGAAAAAGTACAGACCTTGGAGATGAGGTTGATAGATGATGGAAGATCTACGTCCAAGTTGGCATTGATGCACATACGAGCCTGGGTCATCCGGGTCCCAGATCATGTTGGAGGATCGAAGGAGATCAGTTCCCCAATGCTTCTCGCTATGCCACGAAGAATGTCTTCGTGCCAAAATTGGATCGAGAGGCCAAGAAGGTGGATCCAGATCGGAGCAAAGTTGATGCTCTGGGTAGCAGGGTCGAAGTCCACCCCCCATTTTTAGAGGAAGAGGCCTCTCTAACCAAAGAACTAGGGCCCACCTATGAGAATCCATCGAGAGTCTGTAGGGTTGTTTAGTCGGATCAAGAAAAATCCTCTAGGGAGGGCTACTAGTTCCATGGATCCGATCGGGCACCAGGAGGTGTTGGCCCATTTGTGGATGGACTCCATGTCAGGTCGAGATCCAAGGAATTTTTCGATCAACGAGTTGGAGTTGTGGTCGATCATGCTGGACATGATTTCACAGGGAATCTCGAGGTTATCGTTGGAAGGGAGCAACTCGATCCTAGGCCCTATCTTTAGGTTAGGGTTTTGATTTACCATATCTGCATAAGATTGAGAGGGATTTGGTGGTCCGCCTGCCACTCCCGAGGCTCCCTCCTCCAGGCCTGAAGATCCATAGGTCTATGGTTCTAGGTTGGATTTCGACCCCTGGTATTAGGATCCTGTGGTGGTCAAAGTGGTCGGTCCGAGGTCCTCCGCTTGGACCATGTAGATGTCCTCCCAGTTGATCCGAGTGGTCTGAGCAAGAAATATTCTACTCTCTACAATGTGACATGGCCTATCCTTGCTCGCATTATTCGACAAGCCCCTACCTCTGCCAGGATTGTCTTTGCCCTCACTAGCGTGACCGAGATTGTCTCTACTGCCTCCTCCGGGTTCGTTGGTGTTGGGATCCCTATTTTCGTTTGCTGTTGCTCTTGCTTCCTTTTCATTCATTGCTGCTCCTGCTACCTTTTCGTCTGCCCCTCTTGCTTCCTTTTCGTTTGCTTGCTCCTCAATCCTTTTTGGACCATATAAATTATGGTTTTAACTTTATATTGCTCATAGATTTTTACTTGTTATTTTACATGTGAATATATTTGAAAACTATAGATTTTTTTATATTAATTTTTTATTTTATATAGTTTGAACTTTCCAAAGTTGTTGACGGACTATTGTGGTCCCAAGCTGGTCCCAGGCTGATAGACTGTCAATTCCAACATAGCCGCATTAATTTTTTATATTAATTTTCAAATATATATATATATATATATATATATATATATATATATTAAACTTTCCAAAGTTGTTGATGGATTGTTGTGGGTCTGATTTGGTTAGATAGACTGCTAGTGCTGCAATTGCCACATTAAAATTTTTATATTAATTTTAAATTTTAAATAGTTTAAACTTTCCAAAGTTGTTAATGGATTGTTACGGTCATTGGTCATAGTCGCATTATGTCAAATGCATAGTCCTTTCAAATTTTGAGACTTTATTGATAGTGGTACTTGTTCAGAATGATACCCATTCTCACATGTCATGGATTGGTAATTTGGTCCATGACAAAATCCCTCGGGCCTCAAGTCCCGAATTTGGACTCTATAGGTTGGGCCTTCATAAAAATTTTACATTCTTAGAAGTTTCTTATTCGACGTCAAAATCCACTCTCAACTCTCGTCTCTCACCTCTCAAGTCTCTCCTTTCAACTTTCAAGCACCATGGAAGATGCAAGGACAAATGTAGATATCCGTAGTGTGTTCAAACTCCAAATCTCTTCCACCTCCAAGGCTCCAAGTTATCAGAGGTGCACATATTTTAACTTGTAGTTGGTGCCCTTTTGTTCTGCTCTTGAGTCTGTCAATAGCTAGTTGGTGCCCTTTTTGTTGTCCTCTTGCCCTTGTGTTATCATCCTTATTTGCATTATATGGAATTTATTTTTGGTAGGTGTTTTTATTGTCTCTTGTAAAATTATTTATAACCACTACTTAAATATTGTTGAAAACATTGAATTCAAATGGTTTTTCGAGAAAGGATTAATAGACCATTTTTAATCAATAAACACCCCTCTATTTTTTTCTCTTACAAAATTAGGGGTTTGTTTTGCACTTTAGTTTTCTAATGATGGTGGTTGCTTTTAAGGAATGGAAAATTTAAAAGTTTTAGCAAGTTGTTCAAGGAAAGTAATTGGAAAAGAAATTAGCAATAAAATTTGTAATTTTTCTCTCTATTGTTCTATTAACAATTTAGGTATTTTAAGTTGTTCCTTTATGTATTTTTTTGTTTTATATGATAAAGGTTTGATGTGTCAAAACCAATTTTCATTATACAACAAAGTTTGATGAATTAATTGTGTATTGCATTTTTGCAATTGTAAAAACAAAGTAATTGATGGCATAAAAAAATATGTTGACATAGATTCTCTTCTTGCTATATGGGCTAATGTTTCCTTCAAAACAAATCTTGATATGCATCAGATTATTTGAAAATGCATATCAACCCATTGATCATACCATTTTGTCTCTTAATTTTTTTAAGGTTCATTCTTTTTAAAATGAAAAACAATATATTGTATAAGAAGTGCTTTGGAATTATCCAATAACTTGTTGATAAGTTATTGTATGCAAAAAAATAAAAAGCAAATGAAAATTTAAACCAACTTAAAGTCAATAAAAAAAATTTAATTATCATAAAAATTCTTGTTAACAAGTAATTTTTTTTGAAATTCCAGCCATGGTCACATGAAACCACCCTCTTAGAGAATGTTACTTACTCGTATATGAATATTAAACTATACTCACTTATTAAACTTAGTATATAGCGTTATTTTCAAATAATCCTTATCTTAAACAACTATTTAAAATTCTAAAATATTTTTCATTAAACTCACTTAAACTTTAAAATCCATTTAAATTTCATTAGTCCTCTTCAAATACATTAAAAATTATTTTCAAAGCATATTTCCTTAAACCATTATTTAAAATTCAACCATATTTGTCGTTAAATTTAAACTTCAAAATCTATTTAAATTTTATTAGTCCTCCTCAAACACTTTAAAGTTAAGTTTTATTTTTTCTATTAAAAACATTTGAAAAAATAAGATATATTTAGTAAAGTTGAGAGTACAATTAAATCCAACTCATAGCATTTAATAAAAAAAATATTATCAATTTAGCTACCTTTATATTTAGCATCTTAGTTATTAACTTGAAATTGGTGTTCAACACTAAAGTTAATAAGAAAGTGAAAAAAAAACATTTAATACTATGAGTTATTATCAATATGAAATTGATGTTCTAAAATTAAAAGTAAATGTAAAAGGAAAAATAATTGTTAATGAGGTTATAGATCTCTTACCCCATTCTCTCAAAGAATGTTGCTTACCCATATATAAATATTCAACTATACGTGCTTATTAAAGGTAATATATAACCTTATTTTCCAAAAAAAAATTATCTTAAATAATTATTTATAATTTCAAAATCTCTATCATTAAACTCAAACTTTAAAATACATTTAAATTTCATTAATCCTTATTCAATACAAGTTCCCTCTAAGTCCTTTAAGCTTCTCATAAAAAAATATGTCCTTTATATTTTTAATTTTATTAAACATCTCTAGTCCGAAAGGCATGGAAGAACTAAACCTTCACTACATAATTAACTAACTCTATCTGTTTATCTATATAATTCCAATATCATCCTAAAGTAAAAGTTACAATTAAACCTCTCTAATCCGAAAGGCAGGGGAGAAGTGAACCTTGAGTGCATAACTAACTCTATCTATCTAGTTCTAATATCATCCCAAAGTAAAAGTTACAATAATCAAATAATATAAGATTCTTGACATTGATTTACTTATTTATTATTTTTGGTTGATTTTAATTTCACCTTATAAAAGTAAATTAAAATAGCTTTTCGAATTTGATTTTGGTATTTTTATTTATTTTTTTGTTCTTTTATAAACAATAACCTTAAAATAAGTTTTAACATAAATTTAAATTCATTAAAATTGTTGATTTTTTGAACAGAGATCCATCAAGATCCACCATTGTCTGGACCCCTTCACGCGTTGGATGGGTGAAGTTGAAATTCGATGATGCAACAAAAGATAATCTCAGACAGGCAGTTAGTGGAGGCATTGTTATAAATGAGCATAGGAAAATTATCATTGGCATTCAATTAAATAACCCAGTTGAAGCAATAGTTCTTTATCAAGGCTTGGTTATCTTGGAAGGGTTGGGAACGGATCATCTTATTGTTGAAGATGATTTTCTGAACGTTATTAATTGAAGGTGATTCACTGAACGTCATCAATTACCATAGTTCACAACTCGACCTTGAACATCTCCAATATTATTGGTGAATGCAGAAGACTCATCAAGAAATACTCAAATATTATCATTTAACATGTGTAGGGAAGGGAACAAGGTCACTGAACTGCTTGCAACCAGAGGTGTTTTGGAGGAGTCTCCTCGCGTGTGACAGAATGACTTTCCCCAAGGTCTCAAAAATCTGAATAGTAACGATGAAAGTTACTGATGAGTTTTCAAATCCTTATTTTGTTGTCTTGTTCGTCTAGGTTTGTTTCTTCTTTTAAAGGTTTTTGAAGTGTCCTCAATTGTTGTTCTATTTGTTTTAATGGTTGTATAGGGATCTTAGTTGGATTTTCTCCTTTTCAACTTTGTAAAAGTTTCAAGATCTCTTTCAAAAACCATTTCCATCAATCAAAAAAATTATTAATTTTTTTTTAAAATTCAAAATTAATTCAAATTTTTATTAAGTTAAAATTTAAAATTAAAATTAATAATTTTTAAATTATAATAAAATAAATATACATTGAAAACTAGCTAAACATTTTATCATTAAAATATATTAAAAGAAAAATTAAAATATTTTAAAAGAATTTGTTTGAAAAGCATATTTAAGTAGAAGCAAAATAATTTTTAAGGTATATAACCAATACTTAAACTACCTTATACTCACAAGTTCTTTAAACTCTTTATTGAAAATATTGAACATTAAAAAGCATTCATATCTTATTTAATTTACTTAATATACATATTTTAATAAAATATTCCTGTTTATATCTACTTTATCTATCCACCTCCACCTCCTATGAACACAATACGGCAGCCAATTCTTCTTAATTCACGCCACCTACACCTGAGCTTATATAAATCAGGGCTTTTTAGGGGCACTAATATGGTGCTATAAATCCATGTGTTATATTTTTCAACAAGTGCAAATATATTGTCCCCCTTTTATTTATCTTAATTTAAGATTGCGAGAACAAACTTTATGTCAGTTGTTCCACAGCCTGTTGAAATAAGGACTTTGCTATGACGTTATAAGCTGCACTTGTGGGGTGGAAGCTGTCCCAAAAACACGTATTTTGACGCGTCAGGACACATCGATGTCAATATGTTGCACAAATACGTCAACTCGATCAGACCCGTTCCACAGCAGCTCCTCCTCGTCTCTTCAAACCCTGCAACCCAATAAATGTCAAGTTGTCTTCTATAGCACAAAATTGTCTAAAACACCCACCAGAAAGGAGCCAGATAGGGCATAACCGTTGTCTTCGATAGAGAGGGAAGTGGAATTACCATATTTAGCGGGGTTTTTAACCATGTCATCCAATGTGTTGTATAGTTTAAGTATTGTTCACCAAATTGTGCAGAGTAATTACAGCAGGCAAGCAGCCGAAAGGAGGCAGCCCAATGATAGCAAGTCTCGTAGCACCTTCCCGGTATACGCTCTAAGCAAAACACAATTAAATTGCAACTCCAATAAAATCGTAGAAATTGATTAGGAGAGTCGTTGGATTTGTGAGAAATGACTTACCTCTACAAATTCACGAAGAGACGCTAGAAGAAGTTCCTCGAACTGTTCCAACGTGTATTCCTCCGCCGTTACAGGATTTACATAGTAATTAAGGGCAAAGTCGTTCGTTCCCATGCCTATACCGAATAAGGATTCGTTTATGATCTTATTGGCCTTGGCCTTACCCGCATAAGCGGCAAGCTTCACTCGGTATTGCCTGAAATTCTCCACTTGGTCTTGCAGCGGTAGCACATTCACAGTTTTTCACTGCATACAAAAAACTAATTTCTAAATACAATGTAGATGTTTCTAGATGAAGTGAAATGTTTTGCATAAGAAAACCAAGAGCAGAATTTGTGCTGACAAATGTCTGTGGAGTGCCGTTGTAGTATCCTGAGGCAGACGAGCTGAAACTGGCGCCCGTGAGCAGTTTCTCTCCTTGGAATTCAGGATCCGAACTTGCTGGCAGAATGTCTGGAAGTCCCGCTTGTCCGGCTATAGGCACGTAATTGTTTTACAGTTAGTCACATAATTTTGTTATTTTTTTCAACTTAATAAACTAAAGAAGAATAATTAGATTAGAACTACATTGCTTAGAAGGGAAAGAGATGGAAGGAAATTTACAGAGTATGTCAGTGGGTAGTCTTCCATTTGAGAAGCGCCCCGTAGGTTGGCCTTGACTATAGTAAGAAGCTCATTGTTGTTACCAGGATCAATGGTGGAGTCTCCAAATATAAACAAGGCCGGAACTAGAGGATTTCTCCGTGCTTGTGCAAAAGGCAGAGACAAACTCAAGAGAAGAAAACATAGCAGAATGCTAAAATTAGAAGCAACATGTCTTTCCATGATGAATTCAGAACATTCAGGATACTATCCCTCTGTTTAATTGTAAGGATATCTTGTGTTCTACTAATATTTACAGTGGAGGCAATATCATCTTGGACAAATTCTAGCTGTTAAGCCTGTAGCAGGTCAGTTACTATTTGAAAAATTAGTTTTTCATTCATCTCCTAATTTACTCCGCGAATTTATTTCATAATATTTTTTTGTCGAGGTTCACCAACTTATTATTTTCCCATTTTTAACGTAGCAATGTTTCATAAAAGGAGATATCGGCAACCCCGCTTTTAGGTGCGCAAATAGTTCCAATTATGCAGGAGACGTGATCTCCATCTTTATTTGTTGAGGGACCGATAATGGAGGTGCCAGTCGTGGACGAGGTGTTCTTTCACAAGATTGATGCTGTTGGAGGCTGAGTCGACGATAAAAATGGGATAGAGCGTCCTAGAGTTGTTGGGATCCATCCTTGACCTTTCCAGTCGAATTTTATAATCCCACAACTATCAAGCTTGATTTTGTTGGATATCGCTCGCTGCCTGTTGTGTTGTCTGTGACAGTTATTGGACAAATTAACAACTTCCCGATAATTATAAGTGAAGGATTCCATTTAGAGTTAAATCATAATTTCATATATTAAACCTTTAAGCATTTAGAACAGGCAAATCGATTCAAGAGCCATGTGGAGTTATAAATTGGAATTTAAGTTATAGCGTATGACTGAATGAGACAACTGTGTTTTCTAACTCAACCAAAGGTTTTGAGTTTTTTTGAAGACCAAAAACCAAAATTATTATTATTATTTATATTTATATTTATATTACAATTTATATTTCTATGCGAATAAAACAAATAAGTAATGTAATGATTATTTAATCAAAAGATGATTGATAATTTTTATTTATGAGAATTTAACTTTGGTGAAATCTTTGTAAGTTAAACATACTTATAATTTAATTAAATATATATAAAATATTTAAATTATTAATTATATTTATAAAAAAATATTAAATAATATTTAAATTTTTATGTTTTATTATTTAATTACTTAAATATTTTATATATAATTATAATTTTAAACTTAAGTTTTAAAATTTTACTTTGGATAACTAATATAAAAGTTATGATACTCAAGATGTTATATACAAAAAAAAAAAGGTAGAATCGCCACTTTTCTTTCTTATCATTAGAATCAAGTAAAAATTTACATAATTGTTTTGTGAATTCATGTGTTTTTGGCAATGTCATATCATACATTGGTAGCTAAAAATTAGGACTAACCCTTGCTCCCTTGAACAAAAAAGTTGTTTACTTGGATAAGACAGAGGTAAATTTGGTTGAGGTGTTCAATCAAATACATATGCAATTAGTTGTTGAATCCAAGATATAACAATGCATTGATATTCAGGTTATGAATATCCTAGATGCATATGGAATGTTGCTCACCCATGAATGGTTAAAAATATTGAATGACTATATGACAACTAATTTATTACATATGTGGCTTCCTAGGCATGACATAGCCAATTAGATTTAGATAGAAAGAGAGCATAGATTGAAAGAGCTCATCATCGAGTACAACAATGTCAACGAGGTTCTATACCCTAAGCCAAAATTGGGAGTTTACACTATAGAGGTGGAAACCAAACCTAAAGATAATATTCTAATAGAATGGGCCCTACAAAGTAAATAAAAAGTAACTAAAGATTAGTAATGGACCCTCAAATTTGATAGGTCAACATCTAAGCATGGTAATATCATCAAAAATTAATCGATTAACCCTAGAGGCCTATCTTGCTACTTATAGAATGCAATTTTCTTGCACTTGCAATGTTTTTTTGTACAAAGTCTTGATCTATGTATTACACTTCACCATCAATAAGGGATTTAAGTATGTACGTGTCTTAGGAGATTCTGTGTTAGTGATTAAATAAGTACAAAATTGGTATTCTTGTCATGACAAGAATTTCTTAAATTATGATAGTCATGTTTGGGATTTAATCAAAGAGTTTGATGCTTTCAATATCTAAATCATTTCATGTAAAAGAAACCATACCACAAATTTATTAGTAGTAGCGACAAGTACCCTAAAACTGATTGCTCATTCCAAGATAAAATGATTTTCAACAGATTTAGGTGCCACCCCTATACTAGGCAATGTCTAAAACTTTTAGATATTTGAAGATGATAGATATATAATTGATTTTATTACAATTTAGGTATATTTAAGACATAAATCATAGACAAGGAATACAAAAACTATGCAAATCTAGATGAATAAGGTGAATTAAGTTTGAAGACTAGTACCATTCCCAAAGGTATGATTTCTTTGAAATGTTTTTTTGACATGGATTATCATACCCACAAGTAGTGGATTGCTTCATCTAAAAAAGTACCATACAAAGCATATGATCTAGAAAATGCTAAGAATATCCAAAATGTCTTCCTAGGAAGGACTTGCATTGATGAGAAGAAAAGAGGAATAATTCAAGCCTTAAAGGATTATAAAGATGTTATAACATGGAGCTATGAATATTTGAAGATATATGATACATTCATCATTACCCACATAATTTTCCTGAAGTTGAGAATGAAACCCTTTTACAGAAAATAGAGACTAGTGAATCCATTGTTGAAATCTCTCATTCTCAAAGAGGTATAAAAGTTGTTGTCAATCTACATCATTTTTCTTGTAAGACATTCTACCTAAGTTGTAAATTTAGTACCAATATATAAAAAGAATGAAGAAATATACCTATGTGTAGAGTTTAGAAATCTTAATTGAGCATCTAAGAAGGATAATTATCCCCTCCCTTTCATGGATGAAGTATTACAAATGATGAATAACTCTCAAATGATGTCATTCTTGGATGGTTACTCATGATATAATCAAAGTAATGATAGACTCCAAGTGCAATGGCCCATCTTGGTAAGACATTCCCTCGTTGTTTGATTGATCTACTAGTGTGATAGTAATTGATGCATGATCCCATTTTATTCTATCAAGATGAGTTGATAGTGCTTTTCCATGCTTACTTGAGTTGGATTATGTTGTTTTTTAAAATATGATATTGTTAATGAATTTTATGGTTGCAAGATGAGGTACTCTCACAGCTAGATTGGTATGGGACAACCACTGAAGTTGAGAGAAGTGTGAGTTGGGAAATGATGGATTTTCATTTGACATCCCATAAGGGTAAAATAATCTTGTAGAAGCATTTGCATGTGTGTATATGTGATATAATACATCATCGGGCAAGAAGATTGCTATAAAGCAAAATAGCCCTTATCCCTATGCTTGAGGGTCCTTCTTAGGTGGTCGATAACTTTGTAGTTATTATTATACCTCCTGCTTAGGGAATAGTAATGTTTATGCATATCCTTGCTTATTGTTTACAGTATTTAATTGGTTGATTATTTGACAAGTAAGATATTAGCTATAATGTTAGTATTATTAATACTTCAAAACAAATATTTTTTAATGAGTTTACATGGGTTTTTATGAGGGATCGTTGTCCCCTCATACTGAGTGGGGTTTGAACCTTAGACCAGTACTTTAAAATAAATATTAATACATTTAAATAATTAATATTCGCATTAGAAATTAGTCATAGTATTAATTAATTTAATATTATGAAGTGAGTAAACAATTTAATTACTAATACCTTGCTTATAAAGTATTAGTAAATTATTATTAACTTTATTAAGTTAATACTTTATAAATGGGGGAAACATTTAATAAATAAATATTATTATAAATAAAGTTCATATTTTATTTATTGTTGGAAAGTGTTTTGAAATGTAGCAATTTGGAAAAATATTGGAAAATTAATTTTATAACCTAGGAATCAAGAGAGAGTTACTTAATCTTGAAATTTATCTCCCCCATCTTCTTGATCTCTCTCTTTTCTAAAATTATTTTTCAACATTCTAATTATCGATGAGCTAGGGGGGAATTGTTGGCTAGAACAAAGTTGTTAGTTGGAAAGGATTGGGAAAATACATGGAAGAATTTGGATTTGCTAGAGAGAAGGTAATTTCTTCTATTTTTCTTCTGTGATAAAGTGTAAATGTTTCCACACATGTTTTACTGGTTTCTTCATTTATTTTCCAACTATTAATTTTTGGCTTAGATTCCCTATGTGATACCTATATTTCTGGTGAGAAGATATTTGTTGTATTTTTTCAAGTTTGCATCCAATTAAAAAAATTACTTATACCTTCTAGTAGCTTTGGATTGATGAATAGATAACTGAGTTGGTATATTATATCTATATCCAATGTCTTCCAAAATGTATTTTTTATTTTTTAAATAAACTTGAGCTTCTAGATTTCTTTTTGGTGTAGTATTATCCATGTGCTTGTTGCACCAAAACCAGACCAATGACAAAACTCTAAATCTTGAGTTTTTCTAGAATTCCTTGCCATCCCCAAGAGGAAACCACAATAGTGGGGATGGATCTCATTCTCTAGAGCATAAGCAGCCATATTCATGCCCAAGACATTAAAAACTTTAGTTCTCCCAACTATTGGAGTTTTTTTATGGTGGGAAACAAGAAAGGGCTAAGGGGTAATCTCAATGCACCTCTCTTTTATCTTATTATGCTAAAAGAGTGAAACAAAAATCTATGATTTTGATAATATTAGGTTTTGTTTGAACTCCAATTGCTACCTTTGTTAGTAGAGATTGGTAAATATCCATAGGCTTAAGGAAAGGAATGATTAACCATTGCCCTATATTTACAATTTTAAAATATATTTTTTCTTCATTACGTCAAAAGCAAATATCAGATATTTTGAGCTCTTTCTACATCATTTTCAGAGTGTAGAGGGAGAGGCAAAAGATATTTATTTTTTAATCTGTGAAGTCTTAAAATTTTGTTTAAATTGTTGTGTTTCAAAACATGTAGAAGTAGTTGTTTTAATCAATTATTATATTGTGTTGGAAGAAATGGCACTTTAAAAATTGAAATATCTTATACAAAAATACCATTCTTGTTGAATGCCTTAGTGTTAGGTTATTAAACTTATATTTAGCATGCTTTAATTATGAATCATTTTAAATAAATATGATCACATTTTCTGAAAAGAAAGATCCAAATGCATTTTAGTTATACTTAGCATTACTTAAAAAAGAATAGTCAACAAGGTTAATTCAATTATGTAATTTATGGATGTTTCTATTTTTAGAAGAAAACTTTTGTAGACTGTGTGCTTCTATTTTCTTGAAAACATATATGTATGACTAAATGAACTAGTTAATAAAATTACTTAAGATGTCAATGTTACTTTAAAAATTTAATCTTCAAAAGTAACTTTTTATTTTAAAATTATATATGGTTTTTAGTGGAAGTATGGGCTTCAAACGAACCATATTTGAGTGAGAGAAGTATGGGCTTCTCTCGTTTATGACTAATAAGCATTGGGAGAATGTTTTATAGTCTATGTTGATAATGAGATCTTGCATTGTTGTGGATTGATTTTTAATTGCATATCACATGATAAGCTTGCATTTGCATTCAAAGAGTTATCCTGATCCCTATACTTATGTTCACATGATCGATGGAGTAAGGATCTACCAAGTAGAAGACTTTAGAAAAAGGAAGACGAGACTAGTGACTATTACATATTAATGTATTGAAATGTAATATTTGTATTTGAAGATGAGAAAAATTTAAAAGGTATCATGAGTAGAATTTATGCTATGTGATGATTATGATGGATGTCCATGTAGGTATTCTAGATACAATATCATGAATTTGTTCAAAAGATAAAAGAGAAATTATTACTTCTCTTCTATATTAAGTTTCTTTGAATTGAAGATAACATGATAGATAAATTGTATTTATTAGAAAATATGATGAAATAAAAGGAGAAAGTGATCAATGAGTTTTGGTTATGATTCCTAAATGTTTTTGAAGGATGGAAATTTGCACCACACAAATGAACAAAATGCTTAAAGCAATAAAAGTAAATTTTATATATATTTGTATTTTTAGCATTACAGAGAGTCCTCTTGAGAGGATCTTTACAAATGATACAAAACATTACAAGAGGGGTGTGATTCTCTTTTTCTCAACAAATAATATCTTCGGGTGTAGTCTTGAAATTTTTGTGCGAGCATATAGTTTGGAGAGCATATTCTTTTACGATTACCGTGTACAGTGAGATCTAGAACAATTCACATTCTTCAAATCCTATCACCTATGCACAAAAGGGAAAAACAAGTGAATCAATATATGTGGGGTCCATCGTGGTTGGACCCGTATCAAATCTAAAAATGCAAAATAATATAGAAAGCAGTAAAATACATGAAATTTGAAGGATATAATGCTAAAATGCACATGTAGATAAATATATAAGCTAAAATTATAAATGAAACTTGTCACCTCATGGGTCGATTGAGAAAAATTCATCTACAGATAATCTCAGGGTGAGATAGTCATTGTCATAGCTTTATGCCTTATCATGATCAGGTCTAGGATGGATTCAAGGCAACACAATGGGTTTCTAGGAGATAAATTTGTGTGTAGGAAGACAATAAAACAAGTACCAAAGCCTAGAAAAGTGAGGAGTGATCAAACAAGGGAGACAAATGTGCTATCGATTTTGAATCCTTAATGGCAATCTGGCATCATATTCATGGCAAGTAAATTTTAAAATTCATATATCTAGTTATAGAGGGGTGAGTTCCATTTTATAGCCTTGTGGTAGGATGGAGGTGAGGAAATGGTGACAATCAAGGGTAGCCTGATTTTTTGCTAGCAGGTGATTGTAGGTGGTAGGTAAATTGCTACCTATAGGTTGATTGGCACTGGTGCGAAGTTAGGCATGGTGTTTTGACTTGCACATAGGTACTGATAGGTAGTTTAATTGTCTATTATTTCCTTTTTTTTATTTTGTATGACTGTCTTGGGTCGATATGATGATGAACATGAGATCATCTCGGGTCGATACGATTACAACTCCTATTGAGAAAGTCCTGTTGCTAGAGAAATCCATGGAATTAGCCCTAAGTCTCCCCAAAATGGATTACATAGATTGAAAAGGAATCTCTTTGGGATTTTCCTTGAGATAACATAGTTTAGGTGTCTACAAATGCCCCTTTTTGGAACACTTTGTGCGTAAGCACAATGTAGAGAAAAAATAGATGATCTAAAATGGTTGAATTGATGATGAATGATGTTGATTAAAATAAAATGATCTTGAAGAGGAGTGGTGTAAGATGGTCTAAAATAAAATTCAATGTGGGATACCCCAATCATGGAAAGGATGCATGTCATTGAATCATTGCTTCCAAAAAATTGATGGATTTGATTTGATCTTGGTAAACCTTTCAATCGTAGGTAGATGTTGTTAGTCTACAAGATTTAGGCTTTAGGCATACCAAGTATTTTTTTGATTGAGATTTTTACTTTTGCCCTAGCAAGGAGGGTGTATGATAGTTTTTGGTAATGATTCTTGGATGAATGCAATTTCCACTTTCGAGTGTTTGATTATTGACTTGATTTGAGATAAAAATTTACATGTGTTGTCTACCTCCTCAGACAATGATTTATTGGAGGAGAGGTAAAATGATGATAGCGATGAAGCACTTGAAAAAAGTGGAATGACCAGCATGTTAGTGAGAAAATGTAAAATTTTGAGATTGTCTCGACCTAAGATAGTTCCTAAATTTTTTATTTTTTATTTTTGTAAAAATGTGATCATCTTGGATGGTCGCATCACGTTGCATGATCATTGCAAATGATCATACCTACAAAAAATTATAAAAGATAGATTTTATGAATAAAGGGTTGTTTTCACCGTGCAAGATGAGAGAGAAGTGAGAGGAGGAGAAGAGTGATTTTTCACAACAAAGTGCTACCGGTGAACAAGGTGATCAGTAGAATGGACCCAATGGTTGCATTTACAAGCGATAGAGGGGGTGCAAGAAATGCAAGGGCATAAACCTTAACTTTTGCTTTATTTTTAAAAATGAAAAATTAAAATATAAAATGAGTGGGTAGGATGGGTGAAAACATGATAGTGGTAGGAAATTTAAAATATGTGGCAGGTGATGGGTAGATCTTAGTATTTTTTTTTGCTTTTTGCTTCTTTTTTTGTTGTATATTTTTTTTTATATGATCATCTTGGGTTGAGATGGTTTTGGTTTTTTTTATGATCATTTCTTGTCAAGACAGTTTTGCTTGTGACCATATATTGTCAAGATAGTTTTTCTTGTGTTGTTTTTTTGTTGAATGAAATTTGTGTGGTGGTAGCTTGTTAGAGCCTAACACCAATTTACATATATGTTCAAGATAATATGTGATGCTTTGTTTGGGGATTATTGGGGGTGGTTGAAGGCCATATAACTATAGCACATTGCTTGATTGGATTTGGTACACATAGATCAAGTCTATCTAATGACCCTGATAGATAGATGGGATGATCAGACCAACACTTTTGACATATTGACTAGCGAGATCACCATCACCTTGGAGGATGTATATTGGATTCTATGAGTCTTGATAGAGGGAGAGAAGATAGTGATCATAGTGACTAACGAGCGAGAGACTGTGCTATAGATATTTTATCGAGAGCACTAGTAGTATATCAATTATGATATGGAGAGCAATGGGGTGAGGGTGAACACTAGTTACAAGATAGGATTTTTGATCACTAAATAAGCAATGTTGATATCATTGATGTCTAAATTCATTCTGCCTGACTCATTAGGCATGAGGTTCCCATGGAATATACTAGGCCTAGTGATGTATTTGGTGGAGCCTAGGATCATGGCATGAGGTTCCATTTTTTGGTGCAATTATATAGTAAATTCTACATGATTCATCAATGAGGTCAAATGGACTAGAGGTGTAGCTTCCTTCTACAAATATAGGGATGGGAGCACTTCTAGGTGGAGAGGCTAGTTGGGTTACCTTGGAATGCACACAGGGACATGGATAGGGAGGTCCCCTATGTGATGTGATGGGACCATGATCGAGAGCATGGCAAGAGTCACTAATACTAGGGTATTCTCTTGCACTATGTGGATGCATAGGATAGACTACAATCATATGTCATATGGAGACCTTGGAGGGGAGGACCAACATGGATTGAGGATGGTGCATATATGAGGTGAGTACAACATAGCAGATAGTTGATTGGGTAACATGTGAGAGAGCATGAGCACTTTTAGTACTCACGAGTGACCTAATAGTTTAGGATCACACAGGGGGTGCCCAAGACTATACAAGCGAAGGGGTAGTGAGGTCCAACTGGTATGGCTATGAATTGAGATACCAACTAAGGATTCAAATGAGGTACTGACTAGCATAGATATCAAGGATCTAGGGACCACATCATAGTATGATGCTTGGTGGATTGCTCATCAGTTTTAGGGAGGGGTAGCAATAAGGTAGGATGAGACTAGTATAGTAGAGGAGCTACTATAGTGATGAGTTCATCACCAAGTGGATAGGGATGTGAGGGGATCACAAGGAGTTGTAAAGGATGTGGAGGCCCTTATGAGGAGTAGTGGGGGTGATGATGGGGACAAGGAGGACCCATAAGAGGATATTGTAGCTTTAAGAGAGTAGGTGCACATTCTTGAGGACCAACAAACAATTGTTATACTTCCTTTTAAGTAAATAAAGAAAAATTCTAATTTCTAGTTTTATGAAGAAATCAATTCTCAAGGATTTATGAATAAATTATGTTGATGCTAGTATTGAATTTTGGTATGAGTATTATTAAAACTTTATTTTTGATGAGATAGGCAAATGTGTTTTATAGGACCCTTGGGTTAATACGGGTTTATCATGGACATGATTTTTTAAGTGCCAGATTAATTAACCTAGAGTGAGTTGTACCCAATCCTAGTTGAGTTTATGGGTAGACAAATCAACTAGGTAAATTTTGGTGAAAGTGTTGACAAACCCTAGTGGTGAGGCTTGGGTGACCCTAGCAGTGAGGCTTGGGTGATCCTAGTGATGAGGCTTAGGATGGTCATTCACACTAACCAAAGCAGTATAGTGATGGTATCTTACAGGTAGGCAAGTGTGACCATGATAATTATTAGATGAGTGATAATTATCTTAGCTAGTCCATGAGTAGATGAAACTAACTAATAACAAAGGCATTATGTCATAGTAATCTTGCATAGATGTCAGTATGTAGGGTTAAGGGGATAGACATCACCTTTAAGTGATATGGGTCTTAAAGGGTAACCCTACACCATGGTCAAGTTGTCCCATACAAGGTAGTGTAGGGAAATGGGGGGACCATTTATAACATATTTTCTAATGGTGAGGTTAGAATAAGTGAACCCCAAGAATTACGAGAGGTTGGTCACTCCTATCTACTTGAGTGTCGACTATAGCGATAATAAACTCAACATGGTTATGCCTTAGCACTGATGAAATTATTAGGTCTTCCTATTGAGTTAGTTAATCCTTGTATAAAAAATAGTTCTCTCCCTTTGGTCGATAATGAGGGTTGTTATAGTTGGTATCAGAGCCTAGGTCATAGGACTCAATGCTTCCTTGAAAAATAACCAAGATGGTTTTCTACTTGTACTAACATTAAGAAGGCTAAACTTTTCTAGGGATATTAAATTGATATAGGACAAGCAGGTACTATGAATCATCATGACTAGTCAAAACAAGGAGTAAAAATTCTAGAAAGCACAACTTCTTATTGGAAATGATTATCTTTCATAGACTAATCTAGTTCCTTTTTTATGACTAGGAAATTGCCTATTTTGATAGGGAGATCTTCTAAGAAGCTAGAGGTGGCTACACAAGAATAAATTACAGCTTGTCCCTAGAAGGAATCTAAAAATTTAGGGGATTCTAACAAAAGGATGACAAATATTACATCAATAGTTAGATTGCTACAAGTGAAAATGGAGCAACAACAAAAATGCTAAAAAACACTTATTAACTAGGAATCCCAAATAGCATATGAGTAATGATATTGTTATTCCCCTAATTATGTTCTCCATGTTGAGCTAGCATGACAAAGATAGGTAAAGTCAGTGAGAATCAAGATTAAGTCACATGGGAAAGGTGACATCATATTGGAATGATGCAATAACTACCAATAATTACTAACAATTTTATCACCATTTTGATTTTTTAACTACATGTGACATCACAAGCAAATTAAAAGCTTTCATCTATCTTGTGTGTGCATGAGAACCATGAGGTGTTTTAAATAAGCATCAAAATGGGGTCAATTTTAGCGTATGTGAATAAAAATACTAGGGATGAGTCATGGAGCAAGTACCAATGCATTGAACACTTCGTATTCGATATTATCACCTTGCATGTTGTAAATATTTAAAAAGAGAATGTTTGTCACCCTTATTAATTGATGACATTATGATCTTTATAGCTAGAATCCAAAACATTATAGTAATATTTTTTTCTAATCTATGAACAAAGACATTCTTGTATGATCATCTTGGGTTGAGATGGTTTTGGTTTTTTTTATGATTTTTTCTTGTCAATACGGTTTTGCTTGTGACCATATCTTATCAAGATAGTTTTTCTTGTGTTGTTTTTTTTGTTGAATGAAATTTGTGTGGTGGTATCTTGTTAGAGCCTAACACCAATTTACATATATGTTCAATACAATATGTGATGCTTTGTTTGGGGATGATTGGGGGTGGTTGAAGACCATCTAACTATAGCACATTGCTTGATTGGATTTGGTACACATAGATCAAGCCTATATAACAACCCTAATAGATAGATGGGATGAATAAAACCAACACTTTTGACATATTGACTAGCGAGATCACCATCACCTTGGAGGATGTATATTGGATTCTATGAGTCTCAATATAGAGAGAGCATATAGTGATTATAGTGACTAACGAACGAGAGACTATGCTATAGATATTTTATCGAGAGCATTGGTAGTACATCAATTATGATATGGAGAGTAGTGGAGTGAGGGTGAATACTAGTTATGAGATAGGATTGTTGATTGCTAAATAAGCAATGTTGATATCATCAATGTCTAACTTCATTCTACCTGAATCATTAGGTATGAGGTTCCCATGGAATCTACTAGGCCTAGTGATGTATTTGGTGGAGCCTAGGATCATGGCATGAGGTTCCATTTTGTTGGTGCAATTGTATAGTGAGTTGTATATGATTCATCAATGAGGTCAAATGGACTAGAGGTGTAGCTTACTTCTAAAAATATAGGGATGGGAGCACTTTTGGGTGGAGAAGCTATTTGGGTTGCCTTGGAATGCACATAGGGACATGGATAGGGAGGTCCCATATGTGATGCGATGGGACCATGATCGAGAGTAGGGCAAGAGTCACTAATACCAGGGTATTCTCTTGCACTATATGGATGCATAGGATAGACTACAATCATATGTCATATGGAGACCTTAGAGGGGAGGACCAACATGGATAGAGGATGGTATACATATGAGGTGAGTACAACATAGCATATGGTTGATTAGGCAACATGAGAGAGAGCATGAGTAATTTTAGTACTCACGAGTGACCTGATAGTTTAGGATCACACAGGGGGTGCCTTGTTGGATGTGTCTCATCCTTTATAGAGGAAGTACTGTACGACAAAACCCTACTTTTATGATCCCATGATTGGTGGGTATGGGTGGTTTTAGCCCATGGTATTGTTCCCACGATATTCTAATACCACGTTGTGATTTAGGGTTGTAAGAGTTTTCTTTATATTGATTGTAATTTACCATTACGAGTAAGGTGAATAATAATAGAAGAGGAGGTGTGGCTTCTTTTTACTGTATGTAGCCCATATTGGATGAACAAAGATAAATCTCATGTGTTTTATGTGCATGCATTTTGTGAGTTGTTATTTTTCTTCTAAGTTATTTTTTTTTGCATTATTATTCTGGAATAAGTCTGGGTATATCTCTTCATATGGTATCAGAGCCAAATTGTAATCCTTAGAGGGACACCTTTATTGCTAGGGTTTCAATTCATTGAAGAGGATCTAGGGTTTCTAGGAGTTATAGAAAACCTATTTCGAAGTGGGAGTTTTATGCAAAAGGAGCTTGAAGTAAAATGACGTCAAATAATTTAAGGATAGAGATAGAGAAATTTGATGGAAAAATTTTTGAGCTATAGAAATTAAATATGGAGGATATACTCATGGACAAAGATCAGTGGTCTATTATTTTTGAACAAAAACCTGCTATTACATTTGATGAAGATTGGGAAAAGTTGAATCAGAAAGTGAGAAGTCGAATTCGACTGTACCTTGTAGATTTAGTATTTATCAATATTTTTAGAGAAGCTACTGCAAAGGATCTCTAGGAGAAGTTAGGGGCTCTTTATCAATCTAAGTCCCTGGTGAACACATTATTCCTTCAAAAGAAATTGTATAATCTGAGGATGAATGAAGGGGATTTAGTAGCAGATCATTTTAATGCATTCAATACGGTGGTAATTCAACTTACATATATTGAGATTAAGTTGAGTGAGGAAGATAAATGTATTAGTTTGTTATGCTCTTTACCAGATTTGTGGGATAACTTGATTGTAGTAATTGGTAGTACAAATTCATCCACATTAAAGTTTGAAGATGTTGTGGCATCTCTATTATCAGAGGATATTAGGATAAAAGCCATGGAGGACACATCAAGGGATACCCTAACAGTGAGAAGGCATGCCAAGGAAAATGATAAAATGAGATCTGGTAATATATCTAAGTCTAGAGGTAGATCCAAGTCTCAAGGAAGGTTTGAGAGAAAATGTTGGAAATGTGGTAATCTTGGACACATGAAGAAGGATTGTAGATCAAAAAATGTTGATTCTGGAAAGAGATATAACGAATCCACTTACATGAAGATAAATAAATCCACTAATGAAGGAGTGGATGTATATTTGACATCTTTCTCCACACATTCAGATAGTAAATATTGGTTGATCGATATTGGTGCCTCTTTTCATATGACTCCTCATAAGGGGTGGTTCAGTGAATATGAAATATATGATGGAGGGGAGGTACTTTTGGGAGATGATTCACATGATTCACCACTGCAACATTTAGAACAAATCAGCAGTGGTGAATCATGTGAATCATCTTGGAGGGTCTACAACATCATTCTTGAGGCTAGGATGCTCCTCTCTCAACGTGACAGGTGGAAGGCATGCCATATTTTCAGGGAAGGAAATCGTGTGGCAGACCACATGGCCAACAAAGGGCTTGTGACCACGTGTCCTGTTGTGTGGTGCTCATGCTTCCCGTCTGAGGTGGTGAGTTTGGCCAATGCGGATATCCTCTCATGATGTTCTCCTCGCTTCAGAAGGTCATTCGTTTGGTTTGGATGTTTTTGCTTTCGATGGTCAAATTTCTCCGCCTAGTATTTTTGTTTTCCTTGGTAAAATGTGGTTTGTTTCCAGGATATTCAGACATAAGGGCCCTACTTATAGCCTTCGGGTAATTAGCGGCTTTTGGTTTCGTCATCAAGTTTATTCCTCCGACCACAAGGCATGATGCACATTCCAGCCAGGCTGATTTTGTACATAAGGTTTTGGGATCCTCTATAAAAACCCACTGTTAATCTATTAAAATAATTACCAAAAAAAAAATAAAAATATGCTAGCCATTGAAATGTTCAATAGGATTGATATGGATAAAATGGAGGTACCATAGCCAATGGTGACTATAGAGACATCATGCATTTAGATTCAATACCAAATTTAAATTTTGTATTATTTTCTATATGTGACATTTAACTTAAGGATTTAAATTTTAACTTTTTATTTAAAATTTTAAAATTGTTATCATTAAATCTATTTAAATTATAAAACAAAACTTAAATCTCAAGAATCGTTTAAATATAATGAGTAAAAAATAAAATTAAGATTTTCAAGAGGAGTATGTAACAGGAAAAGCAACCCATCGAGGTTGGGTCTTCCAACATTAGTAATAACATCCCTTGTTAAAGTTGCATGAATTTGAAGGGATGTCAAGTTTAAGTGGACATAGGCAGGGTTGCTCAAGGATGAGTTAAGGGATAAGGTTTCCAAAATTCTTTATCTCAATACTTAGTCTCCATGAGACCTTTGTGGAGGTGGTATTATGTTTTTATAGTTGTTCCTCAAAAAAGATACACTGGACTCTATATATAGACATGATATATTTTAACCCTCCTAATAATGAGTAGGAAAGATTCTAACCATTGGTAATTGGTATTCCAACAATTGGTGGTCATGCTTAACTTTTGTGATTTGTTGTTTTGTCAACTATAGAGTTTAGTAATGGAAGGCTAGCCTTTTTGGTATAATGGCATGCAAGAGAGCATTTTTTATTTATTTAAAATATATGTTATATTTGGGTTGTAAAAATAGAAGAAAGTAATTTTTAATATTTACAAGGTTATAGGTCCAAGGTGTGGATCAATTGGTTCAACCAAACCCCATAAGGGGGGCGGAGGTCCAAGGTTCAAATCTCGAGCCTTGCTAGATTGAATGCTTGTCCCTTTTTTAGTGCTTTCAGTGATGTAAAAGGTTTTAAATTATTTTGGTATGGTGGTTATAGGGGTGGATTACGTGAAGAACTATGTGGCAGCTTCTAGGATAGACATCACAGAATACTATGACAACCATAAAATTTGGACAGCTTGCTTGGATTTGTGGTGACTACAAATTCCACCATGTAAATTAAAAAAAAACATTTATTAGGTTATAGGTTATATGAAATGATTTTTATGGAATATATTTTCCCACTATATGGTAATTTAACTATACTTTGGTTAATAAAACATTTTGGATTCAAACCTTGAACCTTATCTTTAGAGTTTTAAAGTCTTCATTGTTAAGGCTCACTCAAGTTGTATATTTTTAATTAGTTATATAGAATTAAAACACACCCCACTCTATTACATCTTGACAATGATTCCACTTTGACACTTGTGGATATATCATTTGATAAGATTTGAACCTAGGTCTTTGATTTGAAAGTTTATATATTTGAACAATTGAGATCATTCTATTCGATAATTAGAAGATAGAGTGAATTTTATAAGAGACCAAATCTTAGTTTTTTTTAATTAGTTATATGGGATTAAAATTGGCCCCACTTATATTCAATCATGACCAAGTACTCGTATCATAATAGCTTAGAAATTATCTATGTATTTCTTGACAAGATTTGACCCTCCATCTCCTATTGAAATTTGAGGAATTTAACTGGTTACACTAAATACATTTGATTATTTAGTTATGCTACCTATTGTATACCTTGAGTGGGTCTTTCTTAGTTGTGTAGATGTTTGACTATTCATGCGTTGCAATTCTATTTTCAACAAAGTTGGATGAAAGGGGAAATGACTCTTCCAATCTCTAAATTTAGGGTTGTTTCCTAATATTTTTGCTAAAATATAGCTAATCTAATCTAATTGCATAAAATTAAATTCAAAAATTTAAAATACGAAAATTAAATGCTAAAATTAAAATTTATGAAAAGTAAATTGTGAATTTTAGGGTGTGAGAGATTTAAAGTAAATATAGTCATAACCATAGCAAGAATAGAGTGGTATCAATCAACACATAAGGACATTAAATAAAAATAGTCTATTCACATTCATATGAAATGAAATTGTGAGAGAAATGACAAAATGAACAAAAGGGTGGTACTACAATTTGTATCGCTCCAAATTTTTCACACCCTTACCTTCAGGCTATAGGATCCGTGCCTGGAAGGGGGATGTGAAAAGGATGTCACGGTACCTCGGACTGAGAGGCCTTGCGAAGGTCTCGCCTCTCGGGGGAGGTGTATTATGGTGATTTTTCGACGGATGGTGGGTTCACCAGGAAACATTTAATGGCAGTTTCCACGCCTAGGTTGGGAATGTGTTTAATGTGTTCAATTTTAGCTTTAAACATCCAAGTAATAGGTTTGGCCAAATGAATCTAAGTTACTCTATATAAAAATGTAGATTAAATGAATACATAAAATAGAGAAATTAAGCAATATTAAACAATCATACCTGATCCGGATGTCTGATGAAGATTTTGATGTTTGAAGCGGACAAGATCGTCTGAGACCTGACGAATTCGTCAAAGACCTGCAATCAGAGAAGTAGACACAAAATGCAAAAAATGCAACTATTCTAACAGAGGGAAACAATGTAAAATGACAATAATAATATCAAACTGAGAATTATAAATAGAAACATGAATGCATTATACTGATTTGATAACAATTATAGCTTAATTATGCATTTGATCTATATGGGTGAACTCCAAAATGCAGAATAGCAGAAAATAATAAATGAACTAGCTAATTGCAGAATAAAACAACAAATTAAAAGGAGGAAAATGCAAACTCTGGGCACTGATTGCCCCCAATGTGGACTGCAGACGAAATCATATCTGATTTGACAGGATCACCTCTGATCTGAACAGGATCATCTGCGACGATGTAAGCTTGCTTCGACTGAAAAATACTAAGGTACCTACAAAAAAAATTGGATAAAACTAATGCAAATAACAATTTAGGATGTCTTAATGCGTGTGAAGTCAATTTATAGGGAATTTCAGCCAGGGGGGTGCTAAGGGGAGGGCTTAGGATTAAATAGGCTTAGGAGGGAGGTTAGGAGGTTGGAGATCATCCCTATTTGGGAGATCTCCAATGGGGAGGGTCTCTAACGACGCAAACATGCTTCTGCCCAAATTAGAGATGCCGTTGGAACAAAGACTAATTATGCAAAATTAGTTTTGGGACAAGATCGTTTGGACGTCCTAGCCCAGACGAAATCGTTCAATCTGAGGTGATATCGTCTGATCGGTGACGATATCATCAAACGGTCAAAACAAACTCTAAAAATGGCATGGGAAACGAGGAAACAGATTAAGCGGCGATTTGGGAGCGGTTTTGGAGGTTAAAATTTGAATTTGAATTATTTACTAGAGTGAATGTAATTACTAAGGTTTTACTGTGCCAATTTTAGGGTGCTACATTTTGCCCCCTCTTTAGCGAATTTTTTGAAGAAAATGCATTAAAGATGAGTTCTTCTCGATTTACGAGAAAGAAAAAATTATTCCCATTTTTAGGAGACGATTCTTGGTCGAATCGTACAACAACTTACTATGGTGCCCCCTCCGTGTTTTTACCCAAATCGAACGTTTGAGGTAAAAACGCAGAAAAACAAAATTTTAATTATTTTTAATTATTTTTGAATAAAATTAAGAAAAATAGGGTAAAACCCTAATTCATTTTTACTATTCATTTTTTTGGTTTTTAGAGCTCTGCAAGAAAAATGGTGGAGACAGCGCACAGATCGACAGAGGTCCGGCGCGGGTTACGGGTAAGAGTCTAAACTTAGTTTAGAATGTTTGAATTCGAATTTACATGCTTGTTAGGTGAATTTTGATTAATTTTTGGGCATCGCAGCAATTTTTGGGCCGTCGACGTCATCGGGACAAAATTGTCTCGATTTCGATGAAATCATCTCAAGTTTGCCGATTTCGTCTAAGGGAAAAATCGACAAAAGGGGGACGATTTCGTCAAATTAGGGATGATTTCGGCTGGCAAAATCAGAGACGATTGTGCTCAAATTGGGGATGATATCATCCAATTGTGGACGATATCATCAATTGTATAAAATTTGAACTAATTTTACTTGCATTATTAATTACTGAGTTGTTATTAATGATTTTTATTGTTTTGTTGTTTATGTTGCAGAGAGGTTTACTAAAGAGTAGAGAATGGAAATATGGTAGGTTGAGAGATGATTTGGCCACTCTATCATAGGCAGAGCGAGATCAATTGGCACAAGCTGGCTTACAGCATGTGGCAGAAATGCCACAAGTTTCTACAGACATGGGGCTACTGACAGCCCTAGTAGAGAGGTGGTATCCATGTTCTTGTTTTTGGTTATCGATAGGGGAAATGACTCCCACATTGGAGGATGTATGAAGGATTCTGAGGATCCCCATAAAAGGACAGTTGATCACTCCTGTGGCCAATCAGGGCCATGCTATGATGCGGTTGTGTGGTGACCCGAGCTTTGCCCTGGAGAAGGGCGAAGTGAACATCGAGGCGCTACGTCAGATGCTTGGGGCATCCAGACTCACACAGGTTTTGGCTAGAGTGGTGGGTGGACTTCTGCTATGCTACCAAAGTAGGTGTAGGGTACCATGGGTTCTAGCAGATGTAATCTGCGACATGCGGGATCATGGCTACAGATTATCTTAGGGCAGTTTTGTTCTATGTCGATTGTACAGGATCCTGCATGGGGTCGTGTACAAGGGCAGCCAATGTCTGGTCATGACATCGCTTCTACAGGTTTGGTGCTGGGAGCACATTGCAGTGCAGAGGTCGGTAGGGCTTCCTTTGATAGGGGTTGACGTTGAGAGGCCCTGAGCTTTCTACTGGTGGCTTCGAAGAGGGTCATAGCGGTGGATTGATCTGCCGATGTCCCGGAGATTGCTGGATGACCTTGTCCCAGATCAGATCACCTGGAGGCCTTGGAGGGACCATCCAGGGTGGGCCGAGGATGGATAGGAGCTGGATCGCATCAGGCGAGTCTGCTGGCTTTGGATGGAGAGGGGAGAGGTGGAGCTCCACCGGTACAATCGAGTTTTGCGATAGTTCGGTCTACAGCAAGGGATCCCATCTCTCAAGGATTACAAGTTTTCTTAGACTGTCTAGGATAACACTATGATCAACGAGGCTCCAGATATGCAACGCTTCTAGAGTCAGGATGCGAACGATGCCCCCATTCAGCTAGTGGATGGGGACGACACAGGGGTAGCCGATGGCTATGATGCCTGGTACGCAGGCATCCGCCCTCCTCGGATGACGAGGGCTCAGGGTCCAATTCATGTAGTTGTGCGTTGAATAGGGAGGTGATGCCAGGCGGCTATGGAGGCAGCCCAGGGTCACAGCGAGAGAGAGCAGAGGAGGCCACAGGTGCAGGAGAGGTCACGGTAGTAGGAGAGGAGGGCAGAGAGACCCCCTTCTCCATAGAGAGATAGGCCACCATCACCTGATAAGGGCAAGGGTGTTGAAATGGGGGAGAGCAGCGAGAAAATGACTCTTTGAGCATAGACAGTCTGTCTCCAGGCACAGGTGCAGACCCTATAGGAGGAGGCTGCACGACATCGAGCTGAGGTGACACAGCTTAGAGATGAGATTGCATGCCTTAGAGCATGGGGCGGAGGGGCGAGCACTGGGGAGCTGGCACGGGCTATTGCCCAAATCACTTTCTACTAGACATTATACTATCAGATGGTGCCAGAGGAGGATAAACTACCACTGTCAGCTAACATCGTAGATCCAATCAGGATTGGGTCATCGAGGACTTCGTCCCGATCGACGACTAGGACTCGCAGTACTACTCATACTACGATGGGGCCACCTCGTCCACCTTAGGGTAGGGGAGGAGATGAGGCTGAGAGCTCGAGGGGTTCTCGAGGCTAGGTTACTACACTGCATTGTACAGATTGATATGATAGCATTTATTATTTTTGATAGAGGATTGAGTATGCCGAGGTACATATTGTGGCATACCAATCCAGTTTTGAGATGATGTATATATATTTGTGATATATATAGATGAGGTATTTTGGATCATATGACTTGTGTCTTATGTATTTTTATGATGCTTTTAATGTTTGGATTAATTGATTTGATGATTCATGTAATTACGTCGTTGGAAATATTATGGTTGAAATGTCATGCTGTAAGATTTTAAATGAAATAATCTGATGTAACAAATTGGTTGTTTGTGATGTGATGTGATAAAAGATAAAAAAAAGACTTCTAACAATAATTTCAAAGGACATTGTCGCTATTATAGACCATTTCATGGAGTCGCCGCTCACTCGGTCGTCAATCTAATCCCAATATAGAAATATTGTTAAAAAGTAAAAGAGTGCTTAAGAGACTGTCTTAAGACTTTGGTGCAATAATGCAAATGATGATGATGATGGTTTGTTTTCAAAGTTTCATAAAATAGTATGCATGAAATAATGTTAAAATGATTTTTTCTAGGCATAAATTCCTAAGTGTGATAAAATTTTTGGATAATTCCCTAGGAATTATACCATCATTGCAAAATTGAAGGTTGACATAATGACATGAAATAGTGATAATGTGCATGCTTTTTAAAAGCATAATTTGTGTAACATAATGATTTAAGTCATATGTTTTTCATGATTTTTAAATAAATGGGGAATAAAAATTATTACAATGGTTTGCGCTAGGCATAGAATATGTAGGTATAGACTTATACCATCATCGCGAAATCCAAAAGAGAAGATGTTTTATTGCATGGTTGATTTTTAATAAACAGAAAATATGAAGATGAGGACTTGCGCTAAGCATAAAATTCCAATTTTGGTTTTAGAACTATACCATCGTCGCGAAAGTCAATATATATATATATATATATATATATATATATATATATATGTGTGTGTGTGTGTGTGTGTGTGTGTGTGTGTGTGTGTGTGTGTGTTTTGATTGTATGGTTTGAAAGAAGTTTTTAATTTTTTCTATTATGTATGTAATTGTCTTTATACTAAACAACTGTACTTTAAATAGGAAAATGAATTTATTCCAAACAATTTGCAAAAAAATATTTCAAAGTACTTTAAAGACAAAAGTTAGATTTATAAGGAATCCCATGTGCATATGTGAATTCATTTCCAATCTTGATTTATCATAATGATACACAAAATCTCTCAAATATAAAATGTGTGTGCAATTGCTATGTTCATTTACCAGTTTTGAGCAAGATAATATGATACAAATGATTTAAATTAACCAAATAAGTGTTCATTAACCATGATGTAGATGCATATAACCATACCAGACTACTATGTAAGTCGGATTATCAAGAGCTATCTAATCCATAAGCAGACATAGGTCTATACAAAAGAAGGTCGCTAATGTGACAGACATATCACCATGCTAGGAGTTACCCAAGGCCAAGCGGGTTGGGCACAAACCACTTGTTATGGGGCTTACCTCACAATTTTTGAATAATTGAGAATTCCAAGGATTCAATCTCATCAACCCTTATTTTCTTTTCAAAGGGTAGGGAAAGGGATTTTATTGCTTTTGCTTTTGCTTTCTTTTTCTTTTCTTTTGTATTTTTGCTTTCTTTTGGAGATAATGCTTGGAACATTGCTGTAATGATATAAAATAACTATTTTCTCTTTTTTTTTTCTTTTTCTTGAACTTTGCTTTTTCTTCCTATGCTAGGGATACTTGCTCGGATTAGCTGTAGAGCAAGGGATTTTTATTCCGGGTAGGGGTGAGCTTGTCCTTTTGCCAATTCTCAAATATTCTAGACCATGTGCATGATAGGATAGCAAGGGAAACTTTTCGCTCAAGAAACCACTTCTACTATGTAGCAAAGCATGGAAATTACAAATATAATCATTTTATTGTGAAAAGATGTGCTTGGTTTAAGTAAATAACAAGATCAATTCTCTGTGCTCAAACTTTATTTAATTGAATTTTGTGGAATTTGATATAAGAGAGATTAGTAATCATGCCAAATAAAATCAAGATATTTATTTTTGTGAGTGTGAAAGTGAGGGATTCCAAATAAATGCTAATTTATCCAAAATAATTTGAAACATATAACTGCAATATTTGTAAGAAGATATATATAAATACTTTTTGAGAAGTTTTGAGAATGTTGACTCTCTCTTTCTTCTTTATTTTGTTTTGGTTTCGAAAGAGTCAAGAATATTGTTGTTTTTTTATTTTTATTATTTTTGAAAGAATTAACAAGTGCCATAAATAAATATAACAAATAGTTTTGAAGATTTTGATGATTATGAATGTTTTTGGTGTTTTTGAATTTAAAATTGAAAGAAATACAAAATAATGATTTTGAAATATTTTAAAGAAATATATACAAGGAAGAAATAACCAAAATTATACATAGTAACATTTAAGATGCAAAATGTTCATGGGTTCTTTGAGTTCTTTACCATCTAAGGTAGATAATTTGTATGCTTCTGATTCAAATTTAGCAGTGACAATGTATGGTCCAAGCCAGTTGGGCTCAAATTTACCTTTGAGGTCCTTAGTTGCATTGGTATTTTTTTTATTTTCCTTTAAAACAAGGTCGTCGATCTCAAAGGATCGATGACGAACTTTTTTAGCATATGATCTTTTAAGCTTGTTTTGGTAGGCACGAAGATGCTCCAAAGCATTGATGCATTTTTCATCTAGGAGTTCCAGCTGACTGAGTCTGCCAGCTCGATATTCATCTCCTACTTCGGTATCTTGAAGTAGCAGAGCCAAAGAAGGAACTTCTAATTCAAAGGGAAAAACGACTTCAACACCATAAACCAAAACAAAAGGTGAAGTTCCAATGGGGGTTCAAACACTAGTTCGATAGGCCCACAAGGTTGGATATAATTGAATGTGCCAGTCACGGCCAGATTTATTGACCAATCTTTTGAGAATCTTGATTAAGGTTTTGTTAGATGCTTCTGCTTGACCATTACCCTAAGGATAATAGGGAGTGGACCAACGATGTTGAATCTTATATTTTTGGCATAATTTTTTAACATCTTTATTTTTGAAACAAGTTCCATTCATCGAGAGATGAGATTTGTAGGAATTTTGAACCTACAAATGATTTGATTAAAAATAAATTTAGAGACTTGTGTGCCAGTGCAGGAAGCTAAAGGCATAGCTTCAACCCACTTCGTGAAATACTCAGTGGCGGTTATGATGAATTTGTGTCCATCAGATGACACAGGATTGATTTTGCCAATAATATCTAAACCCCATTTTGAAAAGGGCCAAGGAGATGAAATAGCCTACAGTTCTTGTGCAGGCGCATGGACAAGGTCAGCATGTTTCTGGAACTTGTCGCAATGGTGCACATAATCATGTGCATCCTTTTCCATGGTAGGCCAAAAGTATCCTATTCTAAGGAGTTTTTTAGCAATGACACTACCACTGAAGTGTCCTCCACAAGATCCATCGTGGGCTTCACTCAAGGCTGATTTGGATTCTTCTAAATTCAAACATCTTAATAGGATACCTTCAAAAGATCTCCTATATAAAGTATTGCCAATTATTACAAATCGACTTGCTTGTCTACGTAATAACCGACGTTGGTTTCTATTAGAATTGGCAGGGAAAGTCCCATTTTGGAGAAAATCAAATATATCCATATACCAAGGTTCAGGAGTAGTTTCATTGATTAGAAACACATCCAAAGGTTCTAAGCATGACTTATTTGAAGCGGGTTCCTAGAGTCGATGAATAATGATAGTGGCATATTCGTCATCTAACTCCAAGGGCAGGAGAGATGCAGCTGCGGCCATAGCATCAGCTACACGGTTGCAAGTTCGAGGAATAGCTTCCAAGGTAACTTGATCAAATAGAGACATTAGTTGTAAAACATAGGCCTTATATGGGCGCAGTTTATCATCTCTGGTCTGATAAAATTCATTAATTTGGTTTATAACCAGTTGAGAATCACCAAAAACTAACAGATGTTTAATTTTTAGCGCCAAGGCAGCTCGTAATCCAAGGATTAGAGCTTCATATTCAGCAGTATTGTTGGTGCAAGCAAATTTTAATTTGAAGGACAAAGGAATAAGATGTTTTTGCGAGGATATTAAAATAATACCCGCACCAACCCCACTCATGCATCGGGCTCCATCAAAGTATAAGGACCATTGTTCAATATGGTCTGCCTCTAATTGAAGGCATTCATCAGGAAACTCAATGATGAGGGGATGGGTAGACTCTAAGGGTGCAGCAGCTAATTGATCTACTATGATTTGACCCTTAACAGACTTCTATCCTATGAATGTGAGGTCAAACTTGCTTAGAGCAAGAACCCACTTGGCTATGTGACCCGATAAATAAGGTCGACTCATGAGATACCTTAAGGGATCATATTTAGCAATGACATAGGTTTTCTGACTAAGCATATAATGGCATAATTTTTGCATAGAAAACATGACTGCTAGACATAGTTTTTCTAATGTTGTATAGCGGGTTTCATAACTGATGAAGGTTCGGCTAATATAATAATTAGCACATTCTCTCTTTTCATCATCAAGCTGAGCTAACATAGCTCCTAAGGTAGAATCTGAAGCTGAAATATACAGGAGAAATGGGCGATCAGGTCTAGGTGGTGAAAGCATAGGTGGATTAAGGAGGTATTGTTTGAGAAGTTCAAAAGCTTCTTTACATTCGTCATCCCAATTAAAAGGGACATCCTTCTTAAGAAGTTTAAGAAAGGGACCGGTTTTGTCTGCCAGCTTATCGATGAAGCGACGGATGGCTTGAAGCTTACCTTGTAAACTTCGTAACTCAGATATATTAGTAGGTGCGGGCATATCAATGATAGCCGCAATCTTGAGAGGGTCAATTTTGATACCACGTAAAGAAACTAAAACCCCCAATAGTTTACCGGACTTAACTCCGAATATGCATTTTGTTGGATTTAATCGAATAAGATATTCTCGTAATCGATTAAAAAATTTTCTCAAATCATCTAAATGATTATGTTCATTAATAGAGCGAGCTATAATATCATCTACATAATCATGTAGGATATCATGCATCATATCATGAAAAATATAAGTCATAGCTCGTTGATAGGTTGCACCTGCATTCTTTAAGCCAAATGGCATCACTTTCCAACAAAAAGTACCCCAGGGGGTAATAAAGGCTGTTTTAGCCTGATCTTCAGGAGCTATCCTGATCTGATTATAACCGGAGAATCCATCCATTAAGGACATCATCCCACTCCCGGTAGTAAAGTCAATGATTTGATCCATGTTTGGAAGAGGAAAATCATCTTTAGGGCATGCAACGTTAATATCTCTAAAATTTGTGCAAACCCTAACTTTGGTGGCTTCTTTCTTGGTAACTGAAACTACATTTGAGATCCATTCAACATAATCAATAGCTTGTATAAAAGCAACATTCAGGAGTTTTTCTAACTCCCCTTTGACTAGCAGAGCCACTTTGGGATGCATTTTTCTAAGTTTTTGTTTAACAGGTTTAGCATCCGGATGGACCACTAGATGATGCATGACTACGGAAGGGTCTAGACCTGGCATATCTTCGTATGTCCAAGCGAAGACATCTTCATACTCTTTAAGGAATGAAATGTATTGTTCTTGTTTTTCTTGACTTAATTCTGATCCAATATTGATTATGTGAGGATTATCCTCAGTTCCAATATTAACTTTAATGACGTTTTCTACCTCCATGTGTAGATCTCTTTCAAAATTGGGTGGGGCGGGTGAAACGCCCAATTCTTGTAATTCTTGTAAGGTTAATTTGGATAATTCATCTTGAGGATTAGCGGTCTCAAGTTGGGATATAGTTGGTATAGAACCATCAAAATAAAATCCATTGTGTAACATCTCTTCAACGGAGACATCATGGAAGATATCTCCTTCCAACTCCTCATCGGGGTCAACAATCATTTCAAGGTAAGCTATGGATAGCATGTTACATGTAAACGGCTAATTTTTTAGAGGCAAATCAACATGCCTATCCAAATAATCTTGATAACATATGAGTTGATCATCATCTTCAAAAGGAAAGGGTTGACCCTTACTAGGAAATAGGCCCACACCACAGCAGGCAGGCCATGGTTCTACCTCGAAAGGTTCTTTCATGCCATTTTGGAAAGGTCCCAAGCCTTTCCATTTATATCCCATTTTAAGCATTATGGGTTTAGCTTTAATATATTCATTGGTCAAATAACATCGAGCATATCCCTCATGATGAGTTTTGATATTCCGAGGGATTCTTCCCCAGTCATATCCTTTATAAATGAAGGCACAACTCTCGACTTGGTAAGTACTTCCCATAGGTTGTGGGAGGCCCAAAGTATGAGGAGATGGCGGAAAGTTATTTAAAAGAATTGAATCTTGCATGAAAGCATTTGTTTTTTTTTATATTAAGATTGTGGATAAATATGGTAAAAGTTCATCAGAAAGAGCATAAGATGTAGAAGGATCATTCCCTATATCTTTAGATGTGGAAGGTATGATAGATGTTGATAATGTGGAAGTGTTAATAGATGGGTCTATAGGTTTTGAAATTATAGGGATGGAACATGAAGGATTGGTTGTGGATTGAAGATCTTTTTGAGGTTCTAGAGTGGTTTGTTTAGAAGATTGTTGATCTATATATGAGGATGAAATTAATGGAGGAGAAATAGGTGAAGTTATGGGTGTGTGTTTCATAGTTTTAGATGAAAAATAAGAATTAGGATGTGTGGATGACAGAGCGGGGCAAAATTGAACTCCAACAAGTTCTGCCAAAGCACACATATCAAAGGGTCTAGGATCACCATGGATAGTGACCAACTGATTTTTAAATTCGAATTTAACACATTGGTGTAAAGTTGATGGGACAGCCCGCATTGCATTGATCCAAGGATGACCCAAGAGTATATTGTACGATGCGGGGCAATGTACAATAAACACGGTCGTATCTAGAGTTTGAGGACCAACTTGCAATGGGATGGTAATAACTCCACATGTTTCTTGTGTTTTGTCATTGAAAGCTTTGATAATCATGTCAGTTTTCTTCATTTCATCACTTCTAAAGCCAAATCATTGGTAGAATTCAAAAGTGCAAATGTTTAGAGATGAACCATTATCAATCAGGACTCGTTTAACAGCTACATCTCCAATTAGAGCAGTAATATATAAGGGATTATCCTTATGTAAACTATGTTGTGGGATATCTTTATCCCGAAAGTCAATACAATCAACTTCTCGAGTGATGATAGTATTGGCCATGGCTTTAGGTTGAATGTTTTGAGGTACCATCATTTGGCTTAATGTAAGCATCAACTCATCCCTATGGGTGGGAGAAGATCTTAATAAATCCAAAAGGGAAATTTTGGCTATAGTATTGGATAATTGCTCATTAATATTGTAAGGGGGTTTAGGTTGAACATTGGAAGCATGATTCCCTTTATTGGGATTTTTCAAAACGAATGGAGCTGATCCATCATTCTGAGTTTGAACTTGTTGAGAGTTTTGAGCCTGTTGTCGGGTAACGACTCCAATGGTACCTACAATGTTATATTGGGGATGCTGAACTGGTCTCGGTCGAGCATTTATGGCTTGTTCATTTGGGAGGAATTGATTAGAAGAGGGTCGAGTAGTAACTCTTCTAGGAAATGGTTCTTCTGGGACCATAGCATCTGTGATGGGTTGAATAGGATCTGATTCATTTTCAAAACTATTCGATTGGTTTGAAGTGATGTCTATGTCACTTTCAGTATCTGATTCTACATCACTAGAATCTAGAGTTTGAATATTATGTAGGGGCCTAGTCGTAACCATGGATAAAGTTGTGTCAAATATTTGAGGATCAGGATTAAGTAAATGTCCACTAATGGTTCCTACATATCGGGTAGGAGGAGGAACATTATGATGTTCGATTTGATTGGCCACCTCTTTACCATGTCTTGGTAAAGGGTGTTGAAATATGTCTAGTGATTGATTAGCATTTTGATTTTGATTTTGGGGAATGGTCTTTGGAGGATTATTAGGAGCATTTTGTTTAGGTTGGAAGGCTTGCACCTCCATTTCATTATTATCAATCAGATCTTGTATTTTATGTTTCAACCTTTTACAAGCATTGGTAGAGTGTCCAGGACCTCTATGGAAATCACAGTGTAAGTCAACTCTGTATCCGGGTATAGTTGGATCAGGTTCCCGGATAGTTGGTAATTGAATCAAGCCTCTTTCGAGTAATTGAGGTAAAATAGTTGATAATGGTTGATTCAATCTAGTAAATTCTCGAGGAGGCTTATCGGGCGGTTTCAATATAAATTTTTTTGTTGTTTTCGTTGCATTGATATTAGCAATATTTATGCTGTCAGTGACTCTGTCATCGACAACTTGTTTGTTTTTATACTGATTTTTGGAGGTTTTCTCATCATCTTTCTTTCTAAGTTGGCCTCTCCTAATGAGGGTATCTTCTACTCTTCGAGCTAAATCTATAGCCTGATCGAAGGTAGTTAAAGTAGTAGTTGATAGCTCATAAGATATTTGTTCTTGTAAATTATTAATAAAAATGTCCAACATTTCCCTATAAGGTAGCACAAAGTGTAGTTTTCCTATCAACTGCCTCCATCTAGCTAAGAAATCAGCAAAACATTCATCCTTGTCTTGTTTTAAGTTGTATAAATCTTTAATGGTTACATGTCTCTCGATGTAGGCACTAAATTGATGGATAAAAGATTCATATGTTTCTTCAAAGTTTCTCAAAGAATGAGTGGGCAATTGATAGTACCACTCCAATGCCATTCCACCTAAACTTTTTGAGAACATTTTTAGTAATAGCAAGTCATCATGTGATATATCATGACATGCTATCCTAAACATGCGAAGATGCTCTATGGGATCTTCGGTTCCTTTATATATAGGCAGGATGGGCATGGGAAAATGCTTAGGGTACGGTTGTGCTACAACTATGGGATCCAAAGGTTGACTACATATCTCTCGATAATTGTATGAGGGACGATAAGGATCTATCTGGTCCATACGTGAAGCTAACTGTTTCACCATGGCTTCCAGATTACTAGTTTGCCCACCATATTGGTTCGGTAGGGCATTGATATGGGATTTGTGAGCATATGATGGAGGGACATGAAGATTAGATGCTATGTTGGTATTGTGTAAATTGTTGGTAGGAAAGGTGTTATGAAGGAATTTTGAAGTTGTATTATGTTGTATCGCAGATTGTTGAAAATTGGTGTTTGACTTCATTTTAGGTTTTTGTTTACTTGAAGCATATTGATCAATAGTTTGGTGAAGTAAAGCAGTGAAGGAAGTTTTCTTTTGTGTGGGAATGATTTTAGGCTCAATAACAGGTTCCTTAGGAGGTTGGGTAACCTGTTGTTTTGGCATGTTTTGAATCATAGTGACCATATCTCTATTGGATGGTCCAACTTTATTGCTTTCTTGATCAATAAAAGACAAGGGATTAGTGCACACATCAAACATATGTTCCATGGCTGCTTGAGTGTCACTAATTTCCCCCTTATCAATACAAATTGCCATATTAATAGCGCCAATGTTTTTATTGAAAAATTTCCAGAAATGATCTGCGTTGTCAAAAGCAATAGTTCCATCTGGAGCTACTCTAGGGGATGAGGATCCATCCTCTTTAACATTTTCTTCTTGTTCATTGTCTTCACCTAGGTCATCTTCTAGTTGATCTAAAGTTTCTCCTTCCGGAATTGGATCTTCAGGAAGGTCATTTGGGTTTCTAGTTTTATCTTCTAACCAATCTTCTTCTTCTCCTTCAGTTTGTTTACCATTCCTAAGTTTAGGCATTGTGCTTAATTTAGATTTCAGCAAATATATATATATATATATATATATTGCTATAAGCTTAAGAGGTATATATTAATTATATACCTACTACAATATTTAAAATGAAATGTTTTGGTTTTTGTTATGTTTTTTTTAGTTTTTCTTGTTTTTGTAATAATATTGTAAAGATAACAACACAATAAATGCAAGAACTAATACTAAAATTAATGAACTAGTTTTCTATAAACAATTTATAAATATCATTAATGGGCTCGAGTTCTTCGAGAGTCATGAAGTGTTCTTCTTCAAATTGAAAATTTTCTTTCAAAAATTTAATGAACAGACTATAGTGATATTATCTGTCTCAGATTCTGGTTGATAAAAGTAAAGCTCGTGGCAATACTCTCGATATAACACAGCTCTAGGAACTCTCTTCCATATTTCTCTATCCATAAGAACAACCTCTTGGTCTTCTACATGACCTAGTAACTGGTGTACAATGGCTGCGTTCTTGAGGTATTCCTTGAAGGTGAACAGTTCTGAAGACACAAGAGCTCTCCTATAAGCTAACCAACTATGGCAGGCTCTCTGAAGTTCATGATAAAATATGAGTTGATGAGGATCCAGGATTCTATCTAGGACAAGCCCATTGACTTGTTTAAGTTTTGTTGATCTAGATGAAATGACACTTAGTCTTCTATCAAGTTTGTCCCACAAGAGTTGATTTCTATCTGTTTCAGGCACACTAAGCATAGAATTGATTTCTATGGCTGCCAATTGGTTTTCAACATTTATAGTAACTGCTAATCTTTTCTTAGGAGCTACCATCTAAACATGATATGCAACTTATTAATTTTAAATGATTTGGAATGCATCTATGTTTTGGTTGTTTTATTTTTTTATTTTGTTTTTTGTTTTCAAAAGGTTTAAAATGCATTCACGTCGGGTTCACCAAAATGTATCGCTCCAAATTTTTCACACCCTTACCTTCAGGCTATAGGATCCATGCCCAAAAGGGGGATGTGAAAAGGATGTCATGGTACCTCGGACTGAGAGGCCTTGCGAAGGTCCCGCCTCTCGGGGGAGGTGTATTATGGTGATTTTTTGACGGATGGTGGGTTCACCAGGAAACATTTAATGGCAGTTTCCACGCCTAGGTTGGGAATGTGTTTAATGTGTTCAATTTTAGCTTTAAACATCCAAGTCCTAGGTTTGGCCAAATGAATCTAAGTTACTCTATATGAAAATGTAGATTAAATGAATACAAAAAACAGAATTAGGACAGAAAACAAATAAATTAAGCAATATTAAACAATTATACCTGATCCAGATGTCTGATGAAGATTATGATGTTTGAAGCAGACAAGATCGTCTGGAATTTGATAGAATCGTCTGGAATTTGATAGGATCATCTAAGATCTGATGAATTCATCAGACGAATTCGTCAGAGACCTGCAATCAGAGAAGTAGACACAAAATGCAAAAAATGCAACTATTCTAACAGAGGGAAATAGTGTAAAATGACAATAACAATATCAAACTAAGAATTATAAACAGAAACATGAATGCATTATACTGATTTGATAACAATTATAGCTTAATTATGCATTTGATCTATATGGGTGAACTCCAAAATGCAGAATAGCAGAAAATAATAAATGAACTAGCTAATTGTAGAATAAAACAACAAATTAAAAGGAGGAAAATGCAAACTCTAGGCACTGATTGCCCCCAATGTGGACTGCATATGAAATCATCTCTGATTCGACAGGATCGCCTCCGATCTGAATAGGATCGTCTATGATGATGTAAGCTTGCTTCGGCTGAAAAATACTAAGGTACCTACAACAAAATTTGGATAGAACTAATGCAAATAACAATTTAGGATGTCTTAATGCATGTGAAGTCAATTTACAGGGAATTTCAGCCAGGGGGTGCTAAGGGGAGGGCTTAGGATTAAATAGGCTTAGGAGGGAGGTTAGGAGGTTGGAGATCATACCTATTTAGGAGATCTCCAACGGGGAGGGTCTCTAATAGCGCAGACACGCTTTTGCCCGGATTAGAGATGCCATTGGAACAAAGACTAATTGTGCAAAATTAGTTTTGGGACAAGATCATCTAGACATCCTAGCCCAGACGAAATCATCCGATCTGAGGCGATATCGTCTGATCGGTGATGATATCGTCAAACGGTCAAAACAAACTCTAAAAATGTTGTGGGAAATGAGGAAATGGATAAAGTGGCAGTTTGGGAGCGGTTTTGGAGGTTAAAATTTGAATTTGAATTATTTACTAGAGTGAATGTAATTACTAAGGTTTTACTGCACCAATTTTAGGGTGCTACACAATTATTGTGCATTCTATAATCTAGGTGAGTAGCACCACTAATGGAAAGCAATGACTTATCAAATTATCATTAATCTCAAGAAAAAATAGTATAATATGGATTTCATAGAGTATAAATATAACTTTATTAAGGCTAAAATATGGTTACAATGGAGCCCATGAAAAAATATTTATTGGAAAAAATTATCTCTAAGTTACTTGGTTGAGAAATTCTTGCTCCAAGTAAAAACTAAATATTTAGGGGTATCTTTAGCATAGTGATGTACGCCCAAATGTTACATGCCTCTAATTACATCTCTAAATGAATTAGTAGGCTTCTAAAATGTTTTTTGGTGCCACTATATGCCAAAAATTCACTTTCAAAAGATCTTCCATGGGATCTACATTTCTTTTTTTACCCCTCTCTATCTAGAAGTGATTTTCTCTAGGAGGTGAGTGAATCACTCTAGTATGCTAGTGCTTCATTCCAATATACTAGTACTTTATTTCTCTAAAACAATTACTCCATCTAGCTAGTAGATTTCTCTTATAATTCAATTGGTTCCTTTTGTACCAATCAATCATTGATCTTCACTTACCAAAATCTAGGGGTTTTGGAGATTTCAATTGATTGATTTTGAAGGTTTCCCTCCAAAATAATAAAACTCTCAAGATAGTGACTTGTCATTACATTTATATGGAATTAATTGGGTATCAAACTTGATTGGTGAGATATCCTAGATTCATCCTTGGGCATGGAGTCTTCAAAATTGGAATCCGTTACTATAAAATTGTAAAATTTCTCGTTCTTCTTGTTTTTTACTATAAAAACACTGCCAACAACATTTAGAATTTATTGCTTCCTTACAACCAAATTCTTATGAGGTCTTACACATCTCCTACCAAGTTATCATATAGGTTTTAGAAAACCCATCTTGTATTCCTACCATTTTTTGTAGTTTGGTAAGTAGTATTTCTATTTTTTAATACATAAAAATGTTAGGGTAAGTGTAGGTTTTTATGAGGGGTCTAATTCCCCTCATACAAGGATTTGAAATTGGGTCTCTTGGATGAAAACCTAAGGACTTACCACTACATTATCCTTCACGAGTCTAAAATATTAGGGTAAGTGCAGGTTTTTATGAGGGGCCCTATTCTCTTCATATTGAGGTTTGAACTTGGGTCTCCTGGATTAAAACCCAATGACTTATCACTATGGTATCTCTCATGGGTCTAAAATATTAGGGTAAGTAAAGGTTTTATGAGGAACCCTATGCCCCTTATACCAAAGCTTGAACTTGGGTCTCCTAGATGAAAACCCAAGGAATTACCACTACTATATCCCTTGAGTATCAAATGTTAGGGTAAAGCATGGGTTTTTATGAGGGGTTCCAATCCCCTTGTATTGAGATTTGAATGTGGATCTCTTGGATGAAAACCCAAGAACTTACCAATATGGTATCCCTCTTGGGACTAAAAATTTGATTTTTACACGGGTTTTTATGAAAATAGTTATCAAAAGTGGGATTTGAACCTACTAAAATATTAGGGTGAATATGTTATTTTATTGGGGATCCCATTCCCCTTGTACCAAGGTTTGAAATTTGGTCTCTTGGATGAAAACCCAAGGACTTACCACTATGGTATCCCTTATGATTCATAATGTTAGGGTAAGTGTGTATTTTTATGAGAGGCCTCATTCCCCTAGTACTAGGGTTTGAACTTGTGTCTCCTAGATGAAAACCCATGGACTTAACATGATGGTAACCCTCATGGATTATGTTTTAAATTATTTGATTTGCTATTTTTCTATCTCATATGCAACCTTGGTCTTCTCCTCTCCAGTCATTGAGTCAATGATATCATTATTAAGGATTTTTCCTTGAGCATCAAATACATTAGACAATAAAATAATAACTATGCCCTAGATTTTCTTTTCTATTTCATGAATCGAGCCTTCGAGAGAGGCCATTGTATCCTTACAAGTCTGGAGGTCTCTTTGGAAACCAAGGATAATTTTTTAATTTTTTGGTTGTCGTTTATATCTATCACTAACTATTGTGCCTATGATGCCAACATGCTAGCCAATTATTTAAATTATATCATGGTACTTTTCCTTTACAATCAATTTCTCCTTTGTTTGCTTAACATTATTTGCTACCTAGTTGAGGTTGTTTTTAGAGTTAGCTACAAATTTAAATTATCTCTTGGCACTTACTACCTAATTTTTATCTTTTCCCATAAAGACTTCACTTTTTTTATTTTTTGAGGCTTACCCTTTTTTAGCTACCACTAATTCTTTCAATTTGGTGATCTCTTCTTACATATTAGAGAATTTAATATCTTTATTTTATTGTGGTTATTGTAGTTTCATTTGATCCTCCAATTATAATTTTTCTTGCTCCACTTGTTTCTTTAGCTAGCCTTTCCCTTGAGTAAAATATTATGAAAGATTTTCTAGTTACTACTTTTGCTTATCAAATTCAACAAGCTTATACTTGAGGTTCTCAAATTGTTGTTGTAGCTTCTCTTTATCTATTTAATCCTTAATAGGGGCCTCATTATCCTATTGGAGTTGTGTCTTTTCTACCTTCAACTATGCTACTATTGGTTCAATTTTTAAAATTCCCTCTTAAATACATCATTCTCAACTACCATTCATCCAAATTGCATGGCTGCATTGATTGAGAGTTGGTTTATAATATGGATCATATGATACGGATATATTCTAGTCAAATACAAATTCTACACTCTAGCAATGTATTTTATAGGTTGTATGGTGGGTCTAGAAGGGTTATTGAAAACAACTTTTACAATGATAACTTTATTACCTCTAGATGCAAACTGGGATCATATAGTAGTAGTGCTTTAGAGATTTTATCCTTTAGTTGTTTGTACTCCTTTTGAACTTTTCTTTCATCTACTTATAGGAATTCAAATACCTCTTACATATCAATATTTTTTGGTTCACTAGTTGTGCCCCAAACAAAGACCCAACTAGGCCCTATGGTTGTTTTGGTCTCTAGGTCTATCTTTGCAAGCTTTATCATAATAGTATGAGTAGATAACATCATTGTATCAAGTAGAATTTATTTTACTATGATATGATATAGTATGATGGAAGGGGTGACATGGTTGGAAGAGAAAATTGTATGGAAATGAGGATGAATAGAGATATAGAGGTGGATATCCCTATCACTAACTAAGCTAGTATTTCATCTAGAGGAGATACTAGCTATGAAGGAGATGGGATTGTACTATAAGCGACTAAGATATAAAAAGTGGTGAATTGAATGGCATGTGAGGGGAATGAGGTAATTAATGTGGTTTTAGTGATGAGGGCTGTAAAAAGGTAGAGTACCTCCAAGAGAACTAATGATCACATTGTTGAATAGTGAGGTAAGCTCAAGAAAATTAGGGATGGGAGAAGAAGTAAAGAGGAAAAATAGAGATGGATAAAGAAGCAAGGGTAATAGAAAAGGAAAAATAAGTGGTGGTGGAAGGGGTAGTGTCCAAAGTTTAAAATTTTTCTATGGATAACTTGGGAAGACTTCCTCCTTAAGAGGTTTCCTCCTACCTAAGCTAAAATGATCATTTTTGGTTTATTATAGGTTGCTACTCTATTCCCTACACTATTAGTTTTTCCAAACATTTACCTATGCGAGTCACATTCCTACTTTTAGAGTCTTTTCTTTTATCTCTTGCACTATAGCATAAATGATTGATAATATTTATGGTGCTACATATATTATTATCTTAGATACCATGGTAGGATGTGAACTTGGAGGACTTTTTGAGGATTATTCTACTATTCTAATTTCTTGGAACTCCTCTTGTGTTTCCTATCCTAGATAGATGAGAAATTTTCATCAAAGGAACTGATGCACAATGGTCTTGTAGTGGTTAGTGTATTATATCTTATATTTTCCTAGGCAAGGATATTCCTCCTTTAGTATCTTAGGTTCTCCAAGTCCTTGAATGCTTGATGGTTAGGCTTAACATCTAAATCAAATTCATCCTTAGTATTTGCTTCGATATGAAAGATAAACCATTCTAGAGGGTTGGCATACCATTGTTGGATTTTATATTTGTACCCTTGAATACTCCCCAAAGTGGCTTTGGATACCTCGTTAGATGGATTTATGTCATTTTGTATTCTATACCTTTTTTTACATGAAGGTGTGCAAACCCTTGTTTTTCAATCATTATTGAAAGCAACTCATAGGATCATAGGACCAAACATCTTAACATTTTTCTAGTCTCATGTTTCTTAATTTCTCTTACTTGACAATGTGGAAATGTTATAGATTTGGTTTGATCTACATGATTTGATACTTGAGTGGATGGAAAATATATTCTTTTGCCCATGCAAATTCTTCAAGTACACATAGTCAAGTTACCTAATATATTTCAAGTTTGAAAAATAATCAAGCATGTATATAGGTATCTCAAAGGGCATGACAAAGAACCCAAACAAGTAGATGAATGACCATGATCTACCCAAGTAGTAATATCTATTTGACCATTCATTTAATCTTAGTAGGTTTTAGGCCTCATCTAAAAGCCTAAGGACCTTCCCTTTCAAATTATCTATTATGACATTATAAATTTCATCATAGAAATGGTTAGAGGTTTTCCTTACTTCTCAACAAGGTAGGTTAATGTAATACACCATTGATAATTATTTTCCATCTAGTCTTATTCGATTTGGATGGAGGGAGGGGAACCGGTATTTCTTATAATAAAAAATGACCTCAAATATATAGGAGATATATATAAGGTCTCTCTTTCTTAAACTCCTTTAACTAGTGATTTATATAATCTACTATGTACCTTGCATAGTCAACCATTTGTGATTTCCCTAGGTAATTAGTGATTGCATGTAGGAGGGACACATGTTTCTCATAGACTAACATGTATTATATTCTCCATTACCACTATAATTATAGATAATATTGTTGGATTTTATTACATTTTTTGGTATGTATGAATATTATATAAATATGTGGTGTGAAAAGAGTCTTGTAAATATGATTCATTTAGAGTTTTTTTTTATAAGTTAAAATTTTTAATTAAGGTGGGTTTTGATAATAACCCAATATCGACAGCGAGAAGTTGAGAACAAAACAAGAAGGAGAAAAAGGGGGGGATGCAGCCCCATAGAACAAAAAACAAAAATAAACAGGAGGAGAAGAGGAAGGGCAGAGCAAAAGGATACCCTGGAACAAAAACCAAACATGAACCAAAAAACTGCTAAGCCTCCTCTTTGGCTTCAAAGTTGGTATCCTTAGCTTCTTCCTTGATCTCATCCTCACTATCATCCTAGACAGTGTCAAAGCAAAATATTTCTTTTCGTCGACATTAACATCATCCTCAATAGAATCCTTGGTGCCATCCTCTAAGAATTTCTTCTTGAAAACAGTAGGTTCAGAGCATTGTAAAGGTCCGCAAGGTGGGCAATGCAATTTAAAATTGAATTGATGATAAAATCCTTTAGATATTGATCAGGAGCATCCTTGTCCTCCTCATCATAATCTAAAACCAGAGTGTTCCTTTTCTAAGCAAGCTATTTCAAGTGAACTAAGGATCTTACAGGTTTCTCGAGCTTCTCAGGGACCTCGAACTTAATTTTTTTGGTAGATTGGTTTCTCAAGGTTTTGATCGCATCCATAGTAGCACGTTTCTTGGTAGACATGGCTAGGGAATGGGATGAGGATAGATTAGTTTGAAGCTGACTAGTATTAGTAGGGATGGAGTTGGGTTTACCTTTGGAAGGATGACCAGAGGGAATGGCAATGCCTTGAGGGCAATGAGTAAGCCAGTGATTATACAGGACATTGAAAAGGCCCTAATGGGAGGGGAGTTCATCGCTCTTCTTTTTGTGAATGTTCTCAATAGAGTAACTGATGGAATTGAAAATGAACTAAGGAATATTCATAGGATTAACATCTCTAAAATGGTTATAGAAAGCAAAGTGGAAGCTACACAAAACCTTATCAGGATCATCAATGGTGATGAATTCCATGATTCATTTAGATTTTTGTTTTAGTAATCCTTAGAGTTTTTTCACTATTAAGAATCAATAAAATATATTTCTCTTATAAGAAATATGAAGAGTCATATTTTCCAAAATTTTGAAGAGTCTAAAGAGATGAATAGTTAGATGAAGTTAAAATGTTAAGAGTCTTTGTAAATACTATATGTAAGGGAATCATATGAGACTTGTGCAATGAAATTTTAGCACTTCTTAGCACTATAATACTAAGTGAGGTTTGTGGAAACATAGTAAATTTTTTTATTTTTTTGTTTGAATACTTGTGTATAATAGTGTGTGAATCTAATATTGATATCCTATGAGAAAATAGCTTGAATTATAATAGTGGTATTAGAGCCACGTTAAGCATATCATGAGAGAGCAAAATTTGAAAGAAGGAATATTATCTTGTGAGAGAGTGAGAGCAGTGTTCATATGAAACCACCATTATGTGTAAGCTTAAGTACAATAAAAATCCAAGGAGAAGAGACATTTGAGGAATTGGCATGCAAGGATACTATGAAGATACGTTCAAGGAATGAACATGTAAGGAGACTATGAAAGAGATATTTGAGGAAATTAATGTGGAAGGAGATATGAAAAGAGACATTTAAAGTGGAGAATAAAACACATAGAAGAACATGGAAGAGATTCAAAGATTAGGTGAGAGTTTAAATAGATAATTTGAGTGTCATAGGTGTGTAGGTTAGAGAGGAAAGCTCATATGAGCAGTGGATCAGGCAAGTCAAAACTACTTGTGTCAAAGAGAGAGTAACGTAATATGACATGCAAATAAAAGTGAGAGATTAATACAAAAGAGTAGTACTAAGGGTGATGATTTTCAAGTTAATATAGTAACAATTAAACCCACAACACATAGAAAGAATTTGTGCCAAAGTTTGAAGAGTTGGAAGGAAAGTGCTACCTAAGGTATAAAATTTAATCACCTCAAAATATTTTTCAAATGATAGTGAATGGTTAATTAAAAGGGGCACAATATATTTAATTTATTAAAGAGACATATTTATAAAGTGAAGGAAGGAATATATTAAAATGAGAATAATTAAAGTGATAGTAAATTTATTGGAAAGAAGAGGTTGAATGTGGAAATTAAAAGGAAAAGTATAAAGGAAATTTTATTAGTTGAAAATTAAAAATTACAAAGGAAATATTTTATTTTTATTTTTATTGAGTAAATACTTCTTATACATATACATAGAAATATTAATAAAATAATTTAAATAAAATAAAATAAAATATTTAAGGAAATTAATTTACGAGAAGGAGATTAAATATTGACTTAAATATTTTATAAAGTGCAAATGATATTGTGAAAGTTAAATACATTGTTGAAGAATATTTTTTTAAGACAAATATATTGAAGTCAAATGCAATGATAGATTATTGAGGTATTGAATACTTCTATATTAGATTCCAAAGGTCATTAAAATATTAAAAAATATATATAGGGAGATAAAATGTCTTCTACTTTATTGAGATCATCCAAACAGATAAAGAAAGAACTAACATGATTGAAAAAAAAATTAACGGGGACAAGAAAAAGAAAGAAAAAAAAAAGAAAAACAAGCATTCAATAGCATCACAAGATGATTGTATAGTTAAAAAGAAGCAAGTTAAAAATATCTTACAATCCATCTCTCAAGAAGCTATTGAAGATGAAAAATTATGTATTAGCATAGTTAATGTGCCATTTATCGTCTATGAAAGATAAAATGCTAAGGAGGATTCAAGTTGTAGGTAAGAAGGGTGATGATTTTCAAGTTAATATAGTAACAATTAAACCCAAAACACATAGAAATAATATGTGCCAAAGTTTAAAGAGTTGGAAGGAAAGTGCTACCTAAGGTATAAAATTTAATCACCTCAAAATATTTTTGAAATGATAGTGAATGGTTAATTAAAAGGAGCACAATATATTTAATTTATTCAATAGACATTAACAAAGTGAAGGAAGGAATATATTAAAAGGAGAATAATTAAAGTGATAGTAAATTTATTGGAAATAAGAGCTTGAATGTGGAAATTGAAAGGAAAGGTATAAAGGAAATTTTATTAGTTATAAAATTAAAAATTTATAAGGAAATATTAATAGAATAATTTAAATAAAATAAAAGAAAATATTGAAGGAAATTAGTTTATGAGAAGGAGATTAAATATTGACTTAAATATTTTATAAAGTGCAAATGATATTGTGAAATTTTAATACATTGGTGAAGAATATTTTTTTAAGACAAAGATATTGAAGTCAACTGCAATGATAGATTATTGAGGTATTGAAACTTCTATATTAGATTCCAAAGGTCATTAAAATATTGAAAAAAATATGTAGGGAGATAAAATTTCTTCTACTTTATTGAGATCATCCAAACAGATAAAGAAAGAACTAACATAATTGAAAAAAAATAACGGGGACAAGAAAAAGAAAGAAAACAAAAATAAAAACAAGCATTCGATAGCATCACAATATGATTGTAGAGTTAAAAAGAAGCAAGTTGAAAATATCTTACAATCCATCTCTCAAGAAGCTATTGAAGATGAAAAATTATGTATTAGCATAGTTAATGTGGCATTTACCTCTATTCTCAAAGAAGCTAAAAATGAAGATTTTTTAATACTTCATTGTTGCATAAATTATATTCTCAATGAAGCTAATGACCACTATAAAATTTTTACTATCCTATCTATTTGTGTATGGAAAATAATATACGAGGCAATGAATGTTCTTATGACAAAAAGACAAGAAAATTTTAAAACATTAAAGAAAAACCAACGATGAAGAATTCATGTTTAATACAAATGACCTTATACAAAATAAGGATGTAAGTTGTGATAAAAGTAATTTGAGTTCTATAACAATAAATGCATGTGATACTCAAAGCATTACAAATATTGTTTGTATTGATGACAAAATAAATGATAGTGATAGCAATAGTTCAAATTGTGAAGATCATAACACTGAGAAAATATCCGATGTGAAGACAATAACATGAATAATGATGAACTAAGTTGTGTTGATTAGTGTAATGAATTTGAAAATCATACTAAGAGGTCGATACATAATTTTTGATATGATACAATGATACACACTCAAAAAAATGGGCAAGGAATAAAAGAGAACAACATACCAACAATAAGAGCAAAATTTGAAGATCTTGAACAAATAGGTAATAGTGAATCAAGGATAGATAAGAGTAATTTTGAGGCAAAAAAATTTGTGATAGAAAATAATGACATTATAATAGAGAACAGGGTTTGTAACAGGAACAAATAAAATCAATATTGGTACATGATAACTTATAACAAGTGATAGTGAGTTTAGATGTAGTAATTGTGATAGGTATGGACGTACATCAAAAAATGTTGGGAATTCCATTATTATGAATTTTGTGGAGGAAATTTTTTTTCAAAGATATTGTTATAATAATAAATTAATAACAAAATGAAAATGAATTGTGGATGGATGAACTAGACAAAATAGCACAAGATAAAGGAAATATTGAGTTATTTTTGTAGATTTAAGAGAAGTTTGAAAAATTATTTACCTATGAGAAAATAAAAATGAATCTATTGAATAAAATAAAAATATTATTATTAGCATCAATTGTGTGACAAGAAACAATAACAGGAGATAGTAATTTTGTAACTCAAAACTATGAAGATAGAAATGTGATAGATACAGGTAACAATTACTATCAATATTGGGATAGAGATAGACACTACTTAAATAAGGACAAGAAGCGATCAACAAGATCAAATCAAATGAAGATAATGGATCTTATACCAAGTAATGTAATACAAGGAGGTTGTTATTACATTATTTGGTAATTGTAAATATGTGGTGTGAAAATATTCTTGTAAATATGAGTCATGTATAGTTTATCATTTAGTAATCATTATAGTTTTATCATTATAAGGAGTCAATAAAAGATATTTCTCTTATGAGAAATATGAAGAATCATATTTCCTAGGAGTTCGAAGAGTCTAAGGAGATGTATAGTTAGATGACGTTGAGATATCAAGTCTTTGTAAAGACTATATGTAGAGGACTCATATGAGACTTATGTAATGAAATTTTAGCACTTCATTAGTATCGAAATACTAAGTGAGATTTGTTAGAATATAGTAAACTCTTTTATTTTATTTTGTAAAATACTTATGTATAATTGTGGATGAATATTAAGCTTGATATCCTATGAGATAATAGCATGAATGACAACAAATACAAGCTAGACATCATATTTCAATAATTCTAACTCTAGAATAATGTTGAATTCAAGTGCTTTATTAGGTTTTTTAAGATGAAGATTAAGAAATACCACCAGTATTTTTGGTTGAATCTATAGTAGTAGTGTTTCCATGTTTTGGGGTTGCAAGTGACCCACATGGTTAGATCATCTACTATGTTTAGAATCTTCTAGATCTTGTCTTCTTGGATGTAGTAGGTCTCCTCAATTTATTGCAAGGGTTTAATACTCCTTCCACTGAAGTGGTGCCTTTCAACACATGCCTCCACAAGCTCTACACATCGAGGCACTAATTTAATTTCTAGATCCAAATTCTAGATCGATTTTATGCTCTATGAGATTGTTTTAGGTGCAAGGTTGAATATTCATAGGGTATTTTTCCTTACTTATGTCAATGATTGTTTATATTTTCCCTCCTCTACTCTTCTATAATGATCATAAAAGAGAAATTTTGGTCTTTTAGGAAGAGTGTGGTATTTTTCCTCTTTAATTTCTTCTTGAATTTATCCTTAGAGGGCCCTACCTTTCGTGTTTCTATTTGGACAGGTGCTATTAGAGTTGACTCTAGAGAATTGATAATGGTGGTAGGTGTGGACATATGGTTGAAATCTATCATAGAGGGGCTTGTGGACATTGAAGTGGAATCTATAATAGAGTAAATGATAGATGAGTGCTTTGGAATGGGATAAATTATGCCAAGTCTAGGTCTAGATAGCGATTCACTCAAAATATGGAGAGAATCACTCATTTATAAATACTTAAAAAATTAACATTGAAAGCAAATCACTTAGAAAGTGGAGAGATTTGCTTGACTTAACTATTGATATACTAGTTATAATGGACATGGGAAATTTAGGTTTATGTAGTTTTGGCAGTTGGTTTATGGATTGATTCACTCATTAGATTGATCAAATTACTAATAGATTCATTTCTTAGTAATTTTCTTAGTTTCAAACATACATTTCATTTTCCATGGAGTAGATTGCTCCTTTTAGCACCCTTACTATTATAGCCTACTTAAAATAGATAACCCCATTGGGTCTCAACCCAAGCAAATTAGTGATTGATTCATAGGGTTTGGTCAATATGAGGAGTTTGCATAGGGTTTGAACCATAAAATAAATGGCAACTGGTCTTTCCATTAGTTTGTGTTGGAATGAATAGCTTAGAACCCATGACCTTGACCAAGCAAATTAGCTTCAATGACTTTGAGAGAAGCGATGGGAGGAAGCATGAGAAAAGTGGGAGGTGGTTTTATCATTGTCTCTTTGTATATAAAGTGGAAATTTTTGGTGATTAAAGGGTTATATGACCCACCTTTATGTTGCCTACACTATTCAAAAAATGCATCGGATGGGTTGTTGACCTAGAAGGGAGATGATTTGCTTGCCTAACCACTTTTTTGGTCAAGTAGTCCATAATGAGTTATTCACTTGATTAGAGAGTGAATCATTTGATCATGGGCAAGAAACACTCCTATTTAACACATTGGTGTGTATTCCCTTAAATTAGAGGAATATGAAATTGATAAGGAGAAGAAGAAAAATGTGGAAACAATTTTTTTTGCCATTGGAAAAGAAGTAAGAGTCAAACAAGAATGAAAATAGTAGATAATAAAGTAAAACAAAGAAAGAATTATATATTTAAATTTCTTATTTTGGCATGTGATTTACCATCAAATAGACTAGAGGTGTTTCCCATTCATAAAAATTGGAAATGGTATTTTATCCATTTTTATGAGCTTGTAAACATTTGGACCCACAATCTGGAGAATATAGTATGATCATTTGAAAGGAAATCAAATTCTTGATGGCCCCCTAGTTTAGTTTTTTCCTCCCATTTGAATACCAAGTTGTCTTCCCATTTGAATACGAAGTTGTCTTCCTTTTAATTTATATTAGTGACCATCCTCTTGAATGCCTTTCATCTTTTATTTTCTAGGGCTACTAGGGATTTTCATTGAGCTTACAAGGGCTTGATATTAGTGTCCTCCAACTCTACTTGTGGAAATTAGAGAGAAGGGAGTTTCAAGTTTATTAAAAGACCAACCTCCTTAAAAACTAGTTATGGAAGCTTTAGGTGTCATCTAGTTTACTCACAATCCTTTCCACAACTTCATTTGTGAATATTTCTAGGATTTGACTATGATATTATTTAGGATACTCATGATGTTCTTGTTAATAAATTATATTGGACCATTATCCTAAATGTAGAAATTATATAATGTTTGAAGTACAAACTTGTATTCTAATTAAAACCTCATTACCTTATACCTTATGAAGGTTGTGGCATAATCAGTGATTGTCATGGATGGATTTCCAAATTTGGTAATGATATCCACTTAAAACTGAACAATTGTTTCTTGATTGTTTGATTTGTCTAGCATTGCTTCAATCCATTTATGATATAGTTGGTTGTAGTAAAAATCCATCCACATCCTACACTAGGTAAGGGATTGATATTTCCAATGAAGTAAAGGACATACTACTAGAAAGTTTTAGTGACTATGATAGGTTTCAAGGGATTTGATGTCTTTCTCCTTCTTCCCATGAACATATTATATGCTTTGGAATTCTTGACCCATTAGAAGTAATTTGAGAATATGGTGGGCCAATAGTATCCTATTCTTAGTATCTTATGTGTTATAGTTGGTATAGAATATTGCCTTCCCTTCTCATGATATTCATTGATTAGGGATTTTATGCTTTCCTCTTCAATACATATTAGCAAGACACCATCATATTTGTTTCAAAAATGTGTGTTGTCTAGTCATGCATAGTGTGTTGCCTTCTACCTAAATCAAGATCTTTATTTGGGTGTCATTCCAATTATATACTTATTCAATCATCATGTATATTTTTATGTTTTCATCTAGCCTATTTGATCATCTGGTTTCATTTCTTCCACTAGTTTAACCTAGTATTTAGGGGTTGATACTTAGATATTTTCATATTGATTCCTTAACATGATGATCTTAGTTGGATTAATCTCTCTATCAAATTTGTAAAGTTTTGTATCCATCTTGCTCTCTTTTCTTCTAGTTCACCATGTAGCATAAAATGTTAGATATCAAGGTGGACTACAAATATGGTAGTTATAATTTGGGATAGATAATACCTAGACTTTATCAAGGTTCTCATGATGGAAAATACCAATTTCTTGATAAGTGTGTACCTTTTTTCATAGGTGTGAAGGACCTAACTCATGAAATAAATGGAATATTCCTTAGGTTTATCATTCTTTTTTTTAAGTACATGATGATGCATTCATATGTTTCAAAAACATAAATACTAAAGTCTATAGAAAAATTGGGATCGAGGACTAGGGATTTGGTGATAAAAAATTTATCTTGTAAGGCCTTTTTTCCTACTTTGGTCCATACTACGGTTGCATCCTTCTTTAAAATTTTGGTAATTGGCCTAATCTATTATGAAAAAATTATTACAAACTTGGATAGAAACTAGATTTGACCTAGAAAGGATTAGATCCCTTTGAAAGACATGAGTAGCCAAATTTATTAGATTTATTTTATCCTATTAGGATGTATGGCTAGACCATTTTCAGACACTACATGTCCTAATAGTTTTCTTCTTGGACCATGAAAATGGACATTTATGAAGTGATATATAATACTCCCTATACTTTTGAGATATGAACTCTAGATATTCAATATATTTACTTATTTATTTAAAAAATATAGCTAGATCAACAAGGTATATAAGAATGATATCACCAACTAGTCCTATGAAGGCAATGCCCATAACTTATTGGAAGGTCCCCCTAATATTTGATTTCTCAAAAGGTATCATTGATAGGAAAAATTTTCCCATTTAGTGGTAAACATTATTTTATCTTGATATTCAACCTTAACGTATATTTTATTATACCCTAGGAAGCCATCCATAAGTGAAAATTATTATGATCATGTTACCTTTTGCAAAATTTGATCTGTAGCATGAAAGGGTAGTAATTTTTAATGATGCCCTATTTATGTTCTTGAAGTTGACACATAACCTTATATCACCATTTTTCTTTCATATTGGTACCAGGTTGATTAGAAAGAAGGTTTGGACCTGTATGAATTTTAGTAACTCTTTTTTATGATTTCTTTGATTTGGGGGTTTATAAGCCTCTATTTCTATCTAAAAGGCTTATTTTTAGCTCAACAATATGTTCTATAATATTTTAATCATACCCCTTCAAATCCTTATAGGACTAGGTAATATGTCTATATATTTTCCATAAAGTTGTTTGATAGATATTTCTTCTTTGATGTACTCCTTACCTAGCAATAAGATTTTTCCTTTGATGATATCGATAGGGTGGTAGGAAGAGAATTTCACTTTGATGCTATATTTATTTAAACTATAATCTAGATTGAATAAAATTTCCAACATGATTAAATCCTTTGATAACTTATTTATCTTCAATTGAATTACCCTATATTTTATATTGTTTATTTTTCATCTTCAGTATGTTGAGCTTCTTTGATGAGAAACTTGATGATTTGCTTGTCATTATTGAAAAATTGGTAGTAATTAGAATTATTAAGAATTACTAGCCTAAAAAACACCTCTAACTCCTTTTTTTTATTCTAAAATTTGAAACAATATTGAACCTTGTTGTCATGGATTCTAATTTGTTTGCCTTAGTATTCAACTTCCATGGAATTACTTTGATTTTGGAAGTGTTGAAGCTTTATAGCAAATCCAAATACCTAGTAATTATGTGACTTTAGATGTTTATTTTTAGTGGCACATTGAAAAATAACCTAATTATAACTAGCTTGAAGTCACCAAATACCTTGAGATTCTTGATTTCCATATTTTTAGTTTTCTCAGGGTAGTACATAATGCTTCATATTCAGCTACATTATTGGTGCAATTGAACAATAGCCTATAGGATAAAATAGTTTGCATACCTTATGGTTCAATGAATTGGATTCCTACATTGGATCCATTCCTCCTCCTTGCACCATCAAAGTACATCACTCATGTCCTATCAAATCCTTACACCTATTGGTTGGTCAAAGTTGAGATATTGATAGGTTTTGATATCAAGTAACTCCCTAATTTAGTTTCCTTCAGGTTTGAGAAATTATTGCCATACCTATAATGGGATAAATTTCATTAGGGATTCTATGCCATGCTTTATGAAATTGAGTATTGAAGTCATCCATGGTCTCCATAGGTGATCTTTTGGTAGTCATAAGCTACTCTAGGAGAGATACTCCATTGGCCTTCCTTCTCAAATCTATTGACTAACAAGTCAAATAGTTGATCCCAATTGCTAATTGGCTATGGATTTAAGCTTATGTACCACTTTTAATATTTACCTATAAAATATAGCACCAAAAATATTAGAAATACATTTTTTCTTCAATGTTATACATTACACAAAGGTTGGTCATGTGATGCAAGTGTTGCATTGGCATGGTCACATCTTCTTTGATGAAATAAGGTAGGGATTTTAGAGCAAAGGCTAGAATTGGATCTCATGTGGCTAGAGGAACTAGTGGAATCAAGGGGTCTATACCATTCTATGTTGGATATATTTGATGGGTTTGATTTGGCAGAGCAACCATGTTCTGACGTCTACCTCTTATCCTCTTTGAAATTGGTAAGATACCACCGGTGTAAATATAAAAGAATGCAAAAAAAGAATAGAATTGCAGTTGAGAATCACAATTTTAATTGATATTACTTAATATATAATTTATGTTCTTCCATGCCCTTTTGGAAAATCCCTATTGCGCTAATATACCTAACTAATATGTGTGACAAGTTAAGGGATGTGTCCCTTATAAACATAATATAATATAATACAACTAGTAGGTTATGTTAGGAGGGTCCTAACATGCCACCCTCCTTAAAATAAGCTTTGTCCTCAAAGCTCGTAGTGCGAACCTTCATCCTCTATTTTTCTAGTAGTATGTGCTCATGTTCTTGCACTATTTTAATATCATTGTTCTTCAAGCAAGGATATCGGGAAGAGGGAAGTGTTGGTGGCTTTGTCATGGCTTGGAGAGAAAATAAATGGGTAACCCTTGCCTCTCCTCCTCTAGGAAAATTTTTCTCTCTGTGATGAGAGCTTTCTAGGAGAGTAGGGCCATATTTCATCACTTTAAGCGTATAGGTGTGATCCTTTTGTGTGAAAGTCATCCATAAATTGTCAAGGTGCCATTGAATTATGTCGAGCATTCATAGCCATTGCACACCTAAAACAATATCACAATCACCTAATGGAATTGCATACATGTCAAGTTTGACGGTGTAATTGCCCAAGGTGATCTTAATATTATGGTATTTCCTGTTACAGGTGATTATTCCCCATTACCGATCATGATTTCAAAAGTATTACAAGGATGGATAAATTAATCGATTTTTTTTGCCATACGTGGGTCAATGAGATTATGTGTACTTCTAGAGTCAATAAGCACAATAATATTTTATTTTTTAAAGGAACTAGAAACTTTCATCATTTGGGGGATGAATTTTTGATGAGGGCATTGAAGGAAATTTCTAACATACTATGAGGGTTATCGTCAGGCATATCTTCCACTAGTTCGACCTCAATTTCCTCTTCCTCTGGTGTTGATTGACAAGGAATAGTTGTATCTAGAATATAAAGTTGGGGTATACTACATTTATGATTTAGGACGAATTTCTCATCACAATGAAAACAAAGGCCTTTTGCTTTTCGTTCCTTCATTTCTTCAAAGCTAATGTGTGTAATTGGTATGTCTTTAGTTAGTTTTTTTATTGGTGGAAGTATTTTGTGAATCTGTTGTAGATATATTTCCAATTCGATGTTAGTTATTGAATTTATCTTCTGCTAATTTGGCCAATCCAATAGTTTGTATCATGGTTGTGGGGTTAAACATTTGTACCTCTAGCCGAATCTCTTCCTTTAATCCGTTGATGAAACAATCCTGAAAAACGAGGCATCTAGCCCTATTGTGCGATTTTCCAATCTCTTAAATTTTGCTTGATATTCACGTACTGACATGGTTTGACACATTTTTGTGAGGGCTCCAGTGAAATTTTTGAGCTTGCTAGGGCCGAATCGTACCAATAGGGTTTGTGTGAATTCTTGCCAAGTAGGGGTGCCATTGGTTTTTCAAACCATTGGTACCATTGGATAGCCTCATTTTCTAAGTGGAAAGATGCAATATGCACTTTTTGTACTTTTGAAATCTGATTTAGGGAAATATATTGTTTTTCCCAATAAATCTAGTTATTGGGGTCACCACCTTTGAATTTTGGGAAATCTAATTTAGTAGTTTTGGGAAAGATGGATGTATGTGGTATTCCTAATGTTGCATGGTGTGTTGGTCCTCTCGTTGTTTGGTTAGATTGAACTAGTGCCATATTCTGATTGAAGGTATCCATTTACAAGTCAATGACTGATATCCTTTGCTCCAATTCTTGTATTGTAGCTACACTCTTCTTTTCATTGGTGAAGTTCTTGGTAAATTTTCTCGAGTGTGATATCTTGAGACCTCCTTCCTTCTGCTATTGTGATATTTTACAAAAATTTAGATTTTCCAAATTCTGTTGAGGACTCTTTCACTTTTTGTTGTTAAAATTTGCAAAAAATGTCAATTTTGCAATATTTTTTGTCAAAATTGATAATTTTTTGTTGTCATGTTTCGCAAAATTTTGTTGATAAAATTGTGTCACAGAAAAACAATTTGGAGGGTTGAGCGAGATGTGGATTGGGACTCAGTGAAGGATGAGAGGTGGAGCTCGGGCGACACTTGGGTGGTGGCAAAAATAAGGGCAGAGCTGAGCACGGGTGGGGACTCGACGGAGGAGGAGAGGTGGAGCTGAGTGCAGATAGAGATGGAGCAAGGGACGAGTAGTGAGAGTGGAGGTGATAGTTGAGCAGAAGTGGGGCTCGTATGGTGGTGGAGCTGAGGTGGAGCTCGGGTGGTGGAGGTAGGGCAAAGCGAGGCCGAAGGATGGCGGATGGGCGGAGTGAGAAATGAAACGAAAGTGTCAACGGTCAATGGTTAAACACGGTTCACAAGGTGCTAAATACCCACAATCGGGCTGCCTGCGTGCGGGCTTGTATGCCTAGCTCTCTAGTCACTCAAAATTAGGCGCGTTGGTTAATAAAATTCATATAGCCTAGCTTATCCTCGACAATGTGGGATAAATCTTTAGAAACTTTTCCATTTTGTCATGTCTCTGATGTCGAAGACTTATTTTCCAGCATCAAAAATTTTAAATTTTTATTTTAAAACCTTATAGTTTGTAATTTATTCACTGTCGAGAAACTGTCGTCGTGCCATGACTATGATGTAAAAAAAAATTGTTTATTGTTCAGAGTTTTTGCTGCTGATTCCACTGAGTTTTCAAAGGTTTCAACTATCACTATAGGGATTTGGCTGATTTTCACATCTATTCGAAGGTGGTTTGAGGAATGCCAACTACTGTACTAAGATACTAAAAAATTCTATGCTTGGGGAACGTAGAGCATTGTACTTCAAACTATGTAAGAAAATCATTCAAATGATTTCATTGAGTTTTTGAAAGCTTTGACTGTCACTACGGGGATTTGGTTGATTTTTGCATCTATTTTGAAGGTGGTTTGAGGAACGCCGAATGTTGTGCTAAGAGACTATAGAATGCTGCGCTCGAAGAATGTAGAATGTTGTATTTCCCATTGTGCAAGAAACCTGTTCGAATCATTGTCTCCCACAGAAAAATTTGTGCAAGTTTTTTTGGCTCTGATACCAGTTGGTAAGATACCATCGGTGTAAATATAAAAGAATGCAAAAAAATAATAGAATCGTGGTTGATAATCATAGTTTTAATTGATGTTACTCAATATATATAATTTATGTTCTTCCATGCCCTTTTGGAACATCCCTATTGTGTTAATATACCTAACTAAGATGTGTGACAAGTGAAGGGATGTGTCCCTTATAAACATAATATAATCTAATACAATTAGTAGGTTATGTTAGGAGGGTCCTAACAGAAATTATATTTAGAGGCTACAATACTGCTTGAGGATTTGTAGCTATGAAGGACCTAGTTGTAGGTCTTACACTCATAAATATTTGGGTCCTTAGTTCTTAGTGGGTCACCATGTGAATTTCCAAAATGCTTCAACTAGATGAAATACCGATATTTTCATCAAAATATTAGTCCAATGTCTTTCAACATGGCTAATTTTGGGTAGTCTTTTTTAGGGAAGTCATAAGATGAAATTGAGATGCTTTAGAAAATAAATAGTTGATACCACCACCAAAATCTCAATTTCAATCTTAGAATAGGGGATGAATAAAATGGATCAATCCCATTGAGTGTGCCATTAAACCATTATCATGCATGGTGGGTGTTTAGTGTTTCTCTAAAATTTTCAAAATGTGGGATTAACCAATTTGATTTATCCTATTGGGCATGTCATTAAATTGTTATCATATCATAATGTCACGATCACCTATTGTAGTGGTTGGAGTTACTTGACACTCACACATCACATAGAGTGACATAGTAAAAGGTCTTGAGAGCATGGGATACAACTCATAGGATGACCTCTAGGATTTTTTACAAGGTTGGCTCCTTATAGGATATGATATTCAATGCTTGCCTACTCATCTAATCCTAGGCTACTTGCATTTTTTGGAAAAAGGAAGACAGATAACAAAAAAATAAATGAAAAAATTATGGCCTAAGCTAACGAATGTGATGCACCAATATCAAGAGATTATTTTGCATATCAGTGGAATTAGTGAATATATGCATCATCTACTAGAAGATAAAATTAACATGATTTCATTTAAGCATGAACATTCACACAAAATAATATAAGAACTGGGATAGAAGGTAAGTAGTCACAAATACCCATATATACATGATTACAATTATTCCAAAGAAATGTTGCTAAAAAATGACTCAAGGCTTGAGTCTAAACTGATATACAAAATAAAATGAAAGGAAAATTACATACAAAGCCACAAATTAGGCACAAATAAGAAACTTTCTAAAACCTTATAATTCACCATTTATAGACAAAATTAGGGGTCTCTCCCTCCAAAATTATGCAAGAATTAAAATTATTTTTTGACGTTGCATTAAGTCTCTATCCACCCTTAGCTTATTGATATTCTTAAGGTATTTGGATCTAGAATCATCAATGCTAGAGGGTACTAGGTATTTGGATATATGGCTATCACTACTACTATTAGCCACCTCTTCTAGGGAATGCCAAATACTAAGTGTGGGATATTTTCTATAATTTGATGCACTATGCTTGAGGTTGTTACATTGTGGCTCACACATTGTTGCTTTTAATACATCAAAAATTTTCATTGACTGTTGCATGCCCAAATGACATTGGTAGGTGGATATGGAGTCTTTACAAATATTAACTTGATGGCTCAACTATCTTTCCTAGAAATTTGTGCATTTAAAATAAAGTTCTTGGGGTTTATTATTGTGTACTCTAATTTGCCACCATTATTACCCTTTCCAACATAGATATATGCCAAATTAAAATACCTATTGATTTGTCCCTTGATCTTTTTTGGCCACACCTACAATAGACTAAATTATTTTCCATGTGTCTCAAGACTTTTTATTCTCCTTTCTTCTTGTTATTCATTTCTCTAAAGCAACACAGGCCATTGATCTCTAGTAATAACAGACTATGAAACATTTTCTTACTATATTCCATCAAAATTATCTTAAAATAACATGAGCTATAAATCTTCAATCAAACAATCCACAAATGTTTTTATCCCATTCTTCATTGGAACTTTTTTAAAACAACATGAACCATTGATATTTGTAATCTAATTATCTAGGAAGTTTTTACACCTTATCCTACATTAGAATTATTTTGAAGCTCCGTGAGACATTGACCTTTCATTAAATGATCCACAAAAATATCCTCTCTATTTTTTCAATAGAGTATTTTTGAAGACCTACTTTTTGAAACTTTTCTTGATATATCCCCTCAAATATTTTAGAAGTAGTGTAGGTCATTGATTTTATGATCATATGGACAAAATAACTTATCCTCATCATTTACCATTAGAATTTTTTAAATTATAAGGGTTTTTGATCTTTGAAATCTGATTTTTTGTAGAATTTTAGGAGATCTCACCAACCTTCTAACTTCTTAAAATAGTGCTAGTCATTGATTGGGGTGATCTAATGGACTATCAAGCCCTTGCATTTGTTCGACTCATTCTCTTGACCTTCATTGGAGACTTATCAAAATTGTGTGAACCATCGATTGGGATGATTTGACGATCCATAAAACTTTTTTCTTCTCCCCTTGGTTGGGATATTTATAAAATAGTGTGGGTCATGGATCATTATGATCAGATGATCTATGAAACTTTTGGATCTCATGCCAACTTTTTATCCTTGTAATTATCCAATGTTTTTTCTCCTCTACTTTTTATTATCTTGTGTTTTTTGGAATCACCTTCTTGAAACCATGTGAACCATCAATCTTGAATCAAATGGTCCATATAACTTTTCCTCCTTAATTTTGTTGGATTTCCTTTTGAAACAATGGTCATAAATAGCTTATCATTCAATGGCCCGTGGAACCTTTTGGGATAATTTTCCAACTTTATGATGTCTTAGAGTAGCATTTGTCATTGATTAATAAAATCATATGGTCTTTGATAATTTTGAATTAAAGTGCTTCCATATTACTGATGAATTATTGGTTCTTTGACTTATTCCTTAATCACTACTTCTCTTAATGGAAATATTACATGCTTCAACCTTGGGTGAATGTGGTGGATATTAATCCTCTATGTCTTTGACTAAATGTAGGAGAGTTTTTTGTGGTAGGGGTTGCTTGGACCATCCAATATTGTGATTAGATTGTTTGTATAATTTCTACATGATGAGCACTTCCAAGTCCCTCTTTATCTTCCATAGCTACTAGTTTTCTCTCACCTCAATCTCTCATTGATAGTATCTTGTGAATATGATGGGGATCATTGTCTCCTTCATGGTATTCTTCCAAATCTAAAATGTTGAAAATTGGTGATATATTAAGCCCAATCGGTAATTCCACTTTATATGCATTGCTTGAATCTCATTTCTCTATGATTCTACATGGTCCAAACTTCTTCATTTTTAGCTTGTTATAAGTTTTAGTAGGGAACCTTTCTTTTCTTAGGTGAATCATAGCTTCATCTCCCACTTGGAATTCCTTAAACCACCACTACTGGTCTACTCTTATATTGTACTGAGTTTTCATATTAGTAATATGCTTCTTTACTTCCTGTAAGCTCTTTAGGTGCTCTACAAAGTCCTCAGCCTCAACATTGCTCTTTTCACCTCTATCTATCTTCCTCAACTCAAAAGCATCCCTTGGGATGCTCCCATATACAATCTAGAATGGGGATTTATTAGTACTTCTATTGACAGAATTGTTGTAAGCAAATTCTACCTGTGGTAAAACCAAATCCCATCCCTTGGGCTTATCTCCTATTAAGCATCTCAGCAGCTTACCAAAATTCCTATTTACCACCTTTGTTTGTCCATTAGTCTAAGGGTGGTATGCAAAACTAAATTTTAAATATTTCTTCAATTTATTCCATAAGGTCCTCCAGAAGTACCCAATAAACTTGGTATTCCTATATGAAATGATACTCTTTGGTATACCATGTAGTCATACCACCTCTTTGAAAAACAACCCTGCAACATGAACTACATAATTAGTTTTTTGGCAAGGAATGAAATGTGCCATCTTTGAAAACCTGTCAACCACCACAAATATGGAGTCATTCCCTCTTTGTGTCCTTGGTAGGCCAAGAACAAAATCCATGATGATGTCTTCCCATGGTTTCTTTGGTACAGGTAATGGCTGATATAATCCAGTGTTTTGCCTCACACCCTTGGCCCTATGGCATACTCTATAACTTTGTACAAATATCTTCACATATTTTTGTAACTATGGCCAGTAGTAGTTCTCACTAACGAATCCAATGGTCTTATCTCGATCAAATTTTCTATCCAACCCTCCATTATGCTTCTCCTTAATCAGATTTTCTCTCATAGAACTCCTTGGAATGTAAAACTTGTTTCCTCTAAATAACATTCCATCTTGGATTATAAAATCTAATCATTTAGTCGTTTCCAAAGTAACAGGTGCCAAGCAATCTCTCCAAGCCTCTACAAAATCTGGATCTTTAGGGTACAAAATCTTAAGTTCATCAAACCCTATAACCTCCACCTTCATTTCTTTCAACAATTTTTACCTTCTACTTAAGGCATCTACAACTTTGTTTGAATTCCCACTCCTATGCTTCAACACAAAGGTATAAATCTAAAAAAACTCAACCCACTTTAGGTGCCTCTGATTTAGCTTCCCTTGGCTATTGATATACTATAAGGCCTGATGATCAGTATATAGAACAAATTCTTTTGGAAACAAATAGTGTCTCCACTTCTTTAAAGACTGAACTATAGTATAAAACTCTTGATCATAGATAAAATACTTCTTCCTAGCACCATTAAGCTTCTCACTAAAATAAGAAACAAGTTTACCCTCTTGACTTAATACAGCTCCTATGGCTCTACCACTAGCATCACAATCTACCTGAAATACCTTATTAAAATATAGAAGTGCCAAAATAGGTTGCTCTATGACCTTCTTCTTCAACATATCAAAAATCTTATTTGCTCCTAAAGTCCACTTAAACTCCTTATTATACCCTGTTATTATCTTTGTTAGGGGTGCACAAATACTACTAAAATTCCTAATGAATTTTCTGTAAAAACTAGCTAGACCATGGAATGATCTTACCTCTATAATGCTCCTTGGGATAGGCCATTCAATGATAGCCTTCACATTTTTAGGGTCCGTTTTAATATCTTCAACTAAGATGACAAATCCTAGATACATCAACTCCTTCACAAAACTACACTTCTTTAAATTAATCAACAATTGCTCCTCCCTCAGCTTCTCAAAAACTTGTCGAATATGCAACAGGTGCTCCTCCAAAGTCTTGCTAAAAATTAAAATATCATCCAAATATACAATGACAAATTTTCCTATAAAATCCCTCAATACCTCATTCATAAGACCAAATGGTATGACCAACCACTTGTACAAACCCTCTTTGGTCTTGAAGGTTGTCTTCCACTCATCTTCTTCTCTGATACGAATTTGATGATACCCACTCTTCAGGTCAATCTTGGTGAAGTACTTGGCTCCACTCAAATAGTCCATAATGTCATCCATCCTTGGCAATGAAAATCTATATTTTATGGTGATATTGTTAATAGCTCAGGAGTCTGTACACATTCTTCACTCCCCATATTTCTTTTGTGCTAGTACATGGACTTAAGCTCTCCCAAATCAATCCCCTTTTTAGTAGCTCTTGGACTTATCTATTTAGCTCCTCACTTTCTATAGGAGTCATCCTGTGGGCTACCTTATTGGGTAAACTAACTCTCAGTACCAAATCTATGTGGTGACTGATCTTCCTCACTGGTGGTAAACCCTCAGGTACATTATTTGATATAATATCTAGGAATTCTTCTAACAAACCTAAGACCTCTATTGGGATATCTTTGCATTGCTCATACTTAACTCTAGGAATTAATGCATAGCACATATGCTCATGCTTTAGGCCATCCAAAAATTTTCTACTATCTACTAAACATATTTTGGCACTTCTGCATACATTTTCATCCACATCCTTCAAGGGCTTCAACTTATGGCATACTCCATCCTTTGTCAAGGATTAGGTGTTGGCATGACCATCATGTATTGCATTTTGATCAAACTACTACGACATTCCTAATATCATATGGTAAGTATCCATGGGTAGGATGTCACACAGGACCTCATCATGGTAACTTCCAATATTGAATTTTACTAAACACTGCTCACTGACCAAATCCCTATGGTCCTTCTACAACCACACAATCTGATATGGATGTGGGTGCCTCATTATCTCTAACTATAACTTGGTAACCATCCCTTCTGAAACTATGTTATCAGTGCTACCATTATTAATTATAACATTACATGCCTTACCTACACATTTACACCTTCTACGAAATAGACTCTTCCTCTGATTAGGATATTTCTCTTCATTCAGCAAGGATATCCTTGTGACCAAATATTCTCCTCTTTTTGCTTTCTCAAAGTGCTCAGATTCAGTACCTTCATCTACAACAGCAGCACAAGCATTACCTTTAGGTCTCTTATTCGTTCCTCCTTGGTGCTATTGACACTCGTATGCTCGATGTCATTCTTCCCCAAATTGGAAATAGGTTCCACAAAATCCTCCTCTTCTAGGCCCTCGTCCAGACCTTCCTCTTCCTATTTGGTAGCCATTATTCTGCTCACAGGAGTGGTAAGCATTATCCCCCTTCTAGTCATGACTATTGATTGCTTCTCCATTCTTCTTTTGGTCCTCATTTCATCCTCCATTTGTTCTTCCACCAAGAAATCTTCCTATCTGTTTGCTTTCAAATCTCCTATTCAACTTCTCTTCTACCTTCAAGTTAAATGGGTAAGCATATTCTATGGTGGTCATCCTGACTAGACTCAACTCCTCTTGAATACTTGCTCTCAACCCATTTATATAATGGGCTACCTTCTCCTTGTTGGCCTTAGAATGGCATGTTATGATTAGAATCTTATAGAACTCCTCTATGTATTATTTGAAAGACTTGCTTGACTACCTCAAACCCTACATTTTCTTTAGCATATCCAACTTGTAATCAGCTGGGATGAACTATCTCTTCAAATTTTCCACCATCCGCTCCCACCTTGTTATCCTTTCTTTACTTCTTATATTTCTATCCAATTGTACTCCCTTCCACCAAATACTAGCATGATCCTTCAACTTGGTCTTAGCAAATTTGACCCTCTCAAGATCTTCCACCTGCTCATACTCAAAATATTCTTCCATATCATTGATCTAGTCAATCAGCTCTTCTGGGTTGAGATTTCCAGAATACGTAGAAACATCAAAGTTTGTTCTCTTCCCAATCTGGGATATGGCATTATACAATATAGCTTGCACAAGATCTACTACCTCTTCTTCTTCCTCAAAATGGTCTTCTTCTTTAGCTTCATTTTCACTCTCATATTCTCTCCTTAGCTCAAACCCTCTATGCAACTCCTCTTGCAGAGCCTGAACTTGCCTTTGAAAAGCTCTAAAATCTTCTTTAGGCACCACAAAATTTCTACCACCACCATGATTTCTTTGTGGAGGTATTTTTATCTCGTATATCACAAACCCTAACCACAAATCTTGGTGTAAACTACCTCACGTTTGGCTATCTGTTTACACACTCAGGAACTCCAACTCTGATACCACTTGAAGCAAAGTTACATTAACCAAAACACATCTATCCACAGAAACAAAGAGAATGCAAAAGTTAATTGCTCTTCTTTACTAAGGATAATGGAGCTTACAGAGACCAATGCCATACAAATTTGAAATTCCCCCTCAAATATCTTGTTTTCCCTTTTCCTGCCTAGAACAATCTATTTGAAAGTTGAATTTCAAGGGTAAACTTCCCAAGGTCATAACTCATCGCTCATTGCTCGAAATGACTATTGACACATGTTTTCTAGAAGGGGTTTGCAGCCTAGTATTGTGTTTACATAGAGTATCATCATATTTTAGCTCTTAAAAATTCCTCTAAGGCCTTGACCTCCAAGTTTTACTAGTAGGATTTTCACTAGTTTTGATAGGGTTGAAGACATTAAAATTTACATATCTCCCAAACCGCTCAGGATATTGGGATGATTCTTTCAACGTTGGGTATCCACCATCTAAAATACTAAGTAAACCTTAGAAAAATATGAAATAAATACAAATTTAGGTGATGCAAGATCACTCTTACACTGCTAGATGCTCCTGCATCAACCAAGTAAGATTAATTTTCTTCAAGAAGCTCTTAAAGAATGATATAGGATCTACACTAATAATAAGTAGCTAAATAATAAAACTTGATAATATAATATTTAATTAATATTTAGGTTAACATTGATGATATATTTTATTATCCAAATCCAAAAATTAAAGCCACCCTCATTTTATGTACCCTTAATATTGAAAACTATTTATTGATAAGTTGCATAGTCAACCCATGAGCAATAGTTATAGTGATGCTAAAATTAGTTTGTAAAGAGATATAATTACCCTACACTAAAATATCTAGGAATTAGATCTATATGGATGACACTAGGATGAATGTAGTCAAAGTCCTTAAAGACCTAATTATGATCATAGCTAAGCATCCAAATTTGGTAGTGGTTCAATAAGTAATAATTATCAATCTTCCTTTGTGCTTTGGTATGTTGTTTTCTACATAGTGGACACACAAATTGTTAGGATATGTGTACTTGGAAATGTATTATACTCACACGAATGTTCCTAAAGAATAAAATAATCAAAATTAACCCTTATAATTACCTACTATATGATCTAGATAAAGATGGCTTTATAAACTAGAATGGGATCTTGGAATTTGTAGAGGATTATGGAGGGTGTGAGGATGATCAAACCTCTAATATTGACATGATAATTGGTGTGATTCATAATGAAGAATATCTAGAGGTCAATCATGGAGAGACTAAGCTAGGAAATTATCTTATCATGAAATAACCATCTAACCTCCCAACTCTAACAAGTTGAGGGTATAACAAAACCTAGAAAATGAATTTTGATGGTGCTAGAAATCAAAAATATGGTAGGCACTAAAATTTATTTTATTGAATTGTAAGGTGTACAAATCCATTTTGCACATAGATTGATATTCAATTATACCAACAACATGGTCAAATATGAAGCACTATGTATCGACTTGAAGAAACTTGAAAATATGGGTATTAAGAATTTAAGAATATATGGCAACTATGAGCTAATTTTAAATCAAGCCAAATCTCAATATGCCACAAAGAATAAGCTCTTAAAATTATACAAACTTAGGGTCTATAATTTATTAAATATATTTGACACAAAATCAAGATGATTTTCAAGGATCTAACCACAAAAATAGATGAGTTGGTAGGTATGGCAACAAGGTTTGATCTTGTCATTGAAATATGGTATAAGCTAAAGGATTTAGAAATTATCTTCAAGCTAGGCATCCCGAACAACTTTTATAAGTAGTAGGTCTTCAACAATGATAAACATATCATCAAGTTCTTAATCAAAAATTCTAATACACTAAGGAGAAAATGAATACGTAGAAAACATTAAACATGGGGTCATACAACTAAAGGAAAACCAACTACCAAAGGATTCAATTACCCTATAAAGCCTATTCTACCCAAACAACAACATGAGAAAATTAAGTCTTAAGGTAAAGTCCTATTCTTATCATTCTATCAAAGTTGTTGATAGAAATAACATGTTGCTCAAAAAAGAGTTCACTTAGGAATATATTGGCCTTTTGAAGAAGTTTGATGGTAAGTGCAAAGATATCATTGTATGGTCATATGAAGATATTGAAGTATACCACCAAGAAATCATAAAATATACTATTGAGTTGTAACTTGGTGTTAGGCCCTTCTAACAAAAATAATGACCAATGAATCCTAAAATTGAGGCAATGATAAAGAAGGAACTCTTGAAGCTCCTACATGCCCAAATAAAATTTGTAGTCAAACACTCTACTTGGATCATGAATTTGATTCCTATATGTAAGAATAATGGTGATATAAGGTTATGTGTCGACTTTAGGAACATGTATAAGAATACTTTAAAATATCACTATCCTCTACCTACTATTGATAATATTTTGTAAAAGGTAAAATACTTGCAAATATTATCACTCCTCGATGGTTTCTCTAGATACAATCATATTTGGATCAATGATGATGACTACAATAAGACAACATTCACCACTAAATGGGAAACTTTGCTTATCAACTAACATCATTTGGAATGTCAAACATAGGGGCTCTCTTCCAATGGACCATGGACATAGTATTTGTCAGACTTGTGGGTGAGATAATCCTCATATGCCTTTATGATCTAACTATGTATTCCAAAGGAGTAAGCACATTAGATATCTTAAGATAGTCTTTTAAATGTGTAGAGAATTTGGCAAGCCACTCAATCCTAAAATGTCTATTTTCATGGTCTATGAATGTAAATAGGTCATGTAGTGTTAAAATAAGGATTATATATAGAACTTGATAGGATAAAAGCCATCCAAGACCTCTCCTTGCCCACCTCTGTCAAAGGAATATAATATTTCCTAGATTAAATTTAATTTATTTTTCAAATTCGTAACCAAATTCATCCAAATGGTTAGATTGATCACCAAAATTTTAAAGAAATTTGTTGCCATTGTGTGGGTTGTTGAAGGTAGAAATAACTTTCTAAGCATCAAATATACCATTACCCAAGTCCATGTCCTAGTTAATATAGGTTTTTCTAAATATTTTAGGCTCTATGTTAAAAATAGAAGAAAGCATTATGATCATCCTAACATAGAAAGATGATAAGGATGTGAAATACATCATTTTATTCATGAGCCAAGTCTTAACTATAAAAAAAGTTACACCATTGATAAAGAGGTGTTTTCCATAATGAAATCTCTTAGAAAATTTAGATATCACCCATCATAGAGCAAAACCATAATCTTCATAGTGCACCTTGATGTTCGATCCACTGTACTTCATGGTAAATTAGGGGAAAAGAGACATGGGTGGATTAACAAGATCTAAATTTTTTATATTAAAATTGAAACCACCAAACCCATTTGGTATAACACCTTGTGCAATAATATAGCAATGTTAGTCTCTAAGGATTAGATTGATCTAGTAGATGAAATTGAACTAGATGGCATAATAGGATAGGTGGGTGACATTTATAGGTACATGACCATTGGGTAGGTACCATAGGGGTTAACACTTAAGGAGAGAGTTTGAATCATGTAAAATACAATGTGCTATACATGGATTGATGGATTTTTGTTCATGAAAGAGTATGATGATGTCCTACTATGCTACATTGAAGAAGAAAATATAGAATCCCTATTCAAGAAATATCAAAATAAGAAAGGGTATTATAATACGCCAAACATGACCCATAAGATCTTAAGGGCTAGGTGTTATTGGCCCATCATATTTCCTTATTTCTTTTAATGGGTCAATAATTATAAATTTGATTGTATATTCAGAAGAAATACAAAGAAGGTACCAATTTCATTGAATCCTATCATCATTATATAGTCCTTCTAGCAATGAGATCTAGACTTTTAATTACAAAAATCAATCATTTATCAAGTACAAGATATGGATGGATCCTCATTACCATAAACTAATTCATGAACTAGGTTGAGGTAATCTTAGTCAAGTCATCCAATCAAAAAGTAGTGGTCTAGTTACTAGAGGATATCATCACTAGAATTGGAGCTTTAACTACTATAGTCATATATAATGCCACCTATTTCAAGGGGTCCAAGGTGATGAAATTCACCTTGTAATATATATTTTACTCAAGATGTCATCCAGTTATTATCCCTAAGGTAATGGGATGTCCAAATAAACCAATAAGAACATAATAAAGATTTTGAAAAGGACTATTCTTGAATCGCAATAGGACTGACACACTAAGATACATAAGGAACTATGGGAATATAGGGTGACACCAAAGGTATATATTTGGTCATCATCCTATAAGCTGCTCTATGGAAAGGAGGTTGTGTTAGCAGTCAATTTGAAACTCCTTTCCCTCTAAATATCATAGTAATTAGAGCTTAAATATATTAATATTGAGTCAATTTAAACAAGATTGAATGTCATATTAGTCCTAGAAAAAGAAAAAGAAAATACATTTAGAAGAATATTGTAACACCAAGAGGCAGTCAAAATATGGTTTGACAAATGAGTTAAAGGAATGAGACTTTATGTTCAAGAAGAATGAAGATTGGAAAAAACCAAGAAAACATTATATGCTTGATTCTCTTTGGAGTGTAGCCTATCAAATTGTGTAGATTATGGAACCAAATGCTTATAAGATCACCATCATGGATGGAAGGAGTCTATTGATTTCAGTAAACAAGCAACATCTCTATATTATCTAGCAAAAATATCTAGCCAAAAGATAAATATAATTATATTATACATATTTTTTATTTTGGTTATTATTTCCCTTGGCTATTGTTTCTTTTTTTTTATCATTTTTCTCTTTATGTATTGTCTTTTTTTTCTTTCTTCTCTCCCCTATACTGAGTTCCACACTTGATGTAGGGCATAAATGTTGTATTCTCTTTCTTATAAAAAAATTGCTAAGAGGTCAAAGAAGTGAAACATTTATAAAAGCAAGTGACCTACTCATCGTAGTGTCCATCAAGGGCCAATCACTCAAGTGGGAAAACCTGCCCTCTTTAATTTGACTACCTTACTTGGATGGACCCACACCAAGTGTGGGAAAGGGCCTATGTAGTGCAAGGTGATGAGACCATAAAATATCTCATTATTTCAAGGACATTTCAAATATTTTTTACCACTTTTATTTAATACTATAGTATTTTCCAAGTATATTGATTATTATTTGTGTTAATATTAATGTTAATATAGTAAATTGCATAAAATGCTTTAACTACTATTTGGACTGATTTTAATGCATTTTAAGATTAAATTACATGATTTCAACTTGAAAAGCATAGAATAAAGTGAGAAATAGATGCATTAGAATTTAGGACAAGTTTGTGGATATAAAAATCTAGTGGTTTGATGTGTTTAGACCCTTTCCATTCCATTTCCTATGTTGCTACAATATTCTTGTACAAAACTATGTATTTTGCATAGGCTCTAGAACATCATAGGCCTAAAAACAAAATTACAAGAAATGCTCCAAAACATCACAATCCTGAAAATAGAATTGCAAAATTGTTGGAAAAATCAATGGAAAATCCTCCAAAACATCACAGGCCTGCAAAAAGTGTAGTAAAATAGTGCAGAATGCTCCAGAACAACAAACCAAAAAAGTGCAAAAAAATTGCAAGAAAATAGTGCAGAATTCTCTAAAACAACAAACAAAAAAAATGTAGAAAAGTGTAAGAAAATGGTGCAGAATTCTCTGAAACAACAAATAGAAAAAAATTTAAAACAATACAGGAGAAATAGTGTAGAATTATCCAAAATAGCAAACAGAAAATGTGCAGAAAAACAAGACAAAATGCTCCATGCAAAAAAAAAGATATAAAAAGAGTGGTCAAATTACCTTAGTAGCACATGGTCAAAAGAATGAGTCATGTGTTTGACTAAAAAATTAAGTAATTAGCATATGCATGAATGTGTTTATGTACATGAAAAATGTAGTTGACCTACCACTTATTTCAAAATTTGTCCCTGTTATTTCTACACCAAAATAGAACATACTTGCAGAAAAAATGAAGATGAAAGAGCATGCTATAAATTTTAGATTTGTTCTAAATTTATTCTAGATTTTTTTCAAGAGTTGTCCCTATTATTGCTATACAAAAATAGAACATAATTGCAAGAAATGGAGCTAAAGAAGTGTGGTAGAAATTTTAGATATGTTTCACATTTATTGTATATTTATTTCAAGCTAGTCAAGGGTTGGAAAAGGTGTGCTAGAAGTTTTAGATTTCACCAAGATTTATCGTATGTCTATTTCAAGGTAGTCAACAGTGAAAGGAGCTGTAAAAATAGGGAGATTCATCCCATTAAATATGGTGGCTTAAATATAATTGGTTAGATTTAAAAGTAGGACTATGTATTTAATGTAGGGTAATTTGTTTTATGATTTAACCCTCATTCCAAGGCAAATAAGTTAATAATTGACTTATAAATAATGTTGTATACCCATTGGGCAGAGTTAGTTGAAAGGAAGTAGGAAAAAGTATGACATTTAGAGAATTCAATAAAGAATGTAGTAATTGGTATTTTGTCTTAAAACTTGACTATTTCAATTTTTTTGCATGAATTTGTTGATTTTGTAAGCTAGTTTATTTTTTGCTGAATATTTCCACCTTTCACTGAGCCTGAGGCTTGGACCCACTTTGAGGATTTGTGGAATATTTACTAACGTAGTTATAGATTTACTTTTCAATTATTTCTTTCATGTTATTTATTTTCAGCAGCATAGAATTAGATTTATTTACTGCAGTTTTTACTTGTGTTAATTTATGTTTTGCTTGTAAATTAGATTCTTCTATTTTTTCATGTAATTTTGTAGTTAAATTATGTTTTTTCCTTGTTTTCAATTCTTCTATTTTCTATTTTATTTCAATTGATTAGTTTTAGTTAATTCTTGCACTTTCCATTCTATTAAATTAGTTTTATTTTTAGTATTTTATTTCAATTATAATTAGTGTAATTTTAACTGCTTTATTCCTATAATTAGATAGAGTTTATTTTAGTGCAAAGTGTGTAACTTAGTATAGTTTTCTTTTTATTGCAAATACATTATGATTTTTAGCTTTCTTAGGATAGTCTAGATTCCTAATATCTAAGGTGTATTTCCAAGACCTCTATTGCATACAACCTTAGGATGTTGCCCTAGTTTTGACAAATGAATAAAAGTGAGAATATTAACGACACTCATAACTTTTTGGTATTATTTTCAAGGAGTAAATTTGTGTTGTTAGAGAATAAATAAGTCATTCAATGTTAATTGTTGTCTTGTGAAGTGAAAAAAAAAACAAAACAAACAATTTTGCATGAAAATTGTTGCATTGCCTAGAATTGCATTTTGAACATTAGGACACTAGAATAAGAGTTTTTCTTAATAGGATGTATGAATAGAGTTAGATACAAAATATATAGATAAAACTTCCCATAAGCCATAGGAATAAGATATTCATGACAAGAGCATGGGTCTATGTCAGAGTTGCCTGAGTTAGTGATTCCCAGAAACATTAAAATTTTAGAAGAATCATAATCATATGCTTCAATAAGTGTAGGATACCCTGAGAGAGAATTGCAAGGAGAAAAAATTGATAGTTCAACACCACCTTCCCTTGATTTTTTAAATATTTATACTTGGTGCTGAGAATATATAATGGTAAGCTTACAAAAGAAACCATAAAGAGCTAGTAATGTGCTCCATCTTGGTGAAACTAGTACACCTACCAAAACTTTCCAATACCCCATTTGATTAAATCCTAACCAAGAAGCTCCCATGAAATTCATTTCACTTTAGGTATTACCAAATTTTAGGGGAGTTGCATCTAAGGATCCTAATTAGTTTCATTTGATTTTAAAGTTGTATACCAAACTTTTGACTATACAAATGATAATCAAATACTCAAATTATTTCCTTACACTCTTAAATATTCGGTCGTACAATGATTCATGAGCCTAGCACCTGAGTTGATCTAAACCTAGGATGAAATGGAAAAAAATATTTTTGAAAAATACCAAGAATACTATTGAGTAAAGAATTAGAAGGATGAATTATTTAGGATGAAACATGATGAAGATGAAAACTTGGAAGATTATCTAGATATATTTTCCTTTGTTTATAAGAGATGTGGAGGTGTAGAACCAAAACTTAGTAAAACCATATTCTTGAGAGGATTACAAGATGAATCAAGAGATGTATTAGATCTTATGGGAAAATAAGATACAAATAAGATTGAATTTCAAGAACTCATTGAACTCTATAAGAATTATTTCCATACAAGATAGAAAATGTAAAAATGGTAACAATAGAAATTCTTTGAAATAATTAATAAAATATTTTTTTAATATAAGAGATGATATTGGTTCCGAGGTGTAGACCAATTGGTTCATCCAAACCCCATAATGGGGGCGAAGGTCCAAGGTTCAAATCTCGGGCCTCGTCGGACTAAACGCTTGTCCCTTTCCTAGTGCTTTCAGCAGCATAAAAGGTTTAAAATGATTGTGGCATGGTGGTTATAGGGGCGGACTGTGCGAAGATCTGTGTGACGGCTTCTGGGGTGGACAGTGCAGAATCCTATGGTGGCCATAAAAATCTGGACAGCCTGCCCGGATTCGTGGTGGCTACTGATTCCACCATGTAAATTCAAATATATATATATATATATATATATAAGATATGATATTTTAGTGCATATTAACCCAACATTAGACAAAATAAATGCAAAACCTTTAGTTGTCTATTGTCCAAGATGTAATAAGAAGCATGCTCTTCATGAGTGTCCTTTGAAAAAAACCTTTATATATATCATTTGTGAAAAGGGATATCCTATAGACCAATATCATTTATTACATGGTCCTACCCATAATTTATCTTAGGGAAAATAACAACAAGAAATAAAACCACCTCTACTTTTGGCTCAACCTGTGGCCAATCCTAATAATACTAGATATTCAACCTTTGTCTATATGGCTAAATCAGAAGATACAACCATGACAAATGTCATTGACTATAACAATATTCAATTACATTCAAGAAGAACACTTCTTGAACCTACTCCACTTATCCTTGTAGAAATGGGAGCTAATGAGAATAAACAAGAATACCCATCTACACTAAAATAATAATAACAAGAACAAAAAAAATAAAACCTCCCTCAAGATGATTTAATAGATAAAGTACCATATCCTAAATGATTTGAGATATCAAAAACATAATTAAAATTAGATTTAATAAATGAATTAAAATGTGTAAATATTATGATTTTTTTGCTACAAGTTGTTAAATATGTACCAATGATTAATAAGATCATTCAGGAGATGTGTATTAAGAAACAAGGAAGAAAGAAAAAAGTATATCCTAAAACCATACAAGTAGATGGAAAATTTGTAAACTTACTTGTAGGAAAACTTATTCCACCTAAGTATGGTGATCTAGGAAGCCTAGTAGTCATAGTAACCCTAGGATCAGTTCAAATATATAATGTTATTATTGACCTAGGGTCAACTATTAACGTTATGACAAAGGATATAATGTAGAAGCTACAATTAAACAATCTAAATCCTATATCTACAATAAAAAAAAAAATGTTGATAGATCAATTGTTAAACCAAAAGGAATCATAGAAAATATTCCTATGATGGTTTCATCATAGGAATATCTAGTCGATTTTTGGTATTACAACCCCAAAATACTGTGAGTGTTGGACTTTGAACCTTGTATGTAGTTAAGTGTGAACACATTTATATGTAGCTAAGTGTGAATGCATTTTGTAATTCTATGTAGGTTAGAATATTTCTTGTTGAGAGAGATTATAGGATGCAGTTGGACAAAGTCTAAGTATAGAGTAACGGATTAGGTTTACAAAAAATTATGGAGCTCCAACTGTTTTGAGCTCAGATTGGTTTTCCTTCCAATCTACATATTTTGTAACACTCGTGCAAGAATTAATATATGAATTGTGAGAATTCATTTGGTATCAAAGTGAATTAGGTAGTACTCCAAACATAGGATTGTCCATCATAATCTTGTGAATTCAATCGTGATGCTGGTTTGGAGGCTATGAATAAGAAGTTTATCTTTTGTTACAGCAAATTTGCATAACAGTGAAAGGTGAAGGCACGCGTTGTATGGTGGCTATGATGTGAGTTGAGTAGATACAACATTTGGGAAATCTGCATCATATTGAAAAATTACCTATCTCTGCATAGACTGAGAAAACTGTTAAAAGGTTTATGTGATCTATTGAGAGGACTTATGCATGTTGATAAAATATGTTATAGAGAGACGTGGTGTTAAAAATGAGGAGAGTGCGTTCATGTTGTAGTGAGTCGCATGGCGATCTATAAATAAAATTTGACATGTATTTGTAGACATGGAGACGTTGCTGGTGCTAGCGAGATAAGGAGACAACTGCGTATAAGGAGATAATTGTGCTTTTCCCATAGTGACTATGTAATAATTTTATCATACACCTATTTGATTTGATGAGTGCAAAAGTCAAACACAGGAAGAACGGTTTGTTTCTCTTAAAAAAATTAAAATATTTATGCCAACATTTAACTATTTAAGGCTGCATGAGAGAACGTCACCGTATGTAAGGAATTGAGCATTGTGTCTTACTGTGAGAGACGCCTTTGCACAGGAAAATTGTGTGACAAGATAAAAAAAAATATCACACTGGAAGCCTATAGAAAACCTCATGAACCTCATAGAATTTTATTTTTGTTGAATGTCTCACGATTAGATGTTGTTGTGCTATATCTCCTATGATTTGCTACAATCAAAATGCAAACACACGATAATCTCCTACAATTTTCTATAATTGAATGCTGTAATTTGTGCGATTTGTTGGTGGACGAGTTAAATCTCTTGCAGATCACGATAGGCTATTGAGTGTGGTGAGATGATGTATGTTGATAGCATCCTGCAAAATCTAGACATTGACAACTAGGAGAAAACTCACTTCTAAATGATCTGCTACTGAAGGAATAACAGAGGCTCATGGAGGTTGCGGCGTTGTCACTGAAGCTATGTTGTGCTATCACTAAAGACAAGCTATAGCCGACAATGGATTGGGTGTACGAAGACATCAAGTGAAGACGATTTGCATCAACACAGATGTTGTGACAATTTACATCATAACGCATGTTGTGATGGTTTGCATCAACACATATTTTGAAGACGTCATACATGCTGAGAGTGTTGCACATGCATTTTAAAGGTAAATTTTTTATTTTGTAAATAATATTAATTTTTTATAATAATTTAATATTATTTTGACTAAAATCATTTTTGAGTAAAATAATTTTTTTTATTAATGATTTTTAGTCAAAAATAATTTATTATTACTTAATGATTGATAAAATTTTAATTTTGCAAAATTAAAATTTAAGAATTTAAACCAAGAGGGAGTTAACTTTGTTTAAAGACCTTAACCCAAAGGAGAACTCTCATTTTTTGTTAAGTTAGCAATGGCTGCTAACAATAATCTTCCTATCCCTGAATTCAACGACCTGGATTATGAGTACTGGTCTATCAAGATGAAGACCTTACTCATAGGCAAAGGTTTGTGGGATATAGTCGAGGAAGGCTATTCAGAACCTACATATTGGACAACCTTGAGTGCAGTAGATAAAACCAACAAGAAGTATGCTCAAAAGAAAAATGTGTTTGCCCTCTATCATCTCCAAGCAGCCTTGGAGAAAATCATATTTCCAAAGATTACTTCATGTACATCAGCTCTAGATTCTTGGGGTGCCTTGAAGGATAGCTATCAAGGCAGCAATCAAGTGAATCAAGTGAGTCTTCAAACCTTGAAAAGAGATTTTGAGAATCTAAAAATTCAAAATTATGAAAATGTAGGTGATTATTATGTTAGAGTGAAAGCCATTGTAAACAAAATGTAAACCCTTGGATAAGACATCAAAACTAAAGTAGTTGTGAAGAAAATGTTGATAACACTTCTTCATAAATAAAATCATATAGCAATAATTATTGAGGAGTCTAAATATTTGTCTACTCTAACTTTTGATGCTCTTATTGGTTCTTTGATGTCTCATGAAGAGAGACTACAAGGTTCTACATCAACAAGCTATGGAGGTGATGACAAAGCCTTCTCATCCAAGGAGGGTGAGACTCAAGGAAGAGGCCAAGGAAGAGGACAAGGAAGAGGTCAAAGGAGAGGCAAAGGAAGAGGAAGAGGTAGCTCAAGAGGTGGCAATCAAGGAAGAGGAAGAGGAGGTGACAAATCAAAGAAAGCTTGTTACAATTGTGGTAAGCTTGGTCACTTTGATAAAGATTTTTGAGCCAAGACTTCTCAAGAAGGGAGAGGTCAATATGGAAACTATGGAGAAGAGGAAGGAGCTTCTTCAAATTTATTCCTCACATATGGAAAATCAGATCAAAATATTAATGAAACTTGGATTTTGGATACTGGTTGCTTAAATCATATGAGTGGCAAAGAGGAGCTTTTTGCTACAGTGGATTCCACCTACAAGTCAAAGATAAAATTGGGAGATGATAAGGCACTACAAGTTGAAGGCATGGGAGCCATGGAGGTTCCAACAAAATAAGGCACAAAGAAGGTAAAAAATATTTATTACACTCCCAAACTCCAAAATTATTTGCTTAGTGTTGGATAAATAATGGAAAATAACTATAGGCTTGTTTTTGAAGATGGAAAATGTGTAATTTTTGACAAAAATAATTGTAATAGAGTTGTTACACAAGTACCTATGACAAATAATAGGTTGTTTCCTCTTAATTTTGGGGAACAAGGAGGTGCCCAACTTGCTAATGTGGCCATAGAAAATCCAAGTGTGCTTTGGCACTTGAGATATGTTCATCTTAACTTTAAAATCTTGAAGTTGTTGACTTCACAAGCTATGGTATGTGGATTGCCAAAATTTGAAGAGAACAAGGAGGTGTGTGAAGGATGTGTTTTCGAAAAACACTCAAGAATAAAGTTTCCAAGAGGGCAAGCATGGAGATCAATCCATCCACTACAATTGGTACATTCGAACATTTGTGGTCCCATGAATACCAAAATCTTAGGTAATAATTCTTACTTTCTCACTTTCATTGATGATTTCTCTAGAATGTGTTGGATTTATTTTTTGAAAACTAAAGATGAAGCTTTTGAATGTTTCAAGGATTTCAAAAATAATGTAGAGAATAAAAGTGAGTATGTTGTAAAGAGATTAAGGACTGGTAGAGGAGGGGAAGTTTGTTTAAATGCATTTCTCAAATTTTGTAAAGATTGTGGGATCAAAAGGTAATTAACTACTGCCTACACCCCACAAAAAAATGGTGTGGTTGAAAGAAAGAACCGCACTATTGTAGAAATGGCTAGATCAATGCTTCAAAAAAAGAAACTCGGTAATATGTATTGGGTTGATGTTGTTAGAACAAGTGTTTACATTTTGAATAGGAGTCCTACTTCTAGTTTATATGGGATGACTCCCTATGAGGGATGGTATGAAAAAATCCAAATGTAAAACACTTCAAGGTTTTTGGTTGTCTTGCATATGCACACATTCCTGATGAGACAAGAAAGAAACTTGACCCCAAAATTCAAGCATGTATTTTCATTGGGTATTGTGAGTCTTCAAAGGCATATAGGCTCTACAATACAAAAACACACAAAGTTGTAATTTCTAGATATATGATTTTTGATGAAGGGGGGGTATGGGGTCATCAAAAAAAAATTGTTGATGATGGATCTCAAGATCCAAGCTCTTATCAAGTACATCCCATTAATAAAATCAGCACTAGAAATCCTCCTCCAAATAAGATTTCTACTCCAACAAGTGCAAAAAGTGCTGCTCCAAGTTTTTCTCCACAAAGATCAACAAGTTCTTCTCCAATTCCAATGGAAATAGATTCACCATCAAGAGGTAATAGAACACTTCAGTACCATCCCTCTTACCAAATGTTGGATAAGAATTTTCAAAAATGATACACTAGAATTCAAGCTAGTGAGATGAATGAAGTTTTGAAGACTTTAAAATTTGCACATGTATGGTGATGATGACTCCCAAGAGCCTAAATAATTCTAGGAAGACCTTTTCTTGCTATGTTAGTTATTTTTATTGATTGTAGATCAGGATATATGACCACTCAAAGAAAATCTCTCTATACCCTCTTGGAAAACCTTCAATCAATTTTTTTTATTAACTTATGATTTCTTGAATTGAATGAGAAAAATAAAGAGAACATTTCAATTTTAGCCACCATACTTGTAAAGGATCATGCAGAAGAGTTGGATCCAATTAAAAGGGTTATTTTTTAATATGAAACTATTCTAACTAACAAATTGTATGATTTAAAGCTTGAATATGAACTAATTATCATTCATAGATTACTATGGAGTGATGAAGAATAAGAGCCTAAATATTTGACACCCATTTCAATACAAGATAATTCTTTTAATTTACCACATGGATGGCGTCATCTTCTCTTATCTTTTCATTACCCTATATCAAATTTAATTTCTTCAAAATTTGATTTTGATAAAGATATATAAATTTTCCATTCTCTTCTACCATACCATCACCCTATCAACTCATTAATAAGTAATTTTAAATAAATCAATTCAATACATCATGGTATAAAATGAATCAAAATACAACCAAAAAAGTTTTTAAATATCAATAGTTGGTTGAAAAATGATTTGCAGACAAAAAATTTTGATGTACTGAGTCAACATCCCAATGCTTATGCATGGGAATATAAAGATATGACATAAATTCATCCAGATATATGTACTCATTGTATTTATACATAGGATGTTAAACCTGTGAGACAACCACAAAGGATATTGAATCATACTCTATGTGATATCATTAAGGATTAAATTGAAAAATTATTAGAAGTAGGATTCATATACCCTTCTTTCGGTATCCAATGGATTTCCCCATCATTTGTTATTTCAAATAAAATAGAAATATGCAAGTGTGTGTTGATTACCAAGAGTTAAATAAAATCACACAAAGACCACTTTCCATTACCATTCATAGATCAAGTGTTAGATACACTCACTGGGAAGAAGTATTTTTGTCTTCTTGATGGATTTAATGGATATAATCAAATTCAATTTGCTCTTGAAGATTAAGGAAAAAAAACTTTCACTTGCCCATGGGGACTTTTTTCTTTTCAAGTTTTACCTTTCACACTTTGTAATTCCCAACAACTTTCCAATGAGATTTTCTTTCTATTTTCTTTGCTTTGACCAATGATTGTGTTGAAATCTACATGGATGATTTTATAGTGTGTGGTGAAACCTTTGATGAAACTCTAAAAAATATTGACAAAGTACTAACCCGCTATGAAACTTATAATCCGGACCTATTTCCTAATAAATGTTTTCATATCTTGTCTAGAGGAATACAAGTAGATCCTAAGAAAATAGATATTATAAAAAACCTACCTTCATCTCAAACTCAAATAGATGTTAGAATTTTCTTGGGTTATATTGGTTTCTATTGTCATTTCATTAAGAAATTTAGTACAATTGCAAGCCCCATATTTACATTGTTAACTAAAGATTCTAAATTCAATTAGACAAAAAAGTATCAAATTATATTTGACACCTTAAAAGAAAAAATGACTACTCTACCTATGTTACAAGATCCAACCTGAAAAATTCCATTCACATCCAAACTAATGCATTTAACACTACAATCAGAGTAGCTTTAGGCTAAGTATAAAATAGAGAGTGTTATGTCATCTACTATATTATTAAAAAGTTGACAGGAGCTAAGAAGAATTATACTACTACTAAAAAAGAATTCTTAGTAGTAGTATATACCATTAATAAATTATATCACTACATTACTAGATATCAAGTGTTTGTTTATACTAATCATGTTGTAATTAAATACCTCACAAAAAACCATTGGTTAGTAGGAAAATAATACGATGGTTGCTACTACTACAAGAGTTCGATATCACTGTAGTAAACAAACCTAGCAAAGCTAATGGAGTAGCCAAATTTTTATCAAGACTAAACATCACAGGTGAGGATGAACCAGTAGAGGATTATTTTCTTGATGAAATATTATTTGCAATCTTGATACAATCACCATGGTTTGTTGATATTTCCAGCTATCTAGAAATAAGAAAAGTTCCCTCTCATTTCACTCCAAGAGAAAAATGAAAATTAGTTAGACAAAGTTCATCATTCAAGTGTAACAATGGTCTACTATTTAAATGTAGACCTTATTATATTTTATGTCGATGAATTCTACAATATGAGGTGTATGATATTCTTCATGCATGTCATGATGAACCAATAGGAGGACACTATCCAGTGAAATTCACCATTAGAAAATTTTTGGGTATAAGTTATTATTGGACATCACTTTATAGGGATGTAAAGAAGTATGTATGACATTGTGATTTATGTCAAAGAATGGGTGAACCAACTACAACAAACAAAATATCTCTACAACCTCAAGTGGTTTTTGAACCATTAAAGAGATGGGAATGGATTTTTTTGGATTCATTGACCCACATTCTCAGGGAAAACAACACATTCTTGTGTGCATTGATTATGTAAAAAAGTGGATCAAGGTACGTGCTTTAAAACATGCTCAAGAAGAGAAGGTAGCTAATTTCTATATACCTAAATATTTCAAAGTTTTTGTGTTCCATGATCTATTGTTACATATCATGGATCCTAATTTGCATCTAAGGTTATAATCACATTTACTAAATTATATGAAATTAAACATAATAAGTCATCACCCTATCACCCCCAACCAAATGGTCAGGTAGAAATCATAAATAGAGAATTAAATAATATTTTAACAAAAATAGTGGCTTCTAGTGGTAAATATTGGATGAATAGGTTAGTAGAGGCCATTTGGGCATACAATACTATATGGAAATCCACTACAATATGTCCATGGTAAGAAATCTCTTTTTTTCAATTGATTTTGAATTACTAACACTTTGTACATCTTTGCAAGTGGGCATTGAGTTGTCATAGGTATAATAAGAGAGAATTTTGCAATTGAAATCATTGGATGAGATTCAATTTGAGGCACTCCACCAAATGGAGATCATTCAACAACAACAAAATATATGGCATAATAGTAACGTTAGGATCAGAAAGTATGAACCATGTGATTGGACATTATTGTTTGATTTTTGCTATGCTAATTTTCCAGGCAAGCTACAAACTAGGTGGCTAGGACCATACCAAATTGAATAAGTGTTTGAGAATGAAGATATTTGAATTTCCTCTATTGATTATTCAAGGATAAAATTTGTGGTAAATAGATATCGTTTACAATTGTACCATAATCCACTAACAAAGATGGAATTTTCTCAATATTTTTCATAATCTAACTCACATATTATAGAAGAGGCTTCCTCTTCTGACAAATATTTTGAATGATCATATCCTTGAATCGTTGAAAAAAAAATGTAGCATAAGGTCATGTTTTTCTTGTACATTTGAGAAGGCATATTCCACAAAATAAGGATGCATGAGGATATGCATCAATTTTAGTTGGAGGGGTGAGAAATGAAGTTAATACTTCATTTTGAGAAATAAGAAGGAAATGAGGACATGGTTTTTAGCTTGCACCACATGGCAGGAAAATATGGAGGAGATTTGTATGAGTCATGAGGAAGAAAAAGTTGATGCTTCTTATCATTGTTTTCATGAAGAAGGAAAATATAGATGTATTTTTTGAGAAATAAGGATTTTTTTGTCCAAATAAAAATAAGATATATTCTCTCATTGTAGGTCATTAAAATAGTAATAATAATATTGATTATGAAAAATTTTTATGGACACAATCGAGATAGAAGTTGGTTGAAAACCAAAACTAGCAACCTCTTCTAAAAAAAAGAATAATTCAAATAATGAAAACCTCTTTATCAAATGGTATTAGCTCAACCAGTGAGATTTCTCAACATTTAAGGAGAATACCAAGGTTCAAATCTTCCCAAGTGATACATGGATAATATTCAAACTTTGTTGTAATACCACTATATGGTGATAATGTAATACAGGTGGGGCCCATTTCAATCCCATACAACCAATTGAAAAAATAGTGAAAACCTCTTTGAGGCACTATTGAACTAAGGCTGACATGAAAACCTATCTCTAGCTTGTTTGCCTTGAAGATTTTTAGCATTTGTAAAGTCCTAATTACTACATCTTTGTACCTTTCATATCTCAAAAATCCTAAATATGCAATCAACAAGGAGTTGAAAAAGGTGCATGATTTTTGATAGTAAGGTACACATTTTCTTCAATATTACTATTAATTAGTTTTAATGTTACATAAATAAGGATTAATTGCTTGGCATACTTATGTATATAAAATTGGTAAATCAAATACCCTACTAGTACCCCAAAAATTTGCTCTAGCATACCTTTGGTTATGAAGGATTCACTTCTAAAAAGGCTTGGAAATAAGGAGATGAATGCTCTAAATGCTTTGAAATAATAAATTATCATATGCATAAAGAGTTTACCATAAAATGCATTATAATGAATATATATATATATATATATATATATATATATTAGTAATTTTCACATGGCAAGATACATTGGAATAACTTGAAACAGAGCCTAAAATTGTAGCCAATAAGTTTTGGGATAGTTTATACAAGGAGCTGGATTTGAATGCCACCATGGCCAAACAGAATGCATGAGGACATACATTAGAATACATAGGGAGGAGTGATGAGACCATAAAATATCTCATTTTTTCAAGGATATTTAAAAAAAAAATTACCACTTTTCTTAATACTATAGTATTTGCCAAGTATATTGATTATTATTTGTGTTAATATTAATTTTAATATAGTAAATTGCAAAAAATGCTTTAACTAATGTTTGGATTGATTATTGTACATTTTTAAGATTAAATTGCATGATTTTAGCTTGAAAAAGCATTAAATAAAGTGAGAAATAAAAGCATAAAAATTTAGAACAATTTTGTGGATATAAAAATCTAGTGGATTGATGTGTTTAGATCTTTTTTGGTCCATTTCCTATGTTGCTATAGTAATTTGGAGTAATCTGGTACAAAATTTGTCTAAAAATAGAATTACAAGAAATGCTCTAGAACATCGTAGGCCTAAAAATATAATTGCATAACTATAGTAAAAACAATGCAGAATGCTCCGAAACATCATAGGCCTATAAAAAGTAAAGGAAAAACAGTGCAAGATGCTTCGAAACAAAAAACAAAAAAAAGTGCAAAAAAATTACAGGAAAAATAGTGCAGAATTCTTCGAAACAACAAATACAAAAGTGTAGGAAAAATATTGCAGAATTCTCCAAAATAAAATATATAAAAAAATGCAAAATATCTATAGGAAAAATAGTACATAATTCTCTAAAACAACAAACAAAAAAATGCAAGAAAATAGAGTAGAATGCTCCATGCAAAAAAAGGACAAAAAAAAGAGTGGTCAAATTACCCTGGTGGTCAAAAGCATGAGTCATGTTTGACTAAAAAATCAATTTATTAGCATATGCATGAATATTTGTTTATGTGCATGAAAAAGGAAGTTGACCTGCCACTTATTTCAAAAGTTGTCTCTATTATTTCTACACCAAAATAAAACATACTTGCAGAAAAAATGGAGATGAAAGATTGTGCTATAAGTTTTAGATTTGTTCTAAATTAATTTTATATTTATTTCAAGAGTTGTCTCTATTATTTCTGCAACAAAATAGAACAAAATTGTAAGAAATAGAGCTAAAGAAGTGTGCTGGAAATTTCAAATTTATTGCAGATTTATTCTAAGTTGGTCAAGGGTTGGAAAAGGTGTGCTAGAACTTTCAGATTTCATCCAAATTTATCCTAGGCCTATTTCAAGGCAATCAATAGTGAATGGAGGTGTGAAAATAGAGAGACTCATCTCATTTAATTTGTTGTCTTCTATATGATTGATCATATTTAACAATAGGAATGTGTATTTAATGCAGAATTTAACCCTTATTTGTAGACAAATAAGTTATAAATTGAAAATAAACAATGTTGTATTCCCATTGGGCAGAGTTAGTAGAAAGGAAGTAGGAAAAAGTATGACATTTGAAGAATCCAATAAAAAAAGCAAAAATTGGTATTTTTTTTTAAAACTTGATTGTTTTAATTTTATTGCATAAATTTGTTGATTTTGTAGGCTAGTTTATTTTTTGAGGAATATTTCCACCTTTCACTAAGCCTGGAGCTTGGGCCCACTTTGAGGATCAGTGGAAGGTTTACTAATATAGTTATATATTTACTTTTTAGTTATTTCTTTCATGTTATTTATTTTCAGTAGCATAGAGTTGGATTTATTTACTACAATTTTTACTTGTGTTAGTTTATGTTTTCCTATAAGTAAGATTCTTCCATTTTTTTTCATTTAATTTCTATAGTTGAATTATGTTTTCCCTTGCTTTCCCCTATTTTTATTTTTGCTATCTCTTGTTTTATTTCAGCTGACTAGTTTTAGTTAATTCTTGCACTTTCTTTTTTGTTAAATTAATTTTATTTTTAGCATTTAATTCTATCATTTTAATTCAATTGTAATTAGTGTAATTATTTCAATTTTAGTTGCTTTATTTCTATAATTAGATAGATTTATTTTAGTGCAAATTGTGCATCTTAGTATAGTTTCCTTTTTATCGTAAAGATATTATGATTTGTAGCTTTCTTAGGATAGTCTAGAGTTTTAATATCTAAGCTAAAATTCCAAGACCTATATCGCATATAGCCTTAGAATGCTACCTTGGTTTTGACAAATTAATTAAAGTGAGAGCATTAATGACACTCATGACAAGGGGCTTTCACCCTATTCCAATATTTTAATATTTGTTGTCTTCTCTATGATCATGTCATAAGCAAGTTTTTCAAGCATAATGTATAAGCCACATGATCCACTACTCCTCACATGCTCCAGTTTGTGCAATTCACATTCAAACTATTTATGGGGCCTTACATAAAATCATCCCAATTTCCTAGGGTTGAACCCATTAAGGTTCCCCTAAATATACCAACCCCACTTAATTGGATAAAATGGAAATGGCAGTTAGAATTAGAACATAACCCTACGCCATGACTAAGTTACCCTCAACTCTACTTTTCCAAGAAATTCACACAACCTCAAATCGATCACTCTAAACCACTAATATTATTGAGAAAGTTGCTTCCCCTATTTTTTAGAAAATCTTCATCTCTTGACAAGCAACTTGCTCAAATAATCAAGTGAATCACTCAATTTTATAAGTGAAACACTATAGTAAGGTAATTGGTTGCTTCCATAGCCATATTTTTTTAACTTCCCCTAGTTGAGTGAGTCACTTACCTATGCAAGTGAATCACTTGCATTTGCAGTCAAATCTCTCTAAAATTGAAAAATTACTGAGTGTCTTTTTTTAAGAAAATGGATCCAAAAAGCGAAAAAATTTACTCCCTCTCCTATGAATTAGAAAAAAAAATTCAAGTTTCAAAACTCTCTCCTCCATCATCGAACCACCATGGAAACTTCCTCCACTTATGAAGGGCCTTCCATTCTCAAGCCCAACCATGCATCACCACCTTCTACCACCCTCGTCACACCCACATCAAATATACCTTCTCTAGTACCAATTTCTCAATAAGAGACTAAAATGTCCAAGGGAAATGGAAAGAAGAAAAGGAAAAAGAGAAAGAGATAAGTCTCTCCTCCTCCAAATAGATTGAAATAGCTTTTGAGGATCTATATGAGAGGATTGAAGAAGGAAATTATACATATTTTATTGATCAAGTAAGAAAATAATTTTTAAGCTCATTTAACTTGGAACCCTAAATCAATTCCTAAAGCATAAGTAGGATTCAAAAATCATGTGTAGCAAATAATTTGGTTCCTCAAGCATGAAGCCACCTAAATTTGGTTGAGGCATGTGTTAAAATATATGATTCATCTATATACTAGACCCCCTCAATGGAGGAATGAATCATTCTAATTTAGGGGTGGGAGTATTCGAAATATGCTTAAGATAGTAGACAATCCATCCATGTGGGTGTCATGCAATACCAAGATATAGAAATACTTTTATTATTGGTATATGAGCACCTATTAGAATTATTTGTTAGTCCCATAATTGAAGAAGCCCAACTTGCCATCCGACTTTAGGATTTTTCTAGAGTTATAAATATTCAAATATGATATCTATATGGTGTTGTTAGAGATCAGCATGAATCTAGGGGAAAGAACAAACACAAAATTCTATGAAGAGCACATTGTCTTGGTTCATATCGTACAAACCTATACAAGACATTCCTAGATGTTATATATATTATTAGATCAAATAGATAGTGAGTTAAAAACTTTCAAAGAGGATATGAAGTTCACCTACACCCCATATCTAGTCTAGCTCATCCTTTTCCAAAAGAAAAACTAAGTTTTAATTTTATATCTAGATTAGGTGGGGGAAATGATAAACCTCTCTCAATGGTTGATTGCCCAAATATATCTTGTTGAGAAGGATATAAGACCTCCTACCACTTCTATAATGAGGTGTATGAGGTCATCATGGAGAATTTTAGGGTTAAGGCATTGAGATTGTTAGATGTGACCTAACAACTCTTGAAATAAATAGAGTGGCAAAATTGTGACTTCTATTTGAGGATAACTAGGTTATTTATTCACCTCTGTGGATTTTATCCATAAATTTTGAGTTGATTGCAAACATGTCATTATACATGTTAAATCTTGAATATGTGTAACAACTCAATTACATGGACCTAAAATATTGTAGGGGTTAGAATAAAACCACTTTATACCCACTGAAGACGTGAATCATGAAGATCACAACAAAGTTATATGGGTTCCACTAGGTCATGAAGATGAATCTCAAAGACATGGAGGTGGAATAGTTAAGGGATGATGGTCCTATGATCCAATTGGATTTTTTAAGAATAAATTAAAGGCCAAAATATATACACTTTCTTTATCATGACCTGATTTCCTACATCCTAATTTCCATCTCATCTGAGAGTAAATTTTTTTTTGAGATAAATAACATACTTGTTAAGGAATTGACCCATTCTTACTTAACATAGATCTTTCTTAAGGAATGGATAAAATCTTTAGTGAATCCTATTCAAGTGACTCAATCAATATCCATGGTAATCTCCCACTTACTCTTTTTTAGACTATCAATATATACACCCATCCCAACAACTCATACATATCAGTTTAAGTGTGTTAGATGTAGTGCAGATTAAGCTATCCATCTTATTCACCCAATGAGCTAGCTTACCATTTTTAGTCCATCAAAAGATGTGCACGAATATCTACATCATGCATAAGTCCTTCTATGCAAGTGCACTAAGTGTGTTAGGAACAAGCTATTCATCTCATATTTATAATGAGCTAGTATTTTCAAATTGAGGTTTCACTCAAACTCTATCTGTAACCTTTCTCAACACATAACCACTTCAAGCTAATAGATTAATTTTTAATTGGAAATAATCCTTTAACACATGATTTAATGCCATCTCATTCTCTTAGAAGGTATTAAGGATATATTCTAAAGCTATGCTCAAGGAGTCTTAATTAAAGTTTCTCTTACTTTATTTTATGATGGTCATCTAATTTATAATACTGAGTCATCTTTATCTCAATTATTCAAGAATTAGGATGCATCATCCCATTATCATTGTATATCATCCTCTAATGTCTAAAGAAATATTTTTGTAGACACCTAAAACACGTCATGTCAAGGGTGACTACTCATATGGACATGCTACAAGACCATATGGAAGATCTTGGACAGACTCCAAGATAGAGCAGTGGTTCTAACCACTCAATTTGGGATCCTTGGCCTAATAAATCTGAAATGTGACCCATACCTATGATTTACAACTGAACCGTAGCTAAGACCTGTGGTTTGCAGTCTAGATTGTAGCTATGACCTGCGGTCTTAACTGAAGTTCAGTTGGCCTTCAATCCGAGCCAAATTGGTTGAAACAACCATTGGATCTAGAAGAAGGTGGTTAGAGGATGGAAGCTTCCATTCCAACTCTCCTAACCACCCCTTCTTGATCTTGGCTTCTCTAGGAAGCCACCCCTAGCCCTTGGATAGTCCTATAAGTACCCCTACAAATGAGGGTAAAGATATAGAGGATTTTGATAGTGAAGTGTTGTCAAAATACAAGAAGAGAGAGAATTGGAGGTTTGAGCAGCGGAGCCCTATCGAATTTTACACTCAAATGAGTATACTAAGAGAGAGCTATTACACTTATCCCTTATCTACTTGCCAATATTCATGATGAATTGCATTATGGATGCCTTAGAAGTCTAGGAGAGCCAAGAAATACAAATTTAGGTAAACGAAGGTCTATCACAATGATTTTACTACCAAACCTATCGAAAGGACATTGAAGGTGACCCTTGAACATCAATTGGACAATGAGGTTAATCCCACTATCCTTGGAATTGAGGGTAAGTCCATCAGAGTGCTAATCATGGCTGTCAGCCATGGTTTACAATGCAGACCATCCACCAAAGCTACGGTTTAGCAGAGGTATAACTGCCTTCCTATTTCTATTTATGTCTAGCTAATTAGGTTAGATTAGATGATTTTATGGTTTAATAGCATTTTAGAAGACTTTTGACTATAGAACTATGTTAGATTTACATTTTATGCTTATGCTTCAATTAGGACTGAAATGCTTTCTTTATGCATGTTTATGCTTCACTTTTCATATTTGATCCATGCATAGTATAGCTGCTACTTTCCTTTACGTTATTACATGAATCTTGATTCACTTTTCATAGTTTAGAAGTCTTCTTTATGTTTTCTTGATTATGCATGTTAATGGTGTCATTATGCAATTTACCTAAAATGTCCTCATCATGAGAGGTTGCCTATCTTTCTAACATTATTGTTGTTTCTTGACCGTAGGGAATAGTTTAAAAGGATAACAAACCATCAAATTCCTTCCCCATCATGAAGAAGAGGGCACCTCCACCCTAGAGCATTTCGTGCCATTATGAGAGGCATTTGGAAATCACACCTACCCTTAAGAGGGAAAACAATTGTGCACTCCTATTGTAATTATTGACACTTTTTGTCACATTATACAAGGGGTAGAAGAATAGTAGAATTTTGTATAATATTTCCTTGTTGAAAGTTTTTCTTTTATTTTAAGTTACAGCAATTTTGACTCTCCCTATCGCCCCTTTTATAAAATGAAGAAGAAAGAGCTTCGCTACCAAACAAGCCAAGGAAAATAGCTTCGTCGAAAGAAAAGAAGGAGAATGTGAAAAGAGCTTCGGGCCCGAAGCACTTCAAATCACCACTTCGGGTGAAAACCTTGCGAAGTAATTTCGTCGAAGAAAATACAAAGATAACGCTTCGCACCCGAAGCATTTTCAGCAGCCGCTTCGAGCGAAAGTTTTGCGAAGCAGCATCCAAACGACTTCGTCGAAGGAGGAGAGCATAATCCAAATCAGCTAAGGTAAGGAAACTACTTCGGGCCCGAAGTATTTTCGACACCTACTTTGGCCAGTTTTCACCCGAAGCAGTGGTGCCCGAAGCAAAATGACAATGTGTCGAAAACAGAGGAGTGCTTCGGGAGGATATTCCCCTAACCACAGTTTTGAGAAAGAATCGGGCCGAAACATTTTCCAACCAAAGCAGCTTTGCCAGCAAAGGACAAAGAGCCCCATTTCAAAGATGGAATCCGCTCGGCACTCAACATCCCCGAAGTAGTTTCTGCGAAGCATTATTTTGCGAAGAACAAATCAAGGAGAATCTACTTCGGCCCAAGGCTTCGGCGAGGCGGAGATGTAGCGAAGCACTTTTTGGGCCCACGTTCCAAGGCGGGCAGCTTCCCAAGGTGATCGAAAGCCCCTTATAAATACCCCTTTCTTGCCCGATAAGTCCGTTGACCAATTTTGGCAAACGAAAGGGACGTAACAGTCCTCGAAGTAAAACCCGACGGGCATAACGATCACTCAAGCACAGCATCCAAAAGCCAGGGACACTCGGGCGGTGCATTAAATGAATATTTCCATGGTTGACCCAGTCACAGTTGCCAGTTTTGGCAACCGATTTGAGAGATCATTCGCAGCAGCAGCGAGGCACCGATTTCTCAGGGCCCGAGGGTGTACTCCGCCATTTTTGTAATAATGACTCAGAGGGTCGGGTCCTCTATAAAAACCTAGGCTTTGCAATGTAAAAATGGGGGGGAACTTTTTGCTAGAAAGCTGCTGTAACTTGATGTCCTACGTTTAATACTAAAGATCTTTTGTGCTCTATTTCTCTCTTTTATGTTGCCTTCTGTGCTTAATTCTTTTGTCTTTTCTCGTTCGCATATTGAGACTCGAATCCTGAATCCGATGTGCGATCGGGGACTCGAACCCCTAAAATTCGCCCTGAAGGATACATAGGAGAGGAAAAATGCCTTGTCGCTTTCCTTTATGTTGCCTGGTGGATTGAGGTTTCTGTTATTCCCTTATCTCAATCGTTGTTACTCTGAATCCTGAATTCCAGCGAGAGAGAAAGGAGAACCCTGCGAACCCGTCCAGAGGATACATAGGAAGTTCGGCATTTCATTTCTTTCATGTTATTCTTGGTATTTCTTGCTGCTATTCGAGTTGTTAGTGAGTAATCGTGCTTCCTGTTCTCTCCCACCTTAAATCATCATCTTCTAACCCTTACTCTTTTTATTTCTTTCTCTAACCCTTACCCTTTTTTATTTCTTTTCCTAACCCTTACTCTCTTTATTTCTTTCCTGCACTCTTGTCTCAAACCCCAAAAGTAGATTAGTATAGGAGTCGGCCTTTCTCCGGAGATTGGCACGAGGGGCATCTCTTCCCCTCGGCCTTTCAATGTTGGTCACAGGTCCAGGGCACGCAAACCCATCGAAAGTCCTTTCCTATGTGGATTTGATGACCAACAGTTTTTGGCACGCCCGGTGGGACCCAAGGTCCCATATTTGAGAAAATTTCTAGCCCGTCTTCACCGGAGCCAGTAGTTCTAACAAGTTCTCGGTGAGATCCGGTCAGTCTCATCTTCTGAGTAGTAGTGAGAATCGATGCTCTCATTACTAAAAGACTCTTAGCATCTGGCGACTCTATTTTACCCAAAAATCTCTAAAAGTCATGAAGACCAGTACCTAAACCTGGTTTTCATAACCAGGACTCCCCGTGTCTTAAGAAGGTCCGAGTTCGGTGAATCTCTGGCCTGTCTTCATCTGATAAAATCACCTGGTGACTCAGTTGAGCTGAAGATCCAGATTTCCTGGTCGTAGGCGCCTTTCAAATCCGAAAGAAGATATCCCGGAGGAATCAAGGTTCGATGAGCAGCCTTGACCTCATAAGCAGAGAAAGAATGTCCACCTAACAACTCCGACTCAGCGGCGACAACCATGATTTCCACAGGCTACTGTCGTAATGGCTAGGAGAAGCTTTCCTAGCTGGAATGATCCAGGCCCCCTGAATATCCAAAGCTACCACGAGATTCCCAAAAGTGCCTTGAAATCATTGACAAAATACAGCGGCACCGCGGGAATGGCCCGAGAGCACCTTGAAGATGTTGTCGATTTAGCGACCCTCCATGACATTATCCATGAAGATGTCATGATCAGACTTCTTGTTCTATCTCTGGAAGGAAGGGCGCTACGGTGGTACAGATTGCTCAGGCCCAAAAGCATCTGCTCATGGGATGACTTAGCGGGGGCATTGATCGAAATGTTCGATGGCTCTCAGGACCCCTTCCATCTCTTCGCATACCTCTCCACCATCAAGAGAGCACCTTCGAAGGGTATCACGGACTTCAATGTCCGATTCTGCAGAAGTTGGAAGAGAATCCCACTGGAGATCCAACCGACGCCCGCCCAAGCCCATCTCTTCTATGTTCGGGCCTTCCACCCGGACGTAAGCCTCATTCTACTACAATCAGGGGAACGAAGGTTCCCTCAAATATTTGAGGAGGCAATACGAGCGAAACAGCTTCTGCTCCTATCGAGAAAGTGGCAGTGGAGAGAAACTCCGTCGCTTCCTCCGATAATTACTGCTCCTGTCCGGCCAACGCAGTACTCATCATGGGGCATTCCTCACACTGAGCCGAGGCCTGAGACGCAGTCATTTGGAGCTCAGGAGGTAGACCTCATACTAGCCCAACAATGGGAGTACGCAAGCACGGCCCACCTAATGAACAACATGGCTGCTCACGATCTCCATCAAGAGGTGAACCGAGGAGAGGAGCAGACTCGAGTGGTAGAACCCGAGAACAAAGAGGGCACATTTTTGCACCCTTTTTGTATCCCAAGAGATGGCATGCAAGTGTTCAGCCAAAGCTCATCAAGCCTGTCCGATTCAGAGGATGAGCCCGAAGGGATCCTGGAGGACTACTCTTCGTCGGAGGAACCTTGTTACCATATCAGTGGGATGGAAGAACCTGTACCCGACCTTTATTTTGAAGAATCCATAGAATTCTAGCATTGGGTCTGGTATTGGTTCTGGCTATCCCTAAGACCGATGCCCCAAGAAGACTTTCAAGTGGCGAACTTCTTCGCCAATAATCTGGGCACTAGCAAGAATGGAAATCGGCTGCGTTGCTTCTGGTTCGTAGCATGGACAACTTCGAGAAGGGTCCAGCCGAACTTCAAGGATCTGCTAAAGTACAATCAGATCTGGTCCAGACACTACAGGTTTACCGGATAATTCCCCGAAGCTGAGTTCATGGTGGCGGCATGCCTATTATGTCGCAAGCTTGTGAATAGTGTAAATAGTTCAGCTGATAAATAAAATGTTGCTCAAAAGCTCAGGTCGAGTTTTACTTTGGCAACTCTAAAAAAAAAAACAAAAGCAAGACTCAGGCCGAGGACCGAGAGGTACTTCTCCAAGGGGAATCCAAGCGAAGCAGTATCGAAAGAGAACCGACGAACCACTTCTCGAATGGAAAGCACTTCGAAACCAGTCTCCTGCAAAGGGAATCACTTCGGGCCCGAAGCGTAAAAGAAACAGCTCGCACCAAGGGTTCACCCCGAAGCACTTCAACCCTGACCTCGACTTCACCAACCCAACGACGGAAAAGGCAGGGGCATTTAAAATGTGCCTAGGGGAACGTGTCGATAGCCACCTTCAAAAGCGTCTAAAGCGGGTGAGTTAAATGAAAAGGTGGTGAGTACATCCTTTAAGGATTCGGTTTGGAGAAAATTTCATGCTCGGGTACAAAGTGGCAGAGGGTCACGCTTCCAAAGCAAGCCGCAATCATCACAACACACAGCCCTGTGTACCACTCCACCATGCGGCGAATTGGATGAAGCGACGCGAAGTTAATTATGGCAAGTGCCATAAATACTGGTGGTTGCCTTCTATGGCTATATAACGTAGGCTCCAGTAGTAACGAAGCTATTTGCCCGATAATTCATGCAAACTTCGCTACTAGCCTTCAAACTCTCCTATCTTGCGCTTCGAAGCCTCCAATCCCGAAGCCCTCCGCATTGTTTTCTCCATCACCCCTAGCACTATGGGAAAGAAGAACTCTAAGGAAAAGGGGAAGGAACCAGAAGTGGTGGCCCCTAAGCAGCCAAAGGCAAAGGGCCATGACAAAGGGCCAAAGAAAGTTGATGTTAGCCGCCACCCCGAGAAACAAGTCATGGGAGAAAGAGAGGATTCTGGGGATGAGCAGCCTGAAGAACCGCCAGTTGATGCGTGGGATAGGATCAGAGACACCAAGCTATCAAGGAGCGTGGCTGAACTCAGGAGCACCATCGAGTTCATGAAAAGCAGGCTCTCGACAGACAACAAAAGAGCTGTCGCTTACTACTCCCAGATATACTGGTATCTGATGCCCCCCACACATCACTGCCCTGAGCTGATTGATGCCATCGTGCAGAACTATCAGCCCTCCTCCAGGCAAGTGGTAGACGCCTCCGGTCACAAGCTTTTCTCCATTTTGAAGGAAGATGTCCAGGCAGCCTTTGCGCCACAACAAGGCCCTCCTAAGGGGTATACGGTTCGCAACGTTATTCTTAGCGAACAAATGGAGAGGTTCGCATCCTCCAACTACATAATCAATTTTTTGTAGCAGAGCCTCAAAAGCGGGCTCCCTTCGGGCAAATTGCCCCGAATGCCCCTACCCTTGGAGGCCTTCAAAAATGCCGACATCTTCTCCATCATTGCATGGGTGGCAGGCCTATCTACCGACGCTTTGGTGCACCCGTGGCAGGTATCTTTGGTCGAGTGTATTTCCAGAGGGGAATTTTATGCCCCTGATGCTTCGAGGCCAAGCACCAACCCAGTATTTTTTGACTGGGCAGAATGGGTGGCCAGGACCCTACATACGCGGCTCGCCAGCATGAAGAATGCTGGGACAAATAAGTACTTTTCACCTTGTTCTCTTCTTGTTTGGTTATTTTTCTTTCATGTACATAGAAGTTTCCCTTATGTTGCTATTACGACAAGTGGCGAGGATGGAAATCCTCTGCTTGTATACCAGTGGACCCCTCTCCTATTGAAGACGGAGTCTTATTATTCTTTTAACCAACAATTTTTGGGACCCGCAATGCACATGCTAACAGGGTCTTCCCCTCGGGTTCCCCTCCTCCTAAGGGATAAGGTGGTACAAGAGAGGAGGGGAGACATTTTTTAGCTGACACAGGGGCTCGTAATTCGCATATTCGGCTTCATAGGGAAGCCTTTCCTACTGCCAGTCTATCCCTTCGAATACCAGTTCGCATTGGAGGTCGCTCGGCAGAGCGATGCAACAAACGCCATTTATGGCCATGGACGAAAATGGGCTCACACCTACGATTTCCCTTTCAAAATGGGAGTTATCGAGGTGTTTGCCCTCAAACAAAATGTTTTCTTGGAGGAGAAACTCGCCAATTTTGGCCTAGTCCAGCTTCCTCAACAATGGCTCTATGACCCCTTGGGGGTAATGAGGGACCATCTTCGATTTAAGAACTTCCACGCTTGCCCCTATCCAAAAATTGTGGAGCAAAGGAACAATCCTAATGGGAAGGATCTGGAGTGGCATTTGGAGAAAATGGAAATGCTACCTCCCTGGCACGAGTTCTACCCGATGGAGGTCGCATACGACCCAGTTCGGCACCCTCTCCCGAGCCCCAACTCTACCTTCTGGAAGAAGGCAAAAGATGATTTGAAGGAAGCAACAAAAGATTGGGACGTGGCCCAACTAAGAGAGTGGTGGATAATGAGGGTCCATCGTCGGAAGATGAATTCTTACAGTTTTTTGTCATCTGACAAGGACTTCATGGTGGTCTATGAGGCCAATGCCGGGACATGGAAGCCTCTGTCCTTCGCCGACCTCATTCCTCTAGCTGTTCTTGGTTCGGGTGAAAGCCCAAGAAGAGAAAATAAGACTTCGGAGCCAAAGAAGGAGAAGAAGGCCAAAGCCACACCACGAAAACCTCCTCAGGTACCTGTGGGAGGCCAAGACATGAGCTCCAAAGAGTCAGAGCAACCGCTGGTTAGAACAAAAAGAAAGAGGCCAGAATCGGTCCAAGTGCCTCCAAGCCATCCAAAGCGGCTCCGTACAGGGTTTCAAAGCCCTTCCACTGGATGACCTACACCAGGTCCATCCGAAGCAAACATTGAGGGCGTAGCGCCACCAAGCGCCGAGACCGTCCCGAATATCAATGTCATCAATGTGGAGGAACTCCTCCAATCCGAAGGGGACGCCGAGGCAGAAACCATGGAGGTTGGAAATGTCGAAGCAGAGGAAGGACAGGAGACGGCTGCACTAGAAGTCACTACGGCCGCTTTGCCAGGAGGGCACTCAGGTACGCATTCTCCACCCCTTGCTCAAGACTCACCCATGTCCCCTACGGCCATGGCCGAAGGTTCCCATCAGTCTTCCCTGCAGGGCCATTCATCCCCTCACGCGTCACCCATGGCTAGTCCAAGTCCATCCCATGATTCTGGCCAGGATAAGTCCATTGAAGTCACTCCGCCCACTCACGCTACCATTCCCTTGATTCTTAGCAGAAGCGGAGGTATCGCTTCGACGCCGAGCCCCACCACCGAACCTCCTTGTGAAGCATCCCCCATACACTCCCTGTATTTGTTCACTCCTTCGGCTGGTGACCCAGCCTTGTTTGAGTCTGAGATGTCCTTGATCAAGGAGTGCCCCCTTGCCGAGAAGCTGCTCCAAGCTCGGCAGAATACCGACAAAATCTTGAAGGAGGCGAGAAAGAAAAGAGGGCGAGCGACGGCTCAAGTTGAAAAATGCGCCATGTTTGATTTGAAAGCCGGGAAGATGCACAAGATCAAGAAGGTCCCTAAGGTACAGAAGCCTCTGGATGAAATGACTCCAGCAGACTATGATTACCAGGAAACACCTAAGGACCTGGTGCATCTAAATGTAGACAACGAATCGGCATCCATGCATGTCCGAATTGAGACCTTTAGGGCTCATGCAGTCATCGCCAACCAACACAGGATCGAGGCCGAGGCCGCCAATGTTAAGCTAGAAGAAGATTTGGTGAGGGTCCGCTCCAAGTTGGCAGAGGCCGAGGAGCAGTGCAAGGCCATGAAAAAGGAAACACGCGCCCTAAAGCTGCAAGTTCTACAGCTCCAGAATACTAAAGAAAATCAGGCGCAGAGACAAGCCAAATATGATCTAAAGGCCAAAGAGCTAGAGGGCAGAGTTGCACAAATGCAGGCCCAACTGTACGAGAAGGAAGACCTGACGGTGTTCGATAGGAGCAGAATTAAGGAGATTCATGCCCATTTGCTCAAGAATTTTAGGTCTCGGTGTTCCAGCGCCCTCACGATATTAACCTTTATCATCGAAGCCCAGTGCGCTATTGCCGAAGGAGGGCCAATCATTGATGAAGTCATGCAGAAAGCCAGGCACCGGCTCAAGTTAGCCTTCGACGTCCAGAATGTGAAATATCAAGACTTGCAGGTCACTGCAATGACTCGGACGGCTAGGGATTGGTCCACGGCCCAGGCCATAGTTCGCGCCTTCTTTTCCAAGGTGCGAAAAGCTCAGAAGGCGAGAAGACTCCAAGACATTTTTGACAACGAGCAGCGTGCCTCGATGAATTATTTTTAGGACCTCTCCTCCTTGGGTTTCCCGAGTTTCACAGACGATGACGGGAACCTTTTGACTAAAGATGACCTCAAGCCAGTTTGGCTCCAGTTCGAGGGTGATGTCTCAGAGATAGACGGATGGGCGGAGCCGATCTCAGAAGGGCAGATAACCGACTTCATCTTGAGATACTGCAAGATGGTAGCATGCCTAAACGATTTATTCATCAGGGCCAAACATGCTGACATCGGGCAAATTGATCGGTTTCACGTTTTGGTTAAGGCATTACAAGATCAAGAACCATTCCAAAAGAGTGCCTGGACTCATGTCCGAAGAACGATGAAGCGCATCCGTGATCGCCTCGAACCTTCACCACAGCCAGAAGCCACGCCAGAAGAAGAAGGAGAAGAAGAAGGAGAAGAGGAACAAGAAGAGGGACAGACCACAGAAGCAGGGTCTGGGGAAGACCAATGACTCCGCAGCCCAATGGATCAGGACTAAAGGGTTCTTTTGCCGAGACGAGCTCGTCACCCCACGAGCCGCCAAGAATGTTGACACTTTTTGTCACATTATACAAGGGGTAGAAGAATAGTAGAATTTTGTATAATATTTCCTTGTTGAAAGTTTTTCTTTTATTTTAAGTTACAGCAATTTTGACTCTCCCTATCGCCCCTTTTATAAAATGAAGAAGAAAGAGCTTCGCTACCAAACAAGCCAAGGAAAATAGCTTCACCGAAAGAAAAGAAGGAGAATGTGAAAAGAGCTTCGGGCCCGAAGCACTTCAAATCACCACTTCGGGCGAAAACCTTGCGAAGTAATTTCGTCAAAGAAAATACAAAGATAACGCTTCGCACCCAAAGCATTTTCAGCAGCCGCTTCGAGCGGAAGTTTTGCGAAGCAACATCCAAACGACTTCGCCGAAGGAGGAGAGCATAATCCAAATCAGCTAAGGTAAGGAAACTACTTCGGGCCCGAAGTATTTTTGACACCTACTTCGGCCAGTTTTCACCCGAAGCGATGGTGCCCGAAGCAAAATGACAATGTGTCGAAAACAGAGAAGTGCTTCGGGAGGATATTCCCCGAACCACAGTTTTGAGAAAGAATCGGGCCGAAACATTTTCCAGCCGAAGCAGTTTCGCCAGCAAAGGACAAAGAGCCCCATTTCAAAGATGGAATCCGCTCGGCACTCAACATCCCCGAAGTAGTTTCTGCGAAGCATTATTTTGCGAAGAACAAATCAAGGAGAATCTACTTCGGCCCAAGGCTTTGGCAAGGCGGAGATGTAGCGAAGCACTTTTTGGGCCCACGTTCCAAGGTGGGCAGCTTCCCAAGGTGATCGAAAGCCCCTTATAAATACCCCTTTCTTGCCCGATAAGTCCGCTGACCAATTTTGGCAAACGAAAGGGACGTAATAGTCCTCGAAGTAAAACCCGACGGGCGTAACGATCACTCAAGCACAGCATCCAGAAGCCAGGGACACTCGGGCGGTGCATTAAATGAATATTTCCATGGTTGACCCAGTCACAGCTGCCGCTTTGGAAACCGATTTGAGAGATCATTCGCAGCAGCAGCGAGGCACCGATTTCTCATGGCCCGAGGGTGTACTCCGCCATTTTTGTAATAATGACTCAGAGGGTCGGGTCCTCTATAAAAACCCAGGATTTGCAATGTAAAAAGGGGGGGAAATTTTTGCTAGAAAGCTGTTGTAACTTGATGTCCTGCGTTTAATACTAAAGATCTTTTGTGCTCCATTTCTCTCTTTTATGCTGCCTTCTGTGCTTAATTCTTTTGTCTTTTCTCGTTCGCATACTGAGACTCTGAATCCTGAATCCGGTGTACGATCGGGGACCGAACCCCTGAAATTCACCCTGAAGGATACATAGGAGAGGAAAAATGCCTTGTCGCTTTCCTTTATGCTGCCTGGTGGATTGAGGTTTCTGTTATTCCCTTATCTCAATCGTTGTTACTCTGAATCCTGAATTCCAGCGAGAGAGAAAGGAGAACCCTGCGAACCCGTCCAGAGGATACATAGGAAGTTCGACATTTCATTTCTTTCATGTTATTCTTGGTATTTCTTGTTGCTATTCGAGTTGTTAGTGAGTAATCGTGCTTCCTGTTCTCTCCCACCTTAAATCATCATCTTCTAACCCTTACTCTTTTTATTTCTTTCTCTAACCCTTACCCTTTTTTATTTCTTTTCCTAACCCTTACTCGTTTATCTCTTTCCTGCACTCTTGTCTCAAACCCCAAAAGTAGATTAGTATAGGAGCCGGCCTTTCTCCGGAGATCGGCACGAGGGGCATCTCTTCCCCTCGGCCTTTCAATGTTGGTCGCAGGTCCAGGGCGCGCAAACCCATCGAAAGTCCTTTCCTGTGCGAATTTGATGACCAATAGTAATATTGTATCAAAATGAATATCCCTAAGAGGGACGTACTTGTAATTGTATTTTGACTTCAAATATAATGAATAAGGTGTTTTCTTTCTTGTTTCATTTGTTTTCAATTTTGTTTACTTGTATGCATGCTATATTTTACCATTTATCACAATAGGAGATGCCATCGGGTGTGACCCTTTTTGGTGGCTACAGATGCGATCATGATGGGACACCATATTTTTAGGATCTGACTATGCTTTGTTGGATTTTGTATTTATAGATATAGATCGTAGCTATCAGTTGCAGCCCAACAACTGAACTGTAGGTACAAGGCACGATTCGCAGTTAGAACTGTAGGTCAGACCTATGGTTTCTTGTTGACAACACAGATAGACAAGTTCTGAACTTCAGATAAGGTCAGACCTATGGTTTCTTGTAGGACATGAGGTAGGTCCTTTTTCTAGCCCTCTGTCACTTTTCTATTCTCTATGTTTTTATAGTAGGTCAAATTCAAATGCAAATTAGGAAAATAGCTAAAAAACAAAATGGTAAATCAATTGTCCTAGTTTACTTTGGTACTTTGCCTTCACTAGAAAATCACTGATGGGAAAAGCAGACCTCTGATTGTAGTCCACCCTAGGCTACAATGTGCTTGATAGATATGGGTTGATGGTTTGCATGTGTGAGGCCTAATTAGTGGCCATTTAGCATCGTAATGTGCATAGTCCTAAAGAGCATCTAGAGTAGCTTGCATTTTTTGAATTTGAAACATCTTTCATATGCATAGCATTTAGAAAACGAGCATGTGTGCTATATGGTGTATTTCTTTTATGTACATTAAAAAGAACCGCACACACCATGAAACACTTAAACACTAGTGAGTTGGGCTTGACATCCAACCACTAGTAGGTTTTAACGACGGTAGGCATAACTTCCATTCATTGGCCCAAATCCTATGAACCTTTGATACATAGACCAATACTGAATCCAAGAACCATTCGTATCCCAAAAAATTTGCATGTACTCCTCTTCGGAGGGTATAACACTGACTGGGTGAGATTTGGTGAGGATCTGGTAGGACCTATGTTCCTTGTTCAGGTGTGGGTTTCATTACCACACACGGGAGATTTACGCGACTTGGAGTTCATAGCCAAGTTGTCGAGCTACGAGCGTATAGGTGAAATTCATTAAACCAAGAATAAAATCCAACAAGTTTTGCAAAATATGATGAGAGTTTCTACAACTGATACAACACATATTGAAAACACAACAAATAGTTTAGGGCTCAACTTTTAAACTATAAAGGAGATAATCACATTTTTTACTTTGTATGCTTCTTTATTGCTTAATTCATCAAGATAAGGGTTTTTCTTGAGGCCATAGTTTTTAGTAAGAGAGGAAACCTCTTGAGTCTTGTATAGTCGGTTCATCATGACAACTAGGCATGATAGAGCTCAATCATGAGCTAATGAGTCAAAGAATTCATGGAGGGGCTCTAAATTCTCCTGATGTTCTTCTGAGGATCTTACAAATCTTGTATACCTCCTTGCTAGGCATCACACTCATTGTGTACCTAAGGATCCAATCCTCTAAGCGTGATATTCTGAGAGTCGTCGTAAGCTCCCTTTATCATGCAGGGGGTTCACCCACACAGATAATGGGGTTTCTTCACATTTGGTGAGAACCCAAGTCCCTAGGTCTTCGTCTAAGGAAATACAGAGTTGTGGATCATACTTCATGAGTCAATCCTATAGGGAATATGAGTCTCATGTGGCCCATGAGAGGCAACTACTCCAAGAACAATTGGAGGAGGTGAGTCATTAGCGTAAGTGCCTAGATTATGAGTCCACAAAAATAAAGAGAGTGCATCAACAAAGGTTGGATGAGATCCAATGGCATGAGGAGAGAATTTACAAACAAAAATCACATGAAGAGCAATCAAGTGAGGTAATTTTTGAAAAGAAGCTCATACCTAGAGTGTTCAGGAAACAAGTCAACGCGATGCACCCAATGCATCATCAAGAGTTACCACTTAAGCAAGTATATAACCATGCTTCTAGACAGATAGACATGCCTAGGGTTATATAAGAGCAACTAAAATAGACATCTAGGGATCACATGCAAAAATGTGAGGTCGAGAGTAGTCAAGTCCAACAGGTGAGAAGTTTTAACGCTTGAAGGTCGTTACAATCCTTGGGACATATACAATCTATTCCACCATATAAGGAACTTGTGATTATTTTCCATTAATAAGAATTCAAACCTATCCTTGTCTGAGAATATGATCCTACATTGGATATCATAGCAATGATACAATAGATTACGTATAAGCGAGTGCTAGTGGATACAAGATCATCGATTAATATCATTACCACCTCAGCGTTCAAGCATCTCAAAATTCCAGTTTCTCACATCAAGGAAACAAATTTCATATTGCAAGCCTTTAATGATGTGGAATCCACTATAGTAGGCACAATATTCCTCCCTATTGAGGTGGGACAAAATATTATTCCTACATTATGCTACGTTTTAGATGGGTCAAGATAGTATAATATATTTCTTGGTAGACCATGGATAAGAGCCATGGAGTGCATGCCATCAATAGTTAATCAATGCATTAAGCATACTCATGAAGGTGAAGTTCATGTAGTTGAAGCAGACCCAGATCCCTTCAAATATTATAAGCCTGAGGATCATCCATAGGAACCAGGTGAGGTGCCTATGCATCTGCAAGCCTATTTGGATGAGCCTATCCAAATTATGGATGCAGCCTCATAGACAGTGTTGGAATTACCATCCCCACTGTTGTCACCTGTGGAGTCACCTACAATCCCTACACTCTCGACACCTCTTATCATGGAAGGATTAATGAATGCCCTTACAGAGTTGCTCACAACCACTTCGGAGGTATCATTAGAGGATCTTCACACTCCTATCAAGGAGGAAGAACCTAGCATGATCATGGAGGCACCTGAGTGTATCACACCCTCTTCATCTATCATGTCACCAGATAGTTCTCATGAGGACTATGGCAAATATGAAGAGCTTATAGATGTCAATATTACGGTGTTGCCCACCATAGAGTCCACTAAAGATTTAGGTCAGTTTTTCATCAATTCTCCACTTACGAATCCTATCCTAGAGATATCATATGAGCATGAGGAAGGTTCAATTATCATAACTAAAATAGAATAGCCTTGGTATGTTGACGAAGTACCCATGACATAGGAAGTTTTGGAGTTGTCTCACAAGTTTTTGGGGATGGTCAACATTAGGTCAGATGATCAAGTGATTCTTAATCACATAAAGCAAGAGATAGGGCAACCTAGTGGTGTTTTCACACTGCCAGGGCCAGAACATTTGAGATTAGTCACTCCTACCTCATTTCTCATAGCACCTGTTGGTCATCAAATCTGCCTAGGAAAGGATTTGGGTGAGTGTATGCATCCTATACCTAGACCAACATTGAAAGGTCGAAGGGAAGAGATGCCCTTCATGCCAATATCTGGATAAATGTCATCTCCTATGCTAAACTACTTTGATGTTTTGAGATAAGGTTGCAGGAAAGAGATAAAAGAGTAAGGGTGCAGGAAAGAAATAAAGGGAGTAAGGGAAGAGAGATCAATGATTTAAAGTGGGAGAGAACAAGAAGCACGATCACTAACTAACAACTTGAATAGCAACAAAGAACACCAAGAATAAATGAAAGAAATGCCACATTATTCTTCCTATGTATCCTCTAGGCAAACTCTAGGGTTCTCCTTCTCCCTTTCATTGAAATTCAGGGTTTAGAGTAACAATAATTAGGACAAGCAAATCTAACAGAAACCACAACCCGCTAGGTAGCATAAAAGAAAACCAATATAGTGTTTTTCCTCTCCTATGTATCCTTCAGGAAAATTTTAGGGTACAGTCCCCAATCGCACACCGAATTCAAGATTCAGAGTTACAGTATGCAAATGAAGAAAGACAAAAGAAATAAACACAAAAGGTAGCATACAAGAGAGAAATTGAGCCCAAATTTCTTTAGTATTAATCACGGGACATCAAGTTACAACAAATTTCTAGTAGAAAGTTCCCCCCACTTTTTCATTATAATATCTGGGTTTTTATAGAGGACCCGACCCTCTGAGTCATAATTACACAAAATGGAGGAGTACATCCTCGGAAGCTGAGAAGTCGGCTCTTCACGGATCTTATGACTGAGCTCTCAATTTTGTTACCAAAACTAGCAGCTGCGACTGGGTCAACTAGGGAAGGAGAAAGTCACATTAATGAACCGCCTGGATGTCCTTGGTATCCGGGTGCGGTGCTCGAGTGGCCGCCATGCTCACCGGGCTCTTCATCATGGACTAATACTTCATTTCCAATTGCCAAAAATGCGCAGCTAGTTTTTTGGGCACATAAAAATGCATTTATGAGGCACTTGATCACCTCGGGAAAACACCCGGCTTGGAGTGCATGCCCTTGAAGTGCTTCACTAATTCTTTGTTTGCAACTTTGCTTTGCAATAGACTTGTGCCGAAGTAGATTCTCCTTAATTTGCACTTTGCCTGGTGGAGCTTCACAAAACAGCTTCAGGGGTGAGGAGGGCTGAAGTAGATTTCTTCCTCAAAATGGGGTCTTCACTTCTCATTGCTTTGCTGTGCCAAAACTGCTTCGACGAGGTTCTTCGACCGAAATAGATACTTTGCTAATGAGCTTAAAAATGCTTCATCGTGAACCTTCTTCAAAACTACAATTTGGGGGTATTTCGACCGAAGCGCGTTCCTGCCTTCAAAATATGTTGCATTCTTTATGGCCGCTACTACTTCGAGTGAAAGTACTTCGCATGAAATATGGCCGAAGTAGATTCTTTGTGATGACTTTCAGCGAAGTAAAAATGGTTCGCTAGCGTAGGGGCCCGAAGTGGATGCTTCGGAGGCTTTTTGGCAAAGTGTTTTCAATGCTGCGCTCCTTCAAATACCGCTTCATGAAACTTTTTTTTGAAGTAGCCTTTTGAAATGCTTCGGGTGCGAAGTAGTTTTCATTCTTCTTCCTTCATATTTTTCCTTTGGCAATACTGCTTTGCAAAAATCTCACTCGAAGTAGCTACTTGAAATGCTTCGAGCCCAAAGTAGTTTTCTTGCCTTAGCTAATTTGGTTCGTGCTCTTTCTTCGGCAAAGCTGTTCTTTTGAAATGCTGCTTGAATTCTGCTTCGCAAAACTTTTGCCTGAAGTAGCTACTGGAAATACTTTGAGCATGAAGGTCTTTTTATGCCTTGCTAGAATTTCTACTTCGGAAATCCTGCTTCGCAAGGTTTTCACCCGAAGTAGTTGTTTGAGGAACTTCAAGCCCGAAGTAGTTTTCATCCTTAGTTATTTCTTCGACGAAGCTATCTTCCTTAGCTTGTTCGGCAACGAAACTCTTTCTTCTTCATTTTATGTACAAGGGGGGGCAAGAAAGCCAAAATTGCTGCAATGCTTGAAAATGTTATTTCTAAAAAAAACAAGGGAACAAATTCATGAAATTAAAGGAAATACTTTACAAAAAATTCAACATTTCTACCCCTCTGTGCAATGTGAAAAAATTATCAACATTCTTGGCGGCTCGCGAGGCAATGAGCTCGTCTCGATGGAAGAACCCTCAAATTTAATCCATTGGGCCAGAGTTACCTCTAGACCCTTCTCCTTTTTCCACCTTCGGGGGTGCTTCCACAGCTTGTTCTCCCTCTTCTTCTTCACCTTCTTCTTATGCTTCTTTTGTTGGCGCAGCTTCATGTTGCGGCGATGGAGCAAGGTGATCATGGATTTTTCTCATGGTTCGATGAACATGAGCCCAGGAACCCTTCAAAAAATGCTCTTGATCCTAAAGTGCCTTGACCAAAATGTAGAACCGATCGATTTGCCTGATATCAGCATGTTGGGCCCTGGTATACAGATCATTCAGGCGGGCCATGATCTTGTAGTATCTCATAATGAAATCTGTGACCTATTTTTCTATTATAGGCTCTACCCATTCATCTATTTTCAAGACGTCACCCTCAAAATGAAGCCATGTCGGCTTAATCTCTTCCTTGGTCAGAAGGTTCCCATCATCATCCATGAATCTTGGGAAACCCAAGGAAGAGAGATCTTGGAAATAGCCCATTGATTCACGTTGTTCATCCTCAAACACATCCAGGAGGTCCTTCGCTTTCTATGCTTTCCTCACCTTGGAGAATAAAGCATGAACTGTGGCCTTAGTTGTAGACCAATCTCTAGCTATCTGACTCATTGCAGGGACCTGCAAGTCCTGATATTTAGCGCTTTGGACATCGAAAGCTAATTTGAGTCAGCCTCTAGCTTTCTGATTAATCTCATCAATGATTGTCCTTCCTTCGACAGTGGCATGCTGTGCTTCGGTGGTGTAGATCAAAATTGATAAGGCACTAGAGGTCCGAGACCTAAAATTTCTGAGCAAGTGCGAGTGAATCTCCTTGATTCTGCCTCTATAAGATAGCTCCAGGTTTACCTTTTCGAACAACTACTATTGTGTCTGCAATATTTTTCTTTCAATTTCCTTGGCCTTCAGCTCATTTTCAACCTATTTCTGTGCTTGGTGCTTAGCTAAACACTATATTTGTATTATTTGCTATTTGAGGGTGGGCGTTTCCTTTTTCATCAGCTTACACTGCTCCTCTGAATCCTCCAGCTTGGAGCGAATTCTAGCTAGCTCCTCTTCCAACTTGATGTTGGAGCTCTCTGCTTCGAACCTATGCTGATTAGCAATGTTTGCATGCGCTCAAAAAGTCTCAATCCCGACATGCATAGACGCAGACTCATTTTCTATGTTTAGGTGCTCTAGGTCCTTGGTCTTCTCCTGATAATCATAGTCCACTACAGTCATTTCATCCAGGGGCTTCTGGACCTTGGGGACCTTCTTTACTTTATGTAACTTTTTGGATTTTAAATAAAAAACAGCACATTTCTCAACTTGTGCCAGAGAGCGCCCTCTCTTCTTCCTAGCCTCCTTCAACATTTTTTCTGTATTTTTTTGGGCTTGGAGTAGCTTTTTGGCTAAAGGGCATTCCTTTATTATTGACAATTCAGATTCAAATAAGGCTGGATCTCCAGTTGAGGGGGTAAACAAATATAAAGAATTGATGGGGGAAGCCTCACCAGAAGGTTTGATGGTAGGTGTGATGGAAGCTTCGGCCAGTGGGACAATGCCCTGTGATGCAGGGGAATGAATAATAGGGTTCGATGAAGTGGTGGCAATAGAATTGTCCTGGCCTGGTGACTCGAGTGGAGTGGGGCTAATGGAATCAATGGCAAGAGGCAATGCACAAGGAGGCGACTGACTTTGTGAGGGAAGGGGAGACTGGTGAGAATATTTGGCTAGGACTACAATGGACATGTGAGATATCGAGGCAAAGGGTGGAGAGTGCGTACCCATGTGGCCTTTTGGAAAAGTGGCCGTGGTGACTTCTTGATTAATAGGCTCCTGCTCCTTTTGGGCTTTGGCACTCCCGACTTCCACAACTTCTACTTTGGGGTCTCCCTCTTGTTGGAGGAGTTCTTCCACATCAATGGCGTCTATGTCTGGGACCGTCTTAGCACTTGGTGGCCCCACATCTTCAACATTTGCTTTTGCTGGGCCTGATATAGGTGGTCCGATAGGAGCACTTGCGAGCTTCGTGTGGGGTCGCTTTGGGTGGCTCAAAGGCACTTGAATTTTCTCTTGCCTCTTTTTTTTCATCCTCTCCAATGGTTGCTCTGCCTCTTCAGCGCTTATGTCATGGCTTTCTGATGGTCCCTATGGTAGTGCTGCTGGTGAAGCTTTGGCTTCCTCCTCTTCTTCTTTTTCCAAAACATCGTCAGCTCCTTTTGGGCTTTCACCTGATCCTAGGGTAGCTGGAGGAACAAAGTCAGCAAAGGATATGGACTTCCAAGTTTCAGCATTGGCTTCATAAAGAATTACAAAGTCTTTATCTGTTGTCAGGAGTCCATAAGAATTCATCTTCTGGCGATGGACTCTCATTATCCACCACTCCCTTAGTTTTTCCTCACCCCAATTCTTCATTTCCTCCTTTAAATAATCCTTTGCTTTTCTCCAAAACGTGGAGCTTGGAGTTGGGAGGGGGTACTGGTCAGGGTCAAACTCGACCTCCATGGGGTAGAACTCATGCCAGGGAGGTAATGTCCTCATTCTCTCTAAATGCCACTCCAGATCCTTCCCATTGGGATTATTCCTTTGTTCCACAATTTTAGGGTGTGGGCAAATGTGGAAATTCTTGAATTTTAAATGATCCCTCCTTACTCCCAAGGGATCATAGAGCCATTGCTGAGGAATCTGGAGCAAGCCAAAATTGGTAAGCTTTTCCTCTAGGAAAACATTTTGTTTTAAGGAAAATACTTCAATTACTCCCATCCTGAAGGGGAAGTCACAGGTATGTGCCCATTTTCGACCATGGCCGTAGATGGCATTGGTTGTGTCGCTCTATCGAGAGACTTCCAACGTGAACTTGTACTCGAAGGGGTAGACTGGTAGCAGGAAGGGCTTTCCAATGTAGCCGAACATATGAATTATGAGCCCCTATGTTAGTTGAAACACATCTCCCCTTTTCTCTTGCACCACTTTGTCTCTCAAACTGAGGGGGACCCGAGGGAAAGAACCCTTCAACAAATGCATAACGGGTCCCAAAAATTGTTGGTTAAAGAATAATAGGACTCTATCCTCAATAGGAGGGGAGTCCAGTGGTACATCGATAGAGGATTTCCATCCTCACCGCTTGGATAAATGGTGATATGGGGTAATCACTTATGTACTTGGTAGAAAAACAACCAAACAAGGAAAGAATAGGGTGCGAAGTACTGGCCCATCACCGAATTCTTCATACTGGTGATTCACGTATGCAAGTTTTGAGCCACCCATTCTACCCAATCAAAGAAAACTAGGTTGGTACTTGGTCTTAAAGCATCAGGGGCATAGAATTCCCCTCTTAAAATACATTCGACCAAAGACACCTACTAGGGTTGCACCGAAGCATCTGTCGACAGGCCCGCTACCCATGCAATGATGGAGAAAATATCGATGTTCTTGAAGGCCGCCAAGGGTAAGGGCATCTAGGGTAGCTTGTTTGAAGCGAGCCCACTTTTGAGGTTCTCGTGCAAGAATTTCAATATGTAGCTATTGGAGGTGAACCTCTCCATCTGTTCGCTCAGAATGACGTTGCAAATGGCATAACCCTTGGGTGGACCTTGCTATGGTGCGAAGGCTGCTTGTACATCTTCATTTAGAATGGAAAACAATTTATGACCTAAAGCATCCAACACTTTCCTCGATGCAGGTTGGTAGTTCTACGCGATAGCACAGATCAACTCTGGACAGTGGTGAGTAGACGGGGTCAAGTACCAGTAAATTTGAGAATAATAGGCAGTAGCCCTTGTATTCTCTAGGGTGAGTCTGCTCACCATAAACTCAATAGTGTGTCGGAGGTCGGACACACCCTTAGAGAGCTCCGTGTCTCTAATTTTCTCCCACCCATAGATTGGTGGTTCTAAAAGCTACTCCTCCTCAAAGTCATCTCCTTCTTCTATCGGTTGTTTTTCTGGGCGAGGGGTGAGATTGATCTTCTTAGGAGTATGCCTTTTCTCTTCTTTGCCCTTCTTTGCTTTTTTAGGGCCTACAACTTCAGGCTCCTTCCCCTTCTCTTTGGAGTTCTTCTTCCCCATGTTGAAAATAATGGTGGGAGAGTCCTTGATACAGAGGGCTTTGATGTGAAGGGCTTAGATGCAAAGGGTAGGAGAATTGCAGAGTAACCGAAGGCTCTTAGTTTTGTGCAAACTGATGGATAAATAACCTTTTCCTCGCTAAAGCTTCTCATTTTATAGCCTAAAAAATGTAACTACCTCAATTTACGATACCTACCAAAATTAAATTAATGCTTTGGATAGAGGAAGTTTGCGTACCCTTTGATTGGCTTTGTAGCAGTGTAGTACAGAGGGCTACACGCTTTGATGATCATGAAGCACAAACTACTACCACCTCGTACCTTGGTGCAGGATTTTCTCTTAACCGAATCACCTCGGGATGTGCTCTGCCACTTTTGCCTTAAATTCATCTGCTTTGAACTCTTTTCAAGATTGTTGTTAGTGTGTTCTTCGAGTCACGTGTTAAATTCTCCTGTCTCGTGCATTGTTGGTTCGGCGAAGTTGAAATCAATGTTGAAAATGCTTCATGGTGAACCTTTGGTGCGTGCTGCCTTTTGACGCTTCGGGCTTGAAGTACTTTTCCTTCATCGCGTTGTCGCTTTGCTTCGCGAGGACCACCTATCGAAGGTTGTCTTCTTGGAAATTACTTCGCAAGGGCTCTTTTTTTTTAAATCTGCTTCGCAAAAATTCTACCCGAAGTCACTTCTAAAAATGCTTTGGGTGCGAAGCTCTTTTCATGACTTTGTTTGAATTTTGGTTTGGCCTTTTTGAGGGTAAAGTGCTTCACTGCAAACCTCCTTGCAACTACTACTTCGCATGAAAATTCCCCGAAGGAGATTTTGGAGTGTAGTACTTGGCTTTTGCATCTCGAAACAGGACGTATATACACAAATGAAAATTATATACAAAATTACATGCACACACATTTTTTTTTTTTTTTTGCCTCAACTTTGAAAAGTCTTCATATGAAGACCATTAACAAAAATTGGTAATACCTGGTCATCTGCATCTTTGAGGATGAAATAGTTGGCCGAGTTCACCTTCATGATTTCGAACAGTCCATTCCAGAAAGCATCCAACTTGTCATGATTCCCAGGCTTGGCCTTCCAGGAGTCCCACTTCCATACCAGATCTCCCACTTTGAATGTGTGATCAGATGTTTTCTTCTTGAACCAATATTGGGTGACCTGAGCATGCTTAGCAAAGTTCTGGTAGGCTTCTTCATGATCTTCCTCTAGCTGCAACAGCTGAGCTAATATATTTTCCATTGGACTAACTCCATCTTCTTCTTCTAACAACTGTAGTGCAGGGATCTCTATATGAGTAGGTAAAATGGCCTCCTTGTCATACACCAGGGCATAAGGTGATGTCTTGATTGACTTCTTGACAGAAATTCGATCGGCCCACAAGACACGATCTAGAAGGAGATGCCAAGTCATTTTGTTTTTTTCTATGAGCTTTCTTAGCACCCTCAACAGAGTCTTGTTGGTTGATTCTGCCAAGCCATTGCCCTGTGGATAGTAATTGGAGGATACTTTATGATATATCCCATATCTATAGAGAAATTCATTGATTTTAGCACCTGTGAAGCCAAAAACATTGTCCGTGATGATTTCTTCAGGGATGCCAAACCTGGTGATCAACCCTTCAAGGAAGACTATGACAGTCTCTTGATCAACATGTTTCATGGAAAATGCTTCGGCCCATCTGGTAAAGTAATCAGTTGTGGTTAAGACAAACTTATGCCCAGTGGAGGAGTTCGGCGATATGACCCCTATGAAATCCAACCCCCAATGTTGAAATGGCATTTCTACTTGTATCGGTTGGAGAGGCATCGAAGCATTTCTACTTTGTCCAGTGAGCTTCTGACACTGCTCGCATTTGCGACAAACTATGAAGACATCAACGAAGAGTGTGGGCCAATAGTAACCCGCATTGATGACCTTCAGCGCTGTTGTTCTCCCTACGAAGTGGCCTCTAGATAATCCTGAATGAAATTCTCCCAAGACTTTCCTTTTATCATCATATTTTATGCACCTGAGAAGGACGCCATCAATGTTCCTAAAAAATAGGCCTTCGGGGTGCAAAGTATATCGGGTGGACCGCATCCTAAAATGCCTTTGTTGTGAAGCATTTAGATGAGAAGGACATCTACTAGTATTGAAGTATTCAACTATTTCACTAACCCAATATTTCTCGTCCTCTTCTTGGTTGGCGAAGCATTCTTCTTCTTCCCCATGTTGAAAATAATGGTGGGAGAGTCCTTGATACAGAGGCCTTTGATGTGAAGGGCTTAGATGCAAAGGGCAGGAGAATTGCAGAGTAACCGAAGGCTCTTAGTTTTGTGCAAACTGATGGATAAATAACCTTTTCCTCGCTAAATCTTCTCATTTTATAGCCTAAAAAAGGTAACTACCTCAATTTACGATACCTACCAAAATTAAATTAATGCTTTGGATAGAGGAAGTTTGCGTACCCTTTGATTGGCTTTGTAGCAGCGTAGTACAGAGGGCTACACGCTTTGATGATCATGAAGCACAAACTACTGCCACCTCGTACCTTGGTGCAGGATTTTCTCTTAACCGAATCACCTCGGGATGTGCTCTGCCACTTTTGCCTTAAATTCATCTGCTTTGAACTCTTTTCAAGATTGTTGTTAGTGTGTTCTTCGAGTCACGTGTTAAATTCTCCTGTCTCGTGCATTGTTGGTTCGGCGAAGTTGAAATCAATGTTGAAAATGCTTCATGGTGAACCTTTGGTGCGTGCTACCTTTTGACGCTTCGGGCTTGAAGTACTTTTCCTTCATCGCGTTGCCGCTTTGCTTCGCGAGGACCACCTATCGAAGGTTGTCTTCTTGGAAATTACTTCGCAAGGGCTCTTTTTTTTTAAATCTGCTTCGCAAAAATTCTACCCAAAGTCACTTCTAAAAATGCTTTGGGTACGAAGCTCTTTTCATGACTTTGTTTGAATTTTGGTTTGGCCTTTTTGAGGGTAAAGTGCTTCACTGCAAACCTCCTTGTAACTACTACTTTGCATCAAAAGTCCTCGAAGGAGATTTTGGAGTGTAGTACTTGGCTTTTGCATCTCGAAACAGGACGTATATACACAAATGAAAATTATATACAAAATTACATGCACACACATTTTTTTTTTTTTTTTACCTCAACTTTGAAAAGTCTTCATATGAAGACCATTAACAAAAATTGGTAATACCTGGCCATTTGCATCTTTGAGGATGAAATAGTTGGCCGAGTTCACCTTCATGATTTCGAACAGTCCATTCCAGAAAGCATCCAACTTGTCATGATTCCCAGGCTTGGCCTTCCAGGAGTCCCACTTCCATACCAGATCTCCCACTTTGAATGTGTGATCAGATGTTTTCTTCTTGAACCAATATTGGGTGACCTGAGCATGCTTAGCAAAGTTCTGGTAGGCTTCTTCGTGATCTTCCTCTAGCTGCAACAGCTGAGCTAATATATTTTCCATTGGACTAACTCCATCTTCTTCTTCTAACAACTGTAGTGCAGGGATCTCTATATGAGTAGGTAAAATGGCCTCCTTGCCATACACCAGGGCATAAGGTGATGTCTTGATTGACTTCTTGATGAAAATTCGATCGGCCCACAAGACACGATCTAGAAGGAGATGCCAAGTCCTTTTGTTTGTTTCTATGAGCTTTCTTAGCACCCTCAACAGAGTCTTGTTGGTTGATTCTGCCAAGCCATTGCCCTGTGGATAGTAATTGGAGGATACTTTATGATATATCCCATATCTATAGAGAAATTCATTGATTTTAGCACCTGTGAAGCCAAAAACATTGTCCGTGATGATTTCTTTAGGGATGCCAAACCTGGTGATCAACCCTTCAAGGAAGACTATGACAGTCTCTTGATCAACATGTTTCATGGAAAATGCTTCGGCCCATCTGGTAAAGTAATCAGTTGTGGTTAAGAAAAACTTATGCCCAGTGGAGGAGTTCGGCGATATGACCCCTATGAAATCCAACCCCCAATGTTGAAAGGGCATTTCCACTTGTATCGGTTGGAGAGGCATCGAAGCATTTCTACTTTGTCCAGTGAGCTTCTGACATTGCTCGCATTTGCAACAAACTATGAAGACATCAACGAAGAGTGTGGGCCAATAGTAACCCGCATTGATGACCTTCAGCGCTGTTGTTCTCCCTACGAAGTGGCCTCTAGATAATCCTGAATGAAATTCTCCCAAGAATTTCCTTTTATCATCATATTTTATGCCTGAGAAGGACGCCATCAATGTTCCTAAAAAATAGGCCTTCGGGGTGCAAAGTATATCGGGTGGACCGCATCCTAAAATGCCTTTGTTGTGAAGCATTTAGATGAGAAGGACATCTACTAGTATTGAAGTATTTAGCTATTTCTCTAACCCAATCTTTCTCGTCCTCTTCTTGGTTGGCAAAGCATTCTTCTACTGGCAAGTCATCCCACTAAGATTCTGTAGCTTTGGCTACTACGCAACCATGAACCAGTTTTGTGGGCTTGATCTCAATGTCAAATTATTGTATTTTGTTCACCCAACCAGCTCTCTTGCTCCCTAATTCTCCTTAGATGATGAAATTGCACACGTCAGGTTGAATGACAAATACCGTAACCCGACTTTGGGAGATGAACTGCTTGAACTTCCTAAGAGATTTCATTACTGCATGCACATGACGTTCTATAAAATTATATTTCTCTTCATGGGGATTGATCACCTAGCTCAAAAATGCAATGGGACGCTCTTCACCATCTTCCCCCTTTTGTGTCAGGACCGCAGCATAGCTCTCGAGTTTCCCTATGAGATACATGATAAAATAGTCAAGGTTGATTAGGACCGGCGCCTGAGAAATTCAAGCCTTGATCTCTTTGAATGCCTCCTTTCTCTCTTCCATTTAGATGAATTCGATGCCTTTCTTCAAAATTTTGAACATCGGCTTGATGACTTGGGCAAAATCAAGAACAAACTTCCTTACGAAGTTGATCTGGCCGAAGAAATATTGAAGTCCTTTCTTGTCTGCTAGGAGTGGGAGCTTCGTTAGAGCCTCATATCTGTCAGGATCTACAGCGAGGCCCTTTCTGATATCTCATGTCCCAACAACTTTCCTTCATTGACTGTGAATATGGACTTCTTCGGATTGATTGAGATGCCAAACTCTCGAAATTTTTCAAAAATTTGTTGTAGGTGTACGGTGTGATCCTCCCTTCTTCGGGAGAAAATAGTCATGTCATCTAGATAGATGACGATAACCTTATTCATAAGCTCGCCAACATCTATATCCATCACCCTCTGGAAAGTGGCACCAACATTCAAAAGGCCAAATGGCATTCGTTGATAAGCACATGTCCCCCACTTGGTGGTGAACACTATTTTATGCTGGTCTTCATTCCTAACCCAGATCTAATTGTATCTGGAGAAACCATCGAGTAGGGAGAAGAATTGAGCTCTAGCCACCGAGTGCAAGATCTGATCGATTTGTAGAAGAGGATAGTGGTCCTTGAGAGAAGCCTAGTTTAGGTTACGAAAGTCCACGCATAACCATATATCTTCGTTCTTTTTTTCTGATGGGGACTAGGTTTTCTACCCAAGAAGAATGCTTGATGGGATAAATTATCTTCGCCTCGAGCATTTTCAAGAGTTCAGCCTTCATCAGGAGCTCGATCTTTGGGTTAACTAGCCTTTATTTTTGTCTAAAGGGTTTGACCCCTTCCTACAATTCAATTGTATGTTGGATCAACTATCGATTGTACCCCCTGAGGTCTTTATAAGACCAAGCAACTATGTCGAGATACTTCCTGCATAGATTCTGGATCTGTTCTATCTCTTTCAAAGTGCAATCGGTCCCAAATTTTATTGCTTTTCTAGGTTCAAGCTCTAAATCTTGATACTACTTTTCATTAAATTTTATCCTGTGAGAGAGTGCTCGATCATTCTAATCAAAGAGGCTTTGAAGAGTGATCAGTCCCTTTGTTACAAGTGTGAATAGGGTTGTTTCGAAACTGGCTTAGAAAAATCTCTTTTCTAAGCTTCAGTGTGAAATCTCCCTACATTTGTCGGCAGATTTTGTTTTTGAATTTGTCGGCAGTCTATCTCCTATTTTGTCTCCCCTAATCTCCTATTTTCCCTCCTCCTTATCCCTCCTTTTCCTCCCTTTCCCTTATCCCTCCAACCTCCTTATCCCTCCGCGCCTTTCTTTCCCCTATCTTCTCCCTCCTTATCTCCTATTTCCCCTTATCTCTCCTTTGCCGACTTTCTTCCTATTCCCTTTCTATATATTATGTGATTTGAATATGTTGAAAGGTTGAATGCTTCAAATTAATAAAGGTTTTTTAATTATTTGTCCTGCATTATTTTTCTGTTGATGTGACTGCGTTCGGATTTCATATCTGGTATCAGAGCCAGACTTCGTCGTCTGTCGGGCACGGTTCTCGAGGCGAAGTTAGGTCAGCGCGGGCACGGTTCTCGAGGCACGACCAGGCGCGCATCCCGAAGCAGTTCGCAGCAGGGCTCGGATCCCGAGGCGGATCACGAGCAGGCTCGGGCACGGATCTCGAGGCAGTTCGGGCACGGATCCCGAGGCAAAGGTGGCAGCGGCATGGCAGTCGAGGCGACACAGTGGCAGTGGCTCGAATTCCGAGGTGACTGGATACGTGGCAGTCGCAAAGCTCGACACGTGGCGAGCGACGATTGGCAGCAGGTGATTGGGCAAAATACCGCCAAGTGGCAGGCAACAATTGGCATGCGTTGGCGAACGACAAACTGGTCCACGTGGCACGTATCAATTTGTCGAGGTCGACGGCAAAACTTGGTCGAGACTCGACTGCCCGAAGGCAGTCGAAATTATAAGTGAGGGTTTTAGATTATAAACCCTCACGCGTCCTTTCTCGGACGCATGTGGGATAATCCCACATAATTTTTTAAAAAAAATTTGTCCGTCGATGAGATAAAATCGTCCGCCCTCCTTGCTTTTATCGTCCGAGCATGCGTGGCATGGCGGTCAAGGTGGTTTGTTGTGAGGAGGTACGCGGGTCGAATCCCGCCCGACCTGCGTGAAACAAAAAAAAAAAATTGAAATAATCGTGTCGCCGCGGTATTAAAGGGCTAAGGCCCTTTGTGGTTTCAAATCGGCTGCTTGGCGTAGCGGCAGAGTTTATTGTCGTGCTCAGGGAGGTCGCGGTTTCAAATCGCGACGAGGTAAAATATTTTTTGATTAAATTTTTTTTTAAGGTTTGTTTAATTTTTATTAAAGTTTTTTTTAATTATTTAATAAATTTAATTTATATTTTCTTTAAAATTATCTTTTTAATAAAATAATTTAAAAGGTAATTTAAAAAAATATAAAAAGGTTATTAAATTTATTTAAAAAAACTTTATAAAACTTTTAAAGCTCTTTGAAGAGACTTTGTGAAAGGAGAAATAATGTGCTTGTGGAAATGGTAGATGTTCCGATCTGAAGGGTGCTATCATGCACTTCTCTCTCTTTTGAAGAGAGAATCACCGGAATCCTTTGATGAAAGGGTTCGCCGAACTAGTCTGCACACTGTGTTTAGTCAACTGGAGAATCAGGTGATTTCTCACCTGAGAAAGCCGGATTCAGGATACGAGGCAGACTCTGAAGACAATATCTTCGGACAGAGGATTGAAGAGTCTGAAACCATGCAATTTGTTTCGGACATACAAACTAGTGCCAATTATACACCAGGTGTGCCAACAGATGAATTGAGTGTGGGCTATACACCACGCTCTCCTGAGCTTGAACCTGAACCAGTAGAAGCAGAAGAAGAGGAAGAAGAAGAAGAAGAAGAAGCGACAGCAGCAGATCCAGTGGAAGTGAAACCTGAGTTCATCATCATTAGCAGCAGTTACGAAGCAGAACATGAATGTACTAAGAAGGCGAGATTTGATTTAAATTATTAAATCATTCTGTACTGCATTCTACTTTGTATTTCCAGTTTGCCTCAATAAAAGTACTTGTGTGCTTCGAATAAAAGTTTGTTTTTAGCAATGGCTGCAAACACTAGTCTACCAATCCCTGAATTTAATGGTAGTGACTATGAATACTGGTCTATAAAAATGAAGACTTTGTTGATAGGAAAAGGTCTTTGGGATGTAGTTGAGGAAGGTTATACAGAACCAAGCTATGCTGAATGGGCAACATTTTCTAATGCTGATAAAAAGACAAGAAAAGAAGCACAAAAGAATAATGCTTTTGCCTTATATCACATTCATGTTGCTTTAGATAAAACTATCTTCCCTAGGGTTGCATCATATGTAATTGCACAAGATGCATGGAATGCCTTAAAAGAGAGCTATAGAGGTAGTGACCAAGTGAAGCAGGGTAAAGCGCAAACTTTGAAACGAGATTTTGAGAATCTCAAGATGCGAGGAGAATGAAAGAGTCGGTGATTACTGTGTGAGAGTGAAAGCATTAGTCGACAAAATGGTCACACTAGGGGAAGATATCAAGCCAGAGATGATGGTGAAGAAAGTGTTGAGAACACTACTTCCAAAATGGAATTCTGTTGCTATAATTATTGAAGAATCAAAAGACTTATCCACATTGTCTTTTGATGCATTAGCTGGTTCACTTCTCTCACATGAAGAGAGGTTGCGGGGAAACTCCTACCACCGAGTTATGGAGGAGATGACAAAGCTTTTGCCACACATGAAGGAAGAGGTAGAGGCCGTGGCGAGAGGTCAACAAAGAGGCGAGGCGGGAATAATCAAAGAGGGGGAACTCCTAACGAGAGGAGGATCATCCAACGAGAGGTGGAAACCGAGAATAGAGGAGGACAACAGCAAAATAGAGGGAAACAATCTGGAAAAGGAAAAGGAGGAGACAAATCAAAGCAAGTTTGCTACAATTGTGGCAAACCTGGCCATTATGCTCGTGATTGTTGGTCAAAGACTTCGCAAGGAAGTAGCAGCAACCGGAGCAGCAGTCAGTTTGGGAATTTTGGAGAAGAGGAAGAGTCCTCAAATCTCTTTCTCTCTTATGGCCAGACAGAGCAAAATTTGAATGATACATGGATTTTGGACACAGGGTGTTCAAATCACATGAGTGGCAAAGAAGAACTCTTTGCTAAGATAGACTCCTCATACAAATCCAGCATTCGGTTGGGTGATGACAAGTCATTGGCAGTTGAAGGCATTGGAGCTATGGCGGTTCCAACAAAAGAAGGCATAAAACATGTAAGTGATATCTATTACACTCCTCATCTTCAACACAATCTGTTAAGTGTTGGTCAAATGCTTGAAAAGAATTATAAGTTGATTTTTGATGAGGGTAAATGCACCATTTTTGACAAAAACAATAGTAATAGAATCATTACACAAGTGCCAATGTCGAAAAATAGATTATTTCCTTTGAAGTTTGGCCAACCCGGAGGAAATAAGTTAGCAAATGTAGCTATTACCAATCCAAGTGTCCTATGGCACTTGAGATATAGTCACTTGAATTCTGCAAGTTTGAAATTGCTAACTTCACAAGCAATGGTGACTGGACTTCCCAAAGTTCAAGATAGTAAGGAAGTCTGTGAAGGGTGTGCCTTGGGCAAGCATGCCAGGTCGAAATTTCCTCGTGGACAAGCATGGAGGGCCAACTATCCTCTTCAGTTGGTACATTCAGACATCTGTGGTCCGATGCAGACCAAGAGTCTAGGTAATCACTCTTACTTCCTACTTTTCATTGATGATTGCACAAGAATGTGTTGGATATACTTTTTGAAGCATAAGGATGAAGCATTTGCATGCTTTGTTGATTTTAAAGCAAAAGTTGAAAGTGAGAGTGGATATTCTATAAAATGTCTTAGATCGAGATAGAGGAGGAGAATACTCCTCTAATCGGTTTTGAATTTTTGTAAACATCATGGCATCAAGAGGCGGTTCACTAGCTGCCTACACTCCACAACGAGAATGGTGTAGCGAGAAAGAAAGAATCGCACCATTGTGGAGATGGCGAGATCAATGCTTCAGACAAAGCATTTGAGTAATGCATATTGGGGAGATGCAACAAGGACTAGTGTTCACATCTTGAGCAGAAGTCCTACTTCGAGTTTGAAAGGGAAGACACCTTACCAAGCCTGGTATGGTAAGAAACCAAATGTGAAGTATTTCAGAGTATTTGGTTCATTGGCATATGCTCACATTCCTGATGAGCTGAGAAAGAAGTTAGATCCAAAGAGTCAGGCTTGCATTTTTGTAGGATATTGTGAAAACACAAAGGGTTATAGACTCTACAATCCTACAACTCGAAAGATAGTGGTTTCAAGGGATGTGATTTTTGATGAAGGGGGAGAGTGGGGTAAGCCCCAAATATTCGGTGATGTTGAAGCCAGCGATGTAGTTGCTCGGCGAGTGCAACCACGGCTACCCACGAAAGGAAAGCGGTCTCCGCCCTCACATCCACCAAGTCCATCTTCTGATTCAACTGCTTCACCAAGTCCTTCTCCACGACGATCGGTAAGTTCCTCACCAATGGATATTGATGTTCCATCCAAAGGTAAGAGAACTTTACGAGTATCATCCATCATCTCGGGATGTTGGATAAAAAAATTTCAAGAAGATATACTAGGAGTCAAGCTAGTGAAATGGAATCTGTTTTACATAGATTAGAAAGTATGCACTTGTATGGTGATGATGAATCCCAACAAGAACCTGAGAGGAGATCAAGTTAACTATGCTTTGTTAACTAGTGCACGGCTTGAACCTTCTAGTTATGAGAAGGCATGTACTCAGAAGATTTGGCAAGATGCCATGGAAGAGGAGATAACCTCTATAAAAAACAACGACACTTGGGAGCTCGTGAAGCTTCCGAAAGGAAAGAAATGTGTTGGCTGTAAATGGATCTTCAAGACCAAGTTTAATGCTGATGGAAGCATTGAGAAGCATAAGGCAAGGTTAGTGGCAAAGGGTTTTACTCAGAAGTATGGAATAGATTATGAAGAGACTTTTGCTCCTGTAGCCAGACAGGAGACAATCAAAACAGTTCTTGCCTTAGCTGCACATAAAGGATGGCAAGTACAACACATGGATGTGAAGAGTGCATTTCTCAATGGTTACTTGACAGAAGAAGTGTATGTTGAGCAGCCACGGGGATTTGAAGTGCAAGGTAAGGAACACCTTGTTTACAGATTGAAGAAGGCACTCTATGGCCTCAAACGAGGCACCAAGAGCTTGGTACTCACGCATTGATGGGTACTTCAAAGAATATGGGTTCACCAGGAGCAAAAATGAACCCACACTCTACTACCTAAAGCAAGGTAAAGACATCCTCATAGTTTGTTTGTATGTGGATGATCTTATTTTTATGGGTAGTAATGAGAAAATGAATAGGGAGTTCAAACACTCCATGATGGCGCTGATTTGAGATGAAGGATCTTGGACTAATGCACTACTATCTTGGAATGGAAGTTCATCGATCGGATACGGGGATCTTCATCTGTCAACATAAGTATGCTCGGGATATGATCAAGAAGTTTGCTATGGAGCATTGCAAACCGGTTGCAACTCCGAGTTGGACATGGGATCCAACTAAGCAAAGATGATGGAGCACGAAAGTTGATGTGACCACTTTCGGAAGCATGGTTGGGAGTTTGATGTTTCTCGCCAACACCGGACCGGATATTCGGTATGTTGTATCTCTTGTTTCTAGATTTATGTCTAACCCCTCGGAGTTGCATTTGAAGGCGGCTAAAAGAATTTTGAGATATGTGAAGGGTACATTGGATTTTGGAATCCAGGTACCATAAATGTAACACTATCAAGCTTGTAGGCTTCGAGTGATAGTGATTGGGGTAGCAATATTGATGACGGGAAGTCAACATCGGGAAGCTGTTTTAGTCTTGGATCGGGACTAATAACTTGGAGTTCAAAAAACGATGAGTAGTAGCGCTATCTTCAACGAAGCCGAGTATATAGCGGTTACTTATGCAAGTACTCAAGCCTTGTGGCTAAGGAAAGTACTAGAAGAGATTGGAGAACGACAAAGTGGTCCGACCGAGAATCTCTTGTGACAACATCGGTGCCATTCGGTTGGCATATAATCCTGTCCACCATAGCGAGAACCAAGCATTTTGATATGAAGTACCACTTCATCGGAGATATGGTGGAACATGAAATTGTTGAGCTTCAATCTTGTCACACTTTGGAGAACGTCGCTGACATCTTCACCAAGGCGATGACAAAAGCTCAATTTGTAAAGTCGAGAGGCTGTGTAGTCGAGTCCTCTCAACTTTAAAGGGGAGAATGTTACAAGTGTGAATAGGGTTGTTTCGAAACTGGCTTAGAAAAATCTCTTTTCTAAGCTTCAGTGTGAAATCTCCCTACATTTGTCGGCAAATTTTGTTTTTGAATTTGTCGGCAGTCTATCTCCTATTTTGTCTCCCCTAATCTCCTATTTTCCCTCCTCCTTATCCCTCCTTTTTCCTCCCTTTCCCTTATCCCTCCAACCTCCTTATCCCTCCGCGCCTTTCTTTCCCCTATCTTCTCCCTCCTTATCTCCTATTTCCCCTTATCTCTCCTTTGCCGACTTTCTTCCTATTCCCTTTCTATATATTATGTGATTTGAATATGTTGGAAGGTTGAATGCTTCAAATTAAATAAAGATTTTAATTATTTGTCCTGCATTATTTTTGTTGGTGTGACTGTGTTTGGATTTCACACCCTTGGGAACATGTTTATTCTTCAATTGAACCAGCCCTTCATATTCTTCTTCATCAGGGCTTCTCTATTTGACTGTGGTGACTTCTTGGATCATGAAATTTACAATCTGCTCGTCATTATCAATGACTTGCCAATGTAGGTCTCTGTCTAGGACTGAGAGTCTATAGATCATCCCCATAGCTTTGGGCTTGTACACCATGTCTTCTACTGGAGAGTACTTGGCTGTGATGGATGCTAGAACATCAGCATGTTGATTCTTTTCTCGTGGGATAGACTGCAGATTGAGAGACTCAAACTGGTCACATAGGTCCCATACCCTATTGTGATACAACTTTAGCTAATGTTTCTTTGAAGTACACCTATTTATGACCTAGTTGCATACTAGTTCAGAATATCTAAAGATTTGGAGTTGTTTTATGCCTAACTTGTCAGCTTTCTTAAGTCCTAGGCATAATGCTTCATATTCTGCTACATTGTTGGTGCAGCTCCATATCAACCGGTAGCAATACTCATTTTGCTCTTTGGATGGAAAAACTAGAATAATCCCTACCTCAGCACCATTTTTACATTGGGAACCATCGAAGAACAACTTCCATAGTCCTTCTTGGGCACTTGTTCTATTCTCTGGTTGGGTGTGTTTCTCAGGCTTGGCGATCACATAACATCCTATCTCGGTCTCTATCATGGCATTAAAGTCTACTAATGAGAACTCATCTTCATAACTTAGTTGCGTAAGAGATTCCTCGACCAGGTCCACCTGCTCTACTTGCTCCACTATTGCATTCACTGGATCGCTGTTCTCTTCTTTGAACATCTTTTGCACAAGGAAGGAAGAAGGCTTTTCATTGTAGATCTTCACATTTTTTGCATTTGAATGGAATCTCTAGATGATAGTAATCCATAGATAGATATCCACCCAGTTTTGTTGTGAATTCCCTTGACAAACACATACTAAAGTATGGCTCCAGGTCGATGACCACTACCTCTTATATGACCAAGATCTGAGGCATCTTATGTAGTCGAATAGGAATGTCCTTTATCACTCCTATAGTCTTCACTGGGGTACCATACAACTGGAGTATGCCTTGGTTGATTTGCGTATATTCCATCCCTATTTCTTCATAGACTACTTTCGACATGACTGTTGTTGCGGCCCCAGAGTCGATCATATAGTTATGTACAATATACCCTTCCATCTGTAGAGACAGGTAGAACAGAGGCGGTCTATTTTTCCCCGTAATATATGTGGATAGGGTTTACACAAGAGCAAGCGACACTGCCTTTTTTGCTTTAGTCGTCTTCAATGATTCTTGCAGCAGGTCCACTTGTCCAGGTAGTTGCAGTGCATCATACAAGTTGATCTTGGCTGGAATCCTCTTTAACTCCTCTACAATGTTGTATGCCAGGGAACTGAGCACCTCGGGTTCCTTTCTCAGCTCATATCTGGTGTGATACTGCTCCGTAGCTTCAACTCTTTGTCGCTTATTTAGTGAAGGAAACTTGAGCTTTTCCCTAGCCTGCTCTTTAGTTTCTTCCTGAGGTGGTCTGATAGAGGTCTTTTGAGATTTTTCTTTGATCGATGTAGGCGGAGGAACTTCGTTCAGGGCCAAAGAAGATGATTATCCTTTCTTAGGTCGAGCGTGCATTTTTAAGGGAGCCATCTAGGTAGCATCCACTTCTATCACCTTTTTTCCTCCTCTGGTAAGCACTGCAACCGGATCTTCTTCACCAATCACCAAGTTCTGACTCATTTTCCTGATGACGTTGACTTGACCGCCATGACTACTGCTCGCTAGTGTTTGTACATAGTGTTGGTACAGAATGTAGGTATTCTCTTCATGCAGATCGTTGCACGTAGAGCACCAATATACACAATCGAAAGTGCTCGAAGCTTCATCAATTGTAACATTAAGCGCAGGCGTAGGATAAGACCTTCTTGGTAGAAATTCTTGTTGCACTTGCTTCTTCTTCACAATGGTCATGTCGTTGGACAACTTTTGAACTATGGAATTCAGAGACTGCATCTCTTGCAAAATTTTAGCTTGCATATCATCGGATTTTGGAACAAGTGGCGATGAAGCCATCGTTGGTATTGGAGGCAGGGTGGGGTGTTGAGGTGGTGCTAGCAGTACAGGGAATGTCGAAGTGACAGTGGGCTACGGAGTTGAAAATGTGGGAAAATGAATTTATGGAGCGGTGATTTGAGACACAATAGGATTCGGGTTCCAATATGAGATCGGGTATGTAGGGGTTACAGAGATCTGCGAAGCGACGACACTCGCATACTGGGACTAAAGGAATTCGAGAAGTATGGGCATCGACATCCTTTGGGGAAGCTTGCCTACAGCTATCAAATCCATTTTTGCCCTCTTGGCTAACTCATACAACTCGAGAAAAGTATTGATGTTAGAATATCTTACCATGATACTGATATCAGGGTTGAAAGCCCGAAGTAAATAGTATGTTGCAGCTTCGTCGATTGGCCAAAGTCCAACTGGTACTCTCTACCAGGTTCGAGTGAACCTAACATTGAAGTCTGTGATCTCTTCTTGTGGATGTCTTTAGATTGAAGTGAAATGATGTAGGAGAGAGGTAGGATTAGAGGACTCATTGAAGATTCACATCAACTACCCGACTAAATGGTCCCATCCCATAATAGTACCAAGTGGTAAAGATCTATACCAGTAGAGGAGTTTTCCTTTAAGGGAAAGAACCAGAAGCTTTACCATAACTCGCTCCTCTGTGATGTCGTGGATCACCGCCAGAGATATTATATCTTGGATGTGCTCCAAAGCAGTCTTCCCAGTTCCATCGAATGTTGGGATCTTCTTTATAGTAGCAGGCGACACTTGCCCTTGTCCCGCTAGATTTAGCAGTGACAAAGAATCCCATACTGGGAACAACCTGGATGGTGTTTGTTGCTGCATTTTCTATTGTTGTTGTTGCTACTATTGTTGTTGTTGTTGTGCCATACTTGCTCCCATATTTTGAGAAACAGGAATCCTCAAAACTCCTTCTTGATTGCTAATAGGACGACTAATAGGAATGGAGGCACTTGGATGCTTTAGTGAGTTGGGAGGATTGGGAGGAAAACTAGATGTTGTGCTATCAAAAGTTAGACCTTGTTTGTCAATAGCAGCCTCTTGCGAGGATGTTTCACGTAACAGTGACTCGGGGGTGACCAACCTTGATCGCTCTCCAAAGGCATCAATATCTAGCTCAAATAACTCGATTTTCTCTCCTCTATTCCTAAATCTCCATCTTGTTTGCATGAAGGCATAGTCTTTGGTATTGGTCTTTACGACTTAAGATTCTTGGGTAAATAGAGTCACCAGATGCTAAGAGTCTTTCGGTAATGAGAGCATCGGTTCTCACTACCACTAGTCAGGTGAGACTGATTGGGTCACACCGGGAATTGGTTAGAACTATTGGCCCTGGTGGAGATGGGTTTGAGATTCATGTTCTTAAAATATGGGACCTTGGTCCCACCGGGTGTGCCAAAAATTGTTGGTCATCAAATCTGCCCAAGAAAGGATTTGGGTGAGTGTATGCACCCTAGACCTGGACCAACATTGAAAGGCCGAAGGGAAGAGATGCCCCTCATGCCAATATTCGGAGAAAGGTCGGCTCCTATGCTAAAATACTTTGGTGTTTTGAGATAAGGGTGCAGGAAAGAGATAAAAGAGTAAGGGTGTAGGAAAGAAATAAAGGGAGTAAGGGAAGAGAGATCAATGATTTAAAGTGGGAGAGAATAGGAAGCACGATCACTAACTAACAACTTGAATAGAAACAAAGAACACCAATAATAAATGAAATAAATACCACATTAACCTTCCTATGTATCCTCTGGGTGAGCTCCAGGGTTCTCCTTCTCCCTTTCATCAAAGTTTAGGGTTCATAGTAACGACGATTAGGACAAGCGAATATAACAAAAACCACAACCCACCAGGCAGCATAAAAGAAAAGCAATATAGCATTTTTCCTCTCCTATGTATCCTTCGAGAAAATTTTAGGGTACAGTCCCAAATCACACATCAAATTCAGGATTCAGAGTTACAATATGCAAATGAAGAAAGACAAAAAAAATAAACACAGAAGGCAGCATACAAGAGAGAAATTGAGCCTAAATTTCTTTAGTATTAATCGTAGGACATCAAGTTATAGCAGCTTTCTAGCAGAAAGTTCCCCCCGCTTTTTCATTATAATGTCTGGGATTTTATAAAGGACTCGACCCTCTGAGCCATAATTACAAAAAATGGAGGATTACATCCTCGAAAGCTAAGAAGTCATCTCTTCATGGCTCTCCTGACTGAGCTCTCAATTCTGTTACCAAAATTCGTAGCTGCGACTGGGTCAGCTAGGGAAAGTTGCATTAATGAACCACCTGGACATCCTTGGTCTCCATGTGCGGTGCTCGAGTGGCCGCCATGCTCACCGGGCTCTTCATCATGGACTGATACTTTGTTTCCAATTGCCAAAAATGCACAGCTAGTTTTTTGGGCACGTAAAAATGCATTTATGAGGCACTTGATCGCCTCGGAAAACACCCGAATTGGAGTGCCTACCATTGAAGTGCTTCGCTAATTCTTCATTCGCAACTTTTCTTCGCAATAGACTTATGCCAAAGCATATTCTCCTTAATTTGCACTTTGCTTGGTGGAGCTTAGCAAAATAGCTTCAAGAGTGATGAGGGTCAAAGTAGATTTCTTCCTCAAAATGGGGTCTTCACTTCTCACTGCTTCGCTGTGCCAAAACTACTTCGGTGAGGTCCTTCGCTTGAAATAGATACTTCGTTGATGAGCTTAAAAATGCTTCGCCACGAACCTTCTTCAAAACTGTGGTTTGGGGGTATTTCGGTTGAAGCACGTTCCTGCCTTCAAAAGATGTTGCATTATTTATAGCCGCTACTACTTCGGGTGAAAGTACTTCGCATGAAAGATGGCCAAATCAGATGCTTAAAATGACTTTCAATGAAGTAAAAATGGTTCGCTGGCACAGGGGACCAAAGTGGATGCTTCGGCAACTTTTCGACGAAGTGTTTTCAACGATGCGCTCCTTCAAATTTCGCTTCGCAAAACTTTTTCCCAAAGTAGCCTTTTGAAATGCTTCAGGTGTGAAGTAGTTTTCATTCTTCTTCCTTCATATTTTTCCTTCGGCAATACTGCTTTGCAAAAATCTCACCCGAAGTAGCTACTTGAAATGCTTCAGGCCTAAAGTAGTTTTCTTGCCTTAGCTAATTTGGTCTGCGGTCTTTCTTCGACGAAGCTATTCTTTCGAAATGCTGCTTGAATTCTTCTTCGCAAAAATTTATCCTGAAGTACTGCTGGAAATACTTCGAGTGCGAAGCTCTTTTTACGCCTTGCTAGAATTTTTTCTTCGACAACGCTTCTTCGCAAGGTTTTTGCCCAAAGTAGTTATTTGAGGAACTTCGGGCCTGAAGTAGTTTTCATCCTTAGCGATTTCTTCAACGAAGCTATCTTCCTTAGATTTTTTGGTAGCAAAACTCTTTCTTCTTCATTTTATGTACAAGGGGGGGCAGGAAAGCCAAAATTTTTGCAATGCTTGAAAATGTTGTTTCTAAAAAAAATAAGGGAACAAATTCATGAAATTAAAGGAAATACTTTACAAAAAATTCAATATTTCTACCCCTCTATGCAATGTGACAAAATTATCAATAGCACCATCTCGAGAGCATAAATGAGTAGGTTCTTCACATCATACTGGGGGTACTAAAAGTGACACAGTTCAACACAACAAATTGAAACAAGAGCTTGAGTTGAGTCATATGCATGAGCATTTGGATGGCATTGATGAAGTGTATCATCAAGAAGCATTCACCTCAACTCAAGTGAAAGAAATAGGTGATTTGCAATTACCTAATGGATCCATAGCATCCGCTTTTTTGTTTCCTTCAAATGACAAAGGTATTTCGAATCAGTTGCTAGAAATACACATGAATTCGTTGTCAGTATTGTGATCCATTTTAAGTCATCTAGAATGGATGGAGCATCGAATGGACAAGCAAGATAAGTCATTGCATTTTATCAAGAACCAGATTGAAAATCTGGAATTACAAAAGCAAACATTGCCTGAGGATGAATCGCTTCCTATGCAAGTACAATAAAAGCCTCAGTGGAAGCAAAAGCCCATGCAGCCAACCCAACCATTGAATTCTCAAAGCAAACCAATGTGGGGCAAGAGCCCAAAATAGTCACAGCATAATGAGACTTTGTTACAAGTGTCTATGTCTAATATCTTTCAAAAGCTATAAGAGGCTAAGGTCATCACCTTGCCTAATGTAATACCTTTAAACCCAAATAGAGTCAAACCTACGGGTTACAAGGAGCATCACTACTGTCTCTACCATCGAATAAAGGGTCATGGCATTTGATATTGTCATGAATTTAAGAGTGTGGTGCAAAGTTTGATAGATAAGGGGGTTTACTATGTAGATGGTTCTCTTAGAGTGCCCCAATATGATGAAGTGGAAGTTACACCTCTTCATGAGCAACCTCGAAGTTGTCAGTCACCTCGTAGGCCTAATAGGCTAGTGCAACGAGTAGTTTCATTTTAGATGATGACTCTAACTTTGTTTCAAAATTTACACGAGGCACAGGCATTCATATTTCCCAAAGTGTAGGGCATCCAAAATTGGTTCACCTAATAGAGGTCCCTTTTGTGTGTACCATCGAGTGCATGGACAAGAAATTTGGAGTTGCCAGTCATTTAAGAGGATCGTCGAAGACCTAGTCGAATGGGATAAGGTCCATGAGGATGGCTCACTCGTTCACCCGTGCCAAAGCATAGGCACATCGGTAAGGTCTAATCTTCACTTAGGGGAGTTGAGTCCTGTCACTCTCCCTGAACAAGCTTATTACTTTTCAATAAATAGCATGCATGTTGGGGGTCTTCAAGGTAGCATACCTTTCCTAACAACCATGCCATATTCGATAAGGAGAAATGAGAAAGCGAGAGGTATTGTAGCTCCCTCACCATCGTTGAATGGCACACTCACTAGGGGTATATAGGGTAATGTGCCCTTCCCAAAAGTCTCCAATGGTTCCTGAAAACCGCTTGGTCAAGTCAGTAAAAAGCTTCGAGGGTTTGCAAAATTGCTCGGTCATCCCAAAAGGCTCCAAGGGTTCATGAAACTTCTTGGTCGTGTCAGTTAAAAGGCTTCGAGAGTTGCTTGTAACTGCTCGGTCATCCTAAAAGCTTCAAACACTCTCATTAGTGGTTTGGTCAAGTCAAAAATATCCAAAGGCATTTGTAAGCCCTTTGGTCAACCTCAAAAGCTCAAAGGGTTTGCAAAACCACTCGATCATTCCAAAAGGCTCCAAGGGTTCATGAAACTACTTGGTCGTGTCATTTAAAAGGCTTCGAGAGTTTCTTGTAACTGCTCGATCATCCTAAAAGCTCCAAACACTTTCATTAGTGGTTTGGTCAAATTCAAAAAGCTCCAAAGGCATCTGTAAGCCCTTTGGTCAACCTCAAAAGCTTTGAGGGTTTGGTCAAAACCGTTTGGTCATCCCAAAAAGTCTCCAAGGGTTCATGAAACCGCTTGGTCATGTCAGTTAAAAGCCTCGAGGATTTTCTTATAATCACTTGATCATCCTAAAAAGCTCCAAAGGCATCTGCAAGCCCTTTGGTCAAACTCAAAAGGCACCAAGAGTTTCTAAAAAATTGCTTGGTCAACCCAAAAGCTCCAAAGGCATCTATAAGCCCTTTGGTCAAATGCAAAAGGCACCAAGATTTTTTGAAAAACTGCTTGGTCAACCCCAAAGGCTTTGAGGATTCTCAAAATCGCTTGGTCATACTAAAATGCCCCAAAGGTACCCATAATCCCTTTGGTCAATCCCAAAAGCTCCAAGAATTCCTAATAATCACTTGGTCAATCTAAAGGCTCCAGAGGCATGTACTCGCCATTTGGTCAATTATGAGGCTCAAAACCCATAAAAATTATAAAATCAATAAAATCCAAAAACAATTGGTAAAGCATAAAATCCAAAAATATTTGCATTTGCATTTGAATTTCAAATTTCCATTTTGCATTTACACATGCATTCGCTGCATTACTGCATTGCATATAAACATTCGTTATCTGTTGCATTTCATAATAGAAGGCATTGTGTTTGTTAGTCTTACAAAAGATGCCACGTTTGTGTTTAAATCATGCATCTCTGCATTTATCATAATCCATAATTCATGTGAGCAATTGTGTTTGTGAACACAACCTATAATGTTGATACGGATATATACTATGGTTTTTCGGTCACTCAGCCATACCTAGTGGTCTTATCAAGAGTTGGTAGAAATCTTGCTTTGCTTTTGTAGCTAAGGTTCAGTTAGTATAACCCTTAGCATATCAGAATTCTATCACTAATCAACAAATTTAAATAATCCTAACAAGTATTAGGGGAATATGAAAGTCATGAAATAGGACTGGGTATCCTAAAGCAAAAAGAGTTATTCTTGCTTATCCCTCTGTGTGGATGGTATGGGAAATGTTGGCAGTTGGCAAAAGTACAGGTTAGTTCCCTATTCAAAATCCCTTGCTTACGATAAAATGAGCATATCCAAAAGAGATATCCCATATCAATCCTCATGATTGATACCCTAGATCGATATCATAGATCGACTCCCTAGAGTGATATCCCATATTGATATCATAAGATCGATATTCTCAATCAATATACCAGAAATAGTTTTTCCAAGTAAATCTCCCCAAAGGAAATTTTTTAAGGAAAATTATCAAATGTAAATACCAAAAATTGAAGATCAAGTGAAGATCAAAAAATAAGGCTTAAATCAAAGTTCAAAGTGAATTTCAAAGTGAAGATCAAATGAAGATCATAAATCAAAAGTTCGAGCGGAGATCAAATGAAGATCCAAAATCTAGTTCGAAGAGAGATCAAATGAAGATCCAAAATCTAGTTCGAAGAGAGATCAAATGAAGATCCAAATGCAGTTAAAAAATAAGATGTAATTGACTCCCTTGCTTCACTACATATGAGAAAGTATCCTGAAAATTGATTGATAGAAAGGAATGAGCCTGAATCCCTGGAATTGTCAAAACTACTGTACCTTACACATGATGATATGTCTCACGCATTAGCATCTCGCTTATGAACAAGACCAATGTTTGAATGTGGAAGAGCTAGCTTCAGGTGTCCTGCATTGCCTAGTGGCTTAGTCCAACTGAAATCTAAACTAGAGATTGGATAAGACATTTGTGGAACCCCTATCTTAGAAATGGGTTGAAAGAATCCTTCCTAGCATTGGGTAATGCTCGTGTCTTATCTAAAATAATCATTTGCACACACAGGGATAATGAACAGTTAGGGTCTATCCTAGCAAAAACCTTTTATCTCAGATGTCTAGTGTGGTTAGTATGCAACTTTTGATAAGTCTATTAGGGTGTTTGAGTCTCATGTAAAACCTCAAAAAAATTTCCCATAGCAACAAAGTGTCAAAAATGGCAACCATATAAATCATCAAATTGCAAAGTATCGAATCCATGATACATCATTATATAAAGCACAATCAACATATAGAATAGATACCAAATGGATATTAGCACTAATATTTAGACGACCACTGACTATATCATGCACATTTTTCAAATTTGAAAAATAAAATTGAGTGACACATTATATCATTCGCATTATAAACATCACATACCATTGCATTTCATATATGGGTGATTAATTGATTAAATTCTTATCTTAAGGATTTTCAATTACATTCATTATTTTTATACATTCTGTGGCATCATCCATTATATTGATAAACATATTTGCATTCATTCCTTATGTTTTAAATGATTAAAGCATATAGGTTCATTTACATTAGATTAGCATCATGTAAATAAAGCATTACATACATTAATACATGAAAATAAAGCAATATCAAATACGTGTTAATAGAAAAACATCGCATCCATATGCATCCATAAAAAAAAAGCACATCTAAGCATCTAAGATCATTGCATATCATCATCAAAAATCAAATAATTAAAACATCAAATGTGTCTCGTATTCAGTAATTTACCCTATACACTTGGCGATTGTAGCGACTTGCGATCCATGCAATCCGGTAGGATGAGTAAATTTCCATAAGGACATTTGGGGCAAAAATTATCAGTGTTGATCTGATATGCTTCTTTTCAATCCCTGAGAAGGCCTTCACAGCTGGACTTCTCCACGGGAATGAGGCATTGCATGCCATTTCTTCTATGATCTCTTTTTCAGCAAATTATCGATAATTTGATTCAACATAAATCGGATTGAATTTGTATCAATTCGATTCCCTAAGATGGCTATTGTAGCCCAACTTCTCCATGGGATAGAAGTGTACAAATACTATTAACAGTTGAAATCAAAATCTGAACTAGGCTTAGCCAAGGCATTAATTTTCTCAAATCTAAATTTGTTCAAATCATCCATGGTGGTCAAGTGACATCTTCGCTTCATACATTGTCATTACCCTCATCGACTCGTCGCTTTAGGGGGTATTCATAATATCAAATCATAATCAAAATCAACATAAGATCCTGAAGATCGTATATCCCTTGATCTTGTCAAAATTGTGTTCGTCCTTGAGAATCATTGTAAACAGCTATCATAAGCTTACCTCTTTTCTTGGGGAAAATAGCAAATATGATGTTGCTTGTTGTTCTCCACCTTTTGGATCTATGGGTCAGAATATACCTATGGAATGCACATCTGCACCGAATGAGATGAGAAGGGCACAATCTTTTCAAGTTTAAGCCTCCAAAGAGTTGGAAGCAATGATTCCAAGATGTGCATCCTTTTGTTGGACTTGGGGCATCTAATTTTGATCTGACTAATGATCATCATAGAACCTTTGACATCATTTTAGGAGGTCTATTTTTTCTTAGTGTTGTTTTATCTCACAACGTATCTCAAAAGGGGCATTTATAGACACCTAAAATGCATCATTTCGAGGGCGACTACTCATATGGACATGCTACAAGACCATATGGAAGATCTTGGATAGACTCCAAGATAGAGCAGTGGTTCTAACAACTCAATTTGGGCTCCTTGGCCTAATCATTTTGAACCATATCCCATACCTATGGTTTACATCTAAACTATGGTTGAGACCTATGATTTGTAGTCTAGACCACAACTATGAGCTATGGTCTTAACTGAAGTTCAGTTGGCCTTCAATATGAGCCAAATCGATTGAAACGACCATTGGAGATATAATAATATGGTTAGAGGGTGGAAGCTTCCATTCCAATTGTCCTAACCACCCCTTCTTGATCTTGGCTTCTCCAGGAAGCCACCCTTAGCCCTTGGGTAGTCCTATAAGTACCCTTGCAAATTAGGGTAAAGATATAGAGGATTTTGATAGTGAAGCGCTATCGAAATATAAGAAGAGAGAGCATTGGATATTTGAGCAGTGGAGCCCTATCAAATTGTACACTCAACCGAGTATACTAAGAGAGAGCTATTGCACTTATCCCCTATCTACTTACCAAGATTCATGATGAATTGCATTATGGATGTCCTAGGAGTCTAGGAGAGCCAAGAAATGTAAATTCGGGTAAACGAAGGCCCATCACAGTGATTTGACCACCAAACCTATTGAAAGGACACCGAAGGTGACCCTTGAACATCAATTGGACAAGGAGGTTAAGCCCACTAACCTTGGAATTGAGGGAAAGCATATCAAAGTGCTAATTGTGGCTGTCAGCCATGATTTATAGTGCAGACTATGCACCAGAGTTGCAGTTTGCAGCAGAGGTATAACCGCCTTCCTATTTCTATTTATGTCCAACTAATTAGGTTATATTAGATGTTTTTATGGTTTAATAGCATTTTAGAATACTTTTGACCATAGAACTAGGTTAGATTTACATTTTATGATTATGCTTCAATTAGGACTTAAATGCTTTCTTTATGCATGTTTATGCTTCACTTTTCATATTTAATCCATGCATAGTATAGTTGCTACTTTCCTTTACGTTATTACATGAATATTGATTCATTTTTCATAGCTTAGAAGCCTTATTTATGTTTTCTTGATTATGCATGTTAATGGTGTCATTATGCAATTTATCTAAAAGGGCCTCATCATGAGAGGCTACCTATCTTTCTGATATTCTTGTTGTTTCTTGACCACAGGGAATAGTTTCAAAGGAGAACAAACCATCAAATTCCTCCCCCATCACGAAGAAGAGGGCACCTCCACCCTAGAGCAGTTTGTGCCATTCTGAGAGGCATTTGGAAATCACACCTACCCTTAAGAGGGAAAACAATTGTGCACTCCTATTGTAATATTGTATCAAAATGAATATCCCTAAGAGGGACGTACTTGTAATTGGATTTTGACTTCAAATATAATGGAATAAAGTGTTTTCTTTCTTGTTTCATTTGTTGTCAATTTCGTTTACTTGTATGCATGCTATATTTTACTATTTATCACAATAAGAGACACCATCGTGTGTGACCCTTTTTGGTGGTTACAATTGCATATCAATATTAAGTGGATTTCTCCTCCCAATTACTCTCTTCAAAAATATTTTATCAAATATCTCCCTATTTTGTGCCAAGAATTACATCCTTGTATACCTCTCGGATACTCACATCATCAAAAATAAGAGAGACTTTTACTTGAAAGGAAATAAATCCCTTATCCATGTGAATAACAAGAGTGATTTAACATTCATTAAACTTCATACACTTTTCCTTGGCAATTATAATCCCATGTTCAACATGTCAAATCCATAATTTTAAAAAATAAATCTATTTAAAGAAAACTAAGTTAGATATAAATGATCAATTCCATATAAAGAATATTGACATAGAAGATCTATCAATTATAAATAAAAACTACCAAATAAATAATATTTCTTCTTCATTAAATACAATTCATATATCTACAAATATCCTTTTCCTTTACAATTATCCTCAACATTCCATGATGTACCATCAGGTGGAAAACTAATAGGAACAATGCTTTCAAAACATATTCCAGCATTGTTTTATGATTTAATTACAAAGTACAATCAATACATTTATATTTCACTTGGTTCTTCTTCCTTAGTTATTTATTGCTCTAAAGTTTTCTCAAACCCATAGAGAAGTAGATGTTAAAGGGATCATGCTAGCTCCCCTAATAATGATAATGCATTTCTAAAAATATTATCACCAATTTTAGGTTGCAAATAGCTAACCAAAGAAATCAAAAACTTAATCATTCAAGTTCTTTCATGTCATTCAAATTTAGTGAAATAGCCTCTATACATATCAATACATTCCTAAATGCATACACAATTTCTCATCGTAATCAACCAGCCATTCCCAAAAACTTATTCATTCAAGCTTTCTTTTGGAAAATAAAAATCAACAATTTCTTTCTTTTCTACAAGCAAGATATTTATTTTTCTATAAAACCCTATATTTCCTTATTATGACTGAATTTCGCACCCAAGTCTATCCTTAGTTTAGAAATATCATTAAATAATCTAACTCATACACTTTATCAATGGTAGCTCTAGTTATATTATAGAGCACACAACCCGTTCACTAATGATATAATTAAGCTATGCCTCATACGTGAGCAAAATCACCTTACTCCTCATGGTTTTAAAAGTTGCACTACAATATACAACAAGAATGTTTGATTTCCAATGGTAATTGATGCTCAATTGAAATCTAATATTCGCTATTATCATACTACTTATGCTCCAGGAGCAATAACAATAACTCAGTCCCTCGTTTTCCAACTGGAAGAGAAAAAGGTAATTCTAGTTAACAAATCTGATAGACAATAACATGTGCAGATGTATTTCAGCCCTACTACACTCCCATTGGATCCCATACGTTCAAGCTATGTTCATGGTAAAATAATGCTCACGAAGGTTCAGTAGCAATTTTCGGTTACCAATATTGATGTTCAATGAAATCCCTAAAAATATCACTTACCTAAGTTGAGATACATATGGCTAACTCTTCGCTACATGTTGATGCACTTTTCGATTGATTTAACCATAACACAACCATGTTTAAGTAAGCATCAAATTAGACACAATAATTATATGAATAACATAACTATTGGACAGCTAACCATTCACTCGACACTCCTTACTAACATGGAAAGTATGTATCTAGCCAAATATATTTATTGAAATATTAAAGCATCCTCTAAAGCATTAAACTATGTCTTTAATACTACCTTACGCACTTACCAAGGTATTCAGTATTACTATGGTTGTATAATTGTATCCACTGTAACAGTTTTAGTCCAACAATCATACGTACATTCATCTCTCCAAATTTAAGGACTCAAGGAAGTATACTTCATAGACATCAAGCAAAATTAAATAATGATCCCATAATGAACAAATTTAGGTTCCAAGGATATTCTAATAAACTCAATTCATCCCAGACATTCAACTATCAATATAGCTACAAATAGAAGAAGATTGTATCTAGACTAAATATTTTTAGTTCATTGAATCACACACAGATTAGTCATTCTTTCATATTATACACAGTGAGAAATTGTTCTAGAAACATTTGGACAAAATAAAGTTACAAAATCTACCTGAGCCTCTACCGGTATTTAACAACATCCCCCAAAATGATATGCTTGTTATCTCTTGTTTTTTTTCACATCATTCTCATCTCCTCTTTTTTGTAGGAGAAGGCTCCTTTTTTCAACGGTCTTAGAGCCATTTTTTGCTCATTTCTCGACTCCCTCAGATGCACTCTAGTAACCAAATCCTACATTGAGGTTATGTGCCACATTACATCCATGATTCTAGGAAACAACCAATTTGCAAAAAATAAATTATGAAAATAATCCCATAGATATATTAACAATAAAAGGGTAATGTTATGACATAATTGGAAGCTATTACCTTTGACCTATTATTGATTAATAATAGCCAAGGCTTCACCCAACAATATTAATTCTTTATACTTGATAAAAAATTTAAAGAAATAACTATTTTTTTCAATTCTTATTGAGACATAAGAATCAAATTACATGAAAGGTTTCCTAACTTAGAGATTATAAATTTTAGTGCAATGAAAATTATCTCAAGGAGTATTATTTTTTAATAGAGAAAGCACCCAAAAAGTAAAAGTAATAAAATAACTCTTTGTTTAAACATGATCTAATCAAGCAAACATAAATCAACTAAAGAACAAAATATATTTTCATGATAGCAAATCAGATATTAACTTTCGCTTCATCGACTCCTTTGTTTTTCCTTAAAATAATCTCACTGTCGATGGTCCATTTTCACATGCAAAACATAATATGCAACTATATGAGATGAAATTCCATCTTTCTCGAAGCTGTCATATTTAATAGCAATCTTCATTTCTCTTTTTAACATCTCATTCTCAATGGTCAAACCTTTCGTACACCTACGAGAGCGAATGTTCCTCTAAACATGTAAATCTATTTACAGCATCATATTATTACATAAAAATAGGTGTTTACAAAAACTAAATATGAAATAGTCAGTTATGCCATCAACAAGATACATTATAAAAAAAAAATTGATGAAAAGCTAAATTATATTAATAATAAAGTTTAACATGAAAAAAGTTGCGGGTGGCAATGATCACACCCCTGGAAGAAACAAACCAACCCTAACCACGGGTTGGGAAACCACAAACCAGAGCTCACTACAAACTAGGCAACATCAATCAAAGAGGCAGTGAAACTTGCATGCAATCAGAAAGTTTGTGGCTGCACGTCTACGTTGGAGTCCCATGGAATGGCCAAGGTATGTGGTAATCCATCTGTGTGTCCCTAATACTCATGAACATTTGAATCTCCCTAGCCCTGTCCTTGAGATCTATCAAGCTGGTGATTATGTGCACTTATATCCCCTGCATTCCAGGCACGATCCTATGTGCCACCATTAACTTCCACCAGCTCATCCCAGGAACCTCTGGGTGGAGAACATGATGGTGATTGAATTGGCTGTGCATTCCATCCATCATTGTAGGTAAAATTTTCATGTCCCCAACCTCCCTGTGCATGCACCAGACGTGGCAGTTGATGAGACCTCGAGCGAGAACAGGACGTCTGTTGTGCGTTGTTTGGAGAAACCCTGCTAACTGAGCATGGTGCATTTTTCTAGTCATCCAAAAGTGCCTTCATGTGCACCTGCTCAATGTCAAGTTTAGCCTGCTGATTGCAAATATGGAACCATGTATTTTGAAACACCTCTATTGTGTCAGCTAGAGAAAATTCATCAGAAGGATTTTGATGCTGAAAAACTATCTTGTTTCTAGATTTCCACATGTGAAAAAGAAGAATAATTCAAAATATGTGCCACACTTTGGACAAGGTAAGAACAAATTTAATCTTATCCCCTAACAGATATTGCTATCATGTAAGGGATTCATCTTGGAATTGGGAAAAAAAAGACCATCCCCATTCCCAGGCACTCCTTGCTCTTGTGCAGAACCAAAAAATATGAGGAGAAGATTCATCCTCATTACAGAATGCACATTTAGGGTTTGTAACTCCCAAGTTCCTGAGTCTGTCTCCTAAGGGTAAACTTTGAAAGAGAAGGCTCCAAGCAAAAAATGATTTTTTTGGCTCAAGAAAAGAATACCAAACAATCTGAAATCGAGCCTTCCAACCAGAAACCGCCACTAGATCTCCCCATTTATCATTAAGTCTAGGGACCATTGGCAACATTGGGGAGAGCCACTTGTAACCCAATTTAGCTGAGTAATTCAACAATGGTATATCCGAAAACTAGGACCAATATTTCCACCATGGCCTCTGAGAGTGCTACCCACACTTGTGCCACATGGAAAAGGGGATAATGTCAATTACTGAGTCATAAGTGAGCTTGTCACCAGTGCTCAACTGAAATTGTTGTTTAAAAAGTGGCCAAGGGATCCAATCCCTCGAGGTTTGAGAATAAAAATCAGAAACTGTAGATATACCTTTTTTAAAAAACTTTTGGGCATGAATCCATGGGACCTGAACAAGAGTTCCCTGAATGTTAATCACCGAAGAGCACCAGATGTTTAAAGAATTGATGGAAAGTCCTTTATGGCCTCTATTCCCTTTCCACTTAAGCTAAGGAGTGAATTGCTGCCATGATTTCCAAATACTTTTAATCACAAAAGAACCAAAGATTTTCACAAAGACTGGCATTACAATTAGGGAAGGGAGGTCAATTCCTCTCCATGCTTGTTTGTTCAAAGGCAGCCCTGAAGAAATACAATGTCTGATGAGGATTTTCCAGGCCTTCGAGCCTTTAAGGGCTCGTATGATCCATTTGGCATAGAGATCCGTGCCTTATCTTTTACAGTCAACCATGCCCATTCCTCCTATAACTTTAGGTAAACAACACATATCCCAAGCAACCCGGTGAAAACCTTTCTTCTCAGCTGAGTTTGCCCACAAAAAATTCCTCAATAGTCTTTCAAGCTTAAGGTAGCATGCTTGTGAAGGGACCCAACAAGAAGAGTAATACACATGAGTAGAGGCAAGGACCTTAGAACAAATATGGAATTTTCCTACCAGAGACATCTTTTTAGTAATCCAATACTCAAGTTTTTTCTCAACTTTCTGCAAAACATAGTTCCATAACTGAACAGGGGAACCATAAAAGGCAAAAGGGATCCCTAGAAATTTGAACACTTCTCCTAGAAAAATCCAATGCCATTGAAACTGTTCTAGCCAAGGAGGGAGCGGGGTAGGGGACTGCCAATAACAAGAAGTTTTTCTCCACTGAATACTAGAACTAGAGGCCTGAAAAAAAACTTCCAAACATCTGAGTGCTTCCTTCACTGAGTGTTCCTCCTCTAAAAGAGTGAGAAAAGAGTCATCAGCAAAGTGACCATTAATGAGCTGACCTTGGTTATCAGGGAGAGAAATACCCTTAATTTGGCCCAAAGAAGCATGCCTAGCAAGCAAATATCCAAAGGCTTCAGCAACAAGGATATACAGAGAAGGAGCCAAGGGACAACCTTGTCCAACAGATCTGAACAAATTGATTGACCTATTTTGATGATTATTCAAAGATAAAATAGCTGAAGCATCCTGAAAAAGAATATTGACAGATTGAACAAACACAGGCCCAAACCCTAAAGACTGTAACATGGAATGAATGAAGTTCCATTCAATTCTATCATAGGCCTTTTCAAAATCAATTTTCAAGAAGAGGGCTTGCTGACCAGACCACCTAGCCCATTCCATACCTTCCCAAACTGCAATGACATTATCCAAGATATATCTGCCTTTAATAAATCCTGTTTGCTCTAGCCTAACAATAAGAGGCAACAGGGGCCAGAGTTTTAGAGCCAGATCTTTGGTAATAATCTTATAGCTGACATTGAGCAGGGTAATTGGCCTCCAATTTGTTATACATTCAGGATCCCCTTGTTTTGGAATGAACTTGATATTACCTCGGTTCAAAATTGCTCCAAGAGAGCCACTGTGCATGGCTTCAAGGTAGACTTTGTGTAAATCAAAACCAACAAAGTCCCAACATGCCTTGTAGAATTCACAAGGAAATCCATCCAAGCCTGGGGCCTTCTCATTGGCCATTTGAGTTAATTCTGAGGCAAGGTCATCAACAGGCAAATACTTTTCACACTCCTCTCTTTTAGCTAAAGAGATTTTGTTAGGGATAGCATCCATGCAAAGCTTGAGAGCTTCATCCCTCTCTGGAGAAGAATACTGAGCAGCAAAAACTTGAGTGTAATGCTTAAAAAAAATGTCAGCAATACTGGGTAGAGAGGTATGGTGAATACCATTGTCCACAATAGCTTTGAATTTAGTGGCATTGCGAGGAGGACGTAACTTTTGGAAGAATTCCTTAGAAAATCTGTCCCCAATTTTAATCCAATGTAAGCGAGCCTTGATCTGAGCACCTTTAGCTTCATAGAGCTCTACCACCTTGAGCTCATGATGAACCTGAGCAGCAAGCCCTTGCAAAACAAGATAGAGAGGGTTGGCTTCAAGCCTACAAGAGGATTTTTTTAGTTCAGTGCGTAAAGCAAGCAAAGAATATTTTCTAAACTGAGCAACTTTCTTGCCCAAACTATGAAGAAGGGTTGTGGTTCGGGATATAGCATCATTCCACCACTCAATCCATCCTTCTTCACCAACAGGTCTGTCCCCCAAATTCCAGACTCTCTGAATATGACACATCATGGAAGAATGTTGAAGAAAGGATGTGTTAAGAAAAAACTGAGACTTAATACCCTGAACAGGTACCACATAAGATAAAATAGTGAACATAATTGGGGAATGATCAGACCCAATAATACCAATAATAACCTCAACAACTGGAGCATCTCCATGCTTCCTATGAAAATGAAACTGGGTATGGTCTGACAACATAGCTCTATCTAAATGTTTGAGAATCCTTGCCCACCCAACTTGAAATTTATTCAAGGTAAACCAAAGGTGCTCATCAAAAGAAGCAGGAGAAAGACAGGAATTAGGGTCAGACAAACATTTTTTTTTTTTCATAAAAATCCAGGCTTCACGCTCACCAAGGGCCCACCTATGGTTTAGACCCCCAATTTTATCAGAAGCACACTCAACCATATTAAAATCTCCATAGATGATCCAAACTGTAGGAGGTAAAGAAAAGGCACACCATTTCCAAAGCAAATAGCACTCCAGAGCACTATTGGAGGCATATACATTTAAAATTCCAAAGGACATTCCGTCAACTTCAAGCAAAATCCAAACAGCTTGGTTAGAAGGGTCAACCCCCCAATCAACAAAATTCCCATGCCATCTATTGGCCAGGAGAATAACAGCACCACCACGACCGGGAGGGTGCTTGGTGGAAAAAAGTTGACTATTAGGGTAAATGAGCGCACAGGCACACTACAATTGGAACTCAGTGATTTTAACTTCTTGCAAGAAAATGATATCTAGGCCCCCATACTTGGTTGCACAAAAAGTAATATCATCGCGAACCATATATCTTTGAACTGGGTCCGTCAGTCCTCTAACATTCCATGATAGAAAAATCATTTTGACCTATCGAGGATCAAACTTCCTCTGACCTCATCAGAGTCACCCAGAATAGCAAGCGACTGAAACGAGTTGCTAGAAAAGCTTCCCAGTTGTTGGTTTTTGTCTGCATGCAGACCCTACACTAGACTACAAGACCTTTGTCTTCAGGAATTCATGCCTTCTTTTTGCTCCAGTTGGTGAGCAACCATGGAGACAGAGAGGATACCATCATCTTTAAGAGCCATCGACATATCTTCAGCCACAACTGCTGAATTGGAAAGGATTTGAGTACTTGGGGAAGCATTCTGGGATGGAACTGGGACATGCAAGGGCGGTTTGATCGTTGTGGCTTGAGCATAGGAGCCAGCAGGCTGGCCCCCCTGAGGATTATGGACAGAGGACTGGCCTCCCTGAGGGCCTTTACTAGGGACATGCTTGCCTTTCTTGGAGACCACCTTCCAGTCACTATCAGACCCATCTTTGGTTGGCTGGTTTTTCTCATTAGAATCTTGATTAACAAGGTTTGGGCCCTTGGATTCAAACTTATCTGCCATTAAGGGACAATATTTAATCTTGTGTGCGATAGACTGGCACCTGTAGCAAGTGTCTGGCAAATTGACATACACCACTCTCTGGTGGATATTAGTATCACCTACCTTAATATCCATCAATTCCTTGAGGAAAGTGGCCAAATCAATTTTCACACAGATCCAACGGGTAGGCCGAGCATTATAGAAGCGCTGAGGCTCTTCACATACAAATTCCCCAACTTTCATGGCAACATCACAAATAAATGGGACCAATGCCATTAGCAAACCTGGGAATTCAACCCACACAGGGACAACAAGAGAGACACCATTGGCTGGAAATTCTTATACCATGGTTGAAAAATAAGCAAAGTGCTATGAACGTAACAAGGACCCTTGTTGAGAACTTTTTTGACACACTCTAGATCAGAGAACTGAATATGAAAGAAACCTTTGGTCAGGTTTTGCACAGACTCTACAAAGATACCATATGGGTTCCAATAGCTTTGAAACCAGTTTCGTAGAATTGCATCAGAGGGGATACGACCCAAGAAATAGCCTATGACAGTATTTTGCTCTAGCCAAGTACAAGATTTATTGAAACTATCGAGGGGAATAGAAATGTCTGGCACATTACCTTGTGGAACACCGTGGGAATGAACTTCTGAAGTTGCTTGCCTACCATCCTTTTCTCCATCGGCTTTACCAAACGATGAACCAATAGGAACCAAATGTGACATATTAAAAAAAAACACAGTAACTCCACCCAAGGCGGATCAATAATGGAAGGACAAAGTAACAGATCCCATCCACTGGCACATGCAGCATTGTGACGAGGCCAAAAAACACACATGCAAATGATGAATGCAAAGTCAGCTCAACTCCTCAGGATGAGTTGCAGAGCAAAACCCTCAAAACCCTAGGCCCTCTTATCCACTTTTCTAATTTATTACCCGATACATTATAAATTTCCATTAAATATATGTTCTCATAAACTAAGAATGAAATAGTCAGTCGTTCTATAAAAAAGATAATATAGCCAATCATGAGTCCATTCTATGAAAATTTCACCAAGGGAGGTTCATGACATCCTACTCATCTTAGGCTAAACATAGTCCTTTGTTTTCATCAAGTACAAATATCTAAACAATAATTTACATCTTTTAGAAATCAAATTCTAGCCATTCATCATTCATTGTTTATGTATTTATATATTTATAAATATAAATATTATATATATTTATATATATATATAAATAAATCTTAGCCATCCATAAAAAATCCATATTAGCGTGCCATGTGGTAATCTTTGTCGCTCATTAAAATTGCTATCTCAGTTGCTCATCAAGTTTTAATCCTAGCTACTCATTGCCATCATGAAAACCCTAACATTAATAAAGAAAGTTATAAAATATTATTCACTTTTCATAAATAAGGGGTCAAAATATTTGCAAAGAGAGAAAGAACACATGAGTTATCAAGAGTTTTAAGATTCACATAATATTTCGTACAAACCCTAGCCATTGTCGCATTCATCATTCAATTGTCATCATTTTTGCAAACCAAATCTAGACACTACAGAGCATCCATCATAGTCCGTAAATACCTTTGGGCATAAAATAGATATTTTAGGGCATCCATAATAGTTTTTATATGCTTCATGGTATCCCTCAGACATAGGAGTGCATCCTATGAGTCCTCAAATATTTTTTGGCATTTGTGCAACAGCATTTTGAATCCTCGAGAGCATAAATCACAATCAGGTATTGACAAGGTAACTATTTTATTTGATTTAGCTTTTGTATTTTGTTTCACATTTTATAAATATTCAACCTAGGGTTTGTAGGTTTATATTTTATATTGAAGAGGGCCTCACATAGTGGAGGTCCCCACATGTTCTACTAATCCTTTTTTGTGGTTTGCTTTTGTGTAGGTACAGGTGACAATTCATTGGATAGTTGTTGCAGCTAGAGTGGTCCCGCAGAAGATACACAAGCCTACTCACCAACTTGTTTGTAGTAGATAATATTTGGAAGCACTGCATTTATTTGATCAAGCAAAATGGTTTCACCTTTTTGATCATTGTATCATTAAAATAAGCATATTTTGTAATCCCTTGTGATTCAGGATATATTAATGTTGTAAAAGTGGAGATCAAAGGCTCTATAAGTCAATATAAAATCACTTTTTTTATTGTGCATGTTACTTTTTTTTATTTGTTATCTGTTTTTGTGTTAATATTTACTTTTTACAAAATGGTGACCACATTGGGACCCCAAAAGGGTTTTGTATTTTAATTTGCCTTGACATACTCTGATTTACTGATCTACGTTTTTTTATTTGTTATAGATTTTCAAAGCTCGATTGCAAAAAGTTTCAAATTCAAGCTTAGGATTTATGGAGTCTGTTAGGGTTTGTTTCATGCTTGTGTATATGCTAAACTATATTTGGGGGCTAGATCAGATGTTCCACTGCATTTAGGAGTTAGATCAGACACGATGCCACATCTGAGAATCTAGGGGAAGAAAACGTAAGGCTTCCAAATTATTTATAGAAAAAAATCCTAGCTATATTTTTTGCTTTAATTAAAAAGAAATATTTATATTTATATTTTAAAATACAATAAATTAAGCACTCTATAGGAATTTTAGGCATTTTTGTGGAAATCAAAATAAAAATTGTGTTTTAGGGTATTAATTTATCTTATTACAAAAAGTCATATAGATTGCATTTAAGGATATATTTGCAATTTTCAAACACATTTTAGATTGCAGTAGGGTTCCAAATTTACCATATTTTATTTCTAGGTGTATTAGAAATATTCTAAGGTTTATTTGGAACTCTTTTATTGCATTTGGCTTAGGTTTTCTATTGTTTTGATGTTTTTTTTCTTGTTTTGTGTGCCTTTGTATATTTTTACTTACACTTATAGGCAAAAAATATGAAATGCATAGTAGTTGCATTCTAGGATAGTTTATTTTGCACTTTATTGTTCAAAAAAACCCTAGAAAACAAAAACTTAAAAATAACATCACATGTTGCACGCTTCACATTAAACATTAGTGAGTTGAATTTCATAACCAATTGTTGATCGAGATCAGCGACAGTGGGCTTCATCTCCATCCATTGGCTCACTCTCTAGACACCACAATAGATCCAAGCGAGTGGCTTTCTGGATTTAATCATAAAAAATTCCCCTACTTTTGGGTGCACCCAAAGTGGGAAGGATTAGCAAGCCCTTTTACCATGGGGTTTTTCAAATAATTAGTGGATGCAGGTGTTTTTCTTTTTCATGCCCTAAACATGTGGGTTAAGCAAAAGCATGGGTATTCTGATAGCATAACATTAGACAGCATGGTCCCTTTCAGGGGTTATTTATTTTTATAGGTTTACCTTGAGCCAATCATCCTCTAGGAAACCATTTTCAATCGTTCGTGATTCATCCTTTGTTATAAGGGTGGTTTCGAATACATCTTATTAGTTGCATTCCATCATCCACCTTGCATAGCTTTTCTAGGCTTAGGTTTTTACATCAAAACACAAAAAAAAAAAAAAAAATTGCAAATACATAGAAAACACTTGTTTTCTTGAGTGATTTATATGTTGTTCATTTTTATTGCCATTATATTTTTCACACATGCATCCTTCCATTTTCCATACAAAATTACCTCTAGATTATGGTATTGACTTGTAATCAAGCCAAATCTATGAGTCAGATACACATCATCCAACCATCATCATCCATGGAGAATTCCATCCCTATCGTAGATACCCTCGTAGATAACCCGACCAGTGTGTTGTAGATAATACATCTTGACCTATCCATTGGAACCTCACACATAGCATCCACTTCGAATATAGAGATGATGCAAAGGAAAATCTACACCTCCATCCCTAAAACTAAACCATCCATAACTTTTAACTATCTTATTACTTATATAGATTTTGATGTTGTCAGAGCCTATTTGAGACCAACCAATTTGGTTTTGGAACCTCTTACCATTCCACCTTGATTTGTTCCTATGTTTTAATAGGAACTCTCACACTCATACCAAGTTATAATCAACCCTCTCTTTGAGGTCATATTTGCACCTCCACATCAAAATCTTCCATCATCATTTAGCCAATGCACTTCTCTCCCATCTAACTATACCACCATTCATTCTAATCCAATCTATGAAGCACAAATACCATCAACCATTCCATTCATATCATCTAGATTTTTTGATTCAACCTAGCATAACAATCCTCATTTGGTTGTGATTCCCTTTGCATCTTATCCTCCACCAACTTCAACTCATGTTGCTAACACTCACAACACGCCAACCTTTGTATCTCATACAACCATTCAACCTGCATCTGCAATTGCTATACAACAAGCATGGAAGCATTTAAACTAATTGCTTATGGTTAATACCAATCAAAATTCCAATCCTTTATTGCAACAATAGTCGTAGGTGGTATATTTCAACCATCAATCCATTCCCACCCAAAACACCTTTTTCACTCTTGATAAATCTTGGGCATCATGACCACCTATGGTCACTATACCTACACTTCCATTCAACCACATCAATGTAATCACAAATACCCAAAACACTCAAATTCTCCAAACTCCACCTCTACCTCCTCACCATCAATAATTCCATAATAAATTACAATAGAACATACAACACCATCACATACCCATTACCATCAACTTGCTAGCTAACTAGAATATACTTTCATCTCATCAATTTATCACACAACACACACCACCTACCTACACTCATCATGTAAACCAAAGCTTCCAAACACAAGTGGAATTATCCCAAAATTCAATATTTACAAAAACAAATTAATAGCTTGATTATGCACACACCTGGTATGATGTACCAAAAATCCACCTTAAGACAGTTGGTCAATTACTCGACTCATCCTTTGGTACCATCACCACCATATCCTATCGATTTACACTATCGAAGTTTGACAAATTTAAAAGGATTGAGGACCCTAGAGAGCATATAAGTGCATTTATCAATGCATATTTTAGGATTCAAGAGAACGATGTCTTAGTCCTTTGAATATTTCATAAAACATTTGGGAGAAATACCTTAGAATGGTATAATCATTTGCCACACCATAACATATATATATTTGAACAACTGGAAAACCAATTCTTAGAGAGGTTCTCCCTAAATGTTAGAAAGAAAACCACATTAACTTACTTATATAATCCATGACAATTTGAATAAGAGTCATTTTATGACTTTGGAAACCGTTGGAGGGTAACAATTGCCAAATTTCCATCCATCCTCCCTATGGAAGAACTAACAAAGATGTTCACAAGGAGTTGTTTAAAAACTATCTCCTTGTTATTACAATTACACAATACAAAATATTCGATGAATCTCTCGCTCAAGCCTGAGTCATTGAGGAAATCAAGATTCAAGAGGGCAAGATCAAACCTAAGAAAAAATAATGGTATAATAAGATCCAAAACAAAGGAAATTATAATAACCAAACTAAATCATGTCAGGTTAACCAAGTGGCCTTGAGTCAACCAACAATGCAGACTCAACAATCTCAAGTCCATCTTCAAAAATTACCATCTCCATAAAAACCACAACAAATGACATATCAAGTGGTTCCACCCCCAAAACAATTGCAAAATCTAGTGCCAACTATAGGTAATAATCAATGTCAGTAGTCTGTTTAGCAACCTCGTAACTACGTGCCATTACTTGAATCATATGCATCCATATTTCAAATATTGTATGATACACATACAATTACCTTACCATAATTTAAACCAGAAGATCTAACTAAACATGGTAAGGGCTATAAAGAGTATTTATTTTATCCCTTTCATTGATATAAGGACCATGACATCAATATTTGCTTTACATTTAAAGACATTGTGCAAGATCTATTATACTTGGGATCATTAATATGGATAACCCCTTGGTACAACAAAACCAAAATTTTAGTACTTACCAAACACCTCTTCCTCATCGTGAGGAGACACAATAGGCAATGGGGGGATCAAATGCTATAACTCCCCCTAACCAAGTCAACCATGTACAACAATACCAAGGTTTTGTGGGTGCTATTCTATTAGAAATAGATAATATTTTATAATTTGGGTTATGTACATGTATCTTCCAAGGTACATACTTAGGACATTATATTACTTTAGGGGGAAGTTATCTAGTTACTTCATGCAATGTAATAAATGCACAAGTGCCAATGTGCAAGTTGTAAATGTGCAAGGTGTCACTTGTACAACTAGATAGAGTGTTGGCCAAGTATCTTATTTTCCCTATATAAGGAAGGCCTCATTATTAGATAGATATAGAACAAGAATATTCGGTGACACGATAGCTTAGAGCATCTTCGTAGGTAGTACAATTCTCTGTGGATCACCATCCAATGGTGATGGGTGCAATGTAGTCCAGTAGATTTATTAATAGAGTGTTCACTTCCTCCATAGCTACATTGTATTTATTTATATCATTTATATTTATTGCATATCTCAGCCATCTAGCAGATTTACTTTCTTTCATATTATTTTGCATCTCATGATTATTATCTCCCTTTGCATATTATATCAAAAGCTAACAGTGGTATCAGAGCTATAGTAGATCTAGTCTATGTAGGTCTACAGGAAAATCACCATCATTATTGAGCCTGAGTGTTTTGTCAACTTGACGTGCCATTGGACCAGTCACTATCAAAAGATCTTAGAAGAATATAGGTGATAGAATCAAGGAGAGTCACAAGTGAGGACTGAAAGAAATCTTAGTTCCAAAAAATAAAGAGATTGCATTTAACTAGAGTCTTTCCATATAGTTATAATAATACTCATGAAGACCAGGACTCAACATTCGATCCACTAGATTGACAGATCATATAGTGAAGATCTAGGATATACGAAATTTTCTAAATGTTACTCAAAGTTTATTTTGTTGTAGATAATTAATTCTCAAAGGATTGGTACTCCTCCTATGATATAAAGCTAGGAGACTCCAACTTCATTGCTCAAAGGTCAACGCGCCCTCATAGTGTAGATATTAGTTCCTTGTGTAGGAGAATAACACTATGGAAGAAGAATTCTGAAGAAATGGCATGGTGAAGCTAGGATACTGAAGATCTCTATTGTAGATTGAATAACAGGCCATAGAAGCCTTGATACAAAAAGGCCATAGTAGCCTTGAAGAAAATTCTATAGAAGCCTTTAAGCAAAAGCCACAAAAGTTTTTATACTAAAAAGGCCACAAAATCCTTGATACAAAAATGCCATAAAAGCCTTGAAGTAGAAGCCATAGAATTCATGATACTTAAAAGGCCACATAAGCCTTGATATAGAAAATGCCATAGAAGCCCTGAAGTAAAAGCCACAAAATCCTTGATACTGAAAAGGCCACAGGAGCCTTGATACTAAAACTGCCACATAAGCCTTAATACTAAAAAAGCCATAAGATCCTTGATACTAAAAAGGCAACAAAAGCCTTGATACTAAAATAGACCACATAAGCCTTAATCTTGAAGAATAAATTGAAAGGAATATCTGATTTAGAAGTATATTAATATTTTGGTATTAACATTTTTGTTGCAAGGAAAGAAGATTCAGTGAGTTGGAAAACTTCCTACAAGAAAGTTAGGAAGGGTATATTCTTCATAATCAATTTAGCACCTTAAGAAAAAGATATTAGGAGAAGATCTCATTGAAGGACTTCTAGACTTGTAAGAAGGACTAGAAGAGTCTTGCTCAAATACAGAATTAACAGAATCAGAGATCCAGGAGCAGATCACATCGCCAACACTTTTAGGAGTAGAAGGTTGAAGAGATCTCAATGTAATACCAACAAAAGCTGCAAGATCAAAGACTTTGGAAATGTCTTATCGAGCATCCAAAAAAATACTAGGAAAGCCTTACTAAAGAAATCATCAAAGGAGGTCTCATTGTAGAAATCCACTACCAAGGAGAAGCCTATGATAGTGAAGGACTTGGGACAATTATCACCATCTAACAAAAATCCCACGAGAAGGAGAATTTGGTAAGGAGTGCCAAATTTCAAAATAAAAATCTAGTGAAAGACCTCAAGATATTCATAATATTGAGAAGAAGATCCTGCTTGAAGTCAGAATTCAATAAGAAGACTTGAAGATAAAAAAAGCTCATCAAAACTAGGAGATTTGAAGATTTTCTATCACAGCAAGAAGGCACCACTTCAAAGATAGATACTTCTCCAAATATATAGTAGAAGTATGATATTACAAGAGGATAACAAGCCATAAAAACTTAGGCTCATGAAAGAAATTTTGAGACCATCATTTGGTGGAGTTATTCAAAACAATTTACAAAAAGCTGCAAAATCCTACTCTAATCAGCAACTTGATCTTAGACACCAAGATCCACATCCTCTACAGAAGCAACAAAATGAACTAAAAAATATTATAAGAAGGTAATTGGTGCTAAATAACTCATTAATTAGACTTATTATCAGATTCTTAAAGCACCTTATCTATATTAAAGTTGCATGAAGAAAAAGTAGATTACAGTCTTCAAAAGTGCAAAAAGGAAAAGGTTCTTTTTAAGGTTCATTTGCACATTAATTAGTATTTTATTATATTTCATAATTATATCTATCAACTACCTCTCATATACTTTGGAAATAGAAAAGAAGACTAAGTCCTACAATATTAGTTGTAGTAAATTTATAGAATAACTTTTAAAGATTCATTTTAGATAATTCTTGATTAGTTGCAGTAGATTGATTAAAGTGCATTATCTTGAGATGTGATTGGAGTGATAAAGTGAAATTTTTAGTGCATTAAAAATAAATCCTATTATATTTATTTTGCACTATTATACTACTCTCAAAATAAATTAGTTTTGTGTTATTAAAGGGCACAAAATCTGATTTGTATCAAGATTCTAAGGACACTATTGAAGCACAAAAATTTGCAACTCATAGTGGCCAAAAGAAGCCACCAAAAAAGGTTAGAATCCTCTAAAAATTGAATAACACAACTAACCAAAAATATAAATAGAAGATTCAAATATTGAGACTTGGTGAGTCTCAAATCCAAAGCATTACAAGATTGGATGCAAGAAAAGAAAATGCAGAAAATTGCATAAACTAAAAATCTTCTATTTATTGTTATCTAAGCTTGGATTTATTATAAAAGTATCCAAAAAAAAAGGGGAAGGTGTCTAATCATAAAATACAACCTCAAAACCCTTGTATTATAGGAAGAAAAATTTTCCATAAAACCAAAATTACAGATCTGAAATAAGAGTGCGAAAGGAGGTTTATGTACAATCTATAGTACATTTTATCGCACTATTTTAATCTGAATTTTTACAGACCAAGATCATATTTGGGTGTCTTCCCAAAAGGCACAATATCAATAGGAAAAATCATCCAAGAAAGGCCATAAGCACTCTCTTCCCAAGAAATAGGAGCCACTTAAAGGGCTCATCTTGGATGGATGAACCTGCAAAACAAATCCCACAAGAGGCTATTGTCAAAGCTAAATCTATGTAGAGAAAAGAGTGCACATCTACCAATGTGAGATGGACAACAACATGGAATGAACAACATCTACACTACAAAGAGAAGGTGTCTAGTTCTACCAATGTGGGATGGACAACATCTAAAAGGTATCTATTTCTACAAAGTGAAACGGATGAAATCTATACTACAAAGACACACATGTATTAATATGTTGGATACATAGAAGATAAATAACAAATGAGCCACATTCAAACCTTGGTGAAGATCGTCCATTAAAGGAAGCATCAAAATCACTATTCAAGCTCCATAACACCTCATCAATCCACCTGCAGAGGATAAGTTTACTTGTTGCTCAAGAAACATAGAAAAGTAAAGGAATGGTAGATGAAAAGACCTAAGGATTTATAATAATATCCTTAGAAGGTGTTATGGTGAAGGACTACATGTAGAGAACATGAATTCCACTTGGCATCAATCTTCTAAGGTGCATACATTACAAGAACGTCATCTCTCAACGCTCAAGCATACATTACAATAACTTCTCTCAAGCATACATTACATGAAATTCATCTCTCAACTCTCAAGCATATGTGGTGACACTTGTTATTCTCCTTAAGTCCCACATGAATGATTAGGTATTATAAAGTGACTAGCAACATGGAACAAGAAAGAGTTATGAAGAACGAGCACCCATACGTAATGGATGTGACACATGTCACAAGGCTCGAGTTTACTCCTCCAATAAATTGCACCCAAAGTACAAATATCACAATAGGAGAGAGAGAGAGTGAAAAGTAGTCAAAGCTAGTCAAGCACAACATGGAAAGAAAGTAGAAGGAGATTTTAAGTCTCTCGGTTCTGAAGGTCAAATATTATAAATTTAGTAGCATATACGTTCCAACATTAAAGATAAGCATCTCCATTGATTCTAGCACCCAAGGGAACCTTATCATCATTGTTATATTCATCCAAAGGAAGTTCCAAACAGTGAGGATATTAGCATAAAAAATATAAGGTTTAAATCCCACTTTATTATTGCTTTCAACTTTGGATATATAAGGGTTATAAACTAAGGTAGAAATTTTAGTTTAGTGAAATCAAAAGCTATAAGGGATAACTTATCAAATTAAAATAATATTTGCATATCAACCTAGGAGAAATAAGGAATTTGACATGGATTAATTTATTTTATATTTTGCAAATATTATTAATTTCCTAATTTTCCAAATTTGGGAGTGGTAAGGGTTACACCATCAAACTAGGTCTTTGGAGAAATTAAAACCTAAGGGTTATAAAAATAGGTTATTAAATATTTATTGCTAAATTTGGAAATTTACATTTTCTTGTCTCTAAATTTCTTAAAAAAGGACAAAAGGAATCCAATATTAAAACCTCTTCAAAATTGGAAAAGTGCCTAGTTTAATTAGGATAAATAAGGTGTTAGAAAATTTTATTTTTGACTATACAAAATCAATCATAAAATTGAACTTTATTTTTACAAATGTACAAAATCAATCATAAAATTGAACTTTATTTTTACAAAAGCACTATATCATATTTCAAAAACATTAGGGATTCATAAGGCATTATACAAAACTTGATCAAAGGTTGTCAAGTTTGGAATATATAAGCTTTATTCAAAACCTAAAATTAGGTTTTCATACTCTCATTACTAGGGAGACATAAGGAAGCCTACAAATCTAAAATATTACTAAAGGTTTCATCAAATAAAGCTTATATACTTCAATCAGGGTTTGCATATCCTAATATAGGGAGTTGTAAGGAAGACTACAATTATATCTCATCTCTTCAAATTCAACCTCTTCAAATGGGTAAATTAATGTCATACAATAACTGTAAAACTTACTCCAACAATAACCTGATCAAAAAACATGAGCACATGTGGTATATTGACTCAGGATCTAGTCATTATATGACAAGAAATATACATTAATTTGACTATCTTGAAGTTTCTAAAGGTTACAGACTAAGAATTGTAGATAGCTAAAATTATCCTATACATGGATATGGATGTGTAACTCCCAACAAATCATTTCCAAATATTCTACTACAAAATGTATTGTATGTTCTTGGATTAACATTCAATCTCATCTCAGTAAGCAAGCTAGTAGAAAATAATTATATGATTAACTTTAGATATATGGATGGTATCAATACATGTCTCATTATGAATCAATATGGAATAAAAGCAACATGTTTAATCCATAAAAATACATACATCCTAGACTCAATGGGAATATCACAAGATATTGTGATGGTTCAAAATGTTACTAACATATTTATAGAGGAACAAGTTGAAGAAATGAAGAACTAGTACACCTAAAAGGCAATGTCATAAGGATCAAAAATAAAAATATGAGAGTACAATGCACCATGCCCTACTCATACATCAACAATAAAAACCAAATGAAGACACTTGCAAAGATAACTATAAAGTCGGCTAGATAGAAGATAAGGAAGATGAATCAGAACAAGTCAAAGATCATTCAATGAAAGAAGAATATTTAGCTTCAACTATAGCTTACTCGGCATCATATGAAGGCATATATTACCTACTTAACCTAAATAAAAAGTATGCAAAAGGAGAGTACAAATCCCTCTAAGAATAATAAGATCCATGTTGAAGACTAAAAGTATTCAATATCCAAATAATGTAATACAAGGGGGTGTTAGAAATAGATTATATTCCATAATTTGGGTTATGTGAATGTATCTTCCAAGGTACATACTTAGGACATTAGATTACTTGAGGGGGAAGTTATCTAGTTACTTCATGCAATTTAATAAATGCACAAGTGTCAATGTGCAAGTTGTAAATGTGCAAGGTGTCACTTGTAAAACTAGATAGAGTGTTGGCCAAGTATCCTATTTTACCTATATAAGGAAGGCCTCATTGTTATATAGATATAGAATAGGGAGAGTTGGTGACATAGTAGCTTAGAGCATCTTATTAGGTAGTATAGTTCTATGTAGATCACCATCCAGTGGTGATGGATGCAATGTAGTCTAGTAGCTTTATTAATGGAGTGTTCACTTCCTCCATAGCTATATTGTATTCATTTATATCATTTATGTTTATTGCATATCTTAGACATATATTAGATTTAATTTCTTTCATATTATTCTACATATCGTGATTGTTATCTCCCTCTGCATATTATATCAAAAGCTAACATATTCATGTAGTAACTCGATATAAAAAATCACAAATCATCCACATCAACTAAATGAATAATCCCAAGCAATGCAATCTCATATGGCACCACCAACAAGTGTGTATCCACAACCAAATCTCGCTAATCCACCTCAACCCATTCATATTCAAAGTCAGCCACCAAGACCAATCATTATACTAAGCAGTCGATCGACAAATAGTCTAAAAATAGCTTCAACCAAACTATCAATTTATGAGCTTATACAATAATATCCTCCATAGCATGAGGCATTTATGAAGATATTGAAATCCATCAAAATCTAGACTCAATATTCTAATACCTTCAACAATTTTATGGGGAGTATCCAAACATGCATGGAGCCTTTGATTGTATTTTAAATTTGAAATCAAGTCAATATCATCAAAATTATTGGATCCTCCATTGCATATTATGGCTTAGGTTGATCAGAAGCTCTTCAAATGAGTACTGATTGACATTGGCTCATCAATTAACATTATCACCACTTCAAAACTCCACCATCTCAATCTTCCATCTTCCCACATCACCAAATACACTTTCATATTACAGGCATTTAATGATGCTTTATGCTCTATAGTTGGCACTATTGTTTTACCCATACAAGTGGGGTACAAGATGTTACATACCATATTTTATATCCGAGAGGGGTTCATGGCCTATAACATACTCCTTGGATGCCCCTGGATCAAGGATATGAAATGTATTCCCTCAACATTACATCAATGTTTGAAGTACATACATGAGGAAAAAATACATTGTATACCCATAGATATTGGACCATTCAAATACTACAACTTCATTTCCAACCCTTATGAGCCTTCACTTCCATCCACCCATATGTCCTTAATTCCATCAACCACACCATACACACCTTGTCACAATAGCTCATTCAAATTACCTATTCTAGAAGAACTCTCTATCACCCGATCCACATCAAGCCTCCACTTCAACACCACATCACACTATGTCCATATCTCAATATTCATCACAACCAACACCATGTACATATGGTTAGATCTAATCATCACATCCAACATCCACACACGGGGGACATCCCTCCATATTATATGAATCACTCATTATCACTCATCCATCATCATCCACACAATCAAATTCACAAGAACTTATTACCACCTCATCCAAGCCTAAATTCCTAATCATTAATCAAATTCCTTAGCCAAACCCCCCTCCACCTCAACCAACCAATGTCTCACAAGTCGACTTGATAGATTATGAAACGCCATCCCAACATACATTGTTTCTCTCATTTAAGCCATAGGTCACCCTTGAGCCCCACATTTCCATATCCAATCCATCCACATCATCACCCACACAAGTTGTAGTTCACCTCACTAGTCCTAGCATTGGTGAGTATATGGTTCAAGATGTTGCAATCACACCGCTTAACATTGAAACTATTAAGGACTATAGTCACCCATGTGACCCACCTCTATCTATAGGAGTGGTTTACAACATGGGTTCATTACCAAATAGATTCAATTTCATATATGTGGGGTTAATTCATCATCTGATCCACCTCCCCCAAATGAACCTAAGTAGTCATTATGTGCCAATATTGAGCACATGTCCAACCCTAATTTCCCATCATGATATTTTCATCAGGTTAACTGGTAAGGATATAGGTTAGGACAACACGAATAGTGCATGTGTGATATAATTGAACCTTAGTATCAAAAAAAGCATGACCATTCTGACCTAAGATATAGTCCACAATCTTCCACTTCCTCTTTCGAATGAGCCTTTCAAATACTCTCTAGAGATCTTGAAAGGGATAGTAAATAAGAAGAGGATAATGATAATGATGATTCTAATGATGGATTGTATGAGTAATATGACATCATGTTGACAGCTTTAGATGAATCTAAATAAGAATCAATCCCAGTCACACCATTCAATGAACAATATGAGTACTATCTCATAATGTTCCCCATGCATCAAATCATATTCCATTTGATCCTCCTAAGGGAGTGAGCTGAGCCAACTAGTGAGCTACCACTGCCACCTTGTCCATCTCAGTAAAAACATGATATAAAATATGTATAAAAAAATTAAAAAAATAAAAATAAATAAATCATTAGCATAACATTGCATTTTACATTTGCATATCCTAGTCATTTGCATTTATACGTGTTTCTTGCTACTATCCAGATCCTCAAGATTCATATGTCAACTCTAAAGGGTAAGAAAAAATCCACCCTTCACATTGCAACCATCATTCTCCCACCAAGTCAGCATGAATACTATTGACTTATTCACACCACTCTACAATCTTTATGATTTATAAAAACCAATTCCTATTGACGTAAGCCTCATCGATATGGAACGGATTTCATCACCACCATCCTTTTTTGAATTCATTATTTTAGAGGAATTGTTAAAAAAAAATTCTACTTAAATTCCTTCATAGCCTTCACCCTCGGTTTCTTATATTTTCTAAGAAAAAATGGAAGATAATATCCTAGAAAAGTTTGACAATGTCATTGATGGTATTCATTTGATTCCAATGCCCCATCAACTCAAAAAAGTTTCACACATGGCCATTGAAGAAACTATATATGTGAACCTAAACACATATCTGAACAATCCAAAAATTTTGAAACTTGAAAAAATTTTATACACTGATGAACAAAAGCAACTTATAGATCTCCTCACAAGAAATAAGGGTATATTTACATGGTCTTATAAATACATGCCTATCCTTGATCCTAACTTGGTCATTCACAATCTCACCTTGCATCCTAATGCTAAGTCGATCAAACAAAAACTAAGAAAGTTACATCCTACCATTGCCCTCATGGTCAAAGAAGAACTTCAAAAGTTGTTAGACATGGGTTTCATTCAATTCATTTACTACCTCGAGTGGATTTCAAATATGATACCTTTTCACAAGTCTAACGAGGTTATTCACATTTGCATTAACTTTTGAGATCTTAACAAAGTGTGTCCTAAGGATGACTTTCCTCTGCCAAACATTGATACGATTATAGAATCTTGTGTTGGCCATGAAATATTATCTGTAATGGAATTTTTTTCATGATATAACCAAATTTTAATTAATATTGATGACCAACACAAAACAAAATTCACAATACCTTGGGGAACCTTTTGTTACAAGGTAATGTCATTTGGTCATAAAAATGTGGTTGTTACCTATCAACGTTCCATGACATACATCTTCCATGATTACATGTATAATATCATTGAATACTATGTGGATGATCTATTGGTAAAATCTAAAACATATCAAGAGCACATCTATGTCTTGGAAAAATGTTTTGATCGACTTCTCAAGCATAACGTAAGGTTGAACCTCAAGAAATGTATCTTCAATGTCAACGCAAGTAAACTCCTAGGGTTCATTGTATCCATGTGCGGTATTGAAGACAAGGTCAAATCCATTATTTAAATGCCTCCCCCAACAAACTTGAAAGAGTTACGTAGTTTACAAGGAAATATCCAATCGATCTATTGCTTCATCGTGTAACTTTCAAAAAAATGTAGGCCATTCAATCATCTGCTACAAAAGGGATAACATTTTCATGGAAAAAATAATATCAAAAATATTTTGATAGCATCAAATAGTACTTGGCTTCTCCACCAGTCTTAACTCATATTCCATCACAACCAGTATAGCCCATTCAAATTCTTTGGCCCTTTTCACAATGGTATTTTGACTTGATTGGTAAAATATCACCTCCTTCCTTGGGACAACACACATTTATCATCATTGCCACTGAGTACTTCATGAAGTGGGTTGAAGCAATTCCTTTAACCAGCATGATAGGACCTTTAATTATGGATTTTATACTCCAACATATCATTTGTTGCTTTGGTACTCCCTCAAAAATAATCTCTAACAATGGTAAATCTTTCAAAAACAAGGATGTTCAAGCACTTTTCAAAAAATATAATATTCAACATAGTTTCTCAAATCCTTACTACCCTCAGATAAATGGACAAGTTGAGGCAACCAATAATATATTGATCACTATTCTAAAGAAATTAGTCAAATAAAATCATCGAGATTGGCATACTCAAATCCCCTTGGTATTATGGGCTTATTGAACGAGCATTCACATTCCTACTAGGGCAACGTCATTCTCATTGGTCTATGGTATCGAAGCAATCATGCTTCTTGAGCTCAATATTCCCTCACTGTGCATTTCATTATAGGAATTCATAAATTACGATACCGCTAGATAAGAACATCTTGACAAACTCATGCTCCTCAATGAAAGGTGAATAAATGCCTTGGAGCACTTATGAGTATATCAAGACCAGCCAAAGCATGCTTACAACACCAAAGTTTGTCTACATAAATTCCAAGTAGGAGATCTCATCCTTAAATAATATCAGCAAAACACCAATGCATTGCTACATCTTCATGATAAATTCATGGCTAACTGGTTAGGTCCATACATTGTCAAACAAAAATTGGATCAAGGAACATATAGGCTTGTCAGTTTAGAGGGAATAAAATAACCCGAGCCATTGAAAATTATCCACTTGAGAGCATTCTATGCTTAATGCAACTTATATATACATATATACATGGCTTAAAAAACAAACACAAAAGCACTATTCAAACATACTTCATTCCATACATCCATTTTGCATAATCACATTCATATCATTTTAGTATATTTTATCCACCATAATAGTGGTCAGTTGCTTAGCTTGGATAATTGTTAATCCAATAAGTCTTGTTGCCTTAATCAGGGGCACATTTTATTTAACATCCATCCCATTTTGCAATTTCATAAGTCATGTCACAATTTATGATAAAATCTCATCACCCCTAGGTGTTTTCGGTCACTCAACCACTCCTAGTGTTTCAAGCAACCTCCATTGCATGTCAAGTTTTCTCTAGGACCAAAGCACATTTTCACTAAGAAAATATTTAGTTCTAAAATTTGACTCTAACATTCTCAAACCAAACACATATAACACTTATTAATAAAATATAGTATTATAGAGGGATGACACCATGATTAGGTTGAACCTCGAAGCAAAATTTCTTCTTGCTTTTCCCATTATGCACATAATCCAAAAACAATGGTTTTTACCACTTACAACACTTCAAAATAAAAGAGTGAGTAATAAGGATAGGGTTTAATTCTCATCACACCTTGGTTGAGAATCTGATTCCCCAAAGCTTTAACTCTTTTATACACCACAAAATAGGTCCCCTAGTAGTAAGGATATGATTATACTTCCATCCAGATGGTTATGTAGTTTGATTCCCCAAATATTAGAGTTCATATCATTGGACTATGGCTCTAATCTCCACTAGGTCTATAGACACTTGAATGGTAGTGGACTACACTAATGTGTGGCAACACGTCTCTCTTGAAGAGACCCCTGACTGTATATAAAGACAAGCTAGCTTCCTAGTATTCTCTATGATGGGTTTCATTTCACCCTACTCAAGATGGGTACATGAACTCACTTGCACACATAGTGGTTCTTGATTGATTTGAGTCATTACCATGCTTGTTATTGGTAAATGAACATCCACTACACACACATTTTAATATTTGAGAAATTTGACAAAGCTTAAAAATATGAGTTTGTTCGAACTCACTAGGATGTTTGAGTCTTCGTAAAACAATTCTAGATTTGTTATTCAAAAGCTAAAATAGCATCCATACCATAATCACATAACTACATGAGTCTTCCACTCCATATATCACCATTATATGTTGGTGTTCTTGATTAAACAACGAATATGGTCAAGCAAAATCTAAACTACTACAATTTATCATTAGAGTGTCAATTCACTTATATTGTTATCATAAAGCATACACATCATCATCATAATGCATCCATAAAATCATATACACATTCATTCACAATAAAAGAACATAAAAATCATACACAAAAAGAAAAGCCATGTATATATATGTATAAATATCGCATGTACAAAGTACACCCAAAGGCTATATACAATAGAGCATTGAGGCTCATATACAAAAATACAAGAGGCACTAGCTAGTGCCCCAAGGTAGATCCTTGTGATCTTGAAGGAGTAGGAACCTGAGGAGCCCTAGAGCAAGAACCACTATGCCTAGAGTAACTATGCCTAATAGATGTAGATACAGATAAGGAAGGTCACATTGGTAATCCAATGCCATACTACACAAGGCAATCCTTGAGCTCTTGAATGTAGCCATCTCAATACCAAAGGTGATATAGATCCTATATTTGATGTGTGTTCCTCCTCACCAATTTTTACCAAAGCCTAGTTATCACATTATCATCCTCGCATCCACCTATAGTAACCAACACCTCAAATTCCCTTCGTAGTTAAGCAATCTCAGCATCTTGAGCCATCATCCCTGCATCCTACTCTACCAACATCTATAGGAGTAAATCTCACTTCTCAACCAAGATATCTTGCTCAGATTCGATCATAGCCCACTCCTCCTCACTCTAACCAGGAGGTCTCTTTGGAATCTCCTCCATACCTCTCTCACCCTCATTATCACCTTCAATATCAAGAGTATGATCTACCATGGCCCTTTATTACTTCTCCTTATCATTGGAATGATGTCTATACCATTGGGGATCCTCCTCTACTTTAGTTATATCCTCCTCATCATCACCACTACCCTCATCCACCACTTGAATTGGTTCCCATGGAGGCTGAGAAGCAAACCAGACATCATAGTCAGTTATGGTCTTGACATCATCAACATTTAGGATATCCATCTCCTCATCATCCTCATACTCCACCCACCATGCCTTAGCATAGGGCAAGCTCAATTCATCAGCACGATACTTGTACATCATTGGAGCATTAGGAACCACCTATCATATCTTGAACTATCACAGAATCTATGAGAACTGAATCAACTCCATCTCGCTTCCATGATGACCAACAACCCATATGGCTTGCCTAATCTATCACGTGTGCTTCTCATCAATATACCATTTAGCCTCTCACTATGGTTGCCAATACACCTAGTCAGGTGACAATTTTACCCATAGATCCCAGTACTCTTGGTCATTATGACTAGGATAACTCAGTTTTATCTCCTCAATTGCTCACCATATCAATGCATAGGGATGAGCATTATCCCACTCGCATGGTAGGCCCATAGGATGGGCTATGCTAAATTACTCCCAGCCCAAAATATGAAGCAGTAGATTGCAACCCAATACCTTCCACTCCTGCCTCTTCACCTCATACAACTTCATGTATACCTGAGCTAGCAAAGAAGGTACCTAAGCATACACCTAAGGCTCATCAGTCATATTGAACACCAACCTAATTATGTTCCAAGGGAACCAACATTTGATGTTTGTTATACACCAAAACATTAGCTAGCAGGAACATGACATAGGTTGGTAATACCTCCAACCACCTCTACGAGTATAGATCCAGGTATCATATGCCACCACCATTGATATTCACACACCTCCACTCATTATCAAAAATTTGACTCATATCATACCCCTTGTTATTTCCAGCTCGAACACACAATCCCTCCACAAGTACACAAAATATGTGGTGTATGTCCTCAAGCGTAACTTTCATCTCCCCTAACAGGAGCTAGAAGTTTCCCCTATCTGGATCTCATCACTCTACTAAGATAAAGAGGTAGCCCTCATCGACCCTCACCATATTAATCCATGCACAACCATCCAATCCCACTCACTACAACCACTCCCAATAGACCTTCTACAATGTCTTTTTCACCCCCAATAGGATAAGTGAAAACCAATGTTGAGCTTCAAGAATCCTTAACTACAACACACCACAAAAGCAAATGTACATCAAAATTTCATCCATTGCAAATAAAAAAAACTAAAACAACATTGTAAAATAAATAAAAGTGCTAGAATAACTTACCGTCACCACTCGCACATTAGCTCCAACTGCCATGCCAGCTCCCTCCATCGCCATCGCCAAGCTCTTTCACTCTCCTCTTAAATACCACTTCTTCAATTATTATATGTAAGAATGAAATGAAATTTCACCCTTATAGCCCTTTTATAGCTGAGCGGGCACACCCAAATGCACCTCTACATATGGCAAGCACACTCAAAAGCCCCACTATATCTATAAAATGACAGACGTTGTCTCATTTTTGTGGAGATATAAATGCAGGCATGTGTTTAATTTCAAAATGCTACAAAAGGTTTTAAAAGGGCCTAAAAACACAACAATACCCCATAAAATCATCACAAAATTCATCCAAGAATTCATCACATCATCATATCATATTTTTTGATAACATGGATTGATTTAGGTGTTTAATTTTTGAATGCAACCAAAATTTGCACAAATTCCCAAAAATTCTTCAAAACATCCCAAAACAATCCAAAATTTCACATCAATGCATTTACATCATCATTTCACATCATCAAGTCAACCTACATTATCAAGTGAACCTTGTATATAATAATTTACTCTAATAACATGGTGGTTGTAGTTATTGGTTATCCATGCAATTCGATAGGATGGATAGATCACCATAAGGACGCTTGCTCAAAATCATCATCCAACATCATCTTGTTTAAAATAAAATCAATTTATCCCTCAATTTTTAAATGCGACTGTGTTAAAAAAAAATTGCTCAAATATATCATAAATCCTCTCTACGGGTAAAAAGTGGAACTCTCTTACAAATTTCAAATGCACCAGGCCAATATTTAGGTTCAAAAACATGGTTTCGTAAGCAAGGTTGTAATACCTCCACCTCCACCACAATGTTTATCTAATGTTAGTCAAAAAAATTACACATCATACTGAAAGAAAAAATTCAACAACATAGAGCTGCAAGCTTACTGTAGTGGTAAAGGCTTTGGCCTTTCTTTGAGAGGTCTAAGATTCAAACCCCACTCAATATGAGGGGACCATGACCCCTCATAAAAATATGTGTAAACTCATTGAAAATTTTCAACAACATAGCTCAACCTCAAACTTGGGACAACAAACTTGACTTTGATTTTTGAACATCTGCATACATCATATGCATCCATTGCATCATCCACATTTGGTCAATTGGCTTGTGGGTTCCATTATTCACTCATTCGCCAATAGAGGGGGTAAATCCAAAATCACAAAATTTTAAAAATATTCTTGTGCGTTGAGGAAAAAGAATACATTTCTCCATCCCAAGTGTCTTATTTTTGCACTGCATTGTGTTTCACACAATGTAGTATAAAAAGGAGCATCTATAGACATCAAATTCTAGCCATTCATCATTCATTATTTATATATTTATAAATATAAATATTATATATATATCTTAGCCATCCATAAAAACTCCATCTTAGCATGTCATGTGGCAATCCTTGTCGCTCATTAAAATTGCAATCTTAGCTGCTCATCAAGTTTTAATCCTGACTACTCATTATCATCATTAAAACCCTAACATTAATCAAGAAATATATAAAATATTATTCAATTTTCATGAATAAGGGGTCGAAATATTTGTAAAGAGATATAAAACACATGAGTTATCGAGATTCCAAAGATTCGTACGATATTTTGCACAAACCCTATCCATCACCACATTCATCATTTGATAACTATCATTTTTACAAACTAGATCTAGATACTACATAGCATCCATCATAGTCTACAAATGCTTCTGGGTGTTTACCAAATATAGTAGGGCATCCATAATAGTCTACAAACACTTCAGGGCATCCCTCAAACACAAGACTGTGTCCAACGTGTCCTCAAACTTTTTTTGGCATCTACGCAACAACATTTTGAACCCTCAAGAGCATAGATCACAACAAGTATTGACAAGAAAACTATTTTATTTTATTTATATTTTTGTATTTTGTTTCATATTTCACAAACATTCAACCTAGGGTTTGTAGGTTTATATTTTATATTGAAGAGGGCCTCACATAGTGGAGGTCCATGCATGTGCTACTGATTCCTTTTTATGGTTTGCTTTTGTGCAGGTATAAGTGACAATTCATTGGATATTTGTTTGATCAAGCAAAAGGGTTTCACCCTTTTAATTATTGTATCATTAAAACAATCATATTTTGTAACCCCTTACGATTCAAGGTATGTTAATGGTGTAAAAGAAGATATCAAAGGCTCCATAAATCAATATAAAATCACTTTTATTACACATTTTGCTTGTTTTGATTTTTTATCTATTTTGGTGTTAATATTTACTATCTACACATCTCATTATCAAAAAAGTATGAAAAATGCTTTTGCATGTCTGCCACTTTCTCCCAAGTGGTATTTCTCTCAGAGTATTGTTCCCATTGGACCTTACATTGCTCCAATTTCCCTTTCCTCATTTCCTTGGAATGAAACTCAAGGATCTTCATAGTACATACCTCAATAGCCTCTGGATCCACCATCTACAATTTAGAGAAATCCCATACATGATCAACGTTAAAAATGTATTTTCTAAATAAATAAATATGAAATGTGTGAATCTTCAACAAACTAGGTGGTAAGGTGAGTCTATACACCATAAGACTAATATTTTATATGATTTTGAAGGGTCCAAAAAAACGAGGATCTAGTTTTGTGGAATTTATGGCACTCTTCTTTGGTCTCACCCTCAAAAACACTTTATCACCTAATTAAAACTCTCTTAGTGACCTCTTAAGATTGACATAACTTTTTTGATGATCAACAACTTCCTTAAGTCTTTATCTAATCATCCTTAACTGTTGTTCCATTTTCCTAACCATGTTTGGTCCAAGTACAACCCAGTCCTATAGATTATACCATGACAACAGTGTCCTACACCTCCTACCATACAAAGCTTTGAATGGAGCCATACCTAAGGTCAAATTATGACCATCGTTATAAGAAAATTCTACCAAGTACAGATAGTATTCCCATTGAGACTTCGAATCCATACAATACATGTGAAGCATATCTTCTAACACTTGGCTCACCATTTTAGTTTATCCATCATTTTTTAGGTGATGTCAAACTAATATTTAACCTGGTACCTATGACATAATGAAGAGCTTGCCAAAACTTAGACATGAACCTAGATTTCCTGTCTGAAATGATCATCTTAATAAAACCATGAAGCCTGAATATTTCCTTGGAAAATATATTAGCCACAACTATGACATAATCCTTGGTATTTCTAGGTATAAAATGCACAACCTTGGTCATTTTGTTGACCACAACTAGGATTGCATCATGCTGGAACCTATTTTTTGGCAAACCTACAATGAAATCCATTGAAATCACCTACCATTTTTATGTAGGTACATCATGTGGATACAACATTCTTGTAGGGTGTCTATGTTTAGCCTTAACCTTTTGGTATTTTAGGCATTAAGCGATAAATTTAGTGATGTCCTTCTTCAAACCTGGCCAGTAGAATTTTTCTTCATGTTTTCTCTCATCTTTGGTCCCCAAGGGTGAGCAAAATAGGGAGATCTATGTGCTTCATTCATGATTATTTTCCTTAGATCACCTACCTTGGGAATCACTACCCATTCCTTTAAGCATAGAAAACCATCCTTGATGCCAAAATCCTTATTTTCCTCTGGTTTCTTTTCTATTTTATCCCAAATTTGGTTGCAATACTCATCTTGATATTGCATTTCTTTGACTTGATCCATTAAGTCTACATGGATGCGGGTCAAGGTAGCAATGTATTTTCTCCTACTTAGGGCATTAACAACCTTATTTTCCTTTCCTTTAATGTATTCGATCCCAAAATCATATTCGGTGAGGAACTCCATCCATCTTATTTGCTTGATATTAAGCAAAGGTTGAGTAAATATATACTTCAAACTCTAATGGTTGGTTCTCAATTTGAAATGTCTTACCACCAGATAGTATCACCAAAATTTGAGAGCATATACAACTGTTGCCAATTCTAGGTCATGAGTAGCATAGTTAATATCATACCTCTTGAGCTTTCTTGAGCCATAAGCTACAACTGCTCCATCCTATAAGAGCACTCCATCCAATCCTTCTAAATATGTATTCGTGCATACTAAAAAATTACCCTAAGGGTCTAGAATATTTAAAATGGGTACCATAGTAAGCTTTTTCGTGAGCAACTCAAAAGTTACCTCACATTTGTTTGCCCACTTGAATTCCTTCCATTTTCTCTAGAGATTAGTTATTGCAGAGGCTATCTTGGAGTAATATTTGACATAACATCTATAATATCCAATCAAACCCATGAAACTCTGCACTTTAGTCACATTTGTGGGTGCCAACCAATTTAGTATAGCCTCTATATTATTGGGATCCATTGCTATCCCTTAAAATGATATTATATGTCCTAAGTATTGTACTTTTGACACATAAAATTCACACTTAGATAGATTCCATATAGTTGATTCTTCCTTAGTAACTCTAGCACAATTCTTAGATGTATGTTGTGCTTTGAATTATTCTAGGAATATACCAAAATATCATCCAAAAATATAAGGATGAATCGATCCAGATGCTTTCTAAAAACACTATTCATCAAGTTCATGAATGTTGTTGGAGCATTCATCAGTCCAAAAGGTAGAACTGTAAACTCATAGTGTCCATACCAAGTTTTAAATGTTGTCTTATGGGTATCCTCCTCATGGATCCTCAATTGGTGGTATTCAAACTTCAAATCGATCTTTGAAAAGATAGTAGCATCCCTTAGCTGATCAAAAAGATCTTCAATTCTAGGTAGAGGATATTTGTTTTTAATGGTTTCCTTGTTGAGCATTTTATAATCTATGCACAAACATAAGGAACCATCCTTATTTTCAACAAAAAACATAGGTGCACCCCATGGTGACACACTCGGTCTAATAAATCCCTTCAACAACCTTGTAGTTGTACTTTCAACTCTTGCATCTCAATGGGATTCATTTTATAAGGTGTCCTATGAATAGGTTTTTTCCTGGTTTTAATCTCAATTGTGTAATCAAATTCACATTTAGGAGGTAGTCTAAGTAAATCCTCTAGAAATACATCTCTATATTCCTAAAGCACTGGGTGTTTTCCAAACACCTCTTCCTTTTTTTCCTTTTCAATTTTATTTAACTTAACTACATAAATTATTCCTCCCTTTTTAATGGCTTTCTTAAGTTGCATTATCGAGAGGATCTAGGGTTGAAAAGCCCCTTGCAGGCTATACACCCTCTATATTTTCCTACCATATTTAGAATACTCAATCCATATATCCTAGAAATTGATCACAACCTTACATGCTTGCAACCAATCCATTCCTAAGACTATATCAAAAGCATGTAGCGATGCTACATAAAGACATCCAATGGTTGTACCACTAGGTAAGGTAATTTCAGTCATAGGATAACATTGATTCATAGAGTAGGTTTATCCTAAACCATACTTGACCTTCCACCCATGTGCCAAGATTCCTAGCCTTTCTAGTATATCCTTGATCAAACTAGTAGAAACAAAGCTATCTGTAGCTCCACTATCTATCAAAATTTTAACATTTCTACCAAAAATCTTACCCTTTATAAGCAAAGGAGTGGCTTGCCCTTCTAGATTTTGACTCCCTATCACTACATAGATCTTATGAGAAAGTTCCTTATGTGTAGGTTCTTTGTAAGCGGGTTCTTTTCCTTTCAAACTCGGTCCTACTCTAAGCAAGCAATGATTGGCATAATGTGGACCTCCACAATCAAAGCATCCACCCTTGGGTCTTGGATGTGTTTTTTGCTTTTGTCCTTCTACTTTCACTACTAATGGAGGATTAGGCTACCCTTGCGGTGGTGGCTTGTTATTATTGTTGTTACGGTTGTTATTATTTCCCCAAAATTTCTTCCTAAATTTTCCCTATTTCTTGTCATTTCTTTTATTTTGCCCTTGGGAACTTTTTTTTATCTATTCTCTCTCCCATTTCATGAATCTTGCATTGTTTCTTTCATGAGTTCCTTTTTATCTTACTTGAAAGCTCCTTCATAATCAAAATAGGATTTTAAATAAGTCTCAGTTTTCCTAGCCAAGTTATAAGCCTTTTGAAGGGTATTAGGCTCACATATATTCACCTCATGCCCTATCTTGGGATTTGCTCCTAGTATAAATTTATGGATCTTCATCTTCTCATTATACACAAGCACATACTTCAAAATTTTAATAAAATTTTGGTAATAAGCCTCCACCATCTTATTTCCCTATCGAAGATTGGTGAATTCTTCAAACTTCTTGGCATAAAAATGCTCTATGAGGAACCTCTATTTAAAGGCTACCACAAAATCCTCCTATTTTAGATCAACTGCTACCTTAATTCCTCTTTTTATGTTAAAATTATCCCACCAATATAGTCCAACACCCTATAAATGTAAGGTGGCATAGGATGTTTAGGTTCCAGTGGAGTAATTCTTCATATTGCAAAAGGTTTCCAATTCCTTCAACCAAGCTTTGGCTACATCACCACCTTCCTCTCCATTAAATTTGAAGGATTTTACGTGCTTCAAATCCTTACCCATTTTCACTTCTAACTATTTTCTTACCTATTGTGCCTCGATAAGAGGTTCATTAGCCTATCTAACCCCAGATATCCCAACCTATGAATCTTGATTCACTATGGTTTCCAACAATTGCTTTTGTATTTCCATCTATTCACAAAGTAGAGCAACTATTGTAGTGAGGTCTTCCCTCTCATTATTAGGATTGTTTGTACCTACATCTGAGGTCCTGACTTCAATATTAGTTCATCATGTTTACCTCATTTATGGGGCAACACTCACTACCCTTATCTTTGGTGGTATTGTCCCTGACCACACATAAGAGAGATAGTAGGGATTAGGTCACAATTACTTCTCCGAATTGTTCCTCCTACTACTAACTAATTACTCAGTTAACGTGAAAAATAATAGAACTGGGTACCATCAGCTACCCTAACCCTTGTGAGGTAAAATCCTTCTAATGTTTGTATACCCACAAAGTTTCTTATTCACCTAGTCCATTTATACCTAGGTTTTGCACAAGGAATCTTATAGTCCTATGATCCTATGCTCTGATACCATATGTCATGACCCGATTTCCTACATCCTAATTTCTATCTCATCTAAGAGTAATTTTTTTTGGAGATAAATAACATGCTTTTTAGGGAATTGATCCAGTATTACTTAACATAGAATTTTCTTAAGGGATGGCTAAAATATTTAGTGAATCCTATTCAAGTGACCTGACCCATCTCTACGATGAGCCCCTACTTACTCTTTTTCAGACTGTCAAGATATGCACCCATCCCTACAACTTATGCATATCAATTTAAGTAAGTGTGCTAGGTGTAGTTAAAATTAAGTTATCCATCCCATTCACTTAATGAGATAGCTTACCACTTTTAGTCCATAAAAATGGGTGCATGAATCTCTACATCATGCATAAGTCCTATGCAGGTGCACTAAGTACATTAGGAACAAGCTATCCATCTCATTTTTATAATGAGATAGCCTTTCCAAATTTAGGTTTCACTCAAACTCTATGCATAACCTTTCTAAACCCATAATTACTTCAAGCTAATAGAGTACTTTTCAATTGTAAATTGTTCTTTAACATGTATGACTTAATGTCATCTCATTCCCTTGGAAGTTATTAAGGATACATTCTAAAGCTATGCTAAAGGATTCTTAGTTAAATTTTCTCTTACTTTTTTTATGATGGTCATCTAATCTCTAATACTAAGTCATCATTATCCCAATTCTTCAAGATTTAGGGTGCATCACCCCATTCTTATTGTATATCATCCTACAATAGTTAAAGGTATATTTCATATCAATATATTTATTAAGTGGATTTCTCCTCCTAACTACTCTCTTTGGAATTTTTTTATCAAATATTTCCTTATTTTGTGCCAAGAATTAAATCCTTGTATACCTCTCGGATACTCACATCATCCAAAATCCATTTAAAGAGAGACTTTTACTTGAAAGGAAATAACTCCCTTATCCATGTGAATAACAAGAGTGGTTTAAAATTCATTAATAAAACTTCATACATTTTTCCTTGATAATTATAATCTCATGCTCAACATGTCAACTCCATATTTTTAATAAATAAATCTATTTAAAGAAAACTAAGTTAGATATAAATGATCAATTCCATATAAAGAATCTTGACATAGAAGATATATCAATTATCAATAAGAACTATCAAAGAAAGAAGATTTATGCTTCATTATTACATACAATTCACGTATTTACAAGTATCTTTTTCCTTTACACTTATCCTCAACATTCCACGATGTACCATCAGGTGGAAAACTAATAGAAACAATGATTTTAAAATATATTCCAACATTAGTTTCTGATTCAATTAAAAAGTACAATCAATACATTTCTATTTCACATGTTTGTTCTTACTTAGTTGTTTCTTGCTCTAAAGCCTTCTCGAACCCATTGAGAAGCAGATGTTAAAGGGATCAGGACAACTCCCCTAATAATGATAATACATTTCTAGAAATATAATCACCAATTTTAGGTTGCAAACAGCTAACCAAAGAAATCAAAAGCTTAATCATTCAAGTTATTTCATGTCATTCAAATTTAGTCAAATAGCCTCTATACATATTAATGCATTCCTAAATGCATGCATGATTTTTCATTGTAATCAACCAACCATTCCCAAAAACTTATTCATTCAAGCTTCCTTTTGGAAAACAAAAATTAGCAACATTTTCTTTCTTTTCTACAAGCAAGAGATTTATTTTTCTATAAAACCCATGTATTTAATTATAATGACTAGATTTCGCACCCAAGTCTATCCTTAGTTTAGAAATATCATTAAATAATCTAACTCATACCCTTTCTCAAGGGAAGCTCCAATTATACCATAGAGCACACAACTCATTCACGAATAATATACTTAAGTTATGCCTCATACATTGGCAAAACCACCTTACTCATGTTTTTAAACGTTGCACTACAATATACAACAAGAATTTTTTATTTCCAATGGTAATTGATGCTCAACTAAAATCTAATATTCACTGGTATCATAATATTTATGCTCCAAGAGCAATAATGATAAGTTAGTCCCTTGTTTTCCAACTAGAAGAGAAAAAGGTAAGTCTAGTTCATAAATCTAATAGATAATAACATGCACAAATATCTTTTAGGCCTAGTATGCTCCCATTGGAGCCCATACATTCAAGCTATGTTCAGGGTAAAATAATGCTCATGGAAGCTTAGTAGCAATTTTTGGTTACCAATCTTGACCTTCAATGAATTTTCCAAAAAGGTCACTTACCTAAGTTGAGACACATATGGCTAACTCTCCGCTATATGTTGATGCATTTATAAATTAATATAACCATAGCACAACCATGTTTAAGTAAGCATGAAATTCAACTTAATAATTATATGAATAACATAACTATTAGGGAGCTAAGCATTCACTCGATGCTTCTTACTAATATGGAAAGTACATATCTAGCCAAAGATATTTATTGAAATCTTAAAGCATCTTCTAAAGCATTAAAATATGTTTTTAAGACTACCTTATGCACTCACCAAGGTATTTAGTGTTGCTACAATTGTATAATTTTATCCATTATAACAGTTTCAGTCCAACAGTCAGACGTGAGTTCACCTCTCAAAATTTAAGGACTCAAAAAAGTATACTTCATAGGCATTAAGCAAAAGTAAATAATTATCCCATAATGAATGGATTTACGTTCATAAGGATATTCTAAGAAACTCAATTTGTCCCAGACATTCAACTGTTAGTATAGCTACCAATAGAAGAAGATTTTAGTTGGACAATGAAGATTTTTAGTTCATTCAATCACACACAGATTAATCATTCTTTCATATTATACATAGTGAGCAACTATTCTAGAAACCATTGGCTAAAATAAAGTTACAAGATCTACCTGAGCCTCTACCAGTATTTCAACAACATCCCCCAAAATGATACACTTATTCTCTCTCTTTTTTTCCACACCATTCTTGTCTCCTATTTTTTTTTTGTGGTAGAAGACTCCTTTTTCCAATGGCCTCCAAGCCATTTTTTGCCCGTTTCCTGACTCCCTTGGATGCACTCCTGTAACCATGTCCTACACTGAGGTTCTGCACCCCATTACGTTCATGATTATAGGCAACAACTAGATTATAAATAGTTAATTTTGAAAATGATCCCATAGATATATTAACAATCAAATTATAAAATTAAAACTAAATCAGAAGCTATTACCTTCGAGCTATTATTGATTAATAGCCAAGGATTCACTCAACAATATTAAGTCTCTTCACTTGATAAACCTTTGAAACAAATAATTCTTTTTCTTTCTTCTTGTAACACAAGAATCAAATTACATAAAATATTTCCTAACTTAGAGATTATAAATTTTAGTGCAATGAAAATAATCTCAAGGAGTATTATTGTTTTAACAGAGAAAGCACCCAAAAAGTAAAATCAAGAAAGTAAATATTTGTTTAGACATGATCTAATCAAGCAAACATAAATCAAGTAAAGCACAAAAGATATTTTCATGATAGAAAATCAAATATTAACTTTCACTCCATCGACTCCTTTGTTTTTCCTCAAAATAATCTCATTATCGATGGTTCATTTTCACATGCAAAACATAATATGCAACTATATGAGAGGAAAGTTCATCTTCCTCACAACTATCATATTTAAGAGTAATATTCATTTCCTTTTTTAATATTTCATTCTCAACGATCGATCCTTTCTTCCACCTACGGGAGTGATTGTTTCTATAAACATGCAAATCTATTAGCAGCATCATATTCTTATATAAAAAATAGGTGTTTACAAAAACTAAACATGAAATAGTCAGTCATTCCATCAACAAGATGCATTATATTTTTTCATAAAATATATGTTCTCAGAAACTAAGCATGAAATAGTCAGTCATTCCACCAACAAGATAATATAGTCAATCATGAGTCCATTCTACAGAAAGTTCACCAAGAGAGGGTCATGAAATTCTTTGTACATGACAAAATATAAAATATTTAGAAGGAAGCAAATCCAAGTAAATAATTAACCATCACTGACTTGGAAAGTAATAATGGATATGAAGATGAAATTTAAGGATGGTACAAGAATCCACCTAAGTTCCACACTTTCTATGTCAAGGATAAAAATGACATTGACCTAGACATCAAGATGAACCATAAAAAGTTGGGTGCCTTGAGAAAGTTGGGATATACTGATAAAAAAATTCTAGCATGGCAAAATATAAGGTACAAGACAAGCACATTGACTAGACTAACTAGAGATGGCCCATTTGATGACCAATTCTTTGCCATCTAGGATAGAAAAAACCCTACGATTTCCAAGAGGACCAAGACTATTAGTGAAGCTACAACTAGACCATCAATTTTATGAATACTGAGAAAGACATCAATCCCAAAAATCACTCTTTCAACTAAAAAAATGACACTACCAATGGTCAAGTTAGAGATAAGACAAACAACCGTTGAGAAAAAAAAAGAACTTTGAAAAGTTTATGTCAATATTAAAAAAAGTGGTACCGATCAAGGAGCAGTAAGAACAAATAAATCAAATCAAGAAAGGGAAAGTCACCCAAGAAGCCTCCCTTCCTAAGTTGGTAATAACAACATTATGACCATTTATATTACTATTTCTACTTCCATTCCACCCTCCATCACTCTCACTTCTTTTGCTTTCCTTTCTTCTTATCATCCCACTTATTTTTCTCTCCTCACCCCTTATTTTGCTACACTTCTCTCACCCTATGCTAGTACATCCTAATTTTCTCTTAGAGGCACGTCATATCCAACTATTATAATAATTTTCAGTGCCACTCTAATCATATTAGTTGTATCTTCATCCATCTAGGTCTCCATCATGCAATCATCAATACTACGTGCCCTATTTCCATCACTTTCATCTACTTCTTCACCAATGATGTCACTACTAGCTAAAACATTGGTACAATTATAATCGCATCCCATACCTTTTATATCTACCTCATTCCCTTCCATCACCATTTAATTAGCTTCACCAACCATATCCACGCACCCACCAAATCTTCCATGCAAAGCAATATATATCCTTCTATAAGAAATGGCGTCACCTATATGAAATAAAGAGATTGAGTCTACAGGATCACCTCCTCAAGCTAGTATAACTCTAGGGCTAACTTAGGCCTTTGCATGGAAAACTATCTACAACCTAGAGGAGACAAATGTTAGTAAGGCATTTGATGTCCTTGTCCCTAAGAAAAATAAATATAATATGAAATAAACATGACTTGAGGACAAAACCTCCAAGGCATCAATTCTAATATAGTCATGGCCGACTAGAAAGAGGATAATATTTATACCATGGAGACAACATAATTCGACCTCTCCAACATAGTGACCTCCCTTGTTAACTTAACTACCAAGGTTTTTGAGTTTATAGATCCATATCAAATGATCCAACTCACTAACCAACTTATACCTGGTGTAACCATGAAGTTGGGATGACTAGCAAGTGAGGATGAAGTATTTAAGAAGAATGAAGAGTTGAAAGTATAAGTGCAACAACTTAAGGCACAAAAGGATAAATTCTAGTAATAAAATGAGACTCTAAAGAAAGATACCTCATAATGATATTAATTGAATAAGTAGATTGAGGACCTCAAATTTTGATTTGTCAACATTAAAAAGAGATCACAACAACTAGAAAATCTTTAAACAACTTACATAAGGGCAAATCCAAATCAAACAACTTTAAGAGGCCCTATATAAAATAATTAAGGAGTTGATAGCTTCAATACCAATAGAGGCAATAGTAAACCCCAAGAATGATTTTGACATGCAATGGGTTAAGTCCCTTTGGGATAAAAGATCAAATAAAAATAAATAACATGTAGGAATACTTCATTTTTATAGCCTATGTAGAGCATAGCTTGAGTGAAGTGACAAAAGCCATCAAACATGTGGAAGAATAGCTAGTTGCTAGGAGGAATACCAAGAAGTACTAAAGCTTCTATCTCCCATGTTGACATCATAGATGAACAACTAGGGATGGACAGGAAGGAACTTGTCAGGAAAATCAAGAAGATTCCCTATGCCTAGGGAGACCTACAAGCTTGTAAAAACACTTTAGCATGTTTAAAGTCCCTAATTCAAGATATGATCAAATAAATTCAAAGGTTAGTTATTTTTGAGTTGGTAGACATATTTTACCTATAGATGAAGGTCTTAGATGATGATATTGTTAATGTCATGTTTGAAGAAGAAAAATATTAAGTCAATGAGGGAGACCCAACTTAGGTGTATAAGAAACTAGAGCCCATATATGCTAAATTACAAGAACTCAAGGGGAATAGGATGAGTTGTCAAAGAATATATTTGAAGATCTGATAAGAAAATTTGAAGGTCTAGCATGCATCCAATTTCCAAGTAATGATGAGTGACATAAGCTATTGGGGTTGCTATTGCAAAATATAGTATAAGAAGAACATAATGTGAATAATTTTACAATAGGGATCTCAATTTTGTATACTCCATGCCCATAGATAAAGGAAGTATTTAGGATATCTCACCTATTGAGATTGGCATACCATGAAGTCACCATAAATGTAGCACCTCAATGCTACCTTGGAATTTCTAATCTTAAAAGGATTTAAAAATAGTAAAATCAATTAGCCAATGCCTTCCATAACCCTCCAAAATTTGACTAAGTCCAACTTAGGTTTCAATTGGTTTAGGACCAATTTGCTTGTAGAGGACCTAATTGTTTGAGTGATTCACTTGCAAAGTGACCCATTTAAATCACAAGACTGAAGTGCTTATGGTCAACTAGTGATTCGCTAGCAAAGTTGGGTGATTCACTCACTTCCTAGAGTGAATTGCTTGCTAGCCAGAGGAGGCGTAAAAATGAATATATGGATCCTGAGAAATATCTTTTTGAGAGCAATATTTTGGCATGTAGTGGTACACTAACTCATTTTAAAATATTTCTAAGCATGTTAGACGTATATTTAGAGGAATCTAACATTTAGAGGTGTATTATTTTGTTAGAGATGTCCCCACATATTTACTTTTACTAAGAGTAACAATTTCTCATCCTAGGTAACTTAGGGAAACTATTACTATAAATAGGATCCATAGTATCCATTGTAAACATCTTTTATCCATGAGAATTCAAAGCTAAACTTTGTGAAACCCACATTGTGCTTTATATCTCATGGGACTATTGAGAACTTGGTAAGTCCTTATGCATTCTATCAGTGGCATCATTCTCCTATTTTACTAAGTGCATGGTGATTGAGGTATTACTCTTTTGCCCATCATTCACTTAGTAATATCCAACTAAATAAACAGAATAACTTTAATACTATTCAAATTCTTATGTATTGATTGGTCATATGCACTTTCTTTCTACAACTAAACAATGCAATTTATATGAATCTCTCATACCCTTAATCTTTTATGCATGTTTTTTTTTTGCACTTCAATTTTCATGCAATTACTATAGGTTAGAATAGGAGCATTTTTGGGGATAGTGGGGAGTCAACCTTAATTAGTAGGTTGGGAGGATCCATTGGCCCTTCCTTCTAAATTTGTTGAAACTAGAATTGGGGCACATCATTAAATTAGAAGTCAACACAATTTCCTAGTTCAACACTTCCATACTACCCAACTTTCCCTCATGAAAATCCTTCATTCTTTAAATATCTATATCAAGAACTTTAAATGCAATTGAAATGGATCCAATCCATATATCTATTAAAATTTGATGTATATACCAAGCCTCCTTTCGAATTCAAAACCATAGACAATTTCTACTTAATTTTTTTTCTTTTAATAAGCTATGTGTGGCTTTTATTGGGTATGCTTTGCAAAATAATAAAATGTTATATTGTTGTCAGGTCAATTAAACCATATCCAACTTGCCATTTAATCAAAGATATCCATCATATTCCTTAAATTGTCATGCTTTTGTAATTTTTGCAATTAGCTCCTTGACATCATTTTATTTAAGAGATAAAATCTTACTTGTACAATTACCTTCTAAATTTTAAGTTTACTAAGACAAAAATCAATATTATGATTGGCTAAATTTTATTTCACTTGGTTTCCTTCTCTATTTATTTGCTAATATTTCTCAAATATTGCCTCCAATAATAGTTGATGGACATAAAAAAATTATTTTTTATCCAATCCCCACAATTATTTTTCTTTATAGAATTAATGATAATTTGTGAATCCCCTCAATTGAAATATATTTTCGTCTCTTTTTAATGGAAATTTTAAATCCTATATATTTGTTTTTTGCAGTTCAATATGATAGTGAGTAAGGAGAGTTTTGCCTTTATTATTTTGAAAAACACCAACTCTAGTAGCTTTTCTTAGATTTCCTTAGAAATCACCATCAAAATTAATTTTGATAAATACAAATTATAGAAATTTTAATTTTATCATAGATTGAAGAAACTCCTTTGTGTTAATTTCATTGTCATGGATGGCCCTTTAATATCTTGTAACCAAGAGGATTAAACCACGTTTTCCACATTGAGACTTCTCGTGATGAGCATCATGTTGGTAATCATTCTATAAGAGAGTTAATAATATGATTTCAAACTTGGGCATAGTTTTTATAATTATTTTTACCTTTCAAGCCATAAATTCTAACAAATAATGGCAAGACCAATCTGCCAAAAAATCATAATGGTTTAGCTTTGAAATAATTAATCCAATAGTTCATTAACTCTTTTAATGTTCATATGTTTAAAAAACAATCCCAAATGGTGTAATCAAGGGGACGATAAAAAATAAATGACATGATATTTGTAGATCCTTCTTACACAAGGCACATCTAAGAGGTCCATGATATCCTCTTCATTCACCTATAAGACTCTTGCCTTAAACTTGTTCGAGGTATTAGATTGTTTGACAACTTGCAATATTAATGCAAGGACTATGTAAATAATTTAGTCTAGAGTGTGTTTGATATTTGAGTTATATAAGTGAGATGTCAAGTTATTAAGTGTGGAGTTATCTTAGTGAAGTGTCATGCTAGTAAGTGTAAGTTATGAGTTGTGTGCAATCATAAGAGTCTTTGTATCTATGTAAATATGTGAGATTTATTATTTTGTATTGAGAAATATGAAGAGATAGATCTCCTATGAGTGTGAGGAGAAGAAACGTTTATATAATTGCAAAGGTCAAAAGTCTTGTGAATATGAAGAGTCTCATGAATGTATATATAGAAGAATAAACATTATATTACATTGTATTGCTTTAATAATTTTTTTAATAATACATTTAAGGAGTTTATTGTTTGTTGTTGTTATGAGTTGATTTATGTGCATATAGGAAGAGTGTTAAACCTATGAGAATAGTGATTTTCTACCAAAACTACTAACTAGAGGAATGGTGAGGCCTTAGCAAGGGCCTTGAGTGACCAATCATTCTTCCAAGGAAGATATTTAGGAGTAGGAAATTTTGATTTCTCTATATCCTTATATCCCAACTTGACTGAGTATCCATCATATTTTGATAGCTTCTAAACCAACTTATCCTTCTATGTAAAAATAGGCAAATAGAACTCTTAGATGCATCCTTGAAGCTCCTATGCTATTTGTTTGAGGTCCTCTCCTTCAATTAGATTTCCAATATAATTCCATGATCTAGAGTTGGTACAACATAAATATAATTTGACCACTAAACCTTTACAGGCTAAACATACTTGAGTAAAAAAAAAATTATTTTGGATGTATAAAAGAGGATAAGGCTATAATAAAAAATGAGACCAAAGAATTATAGAATCCCCCTCATTTATTGAGCATATTTTATTTCTTAATCAATTACAAAATACCTAATATGAAATTTCATGTTGTTGAGCCTCTAGGGAGGGTTTGTTTCCTAAAAAAAATTATTTCACCAATAAAACTTATATATTTTTTACCATCTATATATTTCTTTCCAACTATTTTTTGATTTTTGAATAATCTCCAACCAAATTCCCCTAATTCCAATCTCATAAATCTATAATTTCATAAGCATATCCCTCCAATACTTTTTCCTTTATATGTCCTAGCTCACTTACAAAGAGGAAACCAAAAATTTTCTTCACACCATTTCTAAAGAAAATCTCTTTGTATTTTATGAAATTCAAATGCCATACATGCTAACAATCTTGAAAGTGACATAATATAATGTGGGCTTTAAGAGTTGTAGCCTTTCAACTATGGTTATGATAATACCTTTTCAACTTGTCAAACAAGATTTTAATTATATCCAAAATTGAGTCCTAGAGCTCCTTTCCTTTATCAAGCAAAGGAATACTCAAATATGTTGACAGGCAAATTTCTAATTTTAAACCCTAAAATCTTCACAATAATCCATTATAAATCTAGGATACTGTTAATGAAAAAGATCCTAGGTTTTATAGTATTAACCATCTAACAACCTTCTCATAGCTTGATAACATTAATTTAAACTTTGTTGCCTCACTAACTAAGAGAATGAGCTAAAAAAAAAGTAGCATAAAAAAATTGGAGATGAGATATAAAGGGACCATTTGTTGCAACCTAAATACCTTTAGTTTCTCTTTCAAAATTTTAAATTCTTTCCCCAATACCTCACCACTTGGAAAAGTCCATGGTATGATTTAAAGTACCCAACATGGGATCTATTGATCAAAATAGATTATTTTGGAGTGTTATAACATCTAGTTCATTCACACCAAACTTAATCAAAACTAAATTCTCTGAGAATATCATGTAGAAAACTCCAACAAACCTAGTTTTTTATGCTTTATTCACATATAATTTCATAAACATACCTAGTTCTTTTAGGGAATGGAGAGAATGTATAGCCTCTTGTGCAATGATTACACCATCAATGGTTTGATTGCCATAAAAAAAACCACCTTGTTCCTCTAAGTTAACACAATTTAGAATGCTTTTTAATCTATTTTGCATTAATTTTAAAATTATCTTAGAAATCATTTTCCAAAGGATTAGTAGACAAAAATTATCAAAATATTTTTTCTCTTCTTTCTTGAGAACCAATGCAATAAATTTGATATTAGTCTTACTTATCTTAGCCTTCCTTTTCTTAATCTCTTCAACCAATCCAACATATCACTCTTCAACATATCTAAAAAAAATAAAAATAAACTTACAAGAAACCCATCAAAACTAAGCACCTTGAAGAGGAAATTATCTTCTCTAGCTCCTCCATGGAAATTGTTTTCAAGCTTTCATTTTGTCCCTACGTGATAATTGATGGAATATTTTTAAAATATTGCATTAAGCCTCCTTATCTTGTCCAAAATTTAAAAAATATTTTTAAAATAATTAATTGCTTCCTTCCTTATTATTACTTTTTTCAATATTCTTCCATATGGAGTTGAAACATTTTTTTCTCAATGAATGAAAAGACAAATCTATTTTGGATGTAGCATAAAAATTTGTGGCAGTTTTGTCCCCTTCCTTAATCCATCTCTTGTTAGATTTTTTAGACCAGTATGATTCTTCCATTTAAAATACATTATGATAAATAAAATTTACTTTTTTTTGCATATAGATATCTTGGTCTATTCCATCAATTTCTATTATCTCTAGTAAATTGTTGAGCTTGAACTTACTTTCCTCTTTTCATTTAAATATATTACCAAAAGATTTTGCATTCCAAATCTTCATTAACCCCTTTAAATAGCTCATCTTTTAACCAAATTTGTACATATATAATTCCTCAAACCTTGCTTCATCCTACCATAACATAATCATTTGGAAGATAGTAGGGTCTCATAGCCACATAGATTGAAATCAAAATGGTTCTAGATGACCATTATTGAGTAAATTACATATGAAGACAATGGGTTTATGATTTGATCTTGCTTGCAATAAAATTTCCATAGAGATAGCATACTTTGTTTAAAACTATGTATTAGATAACAAAATCTTGTTCAATCTTTCTACTATATGTTTGCACAATCTGTCTATTTTTCCATGTACATTGCGAGTTAAAGGTCATTTGAATTGGCAAAAGAAGCAAAATTCTCTATTGAGTTCATCTAGGAGGACAACCCTTATTTTTTGAAGAACCATGTTGAACAACTTCTCACCCCAATATGATAATTATCAATCATTGAATTTGACAAAAATAAATTAAGGTCCTTGCATTATCTTTTGCAAGAAATAACTATAGTTGGAACATATATTCATTTATAACCTCAACTTTGATATTTTTCTCCTTGCAATAAAGACTAGCATCCCAATTACATTTTTGCTTCTAGCAATTGTCCATATTATTATTATTGGTTATATAGGAGAGTTGGTCACAACCACACTATTTTTAGTAATTGTCCATCTTATTTTCACTTATCCCATATTTTTTGTTGTATTTTTTGAAGCTTCTATAACAAAATTTGTTAGGCAATCCCCTATGTTCCAAATCTTTTTGAATAAATCTTTAAATCCACCGGCTTAATTTGTTTATTATATTAAAACAAACTCAAGACTATAACAACTTACTAAAAAAAAAAATTCAAGATACCATTTTCATTGTTCACTTTTTATTTTTATTTGTGGGTTTAGCCTCACTTTTTGTTAACACTTAATTATTATTGTTTTCTTATATCAATATTCATGTAAGTTTTTTTCCTCTTTGTCTTTTGCTTTAAGGGTCTTCTTTTTTATTCCCATGAACACTTTCTTCTTGATCAATCTCTTTTATTTTTCAAATTGTTTATAACAAGACTTATTCTAAAGTGCAAATAATAGCCTCATCTAGCTAAACATTACTTATTGATTATTTAAAATTATATGTTTATACAAATATATATTTTTAGATTTGGTTAATGTGAGAAACCCTTACCACCCATGCTTAGGGCTAGGCATCCCATCCCACCATCCCTCTCTTAAGGGAGAGAGTTGGATTTATCAATAAGGAATTTAACACACAATCACACACACTCTCGTTTGAACCTTGGACTTTTCGAAGAAGAACCATGACCCTAATCATTAGGTTGTCTCGAAGACTCTCTTTCTCTCTCTCTCTCTCTCTCTATATATATATTTCCAATTGGTTATATGGGATTGAAATGGGTCTCACTTATATTACATCATCACACATAGTGGTATTACAACAAAGCTTGGATATTATTTATGTATCCTTTGGCAAGATTTGAATTTATATAAATATATATTACAATAAATAAAAAAATAAATTATATATATATATTCAATTGATTATATGGGATTGAAATGGGTCCCACTTATATTACATCATCACCACGTAGTGGTATTACAACAAAACTTGGATAATATCTATGTATCCTTTGGCAAGATTTGAATTTATATAAATATATATTACAATAAATATAAAAAAAAAAAAAAAATTATTTAAATAAATTACAATATATATGAATAGTTTTTATTTATAAAATTATAAATATAAATTATAAAAAACTTCAACATAAAAAATATTTATAAAATATACACGTAAAATTTATAAAATTTATTAAATATATAAAAATCCTCCGTGTAATAGTTCAAAGTTTTTACATAAAGATCATTACAAAGGTTAATTATATAAATTATTATATATAAAACAATGTTATAGTTTTTTTAATTGGTTATTATGAGAAACCTTTATGACCCACGCACAACAAGAGTCTCTTTTCAACCATAATCCCTTGTAAAGCCGAGAGCTATACTTATCAATAGAGAATTTAACACAAAGCCACCACATACCCATCCCCCTCACACACTCGCCCACGCTAACCTTGGACCTCCCGAAGAAAAACCAAATCCCGAATCATTTTGCTGCACCCGAGTGCATAAAACAATGTTATATTATTAAGGTTGTATGTAAATTATATCATTTATTTAATAATTTAAAAAAAATATGGTTGAAAAGTTTTGTAATTTCTTTTTATTATTTGTTCTTTCATAAATTTGAATTAAGTTTAATATAATATCAAACCTCGTGACATTTAGGGTAAAGGTAGTAGTCTGCTAAGTGTGTGCGTCAACTTGATGACGATGCGGGTACAAACCCCGAGCCACCGGGGTCTCCCTCATTCCGTGCCATGTTTACCGAGGCGAGGTAGGGGTTATAATGATAGCACCATGATTTGATCCTACTATAAGAGGAAATCGGAGGCAATGCGACTTGACCGTTTGACCAGTTGTTCAAAAAGGGAAAGTAGTTGTCGATTCCTCTATGTATCAACAAAAAAAAAGTAGTTTTAAATCGTTAATTTTTTGCACTTACTAAGAGGAGACTTAGGTTTAAATCTTGAAGGAAAGCTTGTTTGGGGGTAAAAGTAGCAGATTGTCCATGAGTGGGGTAAAAGTAGTAGATTGTCCATGAGTGCACGCCAACTCAATAATAGTGGTTCCAATCCTCAATCACCGGTGGTCTCCCTCCCTCAATTCAGGCACTAATCACGAGATAAGATAAGAATTATTAAAGCAGCTTAAAGGTTTGAACCTAAATCTAATAAGAAAAAATAAAAAAAATTATCGATTTACCAATGTCTAAAAAATATATATACTAATAAAATCCTTTTCAGTATCATATAACTAATTTAAAAAAATTATAAATACCACACTCCTTGGTTTCTTCATAAGGCCCCACTAACACTTTGTCATGACCAAATATTACGTTTAACCTTGTTCGCCCTGATCGTGGGAACCAAAGCGCAACAACATGCAGTACTACGCAATTTGAATATAAAAATTACTTTTATATTCATTTTGAAAAATGATACTTGGGATCTTTCAACGCTACCTAGAGTTTGTAGCCTTGGAGCATGAAGAAAACCTTCACATTTCAGGGTGAAGGTGGAACTTTAAGATCAAAAGTTGCAGGGCACATCTATGCTTTGTTTATGCCTTCCACTCCAACTGCTTATTGTGGGTTTTGAGTCCTTTCAATCCAATCTAATCTGAGACCCCTTTCATTTCATTGGTTGGTGATGGAGATAGAAGAGATCAGGATGGTTTTGTCCCGAGCTTCACAGCTAAATGCAAAGATCAACGATGCCATTGAGAGAGCAGTCCAAGTTGATATGAATGTTAATAAGGACAAATTCGAACCGGGGACCTCTAGTTCTTCAAATGGGGAACAATGTGGTATGGAAGCCAAAAACCTTATTTCCATTCGACATGCTTTGGAGGTCTTGGAAGAGCAGCTTGAATGTCTCCAGGTAGCAAGAGCTAAACTTTTTGTTATTTATATAGAGAGGGGATAAATTTTTGTGAGAGGGTTATTTTAGATGGTCAGTGTTGTATAATTAGCTCATGTCTGATGGATATTTAGGTGGAAAAAAGAGATTGGTATCAATAAAATAGGAACTAGTGTGCACTATGAAATTCTGTAATTGCAGGAATGGACCATGCACAAAGCTGAAGGTACGATAGATTTTAAATTATATGTAATAAAATACCAGGTTGGTTGTCTGTTTGGGTGTGGGTCTAGTGGTAAGATGGAAAATCTTGTTGTCTCTAGGATCTATTTCAAGACCCAATGGGCATAACCGTTTGTGTTTATGCCGATCTGGGATTTAGGAGCAGTTTCATGGACGACACAAGTGCATAATTCATTGTGTTATGAGCATAAACAAATTGCTGGAGCCCAAAGCAAATCAATGGACAAAACATTAAATTACAGAGTTCAATGTGCCATGAACAAAAATAATTTGTTGTACAAGCAGAGTGCAAATATGACATGGATTCATACATAAAGAGAGCATCATACACTACAAAGACTGAATCAGAATTAGAATGCTATCTTTAAGGAACGTTCGGACCAAACCAATGGTTTTTCAGTGACAGCTGAAAAAAGGTTCGGTTGCACTAGGCTTGGCTGAACATTGCACAGGATTAGAAAATATAACAAATAAAATTGTGGATAATAATGTAACAGTGCTAAGTCCATTTCGATGTCTGCTTGCATATCAGTATGTTCTCATTGGTTAGTAAACAATTTTACAAAAACAGATGATTTAGCAGCTATCAACCATCTAAATAACCACAAGATCCCTTAGTGTTGTGTGATGATTATAGTCAAACAATATGGATCAGCTGGCCAAGTTGAAAGCAAAAATTGTCTGGTGCTTGGAAAAATATTGATGATTTCTTGCAAACAGTTGATTAAATGTAGATTCAAACCAACTGATTCAGGCTAATCACCAACTTACATAATCAAAGTTGATTCTAATTTGATAGTTAGTGTAAATATTGTTAATAACCTAAGAGTTGACACTGCCTTTTTTTTCTTGAAGAGATAACTCAAACTTGGGAGTGCTTAGTTCTTCAGAAGAGTATTGTGAAAGTGGTTACTCTTCATATTTCTTTTACCAATTTGTATGTTGGTACTTGATGTGGCTGCCTGTCTTGCACCATATCTGAATGCTAATATAGTAAGGTCAGGCTATACAACCTGGTTTCCTCAGTAATCCATGTTAGAATCTTCTGCACGAAATGTGTGCCTGTAATGGTCATAGAACTTTAGTGAGCAAATTCGGTGGAACCAAAGACAATACATAAACAAATTAGAGGGTTTAGGTGATATTGTGCAGATGATATAACTGATGCTTCTATTTTTGCAGTTTGCATGTGACAGTATGGGTATATTTTCTAATTCTTAATGATTCATTACAGAACTTATGCAATTTTCAGAGTAGATTCCCACTATTTCTATTCGCCTTGGAATTTTTTTTGAACAAGCAGGTAAACATGGCAGGGCATCTTACCATACTTTGCTGAGGTACTTTCAAGAGTAAATTTATCTTACCTAAATGTTTTAGCGAGTTCAAAAGTGGCCCTAACTATGACTGAACTACACAGAGTCTTCCATTGCTTTCCTACTTGCTTTAACAATATTATTTCAGGATATTTTGCAACAGATAATTTTCTATTGTCTATTAGCCTGCACCTGCTGTAATAGTGTTTCTATTGTCTGTTAGCCTGGCTGAAATACTTTGATACCTACATTTTGGCTATATTTAACTTGGTCTTTGAGAACTAAGTTCATTTTGTGTAATTCCAGGATTTTTTTTTTGCATATTCTGCAGTCTGTATGATGTAAAATTGATTCAAATTGGGGGATGGCAACTTGGCTAGGGGTAAAATGTACATGGGTCAAAGTTTGTTAAATAAAACACCCTTGATTAAAAAAAAGCAAAGAAGGTATCCCAGCTGATTTTATGAAAGTTTTCATGTTTAGAAATACTGTTTTACCCCTTTTTTAATAATTGTTATATGGGATTGAAATGGGCCCCAACCATATTACATAATGACTGTATTACTATGGTGTTTCAAAGAACCATATAGTGGTATTTTACAAAAATATTTTAGAAATTATGTATTATCACCTGGCAAGATTTGAACCGGGGTATCTACATTGAAAGTCTATGTTTTTAATCACTCAAGATCAAGCCATTTCGATAGATAAATAGTGTTTGTTAATACAACTAAAATGATTCGAAAATACAAGGTATAACTCACATTAAGATACCTAAGTAGATTTGTAACATCTGTTCTTAGACTCTGGGAAAAGGGATATTGGTAGAGTGGTAATAATTCTTGAAACAATTTATAACCATATAAAATATTTTTGTGGCCCCTTCCATTTGGAGGCAAGTTGATGGACATATTGAAATAATACTTGATTAATACCAATGCTTTGAATTCAAAAAAACATTAGCAGATTCTCTCAGCTGATTATTGAAAGTCATTTTCTGTGTAAGATTGTCAGCTAAGTAGTGCTTTGTAATGACAATGGTACAAAGTTGCAAATTGCAAAACAAATAAATGCACTTGAATAGATTTTGGATATGATATTTAGGAAAAAGCAAGTAAATTGGGACTGTTTTTGGACTTGGAAAAAGTTACATTGATATAGTTGTAATCTTTATTAGTGTGACCTCAATACATGAAAGAGCTTTTGGAGGTATTTTGAGGTAAATTTGTTTGGAAAAAATTAATTTGTCATGTGTATGAAGATTAGGAATGAAGTGAACAACTAGAAATATATGCGCACTAATTCATTTTTTTTCTTCCAAAATTTGTAAGATATTTGTTTGCATTTGATGATCTTTATGGATGATTCAGGCTCTGCAACAACAGCAGCAAGCAGAAAAGGAAGCAGCCCTATCTGACCTTGAAGAGAGCAGGAGAGACCTGCTGGGAAAGTTGAAGGACTATCAAGGGAGAGAATGGGACATTGTTCATGAAGCTCTGGCATTTGCGGGGGAGACAATGGATGAAGCTCATGACTTGCCTCTTCCCCCTTATCCTAGATTGCCGTCAACTAATCCCTCCATTGGTGTATCAAATGAACAGGTAGAGATCTACCATAAGAGTACAGGCAGTGCTAGGGAGAATGGTGCGTTGGATCAACTTGCATGGAGGGATGAAAATTATGAGCTATCTATTTCTGAGGTGGATGGGGACAATTTCAGCCAAACAGGGGAAGAAGTGATTGATAATAAGGACATGGAGAAGGGTCATAAAATGACCAAGAAAATTATGGCCATTATATGTAATAATCTATGTAGATTTATGGGTAGTCCAGTAGGTAAGGTGGTGATGGTGGCTGCAAAAGCAGGGCTTACAGCAGCTGGTTTGATAGCTGTTCTAAATTTGTCAGAAGCAGGGCTGAATAAGCAAAGGAAGCAAAGCCTCAATGAAGCCCCTAGTTCAATGGAAAAATCCATATCCTACCCACAGGCTGGGAAGAATCAGGATGCAACTGAGGAGAAATATTCTCCTGGGAAGGTTCTAATTAAAGATGATATACAAAAATATGTTCAAAAGGAAAATATTGAGCTTCCATTTGAGGAGGAAGAGACAGTTCCTAATGTGTTTTACGGTCGTGGCTGAATGCTTAAGGGTCAGTCTAGACTTTGTTTCGTAGAGATATTACTGGCAAAGGCAAACCAACTGCAAGGCAGACTTAGACATGAAAAGGAAGCGTTTTGAAACTTAATGTGCAAATTCATCTATTGGCAATCAATCTAGTATTCAATTTATAACAAATGATTTTCATTTTAAGCTGGTGAAACTTGGGTTCATATACATGCCTTGCGCTTTTCTGCTTAAACAATGTTCTTTACCAGCTTCCCAGAGGACTAACTCTTCTTTTTGCTGGAAATATGAGACTGGATGTTTTGGACTATGTATATTGAAAGATACTAGACACTGAAGCTTTTGGTGCTCTACTCAACTCTTAGAAAGGGCTGTTGTTGTGCTTTATCTGTGCTATTCAATTAGAATTTCATGGGCCTAACCAGTTGCCCTCATAAAAAGATCTGCTAAGATAAATAACTATGTTAGGAGTTAAGAAAACTGTGGGGTTGTTATATCATTGCTCATTTTTTAGGACACTAGATTGAGTTATAATTTGCATCAAGTCTGTTAGACTGCATTGTCTGGTGGATTCAAGGAAAAGCTCTTAAAGTCATTTTTGAAATACCTGCTTAATGCATAACTTCGAAATTGGAATGGACAGCTAAAGTGTCAAATTGCGGCAATTGCATAGCCAACAAAGAGCATAGCTCCACAGTTTTTCAGAAAATCAGAACATGTATTCTCAAACCACAAGTAATTGACTAAAAAAAAAGAAGCCGCAGCTTTGAGACATTCTGTGTTTCTAACATCATTTAGCAATAAACAGTGGTTGTTTACATTTGCATCAATGTGACTCAAGTAAAATGTCATTAAAATGTATATGCACAAATGTATTATGCAGACTTGCAATGGAATGCCTCTAGTGAAAGTTTGGTTCATAAATCCTGCAGTGCTATGAACTGTCTTTGAAACCCTGACCAACCAAAATGGAAACGACAAGCATTTGTAGATGATTATTCAAAATTTCCAACATTAGTAGTTAGTATTACATAAGAGTGCCTTCTTCAAATAGAAGTATTGATGCTTTACTTGGGGAAGGGATATGTATATCCTAAATTACTCATGTATAACATAATAAATATACTAAGACATTTATTTGTGCATCGATTCATTAGATGTTGCAAATCTTTCCCTGCAACTCCCGGATTTTTATATTAACACTTGCAAGCTCTTAACGAACCTTGTTCTTTAACCTGTTATCTTCCTGATGTAGAGTGTTATTAGGACCTATATGCTTTCCTACTTGTTTTTACATAGAATCAATTGCATCTTGTATGGCTGAAAGTCTATCACTTAACACAGGTCAATTAAATGGCATTCAAGCAGTATAGGAAAACCTGCCATGGAATCTTCAATTCTTAATTATAGATATTATGCAGTTGTATGTATGTTTTCTCTTCCATAACATGTTCTAGAGTCTTGAGGAATATCCACAAGTGCAAGGTTACTTGTTTGATTCTCAGCTTATGGAAAACATCTTTAAACTTACTTTAGTCCTGATGTAGAGCATTATTAGAAGCTCCATGTGTTTCATGTTTTTTGGATTAAAGTTTTACCTTTCATAGCTACCAGTTAGATCCTTCTAGAAATCAATAAAATAACACTCAGATCCTCTGGTAAATCTTGTTATGGTGTCTTCAACAACTAATTATAAATTGGAGCAATGTTTATCTATGATTCTGTAGTTCATTTTGGGGTCTTATAAAACTTCCGTAAATTTTGTTACAAAGATTGACATGTTTTATGGTAGATGTTATTAGACATTGAAACTTGCCTTTCTGCCTAATTCTGTTCAGACTATGAGTTAAAGAATAAATGCTATAACAATGTTGATCATTGATTTGTTTTTAGGACCAATAGAGATAACAACATAACAAGTTGCATAATCTAATTTGCTATAACAAACATCAAGAGAAAGAGAGGAATGAAAGTTGAACACAAAAATTGTCGAGTGCAATTTGTGCCTATGACTAAAGTTCAAATGGAAGGGGAACATTTCACTTTTTCCAACCTTGAGATCTTGGGCTGGTTCCTTGAAAATGTAAAAGAAACTAATCTAATTGTGCAAAAAGTAAAATCTAATTTAAGTGCATGAAAAGTAAATTTAATCTACTTTGCAAGGAAAAGGGTAAGAGAAAGAAAAACAAGAAAACAAAAATATAATCGAATTTTTAGTGATGTTCAAATTTGGTGCAATCAACAACTCCAACACATACTTGCTGTGATCAGATCTCCAAAGTAATCAATCATATCACAAAGAAAGGCGACTTATAAAGGGGAAAAGAGAAGTGTTACTAGTTCCAAGCATTCATAAATTAAAGGTCAAAGACAATCATCCATGAATGCCAAGTGCAATTTTTTGTTTAATTGATCTCAAAGTGTTGAGAACAATGATCTCTAAAGAGTAGCTCTACTATGTTGTATAGCCAAAGGACCCTTTCATTGAGAATCAATAACTTATTTATAATTGAAAAGTAAGTCTCATTCAAGCATAATGCCCAAAAAAAGGCATACAACTCGAGTGAGGTGTCGGTTGCTTTGAAAAGTCCCTTCGAGTGGGGTGCTTCAAGAAGTCTCTCCGAGCGGGGTGCTTCTAAAAATTTGCTCCAAGCAAGGTTCTCTAGGAAGCTATTCACACTCAGAATGGATTGCATTATCAGAAGCAAGGTGCCTTTGAAGCTCTAACTTGATCTCTCTTGTCATTCTTTGTCTCATTTTTTGTGGTGGGGTCTACTTGGTGACGATGGCAATAGTTTACTAATATAATCTTGGCGACTTGTGAGGACATCGATCTTGATTAATGAGAGATCCCAGAAGGTGCTTTATCCATTGGATGTTAGAACCTTATGTTGAATTCCCCTTGTAATTATTTTTTGGAGGGATCAACATTCCCATAATTTCCTAATCTACATTAGAGGGAATAAAAATTCCATTCATGTTAGATTTTACAATAGTTTCCATAAAAAATGGGATCAAACATTATCTCGTATTTCTAGAAAAGAAATGCATAAAACAAAGAACACAAAATATATGGGGACATCCATGGACACCAAATAACCTCATTAAATGGAAATGGAAATTACTCTCCAATTGATAATCAAAATGATTGGTAAGAGGGGTACTTATACCTAAATATAAATTACCTTTAGGTCGAGGTTGTGAGACCACCTTCAAGAACAAAAACATTACAAAAGTATATTTTCAAGGTTTACATTGACCAAAAGGAAAAATATGAACAATACAAGTGCAAAAGTCGATCATGGCCTCAAAAGAATCTTAACACCACATAATCCAACACCTTCCTTAAGTTGAATGGGGGACACATAGAAAGACCCTTACTTGTCATACCCCCTTAAGGGACACTCTCCTACCCTAAGTAGCTCCTGCATGCACACAAAAATGACCTTGGGCATAATCTTGGTCAGAAAGTCCACTGCCTGCTTTGATAAAGGCACAAAAAATGGATCAAGCATGCCACATGCATGAAGCCATCTCACAAAGTGCAACATATCTCTATGTGCTTTGTCAATCAATGAACACTAGATTGTGGACAAGTTCAATGGTGTTATGATTGTCACTGAATTAACTTTGAGGAATGTTAATCTCCTCCAAAACCATGAGCATCCACCAAAGATGCTTAGCTGCGTCATTGGTAGCACAATATTCAACCTCCATGGAAGACTGAGAAATAGTGGATTGGCATCTAGAACACCAAGTGATAGGATTTGAACCCAACTAAAACAACAAAAACTATTGCTAAATGGTTCTCTTAGAGCAAATATGCTAATCCTAGTGAGATTCTTATGATCCAAGTCTACCTACGACTTTATCAGAAAACCTTTCTTTCAATCTCATTGTCAACTTTCAAATAAAAAATCTTCTTAGCTTGCTCCAATCACAATGGCCCTTGGAAGAAGCTATAGAAGTCAATTGTCAATAAAAGCAATCGAGTAATGGAATTTCATGTTAAATTTCACAATAGTTTTTAGAAATAAATGGAATCAAACATTACCCATTATTGCTTGAAAATAAATACATAGAATGAAAAATAAAGAACATAAAATATATGGAGGTGTACATGGACACCAAATAATCTTACTAAATGGAAATAAAAATTACACTCCAAACAATAACCAAAATGGTTGGTAGGAGGGATAATTATACCCAATTACAAGTTACCTTTAGGTCAAGGTTGTCAAACTGACCTTTAAGAATAAAATATTACAAAATACAAAAATACCTTTTTCAAGGTTTACATAGGCCCAAAGGGAAAATATGAACAATATGAGTGTAAAAGTCGATCATGGCCTCATGAGAAGCTTAACCAACACATTCCAATAATTCAATGCATTAATATCCTTTACTAGCTCATTGTATGTGTCCCTCTAAAGATTTGTTGCCTATGTTTCCATTTGTTTCATTTGTTCATGCAAATCCTCAAGCCTACTCATGACCTGTTACAACTAATTTGATTGAACATCCTTTTCTTTTTTCTCCTCAATGACTTCAACAAGTTGCTTCACAAGAGAACATTAAGACCTAACAACCCTTTCATCTGGCTAATCCTCTATTGCACCTCCCCAACTATTTCTTGTAGTTTGGAAAGGTTATCTTCAAACTCTCCAATATGCTCAACCTATAAGGGATGTTTTTAAGTTGTCAGGATGACTTTGTCTATCAAACTCTGCTAGATAATCGTTGTGTCCCCTTCTTACCTCTAGTTACATCTTATTCTATTCTATCTTTGGAACCACTTGGTCCACCAACTCCATGCACTTCTTAAGGTATGAAAAACAACTCTTAGCATGTTGAATTTTGTGACCAATCATATACCAAAGGAGTTGCACCTGATTAGGTGTTGACACTTGAGACTCCAATTTTGCTATCATTGTTTTGCCTCTATCCATGCTTGCTTGAGCTGCATAATTTCATCATTTTTTTGCTTTTCCAACTCTTGTGCAATGACTTCCAGTTGTTCTTTTTATTCATGTAGAGCATGGTCCCTTACTTCCTATATTTACCTCATCTGGCTCATTTCATCCTTTGCTTGTCCTTTGATGGTAGGTACTCATTGTTTCATTTGTTCTTATTTAATTTCCAATTGTTGTTTTATAGCTTAGATTTCTTGTTTAGTTTTCTCTTTTCCATAGCTCTTATCAACTTCAAAAAACTTTTTCAACTCTTATTTTTCAAGCCAAATTGTCTTACTTGCTCTTTGTGATAATGCCTCTTACGCTCTACTTGTTTTCTATGCTCTTCCCTCTCCTTGAGAGCTATTTCCATTTGTTCATGCAATTGGGAAACCACTTCTCATTCATGCACAGTAGTTGCTTGGAATTGGTGTACATCCTTGGTTCTCTCCTCAACTTGTCCATTGTGACACCTTGCTTTGATCTACTCCTGACAATATGGTCTTCATAGTTAGGCATATTGGATTGAATATGTCTAGGATGTTCATAATCATGAATTGACAAAAGTATAAACAACTAGTCAATACTTGTAATCATGAATGATAGAATGAGACATTAGGATTGATGTCAGTCTATGAAGGGATTATGATATCATGCATAGTTAGGTGGGGGAGATTGTGAGGCAGAGGTGGAAGGAAGATCTACCTAGTGGATGCAATAATCCATTCTTTATTGAGTGTGGAGGACACAATGCTTAGAGAAAATAGACACATACCCATGTAATGCAACTGGTGTGGACTATGGAAATTGTTCAATGGATGCAAATCTATAAGAGAGTGGTGAATGATCTTATCTCTATTGTTGTAATAACTACACTTGGTGGTGGATGGAGTGCAATAGAAGAATTAAGGTGGACATCAAAAGTGAGAATTGAAGAAGAATGTAGGAAAAAATAAATATGTGAACAAAATAAAATATGATTCAAGAGGAAGCGAGGGAGTTGTGAGAAGGGGTATCAAGATTTTTCTATGCTTCTAAAATAGTTGCTCCTACTGCAACCATTTCTTCATTATCAAAATGACACATTTATTTATGTCTCTAGGGGAGCCATATCTTGAAAAACATCACTTTCACCTTCTAAAAAGGTTCCTTGATCTATCTTAGTGCATGTTGTTGGGGCCTTTGAGGTATTTACTCCTCTTCACTAGGTTTTTCATCTTAGATCTATAATGGTTTTTAGGCACTTACACCTTTCCTTTTCCTTTGACTTGTTTCCTTGGTACACGTTGTTCCTCTTCTTGTCTTTAGGTTTGGTTGAACTTCACCCTTATTTTTGGTGGGGCACCACATTCCTTTTCCCTCTTAGATGTACCACTTTTTATGTTGTAGACATGTTTTTTTCTCTTGTTTAAGGTGACTTTCACCCTTCTATTATTTCCTAATTGGGGTGACCTTGGTTCGAAATATAAGAAAAACTTTGGTCTTTAAAATGCTTTTCCACAAGAGTTTCAGCTGCATCAAGTTTGAAATGCATGTGTCTCCACGCAAGCATTTTATTCAAGCTCTACTTGCATTTCCCTATGAGGACCTTAAGGACCACAAAATTGACTTTCGCATTAGGGTCAAAACCAATTTTGACTCTTTTATAAAAAGCATGTCATTCCACTGGCTCTACATACCATATTTCTAGTTCAACTTCATATATCCTTTGTGCATTTATTCTTTCCCTTACTAGTTCTTATTTTGGTTCCTTTCGACCTCTAGGTTGGGTCTCCTTTCATTGGTGTACTATATTTTGTAGCCATCCAACACTTGTTTGAAAATTATATCCAAATTGTAAGACCAAAAATTAGACATCTGCTTCAAACCCAATTGTGTTAGCCTCACTTCCTCATGTGGATTGTAGTTCTTATGTTTAACCTTAACCAATAAATAATTTCTTGGCACTTTGCACATGGTGGCCCTATTATAACCTTTGAAGATTTTTTTATTAGTGCAATCAAGTTGTTAGACTAATTCAAGGCTATACATATAATTCAATATGCAAATTAGTAGATCACAAGTTTTTCCCAAATATCTATATATCCAAATAAAATAACTCTCTTCCCAAGTAGAAATCATTTAACAATATTCTTCTTTGAGGTTTAAGTAAAACCCTAGAAATTTTTGGTAGTTTGGGTCCTTCCAATCCCTACACCATGGGGTCATATGCCTTGGCATAAAACTCAAAAATATCTCCCTTTGTCCTTAATAGAAAGTTCAGTCCAATCACATAACAATCATGACTTTCCTTCATCAAAATTATTTAGTTGTAGCTCAAAGAACCATTCCCTCTTTTAATGTATAATTAGTCAAATCAAGTAAGATGAATACATTAAAGTGTGTGTTGAGGATACTTAGGCTTATCCATTTAAGCTTAAGTTATTATTTTATTAATTTCCTATTTCTTGCACTTTGTATTCATGTGAGGCATAGTATGCCCATGTTAGAAATAGGTTGTTATGTTGTTGGATGTTTAGTTAACTATTAGGATATGTCTTGTCTTCTAGCAGTTAGTTGTCATCCTTTTTTAGCAGATGGTTATATGTTAGTTAAGTGGTTGGCCATGTTTGGCAACTTGTTACAACCACTTAACCATGTAATATTATATTGTATTTCCTATATATTGCATTGCATCAATAAGAAAATCAGCTTCACATTGAGTTTCTACATCAATATGAGTTCCAAAAATTCTCCAACCAAATCCTCAATTCTTATGCAATGTACTTTATGCAATATATTTTATAAGATAGTCCATAATCCTCTTGAACCACACTTAAAATTGCTATGTGATAATTCCACACCCTTCTATCGTCATTTTATCCCAACAATGCAACCATCCCATATAATGTCATTTATGCATTAGATTTGAATTGATTAATACTTTATGGAAATTCAAAATGCTTTCCTTGTGGTTTCTCTAATTTATCCATAAGAAATCAACCCATATATCTCTACCGTATCTTTTGCATAATGTTTTATTTGACTTGGGATTGAAGGGATCCCATTCTCCATATCTAGCCTTGACACACATTATCTATCTAATGTCCTTTGATGAAACATAAATTGGTGCCTCATGATTATCTCTTGGGATTATGATGATCTTGTTTTTTTTGTCATATCTTTTGGTACAATACTCTAATTTATAGGCACTCCTAAACCTGAGGAACTAAAACATTTCTAGTTTGAAAGTCCACACTCAACTTATGGATGTTGAATTAGCCTATGGAAAAAAAATGTAATGCTTGAAATCCTCCTTCCTCATTGTGCTAGGAGGATATCAATATTTCCCTCTAAAACACCAACATATGGATCATAATAAGTTGACTTATGATACTTCACTAGATCTCTTCTCTCTTCACTATTTATCTTTATTGCTATCTTGGGTTTGAATTGGTTGTGGATGTTCATACTCTTCCTCCTCATCACTAGCCTCAAAATCTATCATCTTGTCCTTATGTGGTGCATTGGAGTCTATCATATTTTTTAGGGCTTGGTAGATGTTTTCAACCAAATAGTCACCACTTGTTATTGTAGTCTCCATATCACCACACAAGATCTTGAGGGTGAGGTGCATCAAGTAGGGAAAGCAAGCATGCACATCACCAAAGCAAAGTGCACCAATGAGAAGGATGCTTTGAGTAGGGTGCTCCAAATAGAATGACCTAACAAGATATTATGAGAGTGGGGAACTCCAAGTGAGATGGTCTAGGAATTGAAAAAGTGTTCATATGTCAAGAAGAATTTCATACATGAAATAGGATTTGGAAAATGATAAGGGAAATCAATATGAAAAATGAGAAATAAGAAAATGAAAGGAAAACTCAAAAAAGGAGTGAAGTTACCATGATAGCTTGTTGGTAATAGAAATCCCCTTGGAATTCTAAAAAGATTCACAACTTCCTAGATGCAAAAATCCCAAATTTAGTTGGTTGCAACTTCCCCTTTTATTTCATTGTCCCCCTTGAAGATTTTACTACCCCAAACTCTAGCCGATTTATTGAAACAAACAAGAAAACCCTAAAATTTATATGTTGTTAAAAGTCACACTCCGAAGGGATTTTTCCAAAAATCTAAATATTGCATTGTGTCTTTCTCCCTCGTGTTAAAATGGATTTCCCATCAAATTGAAATATGTTAACTGGATTGATGGCTATGAAGAATCTCCTCTAAGTGGAAACAAGGGCTTCAAAGTGTAAAAGGTAAACAAATAATTTAAAATTCACTATACTTCCTTTTATAGTGGTTGGGCCACTTTTTATTTTCTTTTACCTCTTCTATAAAATTTTCTTAAAAAATAAAAAAGGACATACAAAAGAAAATTAGAAAAGAATTGACGAAGAAGGGAAACCAAACATCTTGATTTAAGATTTTTTCTTGAATGAGACCATAATGTATTTGGGGATAAGATACTATAGTATAAATAAGGATTGGGGGTGCATATGATTTATAAATAACCCCACTAATTAATTAGAATAAATGTCTTTATCCTATATGTCTGGGTAAACGATAGTCGTAGGTAGTTGAGGGTTATATAATATTGGAATAAGGCACGTGTTGGATTTCATATTGGGGTATGGTGTGGAGTAGCTTACTTCCAATAAGGAGCATTGTATAGTGTTGCCCTACCTTTAGGGTTTAAATTATATTTTTAACACATTGGAGTATTCTATTATTGGAGTATTACTAAAATTTTATTTAGGATCCTAACAAGTAGTATCCGAGTAGAGAGTGAAGGGAAAAGAGAGGAATTTGTTGGTTATTTTTTAGTTTATGGATGAATCTTGTAAAGGTTTAGGTGTTACACATATGTATTGTTGTGGAGTTTCCACAACCACCCCAAGCTTCTTGGGGACCCACTTGTCATGTTTTGGTATTAAAGGTTTTTGGTTTTCTTTGGCTTGTAAGAATAGTGATGTTTGATTGTTTATGTTAATGATTTTAATTGCTTTAGTTATTTGATATTTAATGATTAATTAATCTAGGCATTAATGCTTAGATTAATTAAAATCCATTTTGATAAATAGAGTTTAATGTTCTTCATACTATCTAAGGTGATGGAATGTGTTTAATAAAGCAAGGTCTGACCAAAAAATTACCTAAAACAAGAAGAATATACAAAAGGTACAAAGAAATTGTGATAGAAAATAATATGCTATTATATACCTAATATAATTACATTAATTATATTATGTATATAATAGTAATACTACTATGATGTTCTAAAATGTTATTATAATAATATTATTATGATTATATCATAATGTTCTAAAATATTATTATTATAATAATATTATTATGATTATTTTATTCTAAAATGTTATTATTATAATAATATTATTATAATATACTTTACAAAGGATGTGATAATAATATGTTTGACCATGTTACGTTTGATTGCAGGAGAAGGCGATGGCGGCTATTCAAAACGATCGAAGGCAAGGGTGGCTATTCCAAAACATTCGAGGCTACGTAACGTTGGAAAAAGAGGAAGCGGTCCAAAGATAGTGTTAGGGTTTTAGGAGGACAACACATAAGACATCGGATTTTACAGTGAAACGGTTGAAACCAGAGGCATGCCATCAAACAAGCCAAAAAAGAAACATTAGTAGGGCAACCCGTAACCCTAATCGATGGGGATAAAGGTCTACCTCAAGAGCATGGAAATTTTTTTGTTGGTATTATGTAGCATGAGTGCTAGAGAAAGGAGCTCGATAACCATGGCAAAGGGTTGACAACACCATGACTATGTCAATGGTAGCCCCTTGACGTGGTGTTGACAACGTCATGACTATGATCGAACGCAACACCATGGTGAAGTTGTTTTGATAGTGCCATGGCTACGTCAAGCGTAGCACCACGACGTAGTGTTAACAGCACCATGGTTGCGTCAATGGCGTGATGGCCTCACTCGGTTATATGGAAACCAAAGTGCCCAAGATGGGGGAGGTCATCCCAATCCTTGGGCACGTTTGGTATGGCTTCGAAGAGATACCATCGGGCCTTGGTTTCGAAGAGCACATCAAAAATCTCGTTGAATGAGATTGGACTGCATTATTTTAATGTGAATGTTGTTTGATTATATTCAATGTTTTAAAGGAGGCCTAAAATCATAGGGGTTATACGATATAGTTAAATGTTTTATTATTATTATTCATTTTATGGGTGCAAAGGGGTGTTCTTGGGTAGAATGCCTATGTGATAAGAGAAAGGGGAGACATAAGGAGTTATGTAAGATTATGTTTTTGGTTTTATTATTGTTTAAAATAATGTTTAGAAGTGTTATTTTATTGTATTAAATCATAGAAAATGATGATGGATTATTTTATTATATCCATTTATTATTTTAATTGTGAAAGAAGTTGAAGCGAAAGGACTTCTAAACATTATTTATACCTTGCTATCCTGCTTGTTTAGGGGGGCTGGAAATGATGTAACATTCCAAAAAGCAATAAGAAAGAACATTTTTCAGATTTTGAGAGGGTAGCAAATTTTTGTGAGCAAAATCAAAAGGAGGGTTTCTAATCATAAAACTAACGTTTTTAGTGTCTTATCGTTTCTACATTTTAGTGACTTCTATCCATTGTCTTATGCCATGAAATGGGTTGCAATAGGCGAAGGTCAAGATGATGCAGTTTCTCTATTATTTCCTTTGAGTCTTGCACTTGATTTAATAGTATTGTGCTTATGTTGTAGGTCCATTAATTCAGGTTGTTTTAGGATTACCTCATAACTTGGGATTTTGCAGGGAGGAGCTTGCTGAACTGATTTAGAATTTGAATTTTTTAGCTAACCAAATCTGCATTGTTTATTTATTCATTTTTGTTACGCTCATTTTATTTCAAACATTCAATAATTTCATTCTGGTCCATCCAGAATTTCAGTTTCTTTTATTTCCATTCTGGTCCTTTTCCAGAATTTTTGCTAATTTCTTTTTAGTTTCATTTCTATTCTGGTCCATTTCCAGAATTGTTAAGCTTTCAAGTTATTTCCATTTGGGTCATTTTCCAAAATTTTTGCACCTCCAAAATTCATTAATCTAAGCTTCTAGATAAAACACGTGGTTTAGGAGGGATACTAACCTACTATTTCACATTAAATTAAGATAAGAAATGAAAGCTAATTTTGCTAACATTGCTAACATGCTAACTTCTACTAACTACTATTAGGGTAGTGGCATCAACATAAGGAAGATAAAATAAATCCAACTATCTAAAAATTACTTCATCTTAAAGGCACAAACATTTAAATGAGGTGGACAACTCCACATTTTATCATTTGAAACCTTTTAAGTGAAGATAAAATACTTTACTAACAGGGATTCAGGGTAGCATCAATCTAAAAAACCCTAAAAATAACTGCTTTTATTTTACACTAGATTTTCAGTTAGATATTTCAATCACTAAGCATTGTTTAGAACCAACAAAGCCCCCTTGTTTATGGTCACATGCATTATTGAATTATTTTTGGCACTATTACAATATTTAGATATTTTACCAGAACCTTGGAGAAGTTGAATGTTTGTCATTTGGTTTTTTTTCAAGAAAGAGTTTTCTATCCAATACTTTGTATGTGGTGGTATTTTACAATTGGGAAAAATATACACTCAACATATTTGGCGCTAGAAGGAGGGCCTTATTTTATGCTTTTTGATTTAGTTTTTTTTTGCTAATGCTAACGTGGTCAGTTTTGGTTCAACAATATTGTGTTTGCAAGTGCAACATGTTACTCTTGACTAGTTTGTGAGAAACCTTAGTAGAATAGATTTAAGTTTCTCAGGATGGACCCACCTAGATGCATTGCTACTAGGTCTAAAACCACTGAGGAAACTTTTTTTCAAAGTCTTTCTCCCAAACCTAGGAAACTGAGATACAAAATCCATGGGATTGAAATCCTATTTGAGCCTTATGATACATTAGGGTTAGAGACGCTTTATCAAGATTTGGAAAGGCTAGCTCTTAGACCTCTGAATCTGAATACCTTTAGTGGGTGTGCACCCATTAGTTCCACCACAAGAGCTACATCGAGTGTACCCATCTCCGTCATCTCGAGTATGTCAACTACTTTAGTAGGGTCATTATCTTTGGTTAATATGGCCCAACAATAGCAACAACAACCTGTTCCCTGGTTTGGTACCCAAAGTTATCCGTTAAGTATACCTAAGGATGTCCATGACATACTTAAGCAACTTGAGAGGTCTATCCCTAATTTTATCCATGATGGTCCCATTTCAGCTGAAGAGCATATTCAAATTTACAAGGACCATATGATTAGGCAAGGAGTTAGTCATGAAGATGTCACTTTTTGACTCTTCCCTAATAGATTTGACCAAATGGCTCATGAATGGTATAGGAATCTTCCTGTAGGGTCCATTACATCTTGGGCCCAGTTGGAAGCTGCATTTATTAATCAATTTATGTCATTGCTAGATCCTACCATCATGTATAACCAATTTGTGTCATGCAAGAGGTATCCTAATGAACCTATTAGAAAATTTAATGCCAGATTCCAAAAGCTTTACACAAAAATGACTCGTCATTTTGTAATAGATGCTACTATGGCGTTGTAATTATACCTCACAATATTAGACCCGATGATAGCCATGTTTACTAGGAGAAATACTCAAGTTACAATGCTGGCCTTAGCATATGTTGAAGCCATGACTATTGAGCAACAAATGACACTATAAGGTGGCACTATGCCTCAATTTACCGTGTTAGGGCAATATGGCCCTTAAAATAAATTTGCCATGATGAATCAAGTTGTGACACCTTAGATGACCATGATGAATGCTTTACCATATCATTAGTCATACCAATTCTCTCCTACACTTCCATATTTTTTAACATACCCTAATGCTGCCATTCCACCCACTCCACAAATGATGGCTGCTAATCAGATAACCTTACCAGGATTTGAGGTGAGTAGTAATCAGGTATCAAATGTGTATCCCATGGTTGTGCCTCTGTAGGCCAAGGGTCCATGGTGGATCCAAAACACATAGAGTCAAACCTTAGTGCCTAATCCAGAGGTTTCTAATGTCAAAAATGTCAGTGGATCTGGGGTTGTCATGTCCTAGCCACAAGTTTCCAATTATGATATGGAAGAGCTCAAGAGAATGACCATCAAATAGGGCAATGACATAATTCGGTTACAAAAATAAGTTGCCCAAAATCCCATGCCCAATCAAAACCAAAACTATAGGAGAACAGGATCGTACAATACACAACCTAACAATGGGTGCGTACCCAATCTGGTAGCCAATCAGGATGATGCATTAGGGGATTGTGATGAGTCAAAATCATGTGATGAGGAAATGAATCACTATTGCCATAGAAAGTCAAACACTTTAGTGTTTGAATTTATTCATTATTTAGAAAACGACGAGATGGAGGAAGATATGAATGTGTTAGGAGAGGAAGAGGATGAAGCCTTGGAATCTCAGGCCGCTAAACATTTTGGAAAATCCAATCACAAGTATTTTACTAGGAGTTCTAAGGATCCCAAAATATCCTCTACTCCCCCAAACAACCCTTTAGTTCCTCCTGATACAAAAGGTGATGTGAATCCACCACCTCCATTTTTGGAAGCACCTAGGAAAATGCCAAAAGTTTCAAATCCTGGAACATCCACTTATAACTTGAAAGAAGACATGAAAAGGACCAAGGCCAATATATCAATGTATGAGGTCTCTCAATTGTTGGGGTAGGATAAAATCGGGGGAAGAGATTGAATTCCCCGAGTCAAATTCATGAGGTTAAATCTGTAGAACCCCAACTTGCTATGAGGAAAGAGAAACTAGAGGTACCCCATTTTCTCATAACCATTAGGATCACAAGTAAGAATTTACACAACTGTTTGATTGATTATGGTGCCTCGGCCAACATCATGCCTCTTGATATAATCCACAAGCTAGGACTTAAGCCTGTTCATTCGAATAGTAAGATGGTCCAATTGGACAGATCAATGGTGGATGTAGTAGGTGTTGTAAAATATGTCCTAGTTTAGATCAACTCAGAGCCTAGGGTCCAAAATTACAAAGATATCCTTGTGCTAAATATTGCTACCAAGTATGGAATGGTTTTGGGTAGAGGTTGGAGCAGAAATCTCAATGGTTATATGGTGATTGATTCCTCCCATATGTGGTTGCCATGGAGAGGAGATGCAAATCAAATACGGGTAGACAAAGAGCCCATACTTAGGGAAATTATTACAGAGTATAATAAACCCAATGAGATTTAGTTTACTGGAAAAGAAATAGGGGTTTACAATTTTGACATAGAAGACGTAGTCGAAGGGTCCCAAAACGATAATCTTTACCATGGTATGTCGAAAGAAAAAAAGAGGGTGTAGACCATAAATTTTGATGGGTTCAAATCAAAACAAGGTGCGGGAGCTGGGGTAGATCTCACATGTCCTGGTAGTAAGCCTTTGATTGCTACCTATAGACTACAGTTATCGACCACCAATAATGTGGCGGAGTATGAAGCCCTAATTTTTGGACTTCAGTTAGCCCTAAGAGAAAAGGTAAAGTGCCTTAAGGCATCGGGAGACTTAGAGTTAGTAGTCAAACAGGTCAAGGAGCAAGATACCTGTAGAGACAAGAGGTTGAACCTCTATAAAACAAGAGTGAGGGAATTAATTAATGAGTTTGATGCTTTCAATATTTCCCTCATATCAAGAAAAAATAATAAAATGGCTGATTCGTTAGCCGTAGTGGCCTACATGCTTTCGCCTGCTGACCATAAAAAATGCAAATTTTTTTTCATAGAGTTAGTGCCTAACTCCTCCATACCAGACAATATCATGAATTTACAGGTCTTTGATAGTGATAGACACATTTTTAGTTTTGTTACTAATTATGGTATATTTGAAAATCAGGTTATAGACGAAGAAGAGAGGAGACAAGTAGAAGTAGGAACAACCAGAGTATGGAACGAGATGCCAAGTGATAGGGCATCTCTTGAAAAGTTATTTTATAGTGGATATCAAAAGAAAAAGGAAATAAAAATACCATCCCCCAAGGAATCATGCAATTCAGTCAATTTGGGAAGTGCAGTAGATTTGCGTGAAGTGTTCATTGCAAAGGCATGCACACAATGAGAGGAGTCAATAGCTTAGGTTTTAGGAGAGTACATTGATTGCATATCTTGGAGCTATGAAGAGCTGAAAACATATGACCAGAATGTAATCATGCATACTATTCCTCTGAAGCTTGATTCCAAGCCTTTTAGATAGAGGTAAAGAACGATTAACCCAATCCTAGAGCCCTTGATAGAGAAGGAAGTGAAGAGGCTGCTGGAAGCCAAAATAATATTCCCTGTTAGGCATTCCACATGGGTGGCTAATATTGTCCCTGTTAGGAAAAAGAGTGGAGAAATTCGGTTGTGCATAGACTTTAGAAATTTGAACAAATATTGCCAAAAAGACAATTACCCATTACCCACCATTGACGAGATAATCCAAAAGTAAATGGGTCTGAAATGATGTCATTTTTGGATGGATACTCAAGATATAATCAAATTATCATACATCCAAATGATAGGATGAAGACAACCTTCACCATGAAGTGGAGAACATTTGCCTACCGGAGGATGCCATTTGGTTTGTTGAACGCTGGAGCCACTTTCCAAAGAGCCATGGATTTTGCATTCAAGGGGCTCATTGGTAAGTGCATTATTGTCTATGTGGATGATTTTCCTGTCTTCTCCAAGAAGAGGGAAGATCATGTTAAAGACTTGAGGAAAATACTCCAAAGGTGCAGGGAACATGGAATTTCCCTAAATCCAAAAAAGTGTATCTTTGGGGTAACAGAGGGTAAGTTTTTAGGGCATGTCATTTCAAAATATGGGATTGCTATAGACCTAAAGCGGATAGCCGCTATCCAGGATATTCCTCATCCCAATAGCAAAAAGGAGCTTAGGTCATTTTTCGATAAGATTAACTTTGTGAGAAAATTTATTTTAGGTTTTTTCGAGATTGCCAAGCCCCTAAATGATATGCTAAAAAATGATGTTCTGATAAAGTGGACTAGTGAGAAAAGGGATGCCTTCACAAGCATCAAGGATGCTATTTTCAAAGCCCCTATTATCATTAGTCCAGACTATGCTAAACCATTTTATGTTTACACATTTGCTTCAGATCATTCTTTTGCAAGTGTGTTAACTCAGAAAAGTGAAGACAACATTGAAAATCCTATAGACTTTCCGAGTTCTCCTTTGAAGGATGTGAAGCTTAGGTATTCTGTATTAGACAAGAAAATGTATGCCTTGTTTAAAACTATAAAAAAATTTAGGCATTACATTGTGCATAGTAAATTTTTTGCTATAGTTCCTGACCCTGCAATAAAGTCCATGTTACTACAGAGTGAGCTAGGTGAAAGAAGGGGGAAATGGATTTCTACACTTCAAGAATTTGACTTAGATATAAATCCCATAAAGATAGTGCGTGGACAAGGTTTTGTCAAGGCCATCGTAGAAATTGATCCTTTAATAATGTGCCAAAACTATGAGGTTAATGATATCACTATAGAGGAATGGTACGTAGATATTGTATATTTTTTGTTAAATGGTAAGTGCCATTATCATTTGAATTCCACCCAACATAGGGCACTATGCTTAAAATTAGATAGATTTTTGATTAAATCTAGTGTGTTGTACAAGAATAATCACGAAGGAAATTTTCTTCGTTGCATTACTCAAGAGGAAGCAACCCAAGTACTCAAATAATTCCATGGTAAGTATGGAATTGGACACGGGTCAAAAAATGCGACAACACACCAGATTCTTAGAGCTGGGTATTACTAGCCCCACTTGCACATACACATGTAAGAACATGTCACATATGCCAAGTGGCAGCCAACAGAGAGCGGAACACAACAATTCCCTTGCAGTTAGTGGTAAAGACGAGACCATTTGCACAATGGGGATTAGACTTTGTTGGGGTGATAAATCCTAACTCATCTGATTACCATAAGTTCATCCTCATCGCTACTGATTACTACACAAGGTGGATAGAGGCTATACCTACTAAGAATGCCATCTCCGAGGTTGTGATTAGATTTCTAGAATAAAACATAGTCACTCGTTTTGGAATGCCTAACTCCATAGTAAGTGACAACAGTTCTGCCTTTTCCTATTTAGAATTTGCAAATTAGGTGTACAACAATAAGGTGAGTCTAAAATTCTCTTTCAATTATTACCCCCAAGGCAATGGTTTGGCAGAATCATCAAATAAAAATTTATTATGCATAATCAAAAAATTACTTGAAAAGAACCCTAGATATTGGCATAGTAAGTTAAAATTTGCCCTTTGGGCAGATAGGACCAGAAGCAAGGAGTCAATTGGGACATCTTCTTATCACTTAGTCTATGGGAAAGATCCTATTTTTCCCATTAATCTGAAATTGCAAACTTTACATTTTATAAAAGACTATATTGGGACTGATAATAAAATTGAAATCAGATTAACACAATTAATGCATTTTGATGAGAAGAGGGAGGAAGTAATGCTTCATTTAAGCAAAAATCAATACATAATCAAAAGATGGTTTGATAAACGGTCCAAAATAAGGCCTTCAAAGTTTCATATTTAGTTTTGTTGTGGGATAAAAGGCATGAGAAAAGAGGAGAACATGAAAAATTTGATTGCTTGTGGCTAGGACCTTATCTAAAATCCGAAGTCCAAGGTGAAAATAGTTTTAGATTAAAAACCTTGGATGGAAAGGATTTGGCCTTACCCATCAATGGCCTTCATTTAAAGCATTATTTTTAGGCTTAAGGATAGAGTCATTGTATTATATGTATAGTAATCAGTTTGCTTTATTGTTTGTCTTATCAGTTTTATTTCTTGTTTATTTTGTTTTATTTGATTTCAGGAGTTTTTAGTGTGTCAAAGTTGTCCAGTTTTGGATTTGATTGTAAGAGTAAGAGGTAAGCCTATGTGTATACGAATGTAAACCAAGACTAAAAGGATGTGAAACATTGGAATCATATGGTAAAAGGGCTTGAAAATGTGAATATTGTTTGCAGCTCATGAAGCATGAAGTCTTTTATTTTTGCATATCATCCACCCATGTCTCAAGGGCACATTCTTATCACATAAACATCATGACCAATCCACCTCCATATGCTAAAGCCAAACAATGAAAGTGAAGTCCAATTATCTTGGGATCAAAGGCACAAAGAACACTAAGAAGATCTTAGGTTTAGAAACTGTTGCCGAAGTTGTCATGGGTCTATCACATTTCTGTCCATGTCCAACATCTTGGGTAAAATAATATGAAACCATACCTGGATGGGGATGTGAGGCGAAAAGATAATTCTGGTCTATCGCACCCTGCACATAGTCCATGAATAGTGGTTTTTACCACTACAATATTTATGCTCATAAAACAGTGGTTATCACCACTAGCATGATTTACAAATTAGAGTAATAAGGATAGGGTCAAATTCTCATCATACCTTGGTTGAGAATTCAATTCCCCAAAAATCTAAACTGAATTTTAAGGATCGTACTACTTGTCCCTCAGAAGGATGGGTAGTCATCCCCAAAATTCTTTAAGGAAAAAAATATAGAGCAAAGCCAAGAAAAGAAGACTGGACTATGGGGTTAACCTCCACCGGGGATATAGATGCTTGACTGACAATGGAGTACACTCATGCCTGGTGACATGACTCTCGTAAGGTTGAGATTTATGTCCGCCATGAGGATAGATTAGTCTGATGACCTCATCCATAACCGGTTTAATTATTTTGGTCAAATATGAGAGCAATAAAGGATAGGATTATATTCTCATCACACCTTGGTTGAGAATTCAATTCCCCAAAGATCTAAGGTCCACTTGCACACACTGACCCTTGATGATGATGGCTCATAACCAAGATCTAGATTTGGTCAATGAATTCATCGCACACACATTTGATCCTAAGATGGTTAGAAATTTTTGAGGTGTTTGCCCAAGCCACCATAGAATGTGTTGCCCATGCTATAAAAAATTTTACCCTCAAAGCTCTCCATATTCATTGCGATAATTCTAGTCAAGTAAAATTGGTGATGCAATACAAAAAAGTTACAAAAAATAAGGTGTGGAGTACTTCACACACACAGAGTTAATATTGCATGATTCTAATATTTTGTTGTTCTTATGAGTCTATTGACATTATTTATGTATTTGTTGACGCTTGTTGCTTCCTGGTTTGGAGTGTGTTTTCAAAATTTCATTTTGGGTTCTCACCGAAATGCTTAGGAGCATTTCCTAGCAGAGTCGCCATTTTGTTGTGGAGTTTCCACAACCACCCCAAGCTTCTTGGGGACCCACTTGTCATGTTTTGGTATTAAAGGTTTTTGGTTTTCTTTGGCTTGTAAGAATAGTGATGTTTGATCGTTTATGTTAATGATTTTAATTGCTTTAGTTATTTGATATTTAATGATTAATTAATCTAGGCATTAATGCTTAGATTAAATTTAATCCATTTTGATAAATAGATTTTAATGTTCTTCATACTATCTAAGGTGATGGAATGTGTTTAATAAAGCAAGGCTTGACCAAAACATTACCTAAAACAAGAAGAGGATACAAAAGGTACAAAGAAATTGTGATAGAAAATAATATGCTATTATCTACCTAATATAATTACATTAATTATATTATGTATATAATAGTAATATTACTATGATGTTCTAAAATGTTATTATAATAATATTATTATGATTATATCATAATGTTCTAAAATATTATTATTATAATAATATTATTATGATTATTTTATTCTAAAATTTTATTATTATAATAATATTATTATATTATATATAATAATATTATTATAATATACTTTACAAAGGATGTGATAATAATATGTTTGACCATGTTACGTTTGATTGCAGGAGAAGGCGATGGCGGCTATTCAAAATGATCGAAGGAAAGGGTGGCTATTCCAAAATGTTTGAGGCTACGTAATGTTGGCAAAAGAGGAAGCAGTCCAAAGATAGCATTAGGGTTTTAGGAGGATATCACATAAGGTGCCGGATTTGACAGTGAAATAGTTGAAACCAGAGGCATGCCGTCAAACAAGCCAACAAAGAAACATTATTAGGGCAACCCGTAACCCTAATCGATGGAGATAAATGTCTACCTTGAGAGCATGGAAAGTTTTTTGTTGGTATTGCACAGTATGAGTGCGAGATCAAGGAGCTCGACAGCCATGGCAAAGGGTTGACAACACCGTGGCTGCGTCGATGATAGCTCCCTGATGTGGTGTTGACAATGTCATGGCTGTGATCGAACGCAACACCATGGCGACGTTATTTTGACAGTGCCATGGCTACATCAATCGTAGCACCATGACGGAGTGTTGACATCGCCATGGCTGCGTTGATGGCATGATGGCCTCACTGGGTTATATGGAAACCAAAGTGCCAAGGATGGGGGACGTCATCCCAATCCTTGGGCACGTTTGGTATGGCTTCGAAGAGATACCATCGGACCTTGGTTTCGAAGAGCACAAAAAAAATCTCACTGAATGAGATTGGCCTGCCTTATTTTAATGTGAATGTTGTTTGATTATATTCAATGTTTTAAAGGAGGCCTAAAATTGTAGGGGTTATAAGGTATAGTTAAATGTTTTTCTTTATTATTCATTTTGATGGGTGCAAAGGGGTGTTCTTGGGTAGAATGCCTATGTGATAAGAGAGAGGAGAGACATAAGGAGTTTTTGGTTTTATTATTGTTTAAAATAATGTTTAGAAGCGTTATTTTATTGTATTAAATCACAAAAAATGACGATGGATTATTTTATTATATCCATTTATTATTTTAATTGTGAAAGAAGTTGAAGCGAAAAGGAATTCTAAGCATTATTTATACCTTGCTATCCTACCTATTTAGGGGGGCTAGAAATTATGTAACATTCCAAAAAGCAATAAGAAAGAGCATTTTTCAGATTTTGAGAGGGTAGCAAACTTTTGTGAGCAAAATCAAAATGAGGGTTTCTAATCATAAAACTAACATTTTTAGTGTCTTATCAATTCTGCATTTTAGTGACTTCTAGCCATTGTCTTATGCCATGAAATGGATTGCAATAGGCGAAGTTCAAGATGATGCAGTTTCTTTATTATTTCCTTTGAGTCTTGCACTTGATTTAATGGTATTGTGCTTATGTTGCAGGTCCATTAATTCAGGTTGTTTTATGATTACCTCATAACTTGGGATTTTTTAGGGAGGAGCTTGCTAAATTAATTCAGAATTGACTTTTTCAGCTAATCAAATCTGCATTGTTTATTTATTCATTTTTGTTAAGTTCATTTTATTTCAAACATTCAATCATTTCATTCTGGTCCATCCAGAATTTCAGTTTTTTTTTATTTCCATTCTGGTCCTTTTCTAGAATTTCTGCTAATTTCCTTTTAGTTTTATTTCTACTCTGGTCCATTTCTAGAATTGTTAAGATTTCAATTTATTTCCATTATGGTCATTTTCCAAAATTTTTGCACCTCCAAAATTCATTAATCTAAGATTTCAAATAAAACACATGGTTTAGGAGGGATACTAACCTGCTATTTCACATTAAATTAATATGAGAAATGAAATCTAATTTTGCTAACATTACTAACACACTAACTTCTACTAACTACTATTAGGGTAGTGGCATCAACATAAGGAAGATAAAATGAACCCAACTATCTAAAACTTACTTCATCTTAAAGGCATGGACATTAAAATGAGGTGGAAAATTCCACATTTTATCATTTGAAACATTTTAAGTGAAGATAAAATACTTTACTAACAGGGATTCAGGGTAGCATCAATTTAAAAAACCCTAAAAATAACTGCTTTTTTTTTTACACTGGCTTTTTAGTTATATCTTTCAATCACTAAGCATTGTTTAGAACCAGCAAAGCCCCCTTGTTTATGGTCACATGCATTATTGAATTATTTTTGGCAATATTACAATATTTATATATTTTACCAGAACCTTGTAGAAGTTGAATGTTTGTCATTTGGTTTCTTTTCAAGAGAGATTTTTCTATTCAATACTCTACATGTGGTTGTATTTTGCAATTGGGTAAAATATACACTCAACAGGTATTCAAAAAAGTCAAATCTAGATTTATTGGAAAGAGGACTTCAATATCTTTCCAAAAAGTGGTCACATTAAAGGGTTGGATCAATATCATAGGAGATATGACAATTTTAATTTGACCATATGATTCAAATTTTCATAGATTTGGACATGCTCCAAATTAGGGTCGAATCTTGTAGAGGGTCATTTACTTCAAATGCATCTTTAAACAATGTAAATCTAGATTCATTTGAAAGAGGAATTTGAGATATTTTCAAAAAGTGGTCATATTAGTGATTTAGATCAATATCATGGGAAATATGGTAATTTAAATAGACCCTATAATTTAGAATTTTCACAGATGTATAATTTTTGCAATCTAGATGAGGAAGTCAAATTCTAGTTTTTGCAAGTGGAAAATGTAGACATGGAAAATTGACCTAGCCAAATGAGTCAATTTTCCCTTAGATACCTAGGAAACCCCTCAAAGTTTCTAAGTGTAAATTTTGAGCTTCCCATCCCTTAATTCAACCCATTTTCTTAGCTTTTCCAAAATTATGGTTGTCCAATATCTACTACGAATTCACACAAAGTGCTTTAGCACCGATTTGATCCTCAACGATCAAATTTCATGAATTTGAGATCGTCTTGGATAGATCGTGAATTCATGATTTTAGGGGTTTTCCATCAAAGCCCTAACCATCGAGCTAACCTTTATATTTTTGAGTCCTAACCCTAATTTTTGAATTTGTTTTCTTTCTCGCCTCACCCTCAAAACCTCTATAAATAGAGGCATTGAGTTTTCTTTTTGACCTATCAATGATTTATCATCTGTACCCCATATGTGATTTGTCATCTATAATTTGTGCTATCTGCTATTTGTTATCTCCCATCCATGATTTATCTATGAGTAACTAGAAAAGTTGTGATTTGTGAGCAACTATAATGACAAATTGAGTACAAGTAGATCTTTTGCTTCATCAAAGGAAGGAGAAATAGGCTTGCCCTAGGGTACTATTCCCATCTTGGTTTTTGCCTCCACCTATTTTATTTCTCTTTCATTACTTTTGTTCTAGTTCCATATTTATAGCCATAGATCCTTCCTAATTCTGCTGCATTAATTTTATTCTTTTAGTTTTAGTTGTTTGTTTCTATTTATTATTATTTGTTTAAGCATACATTATTTAGTATCACTTTACTACTTGCATTTAGATAATTATACTCCTTTTCTTCTCCTCATTTTATTGCTTTCATTTCATTTATTGTTATAGGTAGCATTTAGATCATTATACTTCTTCTCTTCTATTCATTTTACTACTTGCATTTTATTTACTATTGTTAGATTGAATTTAAGTCTTCATACTTCTTCTCTCTTCCTTTAATTGTGAATTCATGATCCATCCATATGGGGCACGAATTTGACAAAATCTTTGTTTCGTCCCTCTTGTGTGTTTTTGCATCTACTACAAATTCATGACCGTCTTTTATGGGGTGTGAATTTGATAGAAAGCCTTTTTGGGTGTTTCGATGCTTTACTTTGATCTTATCCTAGCCATAAATATTTTGTGGCCTTTATGTAAGGATTTTGAAATCGGTTAAGGTAACTTGGGGGCAAGGATCCCTTCATTCTATTAGATTTTTCTTACTACAATTTTCATCTCTGCTATGCTTTCTACAAAACCCTCATTTATTTTCTCTGCATTTCTTTAGCTTTCAAAAAGATCAATACATTTAATGTTCATCACATAGTCAACTAAAAGGACAAAGGGAGCTTGACTGTCATGCCTATGAGACTAGTCTTCATAGTGGCCTAAGTAGACCCCCAAATACTAATAACATATTTTTTCTAGTTTTTTGTCTCTGTTTGTAGGATTGCTCGAATTTGTGTCGTGGTTTTTGAGGCATGAAATTGGATTCACTATCATGGGTTTTAGGGCACAAATTCAGCATGGGGACAAGTGTCAAAAAATATAAGTGCCCGATTAGTCTATTAGACTATTTTTTGTGTCATACTATGTGTTTTTATTTCTTTCTATTTTCTATCAACAACAAAGGAATGGAAAGTAAATTTTAATCTCATTTTGGAAATAGTCTTAGTTATAAGGAAATCAAAGTTCATTTAAATTTTAGAAATTAAAAGAGAAATCTGTTTATTTTATCTTTAGGCATTGGAAGAGAAATTGCATATAGATTATGCATCTAGGGTAATTTGTTTGTGCACTTCTTTTGCACCCTTGTTGAATGAAGAAAAGTTTATTTTATTGTATCTTAGGTGCAGTTATGCATGCAAAGGAAGAGTCATTGTTAGGATAGCTTTTTTTTGTTTGCATCCTTGTTTTCTTGCACCCTTTTTACAATATTTTCAGTTATTGTAGGTTTATTATTTTTAAGGCCAAACTTAGGTGTTTTTGAATTAACACATCAAACCCCACCCAAACTTGGAGTGAGTCCTTAAAACACTCCTGGTGAACCCAAAAATTTCCAATCCTGAAGTGTGAGGGCCATAACCCATAGTTATCTCAGCTCCTAGAGAATTTGTCGAGAATCATATGTCGAGGTTTTTCCGCTCATACATTTTGGTGAACATGACATGAACACCTCCTTTGTGACCATTAGGAAATATTTTCCTCAATTTTTTTTTAAACTTAAAATAATACCACTTAATTTTTTTTGTGTAGATTAGATTATTAATTAAAGACTTAACAATTCTATTTTTTGTTACAATTATATTTTCTGTTTTCTATTTTTTGTTAAAATTCTATTTTTTTTTGTTTTCTGTTAAACTTTTGTTTTCTATTTTTATTTAAATTTTATTTTTTTTAAATTTTATTTTCTATTTTATATTTCTATTAAAATTTTGGTTTATGTTAAACTTTTGTTTTTTGTTAGAATTTTGGTATTGTTTTTTCTTAAAATTTTGTTTTCTATTTATATTAAAATTTATTTTTTCTTTAAATTAAGAGTTAGCTAATTAATTAATTAATCTCTTTCTTTCCAACCTTATTTGATGACCATCTTTCTAAACTTCCTTGTCATTTTAAAATTCATTCTTTTCCCTTTCTAAATTTTCTAGTATCTAAAAAATGCTTTAAAACTCATAAAAATCAAAGTTCTAACAAAGAAATTAGAGAGATGTTTCACATGTAAACTTAATCACCCTCAACAAGTTACTTTGACTATGAAGCAGAGAGGATGCGGTAAATATAGAAGAATTAACAAATGAAGACAAAGTAGCAGCAACAACAAACGGGGATAACAACCCTAACACAAACGGATCCAGAGGAAGCGACATAGTCAACATCGATTAAAATAGCAAAAAATGGAGACACTCCTAACAAGAAAAATGGTAGAGCCAACATCGCCATAACGGGTGTTCCAAAAAAGGGTGGTCTGAGTCACGACATAGAAGGACCCTGTCTCACTCGAACCAAATGGGAAGAAATATGTGCTGTAACAACCCAAGTCCTTCCTACTTGATTTTCCCTTATCAAGCTCTTAAAAGAAAAAATTTCAACCATTCTTAATGTTCATTTCAGTATGAGGTACACAAATTCTTATTGGGTACCTATTTCACTGCAGTCGAAAAACCCAAGAGATTGAGACTAGCCAGATCCCGCTACTTGATGCTTGAGGTGAACTTAACCTCTCAATCCGAGAATTCAAGTTTAGGTAGGGGTTTCACATCTAGGGCCCATTTCACCTAGAGGTTGGATGCATATTTTCCCCAATTCCTATCATGACTACATATCATGTAGGATATAGCATGTGCATGCCTGAGCTAGACGAGTGTCCACCTACCCTGGAGTTTGTCTAGGATCCACCATAAACCTGGCATAGGACCTGGTGTTGTTTGAATTGATACTATTGACGATTTGATATCCCATTCCATCTTGTCGTTGGATAACCCTCAATCATTTTAAGTTCAAGAATCACCTCTTCATACTATCAAAAAATAACCTAAGAGTGATGCCCATATCATCCTCCTTTACCTCCCGTCCTGACCTTCCCATCAAGATTTTGATAATTCCTGAGTATAGATATTTGTCTTCCTACAAACATATTTAATGATTGAATATATAGATTGTCTTTCCCACAATCATAAAGATTTACCATTCACATTCATGTTTTCTTTAGATTTTTCTTCCACAATCTCAGGATTTAAAGAGGTTAATTTGTGGTTTATAGCTAAAGTTATATGGGTGAATTTATATAATAGCTTGCTTTAAATTATTAATGGTCTAAATAATTTTTTTCTAAGAAGAATCATATAATTTAAGTAGTGTTCAAGTCAAAGTAGCACGTGAGTTTAATACCACTGAAATGCATATAATTAAACAATGTCTAATTGTAAACTTCTTTGACCTAATAAACATATTAAAGCTATACAGAATATAAAAGAACCTAGCATGCATAACTAAGTTAGCAAAGACATTTAAGTATTAAAAATACATAAATGATATTTAATTATTAATTTTTCATTTACGAGTCCAAGTTTCGCTATAAGTTAACTAAGTTAAACAATATGTAATTTAACCAAATGCAAATATAAAATGTCATCATAAAAATCATGTAGCATGTAAAAGATTTTAATTAAATATTCGTAGCTTTTCAATCAAATAATCGATTAACACAAAAGGAGAAACATGTGAACTGTTTTCATCTAACATTATAATACTATCATGTTTCATCTAATTTTTATTGACAATACTACTACGTTCTCAGCATTTTCCAAAGCTTAAAGCATAACCTCTAGCAATCTTATGACATCTATATAACCATATACTCATACATTAAATATTACAAAGACTGTTCTTCTATACTAACTATTGGCTAGGTCATGCATGTTTTACGGTCTTGCTTTTACTCGTTGCGAATATACGTTTATACTTGAACCTTACTTCTTAAAATTTTTTGGTAAACTAAAACACCTATTATATTTTTTTAAGTTCTTCTTTGCACATATATTGAGAAACCAAATCATAGTTCTACGTTTTCAATAAAAAGATTAGATTTACTACAGGTATACGCTAGCTTGGCGGTGGTTATCAAAATAGGGCTAGGTTAACATACCCGAATGTCCTTCTGACCTCGTCTTTAAATAAACTATAGGTTCACACAGCTTTAAACTTTTTTGAGTTGACTCATTAAACAATATAACACTACAATGGTTACTACATATGTAAATTCAGCATAAGATTTTTTTATCGTTTTACCCAACATATGAAATTTAGATATTTCTTATCATAATGAGTATGCTGCCCTGCATGAGCTCCAAATTTCATTCCGGTGCAATATTAATTAGGATGATGAAAGCTCTAATATATAGGATTGGATTATCTTGACTTATAATCTCTGCCCACTACTTCTCTTAAGTAATTAATTATTTTACGAATTTAAAAGAGAGATGGGTACAAGCCAATTCTCAAATTGCAATAGAATGCATACTAAAATGACTCATAAAACCAAAATTGAGATCAAAACATGTATATAGAAACCCGAGATTAAATCCGAGTCAACTTATTACATTTAGGTTTTCTTGTGGAAAATAAAACCATCACACCACTATGCTTTATTGCAATCAATAAAATAGAGTAACCATACTTCGTAAAACCTGGGATGGAAATCTCTAAGAGGCATTACGGTAAGGCTCATGCTGATGGGTGTATTTTTTAAACACTTCAACTAACAAAGTATACAATATGATTAAAGTTTTACCTATTTTTTATTTTTTGAGTGTTACAAAGTAATTTTCTTCGTTCTTAGAATACTATTGATTAAATTAAATTTCTCATAATTTATGAACTTTATTTACCTTGATTAAACATATGCATTATCCAAAAGGGATTGTCCAACTGTCTAGACATTGGTTCATTCATTGCCAATGGCGGAAGTTTAATTACTAACACAACGTTTGAGTCATGCCATAACCGGACATTTCCCAAAGTCACTCATTGAATCAATGATGTCTACATTTCATTACATAAATTTCGTTAAGGAAGAACAACGTATATTAGTTTTCTTATCAATTTATCAACTATTCCAACAAATACAAAGACCTGACGTAAGACATTCATTAATAATGTTTAAACTGTAAAGTCTCCATATTAATAATAATCAATAAATTCTTGACAAGGCAAATCTAAGATAGCCAGACCAGCTTATGACAAAAATATATATATATATATATATATATATATATATATATATATTTGATAGCAAACACAAAAGTCATTCATATTATACAAATTTCGATGGAGGTATTAACAAGGCAGTTGTTATAGTTTAAATAGAAGTCCACTTCATATTCTATCATCCGTGATGTACCAAGAATGAGCCTTGCAGGGGATCAGAGCGGCCAAGAAACTAGTGTATGCAAACTACCTTAGAATACTTACGTATAATGCATCTTATATCAGTTCAATACACCCAAATTTCCTAATTTAGGTTCAATAGATGTCTTTATTTCCCAAACTAGCATTCTAGAAACTCAGTATATAGTTTAATTAACAGAAGACATTAATAATTAAGCTTCATTTTCTACTATTAACCATTAAAGAATACATAGCTCCTTTAAAATCTAAATAAAATTACATAGGCAACAATCACATCAAATAAGCTCCACATTATAGCAACAATATACTCAACAAATAATTAAATGTAAGAGAAGCCAACCTATCAAAGCGGTAGTCCTTTGAACTCCATCACCGGTAGATGCTTCATTGGACTCTCTATCACACTTTGCAACCCAACTTTTTTTTTCCCTCTTACCAAAATACTTGCTTTCCTCATAGACCATATTTGGGTCTCACGGACGTAATTAAAATATTTCATTTCATTTCATTTCAAATAGATGATTCTTGGATGAGATTAAGTGACATTTGTGCAATCTCATACAAATGTTTTCTTTAAAGGTGAGCCAAGTGTACAGTTCGGAGCTTTACATGACATAGGTATTTTAATAGTTTAAATTAAGTTAATATTATTAAAGAAAAATAACCATTATAATTTTATTCTTCCATTTATGTTTTGGTATATATATATTATTTTATATATTTTTTATTTTCATTATATTATACATATATTATTTATTTATTCACTTATATATATTTATATATATAAACTTATTAATATTTATTTTATTATTATTATTTTTTTAACATAATGAAATATATATATTTTTTGAATGAAAAAGCCAAAATTGTATTAATAAAGCTTAATCATACAAAACTGTGTGGGTGGGATTAACACACCCCAATCAACCAAGAGAAACTATTACAATTAGGAAGAAAAGTCACACTAACTGCAACAAACATATCACCTAACATATCTCTGTACATAATATCGGGGAATCGGCTATCGGAAAACATAAGAGCAACAATCATGTAGAAGTAACTGAGACTAGTGACGAGGAGTTGCAGATCCATGATCCCGGTGCATTCTGCCAATGGTTCATAAGTTGCCGAAGGTATTGAAACTCCATGTTGACTTTCTTAATTTGGGCAAAAATCGCAACCAGCAATCATAGAAAACCTTATATTTATCAGACAGTGAAAAATACAAAGAGGATTCTTGCTGGGAAAAAATAACTTTGTTGCGGGTTTTCCATATGTGGAAGAGAATAGCAATTTTGAATATATGCCAAACCACTAAAATATTTGTGGAGAACTGAAGAGGGTCTCCCAATAAGATATGCCTCCAGGAGCATGAACCAGCAATAAAAGGTCTGAAAAATGAAAGAATCCAAGACCAAGCCTGTCTAGCCCGAGAACATTCCCAGAATAAATGAACATAGTTTTCCTCCTGACCACAGAACTTACAAGAGACATCATCAACTCCCAAGTATTTCAGGCACTGACCAATAGGCAAATCTTGAAAAAGCACACTCCAAGCAAAAAATGATTGCTTTGGTTCAATATATTTAGCCCATACAGTATGAAACCGAGATTTCCAAATAGACTGAGAAGAATTTAAATTCCATCTTCCATTGAGCGTGGCTGCCATAGGAACTGCAGGGGAAAGCCAGGAATAACCCAAACGGGCAGGAATACTTAAGCAATGAAACATGTTTAGGCCATTCCCAGTCACACCACCATGGCTTTTGAAAATGTCTAGACAACTTGGACCATACGCAAAAGGGAGTGTGATCAATAACAGCTTCATAAGTGGATTTATCATCTTGTTTCAAACCATAATAGTGTTTAAAATCTTCCCAAGGGATCCAATTCTTAGTATGAAAGGAAACAAAATCAAAAAGTAATGCAATTCCTTTTTTATAAAAGCGTTGGGCTCTAACCCATTGCACTTGTGCTAGTGGCAAACCTTCATAAGAAATAGCCTGAGACCACCATACATTCAGAAAGGAGATAGAAGGGCCAACTTTCTTGCCAAAGCCATTTCAGGATAACTAAGGTTTGAGAGCTTCCCAAGATTTCCAAATGCTTTTAGCCACGAAGGACCCTGAAATCTTGACAGGAATAGGGGCAGTAATAAGCATATGAATATTGAGGCCTTTCCAAACTTTTATGCCCAAGGGAAGCCCAAAAGAAATACAATTTCTAAGTAAAATTTTCCAAGCCTCATCTCCTTGCAAAGAACGAGTTATCCATTTGGCACATAAAGCAAAACCTTGCTTTTGACAGTCAAACAAACCCATACCACTCGAGTGCTTAGGAAGACAACAAATATCCCAAGCAACTCCGTGAAATCCTCTTTTACCAACAACATTAGACCATAAAAAATCCCGAAGAAGCTTTTCAAGTTTCTTGTAACAATTCTTGGAAGGAACCCAACAAGAAGAATAATAAACATGTGTAGAAGCTAAAACTTTAGAGCAAATTTGGAATTTACCTGCAAGAGACAGCTTTTCAGAAGTCCAATAAGCTATCTTTTTCTCTACCTTTTGCACTACATATCCCCAAAGCTGAGCATGAGATACCTAAAATGCAAATGGAATGCCCAAAAATTTAAACATCTCACCTAGTTGTATCCACTTCCATTGTTTATCAAATAACCAGGGAGGAAGGGGTTTCAAAGATTGTCTGAAACAAGATGTTTTTCTCCATTGAACATTAGATCCTGAAGCTAAACATAAAAGCTCAAGGCAAGCTAAAGCATGAGAAACAAAAATCTCATCTTTTGATAAAGTCAAAAAAGAGTCATCAGCAAAATGACCATTAATCAACTGCTGAGAAGAGTGAGGCAAGGAGATCCCTTTAATAAGCCCTTGAGATGCTCTATGTGCTAGCAGATAACCAAAAGCCTCAGCTGCCAAAATGAATAGAGAAGGTGCTAAAGGGCATCCTTGTCTTACTGATCGAGCTAAAGGAATACTTTTAGATTGAGCTTTATTAAGAGTAAGAACAGCAGAAGCATCTTGAAACAACATTTGAACTAAATGAATAAAATTATCTCCAAAACCTAAAGCCTTAAGCATAGCTAAGATGAAATACCATTCAATTCTGTCATATGCTTTTTCAAAGTCAATCTTAATAAAAAGGACATCCTGAGAAGAAGCATTAGCCCATTCCATACCTTCCCATACAACAATAATGTTATCTAAAATATACCTGCTCTATACAAATCCTATTTGCTCTGGTCTAATAATAAGAGGAAGCAAGGGTCGAAGTTTCAAAGCAAGAGCTTTGGCAATAATTTTATAGCTAACATTCAAAAGTTTAATGGGCCGCCAATTAGTGATAATATCTAGATCACCTTCTTTAGGGATGAATTTAACATTACCTTTGTTGATAAGTGATCCCAGAGAGCCATTAGATATTGCTTCCTTATACACATTGAGTAAATCTGACCCAAGCATGTCCCAAAACTCCCTATAAAACTCATAAGGAAAACCATCAAGACCAGGTGCTTTATCATTGGCCATATGAGAAAGAGTAGATTTAAGATCCTCCAAAGTGAGAGGAGCATCACAAACATCCCTTTGAGTTGGAGTGAGCCTAGAAGGGATGGCAGCACAACATTCATCAAGAGCCTGTTGTCTTGCAGGAGTTAAAGGTTGTGAAGCAAAAACATGTTGATAATGTCAGACAAAAGTTGTAGAAATCTCTTGCAATGAAGTAAGTCTGACACCATCCACTTGTAAAGCTTGAAACTGAGTAATATTTGGAGGAGGGTGTAGTCTTTTAAAAAATTCTTTAGACACTCGATCACCCACTTTAAGCCAATGAAGGCGAGCTCTCAACTGAGCACCTTTAGCTTCATAAATCTCAGCTTTTCTCATCTCATGTCGGATAGAAGCTGCAAAGGCTTGAAGATCTGAATTAAAAGGGTCAGAATCCAATCTGACAGAGACTCTGGCAAGCTCAGATTTCAAAACCATATTTGATTTTTTTCTTCTTGCAACTTCAACTCCCAGAGTTCTCAGAAGAAAAGTTCTTCTTTTGATGGAATCATTCCACCACTCGATCCAACCAGAAGGACCTGAAGGCCTAGGGATAAGATTCTAGATTCTACAAATATGGGCTTTCATTGCTGCACTTTGAAGAAAGGAAGTATTAAAATAGAACTGGGATTGAAATTGGCTAGAAGATTGAGAATGAGACTCAACAAAAAATAGAATGGGGGAATGATCAGAAAGTGAAGTATCAGGAATAAAAGAAACAGTAGGTAAAGAAGGGGACAGGCAAGCCATATGAAAAGAGGAACTCTCAAAAATCATAGCTCTATCAAGATGTATTAGAACACGAGATTCCCCAGCCTGGAAATTAGACCAGGTAAATCACTGAGCTGTTAAGAAATTAGTAGGAGAAAAACAAATATTGGGGTCATGAAGGGCCAATTTATTCTTCATAAAGTAAAAAGCTTCACGCTCACCAACACACCATCTCATTGGCACGTGACTAAAATGGTCAGAAGCTTTCTCAACCATATTAAAGTCACCACAAAGAATCCATGTGGCAGTAGGCATGGAAAAAGCTAACCATCGCCATAAAGCACATCGATGTGGAGCATCATTGGAAGCATAAATATTAATAATTCCAAAAGGTTTACTGTTGAACTCAAACAAAACCCATACTGCTTGATGTGAAGGATCAACACCCCAAGTCACAATATTAGACTGCCACTTAGATGCAATGAAAGTGATAGCTCCTCCTTTTCCAGGGGAATGATGAGTAGCAAAAAATTTCCCATGGGGCCAAAAAAAGCTACATGTACACTGCAAAAGAAATCTAGCAATCTTAATTTCTTGCAAATAGACAAAATCTAGAGCACCAAACAAATGAGCAGCATTGGCTAACTCACTATGGACCATATATTTTCGGGTTGGGTCCGTCAAACCCCTAACATTCTAGGAGAAGAAAATCATGAGGATTGATTAGGGTGGGCTACCTCCAAAACATCCTATGAGTCTTCCAAAGCATCTAAGGACCCAAAAGAATTCTTGCCAAACTTCCCTTCATCAAGTGGATGCATATTATTAGAATTTTGGTTACGCGTAACTCTCAGTGGACTGCGAGAGCGGTGAGCCTTGTAAACCTGTCGATCTTCTGCAATAGGTTCTTGGAAAACAGAGAAAAAAAACTCTTCAGGACAAGAAGAGGATCCATTAACTGTAGTAGGGATAGAATTATCAGCAACAACTGAGGCAAAAGAAGATCTAGACTGAAGAGAATTACCATGGGGAAGAACTAGAGAGGGAGAGGAATTAGAAATTGGAGGAATTGAAGGAGGAGAAAGGGGGGGCTGTGAAGGAAGAACAAATGGAGTAGGGAGAAGGAAAATAGTAGAATTTGAAGGAGGCTGAGAAGAACTGGGAGGAACTGATTGATGTTGTTTACTATGCTGACGAGTAACCACTTGCCAATCCACTTGAGAGGTTTCTCTAGTAGCACCAAATGCTTGAACAGGAGGATGATTGGCAGAAGAGACAAGAACTTGATTAAACTTACCCATCATGAGAGGGCAATCCTTAATTTTGTGGCCCTTAGATTGGCAACAATAACAAGTATCGGTGAGATTAATATATTGAACCCTATGATGTAGAATGGAATCACCAATTTTAATATCAATGTAATCATGCAACTATTTGGTCAGATCAATCTTGACACACACACACGACGAGTGGGGCGAGCAAATAAAAAATAAACAGGTTCAAAACAAACAAAATGACCCAATGGAGCAACTAAGGAAGGCAAGAAGTTCCAGACAGGAATTGGAAGACCAGGGAATTCCACCCACACAGGAACCTCAAGGGTAGCAACCTTGCCAACTTGGAAATCCCTAGAATATGGTTGCAGAATAAGCAACAAATTTTGAACAGTCCAGGGACCTTTATTGAGCACCTTCTGTACATAAGCAAGATCCACAAAACAAAAGAGAAAATACCCCTTAGTCAAATTTTGGACATTTTCGACCTTAACTCCATAAGGGCTCTAGATTTGATTAACCCAGGTACGTAGAAGTGTGTCATTCAGGATACGACCCAAAAAATAGCCTACTAAAGTATGCGACTCAAACTATTGGCATGAATAATGAAATTCTTGAATAGGAATGACCACAGTGGAACAAATGTATTACCTCATGAAAATTCTACAGAACAAGCTTCCGAGGATGTTTCCCTGGTGCCATCTTGTGCTCCATCCACTGTAGTATCAATTGAGGGGGCCGTATGAGCGGCCACCATTAAAAAAAGCCTTACCCGTGCCCAAGGCGGAGTTAAAGCACACTCAGAACAAAATCAACTCTGTAGTGAATTGGATCTCACACATGCAGAGTTGCAGAGTGAACATGCAGAGTTGCAAAATTTTTTTCACCTCTCCCGTATCAATAAATAATGAAATATTTTAAGTACTAATGTAAAAAAAATTCCTAAATGCAGCTACATGTATGCAACTACATGGACCATTGGTAGATGTACTGCCAATAGGGATCTTTGACCCACATAATGGCATATACCCCACCGCTCATCATATCCCCAACTTACCTCCCACTGAAACTCTTTGTCTATAATCAGGAGGAGGTATACATTTTCTATACTTCTCTTCTAGCTGGTGACACCTACACCTACAACCAAAAGAAAATCAGGAGTACCATATTATTACAAATAAAACAAACAAACCAATAGTTAATTAACCGAGGGTTATTATGTACTCCCCCTCTAGGATTAAACACAGTCTCTGTGTTTACATTGTACAATAAAATATTACATATCCAAATATTTGATCAAAATCAAAACAAGATAATATACTTGGAATAAAGCAGTAATTACTCATTTCAAACAATTTACAAGATAATATACTTGGAATAAAGCAATAATTACTCATTTCAAAAAAAATATTGTTATATCATTGTTCAAAAAAAAATGGAAACTATCTTTTCATGATAGCCACATCCTCCCATGTGGCACTATTTTCAGAATACTGGTCCCATTGGACCTTACATTGCTCAATATTACGTTTTCTTAGTTGTTTTGTTCTAAAACCAAGGATCCTAACTGGTCGCACTTCAATGTGTAGGGGATCGACCATCTGCAAATGATCAACATTCCAAACATGAGAGGGATCAAATATATATTTCTTGAGGAGGGACACATGGAATGTATCATGGATTTTTGACAAGTTGGGTGGCAAGGCTAGCTTGTAGGCAACTGGGCTTATTTTATCAACAATAGCAAAAGGTCCTACAAATCTTGGACTGAGTTTAGAGGATTTAATGGAGCTTTTGGTTGGTTTAACCCTCAAGAATACTCTGTCTCCCACAATGAATTCCCTTGGCATTCTTTTAAGGTCTACATAGCTCTTTTGTCGGTCTGAAGCTTCTTTGAGCCTCCGACGAATTTCATTAAGTTGCTCCTCCATTTCTTTAACCATATTTGGCTCGATCATCACCCGATCCTCTAGATTGCTCCATGATAATGGTGTTCTACACCTTCTCCCGTACAGAGCCTCAAATGGAGCCATACCTAATGAAGCATGGTAGCCATTGTTGTAGGAAAATTCTACCAAGAAGAGGTAGTCTTCCCACTTTGTTTGATGATCCATACAATACATCCATAACATATCCTCTAAAACTTGGTTTACCCTCTCAGTTTATCCATCTATTTCTGGGTGATAGGCAGAGCTGATGTTAAGTTTTGTTCCCCATGCCTGATGTAATGCTTACCAAAATTTAGAAGTGAAACGAGAATCCCTATCTGATATAATTGTTTTAGGAAAACCATGTAGTCGTACCACTTCCCTAGAAAATTTGTGGGCTACAATAGGAGCACCATCCTTAATATTTCTAGGTAGAAAATGTGCTACTTTAGTCAGCTTATCAACCACTACCAGGATGGCATCATGTTGAAAATGGTTTTTAGGCAAGCCAACTATAAAATCCATAGTGACAACCTGCCATTTATATATTGGAATTTCATGTGAATACAAGCATCCAGCTGGGTGTAAATGTTCTACCTTCACCTTCTGACATTCTAAACATTTTACCACAAATTCAATGATATCCTTTTTCATCCCTGGCCAATAATATTCTTTCCTCATATTTTCATGCATCTTTACATAGCTTGGATGTGTGGAATAAGGAGCACAATGTGCCTCCTGAAGTAACATATTCCTTAAATTTTGATCATTTGGCACTACCATTCTATTTCTGAAGAATAAAGTATCCTCTCTGATTTCAAATTCCTTTGCTTTCTCAAATCCTTGTCGAATTAGATCATGACACTTCTGAGAATATTCATCTTGAAGTTGAAGGTTTCTTATTTGTTCAACTACACCAAATTGGCATTGTGACATAGCAGTTATATGCCTTCTTCTACTCAAGGCATCTGCTAGTTTGTTTTCTTTTCCCTTTATGTATTCAATGCCAAAGTCATATTCTGCTAGAAATTCCATCCAACATCTTTGCCTTGCATTGAGCATTGGTTGTGTGAAGATATACCTTAGACTTTGATGATCAGTCCTAAGCTCAAAAGGTTTGCCAAGTAAGTAATGATACCACATTTTAAGAGCGTGCACAACTACAACCAATTCCAAATCATGTGTGGCATAGTTTAATTCATGTTTCTTGAGCTTTCGTGACTCATAAGCTATGACACCCTCCTCTTGCATGAGGACTCCACCTAATCCTTCAATGGAGGCATCAGTACAAACTATAAATGGAAGTTTGGGATCTGGTATTCTAAGGATAGGAGTAGTTGTTAATTTTTCTTTAAGCATTCTGAAAGCTTCTTCACATTGTGCCGTCCATTTAAAGGCCTTTCCTTTCTTTTGAATATTTGTTATTGGATAGGCCAATTTAGAGAAACCCTTGACAAAGCATTGATAATACCCAACCATTCCCATAAATCTTCATACCTCAGTGACATTTGTTGGAGTAGGCCAATCAATAATGGCTTCTATTTTCTTTGGATCAACTGATACTCCCTCAACAGAAATCACATGTCCTAAATACTGTACTTGGGAAGTGTAAAACTCACACTTGGATAATTTACCATACAACTGATTCTTTCTGAGTATTTCGAGAATAATCCTCATATGATGATCATGCTCCTCTTTGTTTTTGGAGTAGATCAATATATCATCTAAAAATATGAGTACAAACTGATCTAGTTGTTCTCGAAATACACTATTCATCAGATTCATAAAAGTTGTTGGAGCATTAGTTAATCCAAAAGGTAATACTGTAAACTCATAATGGCCATATCTGGTTTGAAAAGCAGTTTTGTGGGTATCTTCTTCTCGAATCCTTAGTTGATGATAGCTAGATCTAAGATCAATTTTTGAGAAAATCGTGGCTCCTTTTAGTTGATCAAACAAATCATCTATCCTGGGTAGAGAGTACTTATTTTTTACTGTCATCTTATTGAGCATTCTGTAGTCAATACATAGCCTTAGTGACCCATCCTTCTTTTTAACAAATAGAACTGGTGCACCCCATGGAGAGACACTAGGTTTAATGTGCCCTTTTTCCAATAGATCTTGGAGTTGAGTCTTGAGCTCCTGCAATTCTATTGTAGTCATCCTATAAGGTGCTCGGGCTATAGGTGTTGCCCTAGGTAAAAGTTCTATAGAGAAATCAAATTCTCTTTGGGGTGGAAGACCTAGCAAGTCTTCAGGAAAGACATCCTAAAAATCATTCAGTATTGGATAAGTTTGGAAGAGACTTGTACCAGACTCAGTTTCCTCCTTTTTATTAAGTTTGACTACATAGACTCTACTACCCTTCCTTAAGGCTCTTTTGACTTGCATGGTTGTTAGGAGATGGGGTTCCACTGATTCACATCCACAATAAACTCGAATCCTTTGCTTAGTGTCATCAGTGAAATCCAACCATCTTTCTTCAAAATTCATCAATGCTTTATGTGCTTTAAGCCAATCAATGCCTAAGATAATGTCAAAGGCATGTAATGGAGCCACATACAAATGCCAACTAGTTTTTCCTTGAGGTAATATTATCTGAGGGTCAAATAAACATTGACTAACAGTATAGGTTTGCCCAGACCCATACTCAACCTTCCACCCATTTTCCATAAACCCAGGTTTTTTTGGTATGTCCCTCAGAATGCTAGAAGAAATAAAACTATCAGTTGCTCTAGAATCAATCAAAATGCGTACATTTTTATTGTAAATTTTACCATTTAATAGAAAAGGTATTGCTTGACCATCTAGTTTAGGATTACCTATTGTTGCATAAATTTTATGGGTAGGCTCTGCAGGTTCTTTCCTTCTATCAGCTCTTAGAGGACATTTATCAGTGTAATGTGCTTCTTGATAGATATAACATCCATCTCGAGGTGCCCTTTCTCTTTTATTTCCATCATTGCTCTCCTGAGTGCCTACTCCTGATGCATTAGCTCTTTGATCATTTTGATCTTTGAAATTTCTTCTATCCTGGTTACCTCGATTGTTTTGATTACCCCTACTACCTTGATATCTATTTTTATTCTTATCAAATCTATTTTTGTCTCCATCTCTATTTTTCTTATTCCAATTCTTGTCCCATTTTTTTGAGCCAATATTCTTCTTTTTTTGTGGCTCTTCTTTTTTAGAGGATTTTTGGTAGTAGGCCTTCTTGGCCTTCTGGTTGGCTTCTTCTTGATGAGCTAAATCACAAGCAATAGTAAGATCTATAGGTTTCAACAAGAGAATCAGATGTCCAATATTTGGGTGTAATCCTAGGAGAAATTTTTGCACTTTGATTTCAGTCTATTGCTCATATTCAAGCATATACTTGAGCAATTGCACAAACCGTTGGTAGTACTCGATCACGGTCATGCTTCCCTGAGTTAATCTTGAAAATTTCATGGATTTCTCAAGATAAAATTATGGTGTCAAAAATCTATCTTTAAATGCTTTCAGGAATGTTTCCTAGTGGACATCAACAACCTCCACATTATTGGTTTTCCTATATGTATCCCACCAGTCAGCAACGACTCTAGTTAGGTGGAATACTACCCATGAAGTTTTTGATTTTGAGGTGAGTGTTCTAATGGTAAAATATGCATCTACACTGTTCAACCATCTTTCTGCCTCCTCACCATCACCTTTACCATCAAACTTGGCTATGTCAATTTTCCTCATATCCCTTGTTAATTTAGTGCCCACTTGTTTTCTCCTAGGGTCTATCGAAGTATCTTCTTCTATTACCACTGGCTCTTTTCCTTTAGATAGATTCTCAATTATATTTTGTTGTTGAGCAATCATCTCTTGTTGTTGAGTTAACTGAGCCTTTTGTTGTTCCATATGTTCCAACATCTGAGCTTTTTGTTGTTCCATATGCTCAGCCATCTGGGCTCGTTGTTGGTCCATATGCTCTTTTTGTTGACTTATCTATTCTTGCATTAATTGTATCATTTTGACCATCTTATCCTCTTTTTGAATGGGTTATTTCTCTTTTCTAACCATTTGAGGAGATTCTACGGCCTCCTCTGATGTTCCCATCCTCACAATCCTTCGGAGGACCCTCTTAGGATTTTTAGTCAGCCCTTCCTGTTGTACCAGGGGGGGTGGTGGGGGGCGGCTTCTTGGTTTTAGAAGATTGTTAATTGTTTTTGTTTTGGTTTAGATTTTCAAAAAATATGTTTAACTTAAATTTTATAAAGTTTCATTGCCTAGGGGTTCACGACCTAGGGCTCTGATACCAACAGTAACAACCCAAGTAATTTCTACTTGGTTGTCCTTTATCAAGCTCTCAAAAGAAAAATTTTCAACCATTCTTAATGTTCATTTCAGTATGAGGCATACAAATTCTTCTTGGGTACCTATTTCGCTGCAGTAAAAAAACCCAAGAGATTGAGACTGGCCAGATACTATTACTTGCTGCCTTAGGTGAACTTAACTTCTTAACCCAAGAATCTAACTTTAGGTAGGGGTTTCACCTCTAGGGCCCATTTCACCTAGAGGTTGAATGTATATTTTTCCCAATTCCTATCATGACTACATATCATGTAAGATATAGTATATACATGCCTGAGCTAGATGAGCATCCACCTACCCTAGATTTTGTCTAGGGTCCATCATAAACCTGGCATAGGACCTAGTGTTGCTTTATTTGATTCAATTTATGACTTGATGTCCCATTCCATATTGTCGTTGGATAACCCTCAATCATTTCAAGTTCAAGAATCATCTATCCATAATATCAGGAAATAACCTAAGAGTGATGCCCATATCTTCCTAATTTACCTCCCGTATTGACCTTCCCCTCAAGATTTTGATTATTCATGAGTATAGATATTTTTCTTCCCACAAACATATTTAACGGTTGAATATATAGATTGTCCTTGAAAGAATACGAAACTAGTATTTTATTATGCAGCAGCCTGTTTAAATAAATATTACAATGCCGGGAATAGTCATCGGCTGAAACAAAACACTGTTACAGAAGTTGTAACAGCAGCCTAATAATGTAATACAGACAAATAATAAATAGTACGCTAACATCCCCCTTTATTACATTATTTGGGTAATGTAATAACTAATAGCTATACTAACATCCCCTTACATCATTTTGCAATACAAAGTGAGCTGCGAAACAATTCAAATTTGACACGTCCAAGTGCCTTAGTGAAAATGTCTACAACTTGAGCACCGGTGGGAATGTGCTGAAGCTGAATTCGGTGCTTTGGAACTTCATATCGAATGAAATGACATTGTGTGTCAATGTGCTTTGTTATTTCATGATGGACTGGATTCTTGAAGAGGTTCAGAACACCCTGATTGTCGCAAAACAAGTGTATTGGAAATTTTGATGGATGGCCCATACTTGTCAGAATGCGACGTAACCATATCACTTCGCACACAGCTTCATGTGTGACGCAATATTCTGCCTCTGTTGATGAAATAGCAACCACATGTTGCTTCTTGCTGTGCCAAGAGACAGGACCGGATCCCAAATGAAAAATGTATCCAAAAGTTGACTTGCGATCATCAAATGATCCGACATAGTCAGAGTCCGTGTATCCTTGTAAGAAGAATTTGTTGTTCCTCTTGTATTCTAGGCCATATTCCATATTACCACGGACATAGTGAAGAACACGTTTTGCTGCTTTCAATGAGTGGTCTTAGGCTCCTGCATGAACCTCGAAAGATAGTTGACAGCAAATATGAGATCCGGCCTAGTATTGGTCGGATATATGAGACTCCCAATCAGCTCGTCGATAGAGATTACCATCTACCCGAGGTGAATCATCATATCACGATAAGCGAAGTCCATTCTCCATCGAAGTTGCCATTGGCTTGCAATCAGTAATGCGATATTTTTCCAGCAATGTCTTGGCATATTTTTTACGAGACACTTTGATGGAGTGCTCCTTCTGGCTGAATTCCAGACCAAGACAATAATGGAGAAGTCCGAGATCTGTCATCTCAAAAGATTTGCACAAGTTTCTTTTGACAATAGAGATCATAGTTTTTGAACTCCCTGTAATGAGCAGATCATCCACATAGAGTATAAGCAACACTATCTCAGAACCTTGTTTCTTGAAATAGAGGTTTGCATCTGACGGACATCTCTTAAATCCATGTCGCATAAGGTGATTGTCCATTTTTATATACCAAGCTCGAGGAGCTTGTTTCGGACCATATAAGGATTTGACCAATTTGCAAACCTTCCGCTCTTGGCCTTCCACTTCAAATCCTTCTGGTTGAGTCATGTAGACTTCTTCTTGGAGATCACCATTTAGAAAGGCACTTTTGACATCCATCTGGTGAACTTTCCACGCATATTGTGCTGCCATAGCACACATAACCCGAATTGTGGTCATCTGAGCAGTCGGTGCAAAAGTTTCCTCATAGTCGATGCCTTCTTTTTGAGCATAGCCCTTTGCAACAAGACAGGCCTTATGCTTATCAATTGTTCCATCTGCCTTGTACTTGATTTTATATACCCATTTGCAGCCAATGGGTTTCTTTCCATGCGGCAGATCAACAAGCTTCCAAGTTTTATTTTTCATCAAAGACTCATACTCCGTATCCATAGCGGCCTTCCACTGAGGCTCACCGAGAGCATCTTGCATCGATGCGAGTTCAAGACCATCTATGGTAGACATGAACGCCTACTGTCATCATCAATATCCATATCCTCTACTTTTTTACTTGGAGTTACAGAAAGTTCCTCAAAAGATTGACAAAGATCATCAACCTCACCAGTTTCTTTGGCTTCTTTTTCCTTTTGAGCCATACTGCGTGTACGAGGTCTATCCAAATTCAAATTGGGAGGAGTGGATAAATTTGCATCTCCGATTGTATTTGTACACCATTTAGGATTCTTCTTCGGTGGAGTTGAAGAATATGTAGAAGGACCTCCTGTCTGTGTTGACGAAGGAATCTTCTCTTCCTTAGATTCCACAATATCTTGGTGTACTTTAGATGTGCTCTGTGATGTGAAAGCTTCATCAAAGACAACATCCCTGATATGAATTTTCTTGGTCAAAGGATCTATCAACCGATATCCTTTAGAGTGCTCATAATAACCAAGAAAAATACATCTCAGTGTTTTCTCATCTAGCTTCTTCCTTTTCTCTTTCGGTATGTGCATGAAAGCGTGACATCCAAAAATACGTAGATGAGATATGGAGGGTTTTCAACCACTCCATGCTTCCTGTGGAGTCATTCCTTTTAGGGCCTTTGTGGGTGCCCTATTCAATAGATATCTTCGCAGTGGTGATAGCTTCTGCCCAATATTGTTGCCCAAGAGTAGCTCCTGTGAGCATACAACGAACCATTTCCATGATAGAACGGTTTCTTCTCTCAGCAACTCCATTTTGCTGAGGAGTATAGGCAATTGTTAACTGTCTCTTGATTCCTTGCTTTTCTAAGAATGTAGAAAATTCATTAGAGGTAAACTCTCCCCCTCGATCTGAGCGGAGGGTTTTAATAGAAGCTCCTGACTCCTTCTCAACGGATTTCTTGAACTGCTGGAAGAATGCGAAAGCTTCAAATTTTAGTTGGAGAAAGAAAACCCACATCTTTCATGAGTAGTCATCTACGAATAACTGAAAGTACCTCTTCCCTCCACGATCGTTGGGTGTGAAAGGACCGCACAGATCTGTGTGAATTAACTCCAGAGGTTTTCTTGCTCTTGTAGAGCTCTTCTCAAATGGTACTCTATGCTTGCTTTCCGCTAGCGGTCGAGCACATCGGCAATGTGGCAGAAAGGGAAGGAAGACCCTTTACCATCTCATACTTACTGAGCTCAAGTAAGTAGCCAGAACTAAGATTCCCACATCTCTTGTGCCATAGGGAAGTTGCCTCCTTGGTAGAGACAATCATGGCAACATGTGGAGTAGAGATAGCATCTAGTGCAAATAAGTCGTGCTTATATGAAGTCATTGCAATCTGCTTACCCTTCCTGGTAATAGTACAACACTTCTTTCCATTCTCAACACAAAAGTTGACAACCATATTTCTATCCGAGATTTGTGTGATCGACAACAAATTGTTAGCCAATCCCGAAACATAGAGGAATTTGTCGATCCGACACTTGCCATCGGGAAGAGTGAGTCGAAACTATACCCTCTCCCTAAACCCCTGTAGGTTTTATCATCGACAATGGTGACGAGTTTGCCCTCTTTGGCCACAAATGATTCAAACCACGATCTATCGCCGATCATATGTTTGCTAGCTCCGAATCGACATACCAAATAGGATCCCTCTGTGTGGAATCCGTGGTAGTCATGAGCACCTTGTGTGCCCATTCGGAATCCGAGTCGATTCTTCAACAGACAACATTCACCTGGGGTTGCTTGTTTTTATTTTATGGTTTATTTTGGCCTTTTTGCTTGTTCTTATGCCAACACCTGTTGGTGTCATGGTTGTCTTTCTCACAGATCTTGCACCACCTCTTCTTCTGTTGAGGTTGTTTGCCTTTTCCTTTCGTATCCTGTTGAGAATTTCCTCCTTTCTGAAAGTTGCCTCCTTTTTGCCCATTACCTTTCTTCCTAGAACCATGCCTGTTGGTGTATAGGGCTGTATTGGAAGAATCATCCTTGTGAAGTTGGCGTGCCTCCTGTTGTTGAAGCAGATTGACCAACTCGATGTAGGTAATTTGTCGTTGAGACACCTGGATAGAGGTTATCAACATATCAAATGAATAAGGTAAAGCTCTCATCACAAGCGAAATGAGAAGCTTTTCGTCCACAATATCTCCCAAAGAATTCAATTTCTCTTTCAATTCAGACACTCTGCATAGAAAGAGTTCAACTATTTCACCCTGTCTCAAACTCAGGTTATGAAATTGTTGTTGAAGATGAAGAATGGTGGAATCATTCTTCCCCTCATAGATGGTTCTAAGGGCATCCCATGCCTCTTTACCACTTGCTTTGTCAGCTATATGAGGTTGCACTTCATATGAAACAACAAACAAAATGAGCACCTTTGCTCTACTGTCTTTCTTGTCAAAAGCTATCTAATCTACGGAAGGACCTATGGATCCTGCTGTTGGTGAAGGCCTAGTTGCTACTCCAGTAACAATATCCCACAAATCTTCCATTTGGAGAATTGCCTTCATCTTATGTTTCCATGGTGTATAATTTGGACCTTTCAATAACTGATGCGGATAAGTCATCAACTTTGCAACAACGGCCATAGTGAAGGTTCCTTATATCACCAATTGGTCCCCCTTTCGATATACCTTTTGCTAGGCCGTTATACCATACAAAATACCCGCCCTTACGTGAGGGAAACTATAGGTATTTAGAAAGATCAACAAAAATCACCCGCCCTTACGTGAGGGAGACTATAGGTGAGTTTTAGAGATCATACGGTACGTGGAACATAAGCGGTACTGAAAGGGAATCACCTTGTTGATGGCACATACCATAGAAGATTCTTCTCATGCGTGGGGCGTAACTTCCCCTAAACACTATGAAGAATACTTCGTCAGGATTTATGCCTAAACACAAGTGCGATAAAGGGTAGTGGATGGAGTAAAAAAATGCAAAAAATGGCAAACTTATCTCTCCCCGACGATTTATAGAGAACAAGCTCAGACGTCATTGTAGCAGCTATATTATGCGGCGGATACAGTAGCCAAATCACGACAGCTTTACCTGTAAGTGCTGGCTAGAGGTATCACAAATACCGAACGTTGTAGTGCAATAAATTACACGGATGGGTTTTAATTATTTTGGGGACTTAGGGAGTGTTTTGATTTTAATTTTTAATGTTATAGTGCAAAAATGAAATATGCAACATACAACAAAAAAAATGCCCACAGGAATAACCCACAAGGTGTCGGTCACAGCCGAAAATGCACCTTTTACAATTCGCCAAATTGCTTTTTCAGAAAATTACTCACAATCCCCCTTTGATTTTTTGAAAAAATATCCCCCCTTAAATTTTTTTTTTCTTTAACAAAGCATTTTAATAATTATTATTTGTTTAAAGTTAAAACAAATAATTTTAATTTATATAGTTTTAAAAAACTTATGAAAAATAAATTAAAAATTAAATTTTAATTTATAAAGTTTTTAAAAAACTATTAAAAAATAAATTAAAATTAAAAATTTTAACTAAAAATAATAATTATTATAAAACCTTTGAAAAATAAAAATTTATACCTTTGGGGGAGTCGGCGGGATTTGAACCCCCGACCTGTAGGCTCCCTGAGCCTTACCGCACAGCTCACTGCCAAGTGAGCTAGCGGGCTGATCCGGAAGGATCAGTGGAGCTCCTCTCCTTTATCCTTCCTCGGTCTGCCCGTCCTCCTCTCTGCTTCCCGGGCCCGCTGTGGCTGCCTCCTGCGCGTCGCGGCTCACTGCGCGGCCTTTTTTTTTTTTTTTTTTTTTTTTTTTAAATTTCGTCGGACACGCTCTGCGTCCGTGCGTTCAACGCGGGGGGGGTGGGGGGCTGCGTCGAACGCAACGCGTTCAACGTGTTTTTGGGGGGGACGACTCTGTTATTTTTTGTTTTTTTTTACCCCGCACTTCAACAGGGGGGGGGCCTGGATGTCCCTCCTCCCTGCGCACGTGCGTCCTGGACGCATCTACGTCCTGCGCGTGGGCGATCGTCTCCCCGCATTCAACGAGGGGGGCGTAGGGCCGTGCGTCCCTCCTCCTCGCGTGCGGGCATCCGTCTCCCCACCTTCAACGGGGGGCGTAGGTTGGACGTCCTACGTCCCTCCTGCCTGCGCGTCTTGGATGCGTCTGCGTCTGCGCGCGGGCGCGGACGTCGCGTCCCTCCTGGACGCTTCCGCTGCGTCTGCGCGCGAAATATATATATATATATATATATATATATATATATATATATATATATATATATATATATATATATATATTATTTTTATTTATTTTTTATTATTTTCGCTTCTCGGCTGCAATCACGCGACGAAGAAAAAAAAATTGCTCAAAAAAAAAATGGCGTTCGAAAAAAGAACACACAGCAAATTATTTTTCAGCAACGTCGTCCGCCTCCAGCCTCTCCCTTCACGCCACTGGCTCTGATGCCATGAAAGAATAGCGAACTAGTATTTTATTATGCAGCAGCCTGTTTAAATAAATATTACAATGCCGGGAATAGTCACCGGCTGAAACAAAACACTGTTACAGAAGTTGTAACAGCAGCCTAATAATGTAATACAGACAAATAATAAACAGTATGCTAATGAAAGAATACGAAACTAGTATTTTATTATGCAGTAGCCTGTTTAAATAAATATTACAATGCCGGGAATAGTCACCGGTTGAAACAAAACACTGTTACAGAAGTTGTAACAGCAACCTAATAATGTAATACAGAAAAATAATAAACAGTACGCTAACATCCCCCTTTATTACATTATTTGGGTAATGTAATAACTAATAGCTATACTAACATCCCCTTACATCATTTTGCAATACAAAGTGAGCTGCGAAACAATTCAAATTTGACACGTCCAAGTGCCTTAGTGAAAATGTCTACAACTTGAGCATCGGTGGGAATGTGCTGAAGCTGAATTCGGTGCTTTGGAACTTCATCTCGAATGAAATGACATTGTGTGTCAATGTGCTTTGTTATTTCATGATGGACTGGATTCTTGAAGAGGTTCAGAACACCCTGATTATTGCAAAACAAGTGTATTGGAGATTTTGATGGATGGCCCATACTTGTTAGAATGCGACGTAACCATATCACTTCGCACACAGCTTCACGTGCGGCGCGATATTCTGCCTCTGTTGATGAAATAGCAACCACCTGTTGATTCTTGCTGTGCCAAGAGACAGGACCGGATCCCAGATGAAAAATGTATCTAGAAGTTGACTTGCGATCATCAAATGATCCGGCATAGTCGTAGTCCGTGTATCTTTGCAAGAAGAATTTGTTGTTCCTCTTGTATTCTAGGCCATATTCCATAGTACCACGGACATAGTGAAGAACACGTTTTTCTGCTTTCCAATGAGTGGTCTTAGGCTCCTGCATGAACCTCGAAAGATAGTTGACAGCAAATACGAGATCTGGCCTAGTATTGGTAAGATATATGAGACTCCCAATCAACTGTCGATAGAGAGTACCATCTACCTGAGGTGAATCATCACAATCATAAATATTTACCATTCACACTCGTGTTTTCTTGAGATTTTCTTCCCACAATCTCAGGATTTAGAGAGGTTAATTTGTGGTTTATAGCTAAAGTTATATGGGTGATTTTCTATAATAGCTTGCATTAAATTATTAATGGTTTATATAAAATTTTTGTTTAAGAAGAATCATATAATTTAGGTAGTGTTCAAGTCAAAGTAGCATGTGGGTTTAATACCACTGAGATGCATATAATTAAACAATGTCTAATTATAAAATTCTTTGACCTAATAAACATATTAAAGCTATAAAGAATATAAAAGAACCTAGCATGCATAATTTAGCAAAGACATTTAAGTATTAAAAATACATAAAGGATATTTAATTATTAATTTTTCATTTATGAGTCCAAGTTTCACCATAAAATTTAATATAACTAAGCTAAAAATATCTAATTTAACCAAATGCAAATACTAAATGTCGTCATAAAAACAATATAATAATACTTCAGTCCATGTAGCATGTAAAATATTTTAATTAAATATACGTAGCTTTTCAATCAAATAATCGATTAACACAAAATGAGAAACATGTGAATTGTTTTAATCTAACATTATAATACTATCATGTTTCATATAATTTTTATTGATAATACTACTACGTTCTCAACATTTCCAAAGCTTAAAGCATAACCTCTAGCAGTCTTCTAATGTCTATATAGCCATATACTCATACATTAAATATTACAAAGACTATTCATCTATACTAACTATTGGCTAGGTCATGCATTTTTTATGGTCTTGCTTTTACTTGTTGCGGATAGATTTTTATACTTGAACCTTACTTCTTAAAATTTTTCGATAAACTAAAACACCTATTATATTTTTTTAAGTTCTTCTTTGCACATATATTGAGAAACCAAATCATGGTTCTACGTTTTCAATAAACGGATCAGATTTACTATAGGTATACGCTAGCTTGGCGATGGTTATCAAAATAGGGCTAGGTTAAGACACGTGGATGTCCTTCTAACATCCTCTTTAAAAAACTATAGTTTCACACAACTTTTACTTTTCCCGAGTTGACTCATTAAACAATACAACTCTACAATTGTTACTATGGTTACTACACATGTAAATTTGACATAAGATTTTTTTTTATCATTTTACCCAACATATGAAATTTAGATATTTCTTATCACAGTGAGTATGCTACCCTGCATGAGCTCAAAATTTCATTCCGGTGCATTCTTAATTGGGATGATGAAAGCTCTAATATATAGGACTGGATTATCCTGACTTATAATATTTGCCCACTGCTTCTCTTAAGTAATTAATTGTTTTACGAATTTAAAAGAGATATGGGTATAGTTAAATTCTCAACTTGCAATAAAATGCATACTAAAATGACTCATAAAACCATAATTGAAATCAACACACCTATATAGCAACCAAATATTAAATCTGATTCAGCTTATTACATTCAGGTTTTCTTGTGGAAAATGAAACCGTAACACCGTTATGCTTTATTGTAATCAATAAAATATGGTAACCATACTTCGTAACACCTGGGATGGAAATATCTAAGAGACATTACGGTAAGGGTCATGTTGATTGGTGTATTTTTTTAAACACTTCAACTAACAAAGTATATGGTATGATTAAATTTTTTACCTAATTTTACCTTTTTGAGTGTTACAAAGAAGTTTTCTTCGTTCTCAGAATAGTATTGATTAAATTAAAGTTCTCGTCATTTACAAAATTTATTTGCCTTGATGAAACCTATTCATTATAGAAAAGGGATTGTCCAACTATCTAGACATTGGTTTATTCATTGTCGATGACAAAAGTTTATTTACTAACACAGCATTTGAGTCACGCCATAACCGAAATTTTTTGAAATTCACTCGTTGAATTAATGATGTCTAAATTTCATTCCATAAATTTCATTAAGGAAGAACATATATTAGTTTTCTTATCAATTTATCAACCATTCTAACGTATATAAAGACCCGACGTAAGGCATTCATTAATAATGTTTAAAATGTGAAGTCTCCATTTTAATAATAATCAGTAGATTCTTGACAAGGTAAATCTATGATAGCCAGACCAGCTTATGAAAGATATATATTTGATAACAAACACAAAAATCATTCATAATCCATAAATTATAGTGGAGGTATTAACAAGGTAGCTGTTACGGTTTAAATAGAAGTCCACTTCGTCTTCTATCATCTGTGATGTACCAAGAATGAGTCTTGTAGGGGATCAGAGCGGCCAAGAAACTAATGTATGCAAATTAACCTAGAATGCTTACGTATAATGCATCTTATATCAGTTCAATACACCCAAATTCCATAATTTAGGTTCAACAGTTGTCTTAATTCCCCAAACTAGCATTCCAAAAACTCAACATTTAGTTTAATTAACAACAAACATTAATAATTAATCTTCATTTTCTACAATTAACCATTAAAGAATACATAGCTCCTTTAAAATCTAAATAAAATTACACAGGAAAAAATCACGTCGAATAAGATACACACCTAGCAACAGTATACTCAACAAATAATTAAATGTAAGAGAAGCCGACCTATCAAAGCGACAGTCCTTTGATCTCCTTCGCTGGTAGACGCTTCATTGGCCTCTCTATCACACTTTGCAACCCAGAATTTTTTTTCCCTGTTACTGAAATCCTTCCTTTCCTCAAATAGATGATTCTTGGACGAGATTAAGTGACATTTGTGCAATCTCATGCAAATTGTTTCTTTAAATGTGAGCCAATTTTACAGTCCAAAGCTTTACATAACATAGGTATTTTAATAATTTAAATTAAGTTAACATTATTAAAGAAAAATAACCATTATAATTTTATTCTTCAATCTATGTTTTGATATATATATTATTATATATATATATATATATTATTTTTATTATATTATTATTATTATTATATTATTTATTTATTCACTTATATATATAATAATTATTATTATTTTTAACATAGTGAAATATTTTAAGTACCAATGTAAACAAAATTCCTAAATGAAGCTACATGTATGCAACTACATGGACCTATGACGGATGTACTGCCAGTAGGGTTCTTTGACCCACATAACGGTATATACCCCTCTCCTCATCATCTCCCCAACTTACCTCCCACCGAAACTCTTTATATGCAATCAGGAGGAGGTATACATTTCCTATACTGCTCTTCTAGCTGATGACACCTACACCTACAACCAAAAGAAGATTAGCAGTACCATATTCTTATAAATAAAGTAGGAAAACAAATAGTTAGTTAACTAAGGGTTATTACATGTGCGATGCAAGAGGAAGACTCTGGACCAGCCACTCTAAATACCACTAGAACCCACTACCATGGATTGAAATCTAGCCCAAAGGCATAGACCAATGAAACATTTGTTCCAAAAGACACTTGAGCTTCTCCGTATCAAAAAATAGCCTCAGGAACAATAAGCGGATCAATGAACCCTATTCAGTCCTATGCAGACACGGTCAATCAAAACCCACATCCGAACATAGAGACTAGGATCGAACTACTTCCCTCCAACGGTAGTCTTGAGATCCCTATGAATTGCAATGGTTGATTCAAGCTCTTTGATTGGTAAATTCCTTGGATCACGGCCAGACATGGAGTCTATCCACAGATGGGCCAATACCTCTTGGCGTCCTGTAGGATCCATGGAACTAGTAGCACTCCCCAAAGGATTTTTCTTGATCTGATTAAACAACCCTGAAGACTCTCGATGGATTCTCACAGGTGGACCTTGGTTCTTCGAATGAAGAGGTATTTTCCTCCAAAAATGGGGTATGGATTTCAACCCATCAACCTAGAATATCAATGTTGCTCCAATTTGTATCCATATCCTTGGCCTTCCAATCTAGTTCTAGCATGAAGATATCCTCTACGGCATCACGAGAATCATTGGGGATTTGATTTCCTTTGATCCACCAACCATATCTCGAGACCCGCATGACCTAGGCTCGCATGTGCATTAATGCAAATATGGATACAATCCTTCTGACTTCCATCAACCTCATTTCCAAGGTTTTTTCCTTTTCTCAATCTATTGAATATGAAAACAAACCTACATTTTGTAGCCTCTATTCCAAGCAAGGTCACTTAACTTCTCAGTGCCCTTCCAATCCTCCTATTGTCTCTCCCTACAAGAGCCATCATCCCTTCAAATTTGGTCACCCTTCCTTCTTTGAATCAAACCCAACCTTCATTGCTAATCCCCCCTCCCTTGCAAGCATTTTCTAGGACAAGAAACCATCTGGACCTCCTCATATGGGTGTCCCACCCAGTCGTGACCTCTCCCCAACCCGTAGTCCATTGATCCTAGTTTCCAACTACTTCTCCCCTCTCTCCTCCATCGACCTTTCCTCTGATCCAATTGAACCTATCTTCAATCACCCTTTGCACCCTCCACCTTCTCCTCCCTCCTTGATTGATCCCCCTAACTCCCCCAACATTCCTCCCCCTTCCCCTACACACCCCCACCCGTTCCCAAAAGAAATCAACTGTTGATGTGGGCTCCAAGAAAAAGTGAGGCCTCCCTTCAGCTCAAGATCTCAGGAACAAGGAAGCTTCAAATGATATTGTGAATGACACTCAACTCACCCTCAGAGGTTCATCCAGGCTCTTGGAGTCTTAGGATCAAAATAGAACCAAAATTCCCCTCCCACTCAGAAGAGGGAAGTGAACATCTTCAATAATTTCCAAATGAAGGTCCTCTCATGGAATGTGAGAGGCCTCAATAGATGAAATAAGCAACACCTAGTTAAGTCCATGAGGAGAGAACATAGACCCACCATTATTTTACTATAGGAAACCAAGCTTGATCCTCAAAGTGTTTCTTGCATTTCTAATTACATTTGGAAGGACTATGGTTTCTCTTTCAGTATGGCCAATGGAGCTTCAGGCGGATTTTTGTGCCTATGGAACCTATCCAAAGTCGATGGAAGAGTGCTATTAGCATCTTAGAGCTATATAAATATCTTGTTTTTCAACAAAGAGGATGGTTTTTGTTGGGTCCTATCCAACATTTATGCTCCAAACTCTCCCTCTAGAAGGATTCTATTATGGAACTCCCTCAACCAACTAAGGGAAGTCTTCTCCTCAGAATCGTGGATGTTGGTTAGAGATTTCAACTCTCCTCTCTTCCCCATAGACAAGAAATGAGGGTCCCAAATCACTGAGGGTTCCTACGAGCGCTTTGCAAACTTTCTTAATAGCAATGAACTGATGGATATCAATCTCAGAGGACCAAAATACACTTGGAGCAATTGCAAGAAAGGATATCAATTGATTTAGATTCACCTCGATCGTGTCCTCATTTCTACCAATATCATTCCCAAATTTGGTGATGCCATCATGCACTCTTTTCCCAAGATTGACTCCGACCACAATCCCTTGTTGCTGGATAGTTCACCCCAAGGTTCTACTTTCAAATATCCCTTCATATTTGAATCCATGTGGCTCCAAGATCCAAACCTTGAGTCTCTAATTTCCCAATGGTGGACTTGACCCTTTTGGGGCTCCATAGTCTCCCAAGTGATCAACAAGTTGAGACATGTGAAATACAATCTAAAATAATGGAACAAGGAGGTCTTCAAAAACATTTTCTACAAAAAAAAGCAAATCTAGTCCCAGCTCTAGAACATTGAACTCACAATGCAGCATGGAGAACCTGATCCCACTCTCTAGGACTCAAAAAGGATCCTCCTCTCATATTTCCACAACATCCTCAAAAGCGAAGAAGTTTTTGGAAATAAAATTCTAGGGTCACTTGGCTAAAAGAAGGTGATTTGAACACAAAGTTTTTCCATGCCACAACTATGAGACATAGAGGCAACAATAGAATCAAGGAGTTAGTCCAATAAGATGGTGAGGTAATCATGAACATCTTAGAAATCAGAACCAAGGTAGTCAATTTCTTTGAGGACCTGCTTGGCCCCACTCCAGGTTGCAACCATCGAACCTCTGAGGACCTCCTTCGGCACATCCTCAGGTTAGTTAATGTTGATCAGAACACATGCTTAATCAAAACCCTCTCCGCTAATGAAATTTGAACCACTGCCTTCTCCATGCAAGGGGAAAAGGCTCCTAGCCTAGATGGTTTCCCCCCATATTTTTCCAATATTTTTGGGGCATAGTGGGCCCAGATGTGGTCTCTGCTATCCAAAATATGCAAAGAGATAAGGATATCCTAGGGGACATCAATTCCACATTTTTAGCCCTCATTCCCAAAGTTAACCAAGCCCATACCCTTTCTGAATTTTACCCCATAAGCCTTTGCAATGTCCTCTACAAAATCCTCACCAAAGCCTTGGCAACCAAACTCAAACCCATCCTTCCCTACATCATAGCTCCAAACCAGGGAAGCTCCATCCAAGGGAGATAGATCATTGATAATATTATCACCATCCATGAGCTCATTCATTCTATTTCCTCAAGTGGTAAAGTTGACCTTCTTCTAAAACTTGACATGAATAAAGCTTTTGATAGAGTCTCCTAGGATTTTCTGTTCTCGTTCCTCCACAGATTCAATTTCCACCCTGATTGGATTGCTCTTGTTAAGGAATGCATCACTTCAGGAAAAAAATTAGTCCTAGTGAATGACTCCATAGTAGGCTATTTCAAAAACTTCAAAGATATTAGACAAGGAGACCCCCTCTCTCCCTTTCTATTCATCATTTTTGTTGAAGCTCTAGGGAGAGCTCTCAACCATGCCTACTCCAAGGGGTCAATCTCTAGCATCAAACATGCTTCTTCTCTCCAGGACATCTCTCACCAATAGTTTTTTGATGACACCATTTTAGCCACCTCTGCTTCGGTTCTCCTAAGCCTAGCACATCAAATTCATCCTTATTTCCTTTGAGGCTATTGTTGGTCAAAAGGTGAATTTCAAAAAAAGTAAAATTTACTTTATCAATACTCCTATGAGACGTCAATCCCACATTGTTACCATCCTAGGTTGTTCCACTACTTCTTTCCCTACCACCTATTTAGGGTTCCCCCTCTTTGAAGGCCATTCCAAAAAATATTTATGGAACCCTATCATTGAGCATATCCAAAAAAAGTTGGTTGGTTGGAAAGGGAGCCTCCTCAGTCAAGCAAGCAAAGCCACCTTAGTCAAGGCTACTTTGTAGAGCATCCTTGTCTTCTTCCTTTCTATCTTCTAGATCCCTATCGATGTGTGCAATCACATTGAGCAACTCCAAAGGAATTTATTATGGTCAGGATCAAATACTAAGCAGTGGATTCACCTGGTAGCATAGAATCAGGTTTGTTCTAGGATAGAGCATGGTGGCATTGGACTCTGAAAATTCCGCAACATGAACCTTACACTCATAGCCAACAAGGTTGGTGCATTCTCACCAATGAAGACTCTCTTTGGTTTTCCATCATCAAAGCTAAATACCTATGGCACAATAAAAACTTTTTGGATGACCTAGCCCCCATCTGAGGATCTATTATCTGGAAATCCATCCTCAAAATGAAGCAAATCCTTCATAAGGGTATCCGGTGGAAGTTCGTAAATGGTAATAGGATCAGATTTTGGGAAGATATCTGGCTAGGAAAACAGTCCGCTCCTTTATTGTGAGAATATCTTATGCCTCAAACCGATGATTGATGCCCTGTTTGGTTCTAAGGTACACAATTTTTTCCTTCCCAATAGTTGCTCTTGGAAATATTTACCTATTGACATCCTCAATGATGAGCAGAAGCAAGCCTTTGCTGACCTCTCAACCTTACTATGCCTTTGTGGCATTCCTTACCTATCTTGTGGATGAACTCCATCCTCTAGGCTCCCACCTCCAATGGTCTCTTCTCTATTAAATCAGCCTATGCCCTCTCTGAGAACCCTGGCCCTCCCTAGTTTCCTTCCAAGCTCATATGAAAACCCCATATTATCCCTAAGACCAATTTCTTCCTCTAGCTTGTTGTCCAGGATAAGATCCTCACCATCCCAAACCTCCATCATCATGGATTTTCCATCCCCAACTATTGTTATCTCTACCACATGGACTGTGAGTCTACCCAGCACATCCTTTTGTCTTACCCTTTCTTCCAGTCCATTCTCTCATCCCTGTTCTCCTCTTTTGGTATCTCTTGGGTTCCACCTAAATTGTTAAGTGATATTTTGTGTCTAGTGGCCTAACCCTTTCAGAGGCCATAACATAAAGAGTTTTTGGTCTTTCTACCTTCCCCACTTCTTGTGGGAAATATTGAAGGAATGCAATGCTCGTGCTTTCAAGGACTCCATTCATAATGAAAAGTATGTTCTATCTAGAATCTTTGTTGCAACTACTGAGAATGTGTCCATCACCCATGATGATGATGATCCTGAGCCAAGATCTGAAGCTCTTCTAGCTTCCTCTCTCAAGATCCCCAAGGGAATTCACATTCATGTCTCTCCCAGGGTAGATCACTCCCTCATAAAATGGACCCCTCCCCCTTCAGGTTTCCTCAAGTTGAACTTCTATGGAGCCACCAAAGGCAATCCTGGTGCAGTGGGGGTGGGTGGCATCATCAAGGACCACTCTGGAAGCATCATATTGGCCTATGCTGAGAACTTGGGCCACAATTCTAGCCACTTCACCAAGGCTAGAGCTCTTTATCAGGGTTTTTTTCTCCTTCATAGTTTGTAGGCCCCCAATGTCATAGTGGAAGGGGACTCAAATAACATCATCAACTGCCTAACAATGGGATCTCTTCTAGCTTTGTGGAACATCTCCAACATGATCTCTAAAATCAAACATCTAATGCTTTCTTTCTCAAACATAAGGATGAACCACACCTACAGGGAAGGAAATTGGGTTGCTAACCTCTTAGAAAATATGGGCATCTCCAAACATAGTCTCACTGTGTGGAGAGAATCCTTCCCCAAGGTGCTTACTAACATCAATATTGTTTAAATCAACAAACAGTGAATCTTGGGCTGTCGGGATCAGAAACCATCTTTTACCTCATTGATTCCAAGCTCGTTCTCATCTCAGCTTTCTCATTGGTCAATTTTTGCATAGCATGATAGGTCTATCCTTTTGCATTTTACTAGGCATGTTATTGAGTGGTCAACCCTTGCTCAACAAGGCATCTCATATGCACTACATCCAATTGGACCCTTTCCATCTTCATCAGTTCAAAGGGGCTCCTAGCTCCAGATAATTGTCTGCCTGCACCATAATAATTATCCCTAGTGGGCTCATTCATCACATGTTAAGTATATGGATTCCCATGTATAATGTCTTATGCAAAAATGACATCATATCTATTTCTAAGATGTGGCCAATTTCAATTATCAACAAAGTGTACCCTTGGAATTACAAGTTAGTTTTTCTCTGCATATGTTCAAAATGTGCACCCAAAACCTTGACATTAACAAAAATTTCTCCACCCTCATCATTGGGACTCCAATCCAGACTGTGAGTAATCATTTTTTAGCCATGACATCTAATTCCCATTCCTCTAACTTCATTTTGGTCACCGTTCCTGGTTTAAGGATCTCGAGGTTTCCTGTTTTGTTTCTTTTCTTCGATCAAATCAAGATGACTTATCACTACCCAATGTTAACATTTGTGGTTTGATTCATGTACATTTATAACTAGGTGTACCTATTGAGTATCCTTTGTTAGAAGGATTTTATTGATTCTAGCAATCCCAAGGCCCTTGTTATCGTTAACCACCCTGAGTGCTTTTGCCACATGCGCCTATCCAACAAGGATGGTTACCCCTATCATTGAAATTTGACCTGGAATACCCTATTCACCAACATCGGTGTCATCCATACCCATCTCCATCTATTCCACACCTTTATTAGGCATGCCTTTTCACCCGTACCTGTAGCTTTTCGCTTGATTTGGATGACATGTGCCACAAGTCACCCCGTGTTCTGGTGCCTTCTAGGTCCTTCCTCTAGATTAATTTCCACCCTCACATTTCTATTGGCTTTTAATTTTCACCACCTTTTATTTCTTGAGCCTCTTCCTTCTACTTTGCATTCATCTCCCTCCATGGCCAAAATCGAACCATCCTCCCTTCAACTCACCCCTTTGGTCGAAGACATTTTCAGAGACCATGGCCTCCTAAATTTTTGCAGTTGTTTAATGGAAATGAACCAGATCTATCATTGGATGTCGTTCACACGTAGAATGGAGGACATGTTGTCCTCATAGGTCTAGATTTCACTATCATAATAGATTTTCTAGTTGAAATAATTGACCTCCCCAATGACATAGAAATTAACAACAGTGAGAAGCATTCCCTACAACGTGAATTGGCCCTCTTCAGGGACAAATGAGAATCCTTGGGTAAGGATAAAGGGAGCATTGTAATATAGACACTACCGAATCCATGGGACACTATCATGGTCACTGTTCTTCAGTACTTTACCCTTGATAGCCCTGGTGCAATTTTTAGAAGCTTTAATATGGATTTTTTGAACCACCTCCAAGGGAAAAACAATCAATATTCTTGAGTACATGTTTAGGTTAGTGGAAAGGTTAGTGTTAAACATCAAAAGGGAAATTTCTTCTTCTCCCCTTCATAAATGCCTCCACCTTGTCCTATTCAACCATGTTGTCACAGAGTAGAATCAAAGAGTTGTTGGTCCTATTGGCCCTGCTCTCATAGCCAGTGGTCTTGCTAACATTGATGGGGACATTGGGGGATATGTTCTAGTATATCATCCTCTCAACTGTATTCCAAGGCCTATGACCAGAGTGGAGGATACCTACGATTCTCAGAATTATAAGCCTCGACACCAATACCTTCATGCCAAGGTGGGTTGCAGCAAATGGAAAGCTCCTCTGATCATCGATAAAGTTTTTAATGATTCCTTATCATTCCAATACAATAAAGGGAATCCAACCAAGATATCTATCCCCACCGAGGGAACTTCTACTCAAGCTCCAATGTTGTTATCATGGGTAACCAATTATCCTAATATTTTAGACCATGGGCATCTCCAAGAAATTTGGGACCTCCTCAAGGCTCTCGGGAGGGTGGCCAAGACCATTTCTTCTATTGTTGGTCTAGGTGGATGCCCTCCTAGACGAATATAAGGACCAATACAAAATCCTCAAGGAATTTAAAAACTTAGTGGGAATTGGCACCATAGATACAAACCAAGGACTAAATAGTGCAAATGCCTAATCAGGCATTTTGGGTGGAGCTTGCTTTGGGAGGGTCTGGTTTTTTCTATTTTTGCCCATGTATAGGTATTTCTTCTAGGTCTACTATTTCTACCCCTGCATGGGCTTGTTTCATGACTGTGTTTTTCGTTTCTATTTTGGTTCTCCTTAGGTGTGTTAGGATTTTCCTAGGCTCTCAGCTAGGATTGGTACTCCTATTACTTTTTGCCTCTATGGAGCTTTTTGTAATGTTTCTTTCTCTATAAAAGGTTACAAGACCCTTTCAAAATCCCTTTTACCAATTAAAAAACAAAGAAATTAGAGAAAATTTAATCCCATCACATAATGGTTTCTTGATCTTCCTCAATTTTCCCCAACCTTAGAATATACTAAAGAACAATATTTTTTTTCTAGAATTCCTTAATAATCTTACTTTCAAATCATCCCTTTCACTTCAAATAAGCTCTTCAATCATAATTATCATCAAAATATTCTTCCTCTTTCACATACACATCTTGAATCATCCAATCAAGAACATTCTCAAATTCAAATTCTCACCACTCAAGTGAAACAATTAGAACAACAAATAAAATTTATATACTCTCCTCTATCATAATTCATCATTTAAACACTTATTCAACCTTTAGATACCTTTGTTCTCAACTATCCATTTCCTCATAAGTATAAAAAACCTAACCTCTAAACATATGAAGGTGATCAAGACCCTATTCAACACTTTAGAGTTTTTCTTTTGGCTTGTGATGACATTGCACATGATGAGATTTTATTACTCAAGACATTTCCTAAAATCCTTAGAGGTAGTTCTCTAGAATGGTATTATCAATTACCAAAACATTCCCTTAAAACTTTTAGTGACCTTGATAATCCATTTATACATTTTTCCATCTTCATTGAAAGAAAACTTAGCCTTATTGGTCTATTAAATCTAAAACAATTTGAACAAGAATCATTTAAATATTTCCTTTCTATATGGAACACCATTTTAGGAAAAATTAATCATGTCCCCCCTCAATTTTAACTTCTTAATATCTTCATCAAAATCCTTAATGACCAATTATCCTACCCCATAGAAAAATCTAGGGTGTGTACCCTTCAAGGTGCAATTGACTTAGCCACACATGTGGAGGTTGCCCTTAAGAAGAGAGGGCAATTAGGGGTAGGGAAAGACATAAATTATTCTCCCCTTCAATAATAATACCACAAATTACCCTTGCATAGGTATTTTCATGTACAATTAGGCCTATCCCCTGCTTTCATTTTAATCAAGTTATTAGAAGCCAAAATGATTAAACTCCCATCCTCCAAACCAACTACATCTCAAAAAAATATTCACATAAATATTATAATTTTCATCAAGGTCATGGTAATTTAACTAATCAATTCAAAACACTTTGAAATCATATCCATGACCTTATGCAAAAGGGCCAACTTGTCCTTAATCATAAATATTTCTAAGATGCACCCTTGTCCCATACATTGTAAAATTATCTTCTATCTCCAAATTCTTCATCAACACCCATTATCAATGGTCCAAATCCAATTAGCTAAAACAACAACAGGGGCTATGACCAACTTAAAAAAATTATCTTTAACAAATTTATCTAATTCATTCTCCATGTGTTTTCTCATCAAAACATGACCATATAGAGCTCTACATAGTTATCAATTTTTCTCATCAATCTATTTGATGCTCTTAAATGAGCCCACATATTTTCTCATATATTTGTATAGCACTTCTAAATGATCCCACATATTTGATAATTGCTTTGTATAGCACTATTAATTAAGCCCACCATCTTGCAATCACAAGCTATCAAGGTTTGTCATGCACTCTCACCAAAGAGGCATTCCACCTTGAAGATTTTGCATGCACCAAACACAAACCATTCGTTGGCACAAATCATGCTTCTCTTCTATCTCATATATTCTTTGATCTTTTAAGTATCATCTATTCCTCTAATTTTTCTTAAGTCAAGGGATATATGTTATTTATATTTTATTCTTCTATATTTCTTGACCTTGTAAGTATCATCCTCATTTTAATTTCTCCAAGTAAAGATATATAGTCTTTCTATCCATATCTTGTACATCCTTTGTACTTTGCAAGTTTTAACAAATCATTTTCCTTTTTAACCAAGACAAAGGATGTACACTTATTATTCTCTTACATTATCCATTTATCTATTTTTAATCATGCTTTTACTTATTGACCTTTATATTTTTGAGGGATCCTCGCCATATAGGGTAGATACTGCATGAATATCATTTATGACATTCATATGACCATTGACTATTTTTCAAACATCTCTTGGATATCAAAATTTTGATAAGGATATATTTTTCTTATGCTTTCATCACTTTCTACTATTTTATTACTTCTATCTATCACATGCACACACTTTTACTTTTCTTAATCACTAATCTTTGTGCGAGCATTACACCCCTATTGGATAAAACTCCACTTTTGACCATCAACGAGCACTACACCCCTATCGGGTTACACTCCAATTTTGACTATCAAAAAGAACTACACCCTTATAAGATCACTCCGTAACCACTCATGAACACCACACCCATAGTGGGTATCACTCCATCATCGTTCATTTGCAAGCATACATCCTTTCCAGGTATTGCTCCATCTTTGGTCACTAGTGAGCACAAACCCATAGTAGGTAACACTCCATATTCAGTCACTAATGAGCACACACCCATAGTGGGTATCACTCCAACCACTTGTTCTCATCAATAAGAACATACCCTTATAGGATCACTTCATGGCCATTCACGAGCACCACACCCATAGCGGTTATCACTCCATCTTCGATTATTTGTAAGCACACATCCTTATAGGGTATCACTCCATCTTTTTTCTTTGGTCACTTATATTTTGCTTGGATTTATGTTTGTTTTTCACACTGATATATTTCACATCATGTTTATTTAAACAACATAATCAAAGCAACCATTTGTTTTCTTTGACCTTTTTATGGCTTTCTCCTTCTTCTTCTATTATTATTCCATATTTATTCTTATCTATTCTTCCATAACTCTTCTTATCTATATCTAGTAATATAGTCATCATACATAATTTAATATTTATTTATTCATTCATTATTTTGCATACATTCATTCATGCATATAAATTAACATAATAAACACATAATAACAATAAAACAACTATATATTATTGCTAAAAATGAGAGTACATGTTAGTCAGTGTGTTGTTGTACCATAATAAAAAATGGGGTACACTCGACCACCCCTTAGCCCAGGGAAGCATGCCACACTCAAAATTGGTATGTCATCTTGATCCTAGTCCTAAGTCTATGACCTAGAATCACCTGCTCTACCTATTGGAGGTGGTCCCAATGGAGGCAAGTCCATGGACCATGAAACAGACCATGTCCAAGACCGTGATATACTTTGAGATCATCTTGAGGATGTTAAAGATACCATTTGATTTGTGAGAGTGAATTGATAGTATATTGTTTGGTAGAAGCTCTCTCTTTGCATCGATGTCTCTAGTTCCTCCCTCACCCTCTGTAACCCTTCCTACAATAGTTAGATCACCTAGTACTATTGGCTACCAACAATGACAACAATACCCTCTACATGGGTCTACTACCACTCCTACTCTATTTGACCCATATCTCCCCTAAGGTGCTCCACCTCAGGCCTAATTTTAACCCTATTTGTTTTTATCATGTACCACTCTATGAATTTTTTATCATGCTCTATGATGATGGCATTTCGAGCACCCCGTAGACCCTCCAACCTATTGGCCTTGTCCTCTAAGAGCAGGTCCATTTTATACTACATGTTGTTGGTCATATTGATCTACACCTAAGATAGATATGATTATCCTTATGGCTATCACCATATCCACCCTAAACTCCATCCATATTTGCCTAGATTAATTTTTTCACCTATGTCTTTGCTTTATGGTATGTTGGGTGGTATCTCAAAGTGCTAGTTGAATTTCATGATCCATGATTTGGAACATCTATATAGGGATAGGTGGTGATATCCTCAAGGGTATAATCCAAATGCCACCTCGATATAAACTCTTGTGTTAATGTATAGAGTATAATCTGGGTCCTCTATAAACCTAGCTATGTTAGGGTCCTTATCAGCGCTTAATGGACCTCTTCGTACATGTCTACACCAATAGTTTCCTAAGTCTAACACCTCTTGTAGGATATCGAACTACCTCCATACCCAGTCAAAGCATAATATATCTAGTTCATATTGGCTTGTAGTAATCCATTAGATCCTCCACACTCTATCTAGCTTGCAGCCATCCTCTGTCTAACCTGGGTACTGACGCCATGGTTGTGAGATAATCATTCAATCCTAAAGCTCATCTATCACCATCCTCCCCAATGGTAAGATATCGATATATATCCTCTAGGCATGCTCCAAGTGTCGAGCCCACCTATAAGTTTTTGGTCACTCTAGGTTGGGGAATGGTATTGGAAGTGGTTATGATCTATGAATTATAATGTGCTTCCAGCACCATACCTAGAGCAGAGTAGTACAAATGATGTCACTCTATCACTTGTACACAATGTTGTACAATGTTTTGTACAAGTAGGCTAGTACATAGGTACCCCATGCGAACCATACTTGTTGGTTTTGCATGTCTATTACTACCCCTTACAATGCACATGGTAGGTGTTTATTGATAGTATGGAAGACTAGGAGCCTAGCCACCACCTTGCAAAGCATGGTTGTTAGTGCATCAACTCTGTATCACTCGATATATCATCACATGCAATCTACTCTATGGATATCATGTGTTGGGTTCCAAAAAAGTATCTATAATGTTGCAAAAGTTACATCTTCTCTATAACATACCCTCCCTCTAATAGGTATCCTCAATATTTGGCACATGTCCTCTAGTGTGAGGGTCATCTCTCCTATTGATGACCAGAACATTGAGGACTCTGGATACCACCTCTCAATGAGTGTCATTAAGAGCATTATGTCCGCCTCTACCTGAGGCATCTCTACCAAGATATAGAATCTACATAATCTATACAACATGTATGTCTACTATTGTGATCTCCCTCACAACATCCTCTAGGATCCTCGATCACCATTCCATGCTTTTGAGCACATCTAGATATAAACCAAATAAAATAAAATTCACCAGTTTCTTATCATCATAAAAATAACAAATATCACATAATCATAACATTAAAAATGCAATCATTTTTCTCCTAGTTTCTCTCTCTTTCTTTCCTCATATTTCTTCTTTTGCAATTTTGTGCCCAATTATTTTAGGGTATGAAATCACAAATTTGTGCCTTGTACTTCTAGGGAATAAATTTACAAATTTATGGCTAGTCTTAGACAACTACAAATTTTTTCCTCATCGAGAACCTAACCAAATTTTTAGTTGAGCCCACAAATTTGAATTGGGGTTCGCACGATGGTCTTAAGGAAAATTAAAAAATTAATAAAAAATTTAAAAAAATATAATCTAACCTAGTCTAGAGGGTAAATTTTAAAGCTTACTTGTTCTTGGTCTACTGTGATGCCAACCTCACCCTTTAAAATTTTTCTTAGAACATGCTATTTTATTATTTTCTCTAGAGCTCTTTTTCTTCTTCTCATGTGATGAAAATGAAATTTATTTTCACCCTCTCCTCCTCTTTTACCCTTTACTTTCTCTCTCCTCTTTTTTATTTTTCTTCTTTTGCTTCTCCATTCTTCTTCATTTTCCATTTTGATATTCTTCAATAATTTTGCATTCATTTTGAAACTCTAGGGGGCACCTCAAACTTGGGGGCATTGATGTCATCATTTTCTCATAAAGTGTGCAAGATTTCAAAGTGTACAAAATCACATCAATTTTGCACCATCCCTTTGACTAAACCTACAACTCCTTTTAGTGTATATTGTTTCAAACCTGCAGGTGTCTACAACTTTATTTGACGCATTTATTACACCATAAATGGGAATTGAAAATATTATAGGAGGCTATTATAGCCAAAGAGGAAGTAGTGTAAGACCCAAAGAAATGAAAAATGGTCGGTAACAAATAAGGTAGAGTGGGGCCCAACACAACACATGATAAAGCAGATCAAGATACAACAAATCCATCTATTCAAGGTGGTGAGGATGTTAGTGTGCAAGGGGAACAATCATAGGAGAAAAGCATGGCATATATCCCTTTTTCCCTTTCCACGATCATTATATGAGGTAGGAGATCATGCCAGATGGAGGATCCATAGGGAAATAGTTACAACGCAGTTTGATGACCCACCATTATAAGTAGAGAAAGGTTGCAATAAAAGTTTTTTATCAAGCCTTAGGTAGAAAAATATAAGTCCAGGTATAACCGTGTCTTTAGATCAATTGTATTTTACTTTCGTGCATCTTTCCTTGGTTTCTCATTATCACATTTTCTCTATCATTTCCTAGGAACTGCCCAAGAAGCTCATCCAGCTAAAATTATTTCTAGTGGACGTGCAAGGAGTTGGAAGATCTCATGTCACTATAATCAGGATAGAGAGATACAACCCTATGTTACAATATTCAAATAGATGTGTTATTGTAATCACTACTATAGAGACCCAAGCACCTTGTTGGGCTCTTTCTATATAATTCCAACTCCATTTCTAGCATTCTCATGTTAATGGCTCATGTGTTGCTTATTTGCATGTTACAGTCTTTGAATGTGTAAATAATGTTTTCTCTCACTAGTTTAATCATTTTTGTTTATCACATAATTTGGATAAGCCCAAAAAAACTAGTTCTTCTCTTCTCCTTTCCTTCTCAGTTCATGAGATATTATAAATTTGCTATGACTACCCAATGGACAAGGCATTGGTATAGTTTAAAAAACTAAAATACTATATGGTTTGGTCAAAAAATAGAAAAATATAACACTTAATCTAGTAGAGCATGGATTTTAATATTAGAATATCAATTTTTCTTGCCCATCATTCATGGTTTCCTTACCTGACCTGGTCTGTCTAGAGTCCTAGTGATAATATTTTCTTGGGTCAAAGAGGTAGATCCACCAGAGTCTACAAACTCGTTGTGATCCTAGGGATTTCCATGACATGACATATTTTAAAGGGTAAATAAAAATTCCTCACAACTATTTTTGGTTCCAATTATCAGGGAATTGATCTTTGTTTCCTTATTTTAAAACTGTCTCGATCATTATTTGAAATATTTAGAGATATAAGGCTGAGAAATCTTGTCCAGGTAGAACTTTCACATTCCTAAATTTGCACTATATGCTAGAAATTTTGAAGAACCCATGATCAAGAAGAAGAAGATAATTTGGTGACCACAAGAAGAAGCAAACAATAACTCGTTGGTCCGACTTTTATACACACCTTGCGAAGAATGAGCATGAAACTCTAATAACACTTATACGAGATAAATCCCACTCACTTTAGGATCTTGTTGGTTATCCAAGGTGTGAGTTACAGAGTTGGGTCGAATGTCTATTCACTCTTTTTCGCTTCTAGAATAGTTTTCAATATGGACTGTCTGTTACCTTACAACGGGTTCTTGAACTTGTTCAGTAATGTTTAGAAGTTGTCACTTGTTGACAATCGGATTTAAAATTAGTTCTTTGAGCTAGCTCTTATGGGTCAGCAGATTTAAATAAAAGACAAATTTAAAAGAAAATAAAAATGGATCATTTCACGGTAAAACAAAGAGAGTAGGGTAAGGCATAAAGAGAAGTCTATCAAACTTAGCTGTAAAACCTAAACTGCCAATTTTATTTATACTATCAGCTTCATAATAGAACAAATCAAAGAAGAAAGTGTCCAGCTTTCTAAGATCACTTTCTACTAAGAGCATAAGACAAAGATGGAATAGATTTGAAAGAAAATCATAAAGAGAAGGGAAGTCGGTTAAAATTGGTATTTCTCACCAGCAACATAGCTCACACAGTGAGGACAGAGCAATTAGAACAGACTTGAACCTTAAATCTATGATTTTCCCTAGCATACAATAGAACAAATGAAGCCCAACAACATATTTAATCTTGATAACACAGATTTACAGAATATATTTAATAAACTTTAAAGAAACGGATAACAAAAGAAGATGAACTTATCACAATCTGAAAGAGATTAGGCTCCTGGCCATGCTATCATAGAAAACAAAAGCACATCAACTCCAAGTCCGAAAATAAAGTATTTAACAAGATTTGCAAGAAATTGCTTCAATAGCCTTTTATTTCTAAGTCTCCGCCTCCTGCGATTACATTTAGAAGAAGTATTTATAGACTCGAGATAGACCCCAATCTTTTCAAAAATATCTTCTTCTCAAACCTTAAATCTTATCATCTTAAACCCTAGTACCCGGGTTTTACAATATAAAGCCATTCAAAATAAAGTCTTGATAAAACTTAACCATTCTGCAAATCAGTGCAGTCACTTGCCATAAATGGAGAAGACAGAATTCGAATGCCACTTGCATTCACCCGCAACTTTGAGTAAATGTCTTCATTAATGCCCTCGGGTAATTTGGATGAGTCACCACTTCCCTGACATTTCATCTCCGCAGAGCCATCCCTGAGTTGAAAAAGTCTACACGCCATTAATTCTGCCATAAATTTTTATTAAATGCATCCATCGACAAATTTTGGTAACTGTGTGTAGATATTTTCATTTTTCGGCCAATTCCCAACATACTCCATTAAAAGGGCAACTGCTTAGTCACCGTAAAGTCTCTTTGCGGCCAGATCTGTAAAATTTGGATGAAACAACAATTCTCGGCATCTCTCATTTCAATATGGCGGTCTTCGATTAATTTGCACTTAACTTTGTCTTTATGGCCATTTCTCCCGTTATCATGCAAGTGCCAGATGGCTTTCTACAAAAAAGACAAAAGATGGATTAGTATTTTAAATATTAAATCAAAACTTTATTATTAAACCAAACCCTAAAGTTTATTCATGGCTTGTTTTGTTTGACACATGTCGCAAAACTAGCTTCCTATTTTCCACTTTCCTCTTTTTTCCCGTGGGCGCGGAAATGCGACATGTCGCGATTTCACGACATGTCAGAAATCCTTCTCTCTTGGTGACAGTCACGATTTCCGACATGTCGCAAAATCGTGCCCCTTGCCTTCTTCTCCCTTGGCTCATTTCGTGCACCCTCTTTTCTCTCCTTTCTGCCTTTCTTTGGCCCCTTGCTCCTTCTTTGCTACGTGTCGCGATTTCGCGACGTCGCGAAATCGTGACGTATTTCCGACACCGGCCTTCCCTCCTCTCTCGCGATTTCGTGACACTTTCATGCCTTCTTTTTGCTTCTTCTCTTCTTCTTTTCGTCGCGATTTCGCGACATGTTCGCGACTCCTCGTCGCCGATTTCGCGCATTTCGCTTCTTGCGTTGGTCCGTGCTTTTCTTTTTCTTTCCGGCGTTGGTGTCCGTCACGCCTCTTTCTGCCTTAGCTTCCTTTTCCTCCTGCGAAATGTGACATGTCACGATTTCCGACATGTCCTTTCTCGTTCCTCCTTTGCTTTCTCCCTACTCCGATTTCGTTTTTTGTGTCTTTTTTTCTTTTCGCGACATTTCCAAAAATGGAAGTGTCGCGATTTCGCGACCTTTCCAAAAATGGAAAGTTTTGGCTTCTAATGAATTTATCTATCTGTATTCTGCATTTTTTTCATATCAGTGAAAGATTTTCTTTACTCATAAATGGTTCTAACATTTGAAAAATGAATTCTAAAATAAAACAAAGCCAGATGCAGATAAAAGCACAACTTAAAAAAAAGGAGGCAAGCAAAATTTGGAATTAAAACCTGAAAAACATCAAGAGGGTCCTTACTGCAAAAATGAAAGCTCAAAATTTTCAAAGGGTGGAAATTCATTTTTCAGTGGGGGTGTGTTGCTTCTCAACAAATGGCGATATCTATGGGTAAAATAGTAGCATTATTTTAGAACCCAGGACTCTAGTTTCAAAACAACATAGACCATGTATCATGCCTTGCCACAGATATTCTTCAAAACAATTTAACTACTAGCTGATAGTTGTCAAAATTTCCCAAGGACATACTAGGTTGAATCATTTAAGGAAGATTTCTGATGTGCAATTACAAGCGTATAAAACTTTCTTCAAGAATGACTGGGCCTTCGAATGTTGAACTCTGGATTGATCAGCTTTTCTAGATTGTAAAAGGGGAAACCGAGTAGAGCTCTGTTTACTAGTTTAGCCTTTTACAGCCCCGACAGAGTTACCCTTTAGATTTACACGACCCAAATTCACAACTGTAAGGTAGAATCTACAACTTGGTAGAAGAAAAACATCTTTTGAAGTCTTGGCTGTCTCTTTGATTACATTACTCTTTTTTTTTATATATATTGGAAATAACAGAGTGCCAATTCTATGTTGTCTTGCTCAACTCTCACCTTCTCTCTCTCTCTTTGAAATATATCAACATCCGAAAAGCCTTAGAAAGAACAACAATTTTCTTTTTAATATCTCATCAGTCTGGAACTGCTTCACCTTGAGTACTGATAGCCTCTATGGATACTCAAATAATTACATGAATCATAGTCCCCTCTTATGACCAACTTTTCTTGGATTCCCTAGGAGTTTCTCCAACCAAAAAGTATAGCAGCTTTCTTTATAATTAAAATAATCGTGGCAAGCAAGACACAAAATCCAATCATCCTTCCACCGTTGTTCTGAATAACAAAATAGTTCCACTGTTCAGCTTAAACAGACTATCTCACAATTATGATAATGAACACTGGATTCTGGACTCAGAATAAAACAATTTTTAGAAGGCTGACTTTTTTATTGATGCTCAGGCAAAGCTTAAAGAACAGAATTTTTAAAATAAAATAAACTGTACAGACTTCCAAGGATAAACACAGACCTTTAAAAACAAAATAAAATAAAAATACAACTTTAAAATAAACTAAAATATAGACAAAAGAAATAAAAAAAAACAAAATAAAACATAGACAATTAAAAAATAAAATAAAACAACACTGCACAGACATTTAAAATAAAATAAAACTAAAAACTGTACTGGCATTTAAAAATAAAACTAAAATAAACAACTGTATAGACATGAAAAATAAGCTAAAATAAAATAAAACTACAGAGTTATTTACAATGTATACACATGTTACAACTTCTTTGTGACTCATTCAAATGATATATTGGACGGAACAGCCGAGAAATAATGCTTTAAGTATTGACCATTAACAGGGAGGTCCAAAAAATTACCATCAAGGTCTTGTAAACGAAATGCATTATTACCCATAATCTCAGCAATCTGGTATGGGCCTATCCACAAGTGGCTGCAACTTTGTATGCTTACCCTTCTTTTCATGGGCCTTGTCCCATAGAAGCACCAGTGTCTGCCAGTCTAAAAGCTTTCACTTTGGCCCTCTTGTCAAACCAGCGCTTGACGGTTTCTTGGTGCCGACTGAAGTGTTCCAGGGCTTGGAGTATTTCATCTTGCAAATTAGTTAGATCCAAAACACGAGCCTCTGCATCCGCTTGATCCTCAAAATAGTCTAAGACAAATTGGTAAGTAGGTAATTTCAGAGAGATGGGAACAATTGGTCGGGTACCATACAACAAAGCAAAAGGGGAAGTCTTAAGAGCCACTTTATATTTTATCCGGTCAGCCCAAAGTGCATATTTCAATAATGTATGCCACTCGCCTGGTTTGTCTCGTCTGCAGATTTCTTAATGACATTCATTAAATTCTTATTTGTGGACTCACCTACCCATTGCCTTGGGGATAATAGTTGGATGAAAATCTGATAACTATCCCCATCCGGTATGCCCATTCTGCAAACTCCAATGATTGGAAGGCTGGTCCATTATCACACACCAAATTCAGAGGAACCCCAAACCTGGTTATGACATTTGACTCTAGAAATTCGATCACTTCATGAGCTGTACTTCTTGTGGTGGTCGCTGCTTCGACCCATCTTGTGCAGTAATCAGTAGCTGTTAGAACATACTTATGCCCTGCTAAAGAATTTGGATTAATCACTCCCACAAAATCAAGTCCCCATTGCATAAAAGGTTTATTTATTACAACAGGCTGCAATGGTAGAGCCCGGTTGGCCTCTTTGGCTGCAAAAGTTTGGCACTGATGGCAAGTTCTCACATGCTGATGGGCATCTTTAAACAACGTAGGCCAGTAATAGCCTGCTCTCAATATTTTATGCGCAGTAGCAGATCCTGAGGAATGTCCTGCCCCTAACTTTTCATGAAAATTGGACATGACTTCATTGACTTCACCTCGAGAAATGCATCTTAAGAAAATGCCAGCATAATTTTCTCTGTACAAATTACCTGCTTTGAGGAGATAATGAGCAACTTTCAGTTTTAGTGCTCTCCTTTGGGTTCTATTCAAGTGAGACGGGCAAACTCCAAATTGCAGCAGATGAATAATATCTCCATACCAGTCATCAAATTCAGAATTTAACTGATTAACTTCTTCCCGTACAGGTATTTCGGCAATGTGTCGGGACAAACCAAGTCCTCTGATCAATTTTGTAGGCCGAATTTCTAAGTCATATTCTTGCAGCCTTGTAACCCAATTACCTCTTAGTTCACCCAACTCGTTCTGACTTAGAAGGTATTTAACAGCTGGGTCCGAAACTATAGCATGAACTCTGCTTCTTAGTATGTAGTGCCCGAATCGCTTAACTGCTCTCACCAAGGCATAAGCTTGTTTGTCTAAACGAGAATATTTCAGCTCAGCCCCCTTTAAATTGGTACTCTTGAAAGCAATTGGATGTTCCCCGCTTTCTCTTCGTTGGGTCAAATCTGCAGCAAGTGTGTGTTCATAAGAAAAGGTGTACAGATAAAAATCTGCACTGAAATCTGGGCTTACCAGAACCGGTGCTTGTTTGATGGCGGTCTTGATTTCTTGGAACGCTGTTTTAGCTTCGTGGTCCAGAAAATCTGAGCAGTTTGCTTTAGCATGTCATTCAATGGCTTGACTATCTCTGCAAAACCGGAGATGAACTTCCTGACAAAATTAATTTTTCCAAAGAAGGACCTCAACTCTCTCTTAGAGTTGGGAAAGGGTATGCTGGATATGGCTTCAACTCTATCCGGATCCATGGAAATGCCATATTTTGTGATCAAGTGCCCAAGGAGCTTTCCTTCCGTTACACCAAAAATGCACTTCTTCGGATTCAAAGAAATGCCGAACTCCCTGCATTTGTTGAACACAGACTCCAAGTGTTTTACATGGTCAAACCGAGATTTAGAGAAGACTGTTAAATCATCCATGTAAACAACAATACATTTACCCATAAGGCCCTTGAAGGCATGATCCATTGCTCGTTGAAACGTAGCTCCGGCATTTATTAATCCAAATGGCATCCTCTTGTAAGCAAAAGTTCCCCACTTAGTTGTGAAGGCAGTTTTCATTCTGTCTTCCTTCTCAACTAATATCTGATTATACCCTGAGAAACCGTCCAGGAAAGACATCATCTCCGAACCATTGACAATCTGTAACACCTCATCCATAGAAGGCAGAGGATAATTATCTTTCTCAGATGCCTTGTTCAAATTTCTAAAATCCACACACAGGCGGATCTCTCCATTTTTCTTTCTGACTGGCACCAAATTGGCCACCCAAGTAGAATGCCTGATGGGAAAAATAATGGCGGCACTCAATAGTTTTTCTACCTCTTTCTGGATGAGGGGCTCTAACAGAGCATTGACATGCCTCTGTTTTTGCCGAAAAGGTTTGCAAAATTCTTTTAAAGGTATAATATGAGTGTAAACTTTCGGATCAAATACCTTTAAGTCTTTGTATGACCAGGCCATAACATCCTTGGACCTGTGAAGAAAATCAATCATATTCCCTTTTATTTTTGGATCACAGTTCTTAGCCAACTTGATGTGCCTGGGATCTTCTTCAATCCCCACGTTCGTGTTCTCGGCCTCACCGTCTGTTGCACCCATAGAATCCTCGAATTCACCTTTTGCCCGATTTGGTCAACATCAAAGAGCCGCTCCAGCTTCCACCATCCCTTTTGGAATTCTGTTGTCTTTCAACCTTATTATTCCCCTGTCATCATCTAACTGTTCCAGCAGAGTATCAATTTGGCCCTCATCGATTATAGCATTTTCAAATGTGTTAGTACTCAGCAAAAAGTTTACAATCTGTTGATCATCGGAGAAAACCTGAAAATTATCTATATTATTTGGGACTGAAGGACAAGGGACTAACTCAATTGAAAACTTGTTCCATTTAAATTCTTCCAGTGGTTTTAAACTTGCGGTTGAAGAAGCCAAGACATCTGCACGTGAATTCTGCTCTCTGGGTATGTGTGTCAGATTAAAAGCATCAAAATCTTCTACAAGATCCCAAGCCCGATGTTTGTATCCTTTTAAATAAGATGCTTTACACTGGAATTTACCTTTGACTTGATTAGCCACCAATTCTGAATCCATAAAAACTTGAATATTTCTTACACTTTTGTCCAAAGCAAATTTCAAACCTAATACCAGAGCTTCATACTCTGCTAAATTATTTGTACAAGGGAACTGTAGGCGATAAGACATAAAATATGTCTGACTTTCATGCCCTTTAAGGACTGCCCCTGTGCCAAAACCCTGTTTAGACTTAGCCCCATCCACATGAAGCGTCCAGACTTCATTACTATGAACAGGATGAGCTTTACTAAACTTCTCATTTTGTCCCGTTGTTAAATTGTAAACTCCAATATCTACCTCCACAATATTTACAGTCTCATTCTCTGCATTATATTCAGTGATTGTATGCTTGTACCTGGGTTCTCTTTCAACCCGTAATTGATTTGCCACTCCCTTCCACGGCAACCACATGTGTGAAAAGTCTATTGCCAAGTATCCGTTCAAAGATCTCGACCAATCCTTGCTCAAAAGCATCCCGTACCCCACGGGGATATCCACAACCTGAATTTCAATTCTATGTTGAGCCCTTGGCTCAGATGCTAATTGGATATGAATATTTTGAAGTTCTCCCACTACTTTAACCTCTGATTTGTCCAATTGGACAACTCTTCTTTCAGATTTCATTGGGGTCAAACCCAACTGCTGACAAATGGCCAAAGGCATAACATTAGCTGAAGCACCCGAATCTACCAGACAATTGTGCAAGTTTTTCCCAAAAATATGTACAGTCAGTAGAAAAGGCGGAACCTCAGTTTTCTCTTTGTACATGGCTACATTTGCATTTGCCATCTTCTTTCCCTTGTCCAAAGATTTTGTAGTAGGCCCAGAGTATGTTTTTATCAGGTTGTCCCTCTGTTCTAAAATTTGGGCCAACTCATGAAGAGTAATGTTGGCTTTGATCTTTTTCATGTCCTCCACTATGTTATATCCCTTATTAAGTGGAGGGACAAAAGCATCTGGTCCTCTCAGATTTCCTCCCTTGGGTGGAGGTGGATTATTGCTTGGAGATGGATCTGGAGGAACATTGTGAGAGTTGTCCAGAGGGGTAGATGTAGTGTTGGGCTCCGGATTTCTGTTTCTCAGGTTGTAGTTGTCCCTCCTGTACTGTTGGAAAGCCTGCACCTCATCCATAGGCATTTCAACTACATTCTCAGATTCATCCAGGAAAGTGAAAGAATCCAAGACCATAGCTGCACTGTGGTTGGATGAACTTGGGCCATCCGTAGTTCTTTGATTTTTAGGAGAAATCAAATCCCTAGACAAAGCTTCAAATGCATTACAAAATTCCAAACAATCCAACTCCCCGTGCTGAGAAGTAGCATGTATTCTGCACCAGTTAGGCAAAGCTAAATCGCAAATATTCACATCATGACCTTTACCTTTGTAATCTTTATTAGGTTCATATGGGGGCCGATTGAATCTGTTCGGTTGATATGAATACCTGTTTGAGTTGTCCCCAGTAGAAACTTGCCTTTTAAAACTCAAAAAATCATTGGCCAACTTCTGAACTATTTTTGAGACTTCTTCAACTCTTGCATTGTCAGCCTCTTTGCCTGGGTTCTGTACATTCTCAACAGGTGTTACAGCCAATGGATTTGCTGATGGTAGAGTCTGACACACTGGCAACATCATCTGATGTGGTATGGGATTGAAAACAGGGGGAGCTTGTGTAACCAAAGGAATTTTCTGAGCATTTAAAGGTTGGGGTCCCAACTGTCTTTCCGTAATCAAAGCTTCTTTATAAGCCTCTGTTAAATTAGTAACAGAGGGATCTCTTTTCAAGAAAACTGAAGTCATTGGATCTAGAGAATTTCTAAAAATCTCTAATGCCAGGTCTGCATTCGGTACATAATAACCAGTAAGTCTACCATAAGCTTTCTGGAATCTGACATTGTAAGATCTGATAGATTCACTTAATTCTCTTTTGATACCAGAAAACTGCTGATATAATATACTAGGATCTATTACCTCACCAAACTGTGACACAAAAACCTTTTCTAAGTCATTCCAACTGGTGATAGAATCATTAGTGAGATTTAGAAACCAGTCATAAGCTCCCTCCTGGAGAGTGAACGGGAACAATCTGCAAGCAACATCTTCATGCTGTACATTTAACAATTTTAGAGCATTCTTGAAAGCTACCAGATGTTCTTCTGTTGTCCTTGTCCCATCATGCTTATATCTGGGAAGATATCTCTCCGGATTTCTGGGCAGGTCATGGGCTATACCCGAGATATTTAAAGCAGTGGAACCCAACCAGTTTGCCATTACTACTTGATTGACGGTGATATTCTGAGTTGTAGTTGGAGTAACTACCAGTGGTGATAAAACTGTTTGAGACAGAGACTTGGCCCTTCTGAGGCTACTTCTTCTTGGAGTTTCTAATTCAGGCACAAGGAGCTCTCCAGCTTCGGGGTGGGACCTTGTTACCCTGTATGTAGAATCCAGCTTTTCACAAGCACTTACAACCTTACAATCCTTAACAGACTACTGAACTTGAGGTCTTCTTTTCTGGCAATTTTAAATATTGTACTGACAATTTACAATACTGACCGGAGTTCAGTGGGCCCTCCTTCTAGCGCCATTTTTAAATGTTGGTCCGACTTTTATACACACCCTATGAAGAATGAGCATGAAACTCTGATAACACTTATACGGGATAAATCCCACTCACTTTAGGATCTTGCTGGTTATCCAAGGTGTGAGTTACAGAGTTGGGTCGAATGTCTATTCACTCTTTTTCGCTTCTGGAATAGTTTTCAATATGGACTGTCTGTTACCTTACAACGGGTTCTTGAACTTGTTCAGTAATGTTTAGAAGTTGTCACTTGTTGACAATCAGATTTAAAATTAGTTCTTTGATCTAGCTCTTATGGGTCAGCAGATTTAAATAAAAGACAAATTTAAAAGAAAATAAAAATGGATCATTTCACGGTAAAACAAAGAGAGTAGGGTAGGGCAGAAAGAGAAGTCTATCAAACTTAGCTGTAAAACCTAAACTACCAATTTTATTTATACTATCAGCTTCACAATAGAACAAATCAAAGAAGAAAGTGTCCAGCTTTCTAAGATCACCTTCTACTAAGAGCATAAGACAGAGATGGAACAGATCTGAAAGAAAATCATAAAGAGAAGGGAAGTCGGTTAAAATTGGTATTTCTCACCAGCAGAAAAGCTCACACAAGTGAGGACAGAGCAATTAGAACAAACTTGAACCTTAAATCTATGATTTTCCCTAGCATACAATAGAACAAATGAAGCCCAACAACATATTTAATCTTGATAACACAGATTTACAACATATATTTAATAAAATTTAAAGAAACGGATAACAAAAGAAGATGAACTTATCACAATCTGAAAAATATTAGGCTCCTGGCCATGCTATCACAGAAAACAAAAGCACATCAACTCCAAGTCCAGAAATAAAGTATTTAACAAGATTTGCAAGAAATTGCTTCAATAGCCTTTTATTTCTAAGTCTCCGCCTCCTTGCGATTACATTTAGAAGAAGTATTTATAGACTCAGGATAGACCCTGATCTTTTCAAAAATATCTTCTTCTCAAACCCTAAATCTTATCATCTTAAACCCTAGTACCCGGGTTTTACAATATAAAGCCATTTAAAATAAAGTCTTGATAAAACTTAACCATTCTGCAAATCAGTGCAGTCACTTGCCATAAATGGAGAAGACAAAATTCGAATGCCACTTGCATCCACCCGCAACTGTGAGTAAATGCCCTCATTAATTCCCTCGGATAATTTGGATGAGTCACCACTTCTCTGACATTTCATCCTCGCAGAGCCATCCCTGAGTTGAAAATGTCTGCACGCCATTAATTCTGCCATAAATTTTCATTAAATGCATCCATCGGCAAATTTCGGTAACTATGTGTAGATATTTTCATTTTTCGGCCAATTCTCGACATACTCCATTAAATGGGCAACTGCTTAGTCACCGTAAAGTCTCTTTGCGGCCAGATCTATAAAATTTGGATGAAACAACAATTCTCGACATCTCTCATTTCAATATGGTCGTCTTCGATTAATTTGCACTTAACTTTGTCTTTCTGGCCATTTCTCCCGTTATCATGCAAGTGCCAGATGGCTTTTTGCAAAAAAGACAAAATATGGATTAGTACTTTAAAATTATTAAATCAAAACTTTTATTATTAAATCAAAACCCTAAAGTTTATTTGCATGTCGGCTCTATTTATCTGACATGTGGCTTGCTTATTTGACACGTGTCGCTGAAACGTGGCGCTTCCACACTTGCTTCCAGCTGTTTTCCACTTTCGGGCTCTTTGCTGTCTAAGCCACGAAAATGCGACATGTCACGATTTCGTGACATGTCACGAAATCGTGACATGTCACAAAATTGTGGCCTTCCCTGTGACTCTGCTGCCTTTCTTCTCCTTCCGTCACAAAAATGCGACACGTCACGATTTCGCGACATGTCGCGAAATCGCGACGGTCCCTTGCACTTGGCATCTTTTGCTAAACTATGTCACGATTTCGCGACGTCGTGAAATCGCGACGTCGCGATTTCGTGACACCACCACTTCTTGCTCTCCCTTTGGTTCTGGTGGCCCTTTCTATCTTGGCGCGTCATGATTTCACGACGCCCAAGGCTCCTTTCGCCTTTCCACCTTGGCGTGTCACGATTTTGCGACACGCAAGGCTCCTTTGGCTTTCCACCTTGGCATGTCACGATTTCACGATGTCGTGAAATCACGACGTTTCAATTTCACGACACCCTCCTTTTCTTTGCTTTGGCCTTAGCTACTTTTGGCTTTGCTTTGGTTTTGTTGCGACCCTCGGCTCCCCTTCGGCATTGGCGTGTCGCGATTTCGCGACATCGTGATTTCACGACACTTGAGCCTTGTGCTTCCCACGATCCTTGGCGTGTCATGATTTCATGACACTTTCATGCCTTAGGCACTTTTTTTTTACCTTTTGGTTTTCTTTTCACGTTGAAACGTCACCTTGCTGTGACCTTACCTTGCAGTCCTTTTGCCTTGTGCCGCGAAAATGCGACACGTCACGATTTCACGAGATGTCACAAAATCATGATGGTCTATACATCTCTGAGCCCTCTTTTTGAAAACGTCATGATTTCATGACACTTTCCTGCCTTGACCACTTTCTGCTTGATGCACCACGAAAACGTGACACATCGCGAGTTCGCAACATGTCGCGAAATTGCGACGTTTCTCCGACTTAGACACTTCTTAAACTTTCATGCAGCGAAAACGTATCATGTCGTGATTTCATGAGATGTCATGAAATCATGCCTCTTTCATGCCTTAGCTTCCTTTTGCCTCCTGTAGTAGCAAAAATGCGACATGTCACGATTTCGCTACGTTCCGTACGCATTTGCTTTCTCTCTCCAGACTCGTCGCGATTTCGCGACATTTCCAAAAATGAAAGTGTCGCGATATCGTGACATTTCCAAAAATGGAAGTGTCACGATTTCGCTACGTTTTTGCGACTTGTATGACTTTTTCAAAACCCGTCGCGATATCGCGACATTTCCAAAAATGGAAGTGTCGCGATATCGCGACACTTCCAAAAATGGAAAGTTTTGGTTTCTAATGAATTTATCTGTCTGTATTCTGCATTTTTTTATATCAGTGAAAGATTTTCTTTACTCAGCAATGATTCTAACATTTGAAAAATGAATTCTGAACTAAATCAAAGCCAGATGCAAATAAAAGCACAACTTAAAAAAGGAGGCAAGCAAATTTGGAATTAAAACCTGAAAAACATCAAGAGGGTCCTTACTGCAAAAATGAAAGCTCAAAATTTTCAAAGGGTGGAAATTCATTTTTCAGTGGGGGTATGTTGCTTCTCAACAAACTCTATCCCGAACTCCCAGTTCCATAAGTACTTTTTTTACCATGTAAAAATAGAAAATATCCTTTGCTTTCTGTCAATCAAGACTACAACAATACTAGTTATTTTCCTAAGAGTTTCCATTTGACAAGTATTGCCCCATATGTTGTACCTCCTATGCTGGTAACCTCAGTAACATATATGGTCAACCCTCCTATGAAAAAATGGAGGGTGAATAGGTATAAACCTTCTATGTTTCCCCCCATTTTTAATCCATTGCCTCCTAAATCCCATAAATATCTGCCAAGTTCTTAGGGGATAACACCATAATAGGCGAAGACCATATTTAAGACTTCCTATATGCCATGGATAGCCTAGAAGTAGAAGATGAAGATGTTTTCCCCAGGCTATTCCTCCAAACCTTGGATAAGGATGCTAGAGAATCGTTCAATAGTCTCACAACAAATTCCATAGGCACCTTCCAAGAGTTAGAAATTGTATTCCTCAAATAATATGGGAAAAAGAAAAATGAACAATCTCTATTAATCGAGCTAGACATAATGAAAAAGAAGAATAATAAAAATGTGGACGAGTTTAATAGGCGGTTCACCAAGTTGAGGAATAGAATCCCCATAGATCTTAGGTCAAATGACCACCAGTCCATCTGCTTTTATAAAAATGCGTTCCCTAGGGACTTCAAATACGAACTCATAGAGGAACCCGCACTTACTATTGATGCTTATATGGAAAGAGCCATCATAATTGAAATAAATATGATAGATAGTGGGAAGATGAAGTCATCCTCAATAGATCCCAACCCAAGCCAAACTAATAAGAAGCCTAAGAAAGTGGGTTTTAGTATATTAAAAAAATCAAAACTTGATCCCATTGAAAAATTATCAACTCAATTGATAGAGATGTTCCATTCAATGAATAATAGACTCTCCAAAATAGAAAGAGACAAATCATATAGTGGAGAATATTCTCAAAACCAGAATGAAAATAGGCCCCCTTTTAGGAGAAACTTCAACAAAAATTGGAATAACAAGGGAGGAATAAATGCAAACAATAATTACAAAAGGAAAGAAATCTAGAAAGATCAAGATATTGTCCCAAACCCCATGACTTTGGCCAATGTGGCCTGTGATTTCTCTTTCTTTTGTCCTACGTGTGATGCACCCACAATTCGGTCGATTGTGATGTGTACCTTAGCCTGCATGCAAATGTTAACCCTGAAGAAGAATCAGATGAGGAGATAAGAGTGAATGCATGCTAGACTTGGGATGAAATATTTAAAGGGACACAGTCACAGAGGAGGTGAAAAAATCTCCCAATTCTAAGGGTAAACTCACAATCTTCACCCTTGGCAGTGTAAAATTTTTAAAGAGACCAAAATATAGTTTTTTCGAATGAATGAAACAAGGCAAGTAGGCACACACAATAGAAGCAATAGAAGATTTATAAAGGATTCATGCTACCAACCTTAGAAACATAACTGTGTCGGATAAAACTAATAGAAAGAATGCAGTCAAGGGAATCCACTAAACATCTTTTCTTGGGTTGTGCTTTTTCATATACCATCCTAGACAACCTTCTTCTCACTTTCCACATATTTTGTGCTAAATCCCAATCTGTCATCGATATTTTCACTTAGTGGTCTTCCCATTTCCATAATTTCTATCTTAGTTCCATTTGGAACTTTTGCCTTCACCATTTCCTTTGGAAAATTTGGGTCAATAGGAATAACAAAGTTTTTTCAAATGCTAGTAAGGGCTCTTCCTCGTTAACTAGAAAAATCATTTCCCATGCCAAGGAAAATGCCCAACTCACCCCTTCTATTAAAACAACGGTTTCCATATTCAAATCCTCCTTAATTTCTTTCTTGAATATTTTCTTGGAAAGTTCCCTACCCCCCATCCTTCCCAAGGACAAAATTAATACTAAGTTGACTCCTTCACTGATTTGTTGGATCGAGTTGAATTTTTATAGTGCCTCTAAAGGTAACCCAGAGAAAATAGGTGTAGGAGGTATTTTCAAAGATTATAAAGGGGATGCCATCTTAGCCTTCACTAAGCATCTTGGATTTCAATCCAACCATTTCACTGAGGCCAGAGCCCTTTGGAGAGGGCTATATTTAATCAAGCATAATCCCAATAGGTTGATAATTGAAGGTGACTCACTCAACATTATCAATTATTTTAGGAATAGCAAAAATCATTCATGGAAGGGTAGAAGCTGCATCAAAGAAGATAGAAAACTCATCTCTCATCAGCAGGAGACCATAATCCAATATGCTTTCAGATAAGCGAAGAATGTGGTTGATGTGTTGGCAAACCAATGGTCAAACTCAATATTTTGACTACTTGGTTTGATAACTTCCCTGAAGGAATCATTGATGTGGTCAACAAAGATAGATTTAATTACCCATGTTTAAAGTTGCTATGAACAACCTTAATCTATCAAGTTTGCTTATCAAGTCCACCTCAGCCTTGCTTTTTCGTAATACAACCTTTGTGATGTTTTTGGAACCTCTTTTCATGATATTTTAGTCATTCCCATCATTTATTTTAACTTACATCCTTCCACATAGGTTTGTCCATGTATTCCATTTCATGAGACCTTTCCCTATCACTTCCAAAACTTACCTCACATGATTATCATCCTTACCATTTTCACTCCCACAACCATCATCGTTTACTTGCCTACCTCTCTGTTTTCCAAAAGCTATTTTTGTCCATTTGGATTGCTCATAATTGGTGGGCTTTACCTTGTGTTTTAGTATGTCACATGTAGTTCCAGTCCTTTCATATGGTTTGTGATGATTAGGAGCTCTAGAAAATCTCTCAATTTTTTTCTTCCTCTCGAGGCCAGATTTCCTAATTTATGTTCCTACCCTTGAAGCTTTTGATTCTCAACGCCTAGATGCCATGTTCCTATTTGGGATTTTCTAAGGATGTTTAATTTTAATTTTTTATTTTAGCTCATCCATAACCTTGTCATCTAGTTTCTACTCTAGTTCTTTCTCTACATCAATATGTGTTACATCAAACTAGACACGCTAGAGCTGGATGCTCTCACGAAATCCATCCTCGATGAGAGGGGATATCTTCCTTTCCTCAGGAAATTATCTGGATGACTATGATATAACATTAGATTTCCTCTATAGTTGGAATGGTGGTAAGGTGATTATTCAAGACAAATATTACATTGTGGATGCCCAACTCCTAGCAGAAATTACAGGCCAGCCCCTGACTAGAAGATGTTTGAGGAGAGAGAAGCATAATTGAGAGGTGAAGATCAAGAAATTCCTAGTTAAGATAGGAATGCTCAAGATGGCCAAGTCTGGTATGCACAGGTCTAACCTTCCTTCTCTATGGAATAGAGTAATAATACCTATTATGTAGTACATTATGATTGATGACCCTAATAAAGCCCTTTGTAGTTTTTTTTTGGATTTTGTTAATCACTTTAGGGACATTAACTTAATAAATGTACCTGAATTCCTCTTTCATTCCATGAGCTACTCCATTGAGACCTAACAAAAAAGAAAAATTCTACATTTCCTTCCCACAAAGGATTGTTTAAAATCATCTACAACCATTTCCTCATCCATTTCTCTAAAGGCTTCAATGCAGACCCAACTCCTTTTGTTGATCTTCCCCTAAAAAATTCCATCCCCTCCAAGGTCATCCCTAAGGAAGACATTTCCATGAGCCCTACGTTGAACCCCCTGTCTAAGAAAATAAATTCAATGGGATCTGATAGGGATATTGATTGTCCCACAAGGAAGAAGATCAACATCGAAGAGCCTGTTATCACTACTAGATCCTCTTCTCACCTCAAAAGAAATTTCATATAGAGCCAACAAAAATTCCACAAGGAGGTGTTCAATGATGATGATAGTGCTGACCCTACTTATTTTTTGCTTCATAAACTCCTTATTAAAATAATTTCCACAAAAATTTCTCAAATTGAGGAATTATCGTCCAATCTCAAGGAGATGCACAATGCTCTAAACTTACTATTTTTCCATGAATATTTCTCGACTGTGATTACTGATGAACCTAAGGTGTCTGGTGACTTAAGGTTGTTGTTTCCAAGGAAGCAGTGAAGGAAGATGTAAAGGATGGTAGTAAGGATGTTTCTTATATGATGATGCTAGGGTTGTTTTTTAGGATGTTGTTTTGGGGGACTCCTTGTTTGTGTTCTGGAGAGCTTTGCTAATGGTGGTTTTCTTGGGTGGTGTTGCACTGTGGGGTTTTTGTAGGCTGGATGCCTCATTTTTTCTTGTTGTTCCTCTTCACAACATCCTTTAATGTTGGTTTTGTAATAAGGTTTTGGGATTCCTTTCAAAACATGTTTTAATACAATTTAACTTATAAAAAAAAATGCAGTCGAGGGTAGGGGATAACATAACTTAAAGAAGCATAACACCATTCACCAACCTACACCCCCTAAAATAGTAGAGCCAATGAGTGAATTATAAAAATAACAAGAGGGGATAACAAGTTCGTGGAGAATAAGAAGGCCGAGTTTGATGTTGGTCTTGAGTTATCCAAGCAAAAAATAAATATAACCTTTGGGGAGTTGATGACAGTGCCCAAGTATAGAGAGTAGGTTTGTAAGGCCTTTGGTTTAGTTGAACAATGCAATAATCATGTTCTAAGTGCTTCACCTTCTAGCCATCCTGGTAATAATACTTTCTCAATTAGGCCTTTCTATATATCCCTTCACTATACATCAGGTTATGAAGACCATTATGTGATTCACAATTGCATGCTTTACAATGGGGCATCTCATAACATCATGCAAAAATAAGTAGCTGACCAATTGGGATTAATGTGCACTAAATATTACCCCCATATTGGTTATGAATAGAAGATAGGTGCATTATATAGGTATAATCATGGGCCTTTTGTTTTTTTCTAGACCAATACCCTAAGAAGGGCATCATAATGGATGTGGTCGTAGTAGACGTTGATCCATTCTTCTTCCTATTATTGTTCAGGCACCAGGTAGAACATCTAGGTGGTTCAATCCAGCTAGATTGGTCCTATGCCACTATACCCCTCTTAGATATAGATCAAGCCACCCTAAGGAGGGATCCTTTTAATAATAATCCAGATGAGCTAAGGAGGCCTGATAATACAATAGTCAATCTGGTCAGTTCTATTGAAGAGAAAGATTTGGATTTTTATTCCATATGGAACACATCTTTTCCAAAAGAAGTTCCCAATGTGGAAGGTATGGATTCCAAAGTAAAGGTATAAGTGGATGCAAAATCAGATAGGATTTTGACTACCAAAATGTAGATAATATTTTTTTATGGGGCTAAGTCACAAATAGGGGCTAGTGCTGGGATAAACCTGACCGAAATAAAAGGTAACTATTTGGGCATACCTTACCAGGTAGTGTTCCTCTGCATACATAATGTGGTTGAATATGAGGTACTACTACTCAGATTGAGAAAATGTAAGGAAATCAATATAAATTACCTCAATGTGCATGGAGATGCTAAACTTATCATACAAGTAAAATGGAAATATAAAACTAAAAACCACAAGCTAAAGTAGTATAGGTAAGTGGTGCAAGATGAGATAGATATATTTCTAGCCTTTAACCTATCTTACATACCCAGGGATAAAAACCATATTGTAAACCTATTGGTTGTAAATGCTTCCAGGGTGAACAGTCCCGAGATTGACATTGAGTATATGGATAGGTTTCCCAACATCTTCATGTATAATCCTTCTATCCTAGATAATGTGGTATACTTGCAAGTTTTTTAGGATGATGTTGATATCAGAGATTTCATGATTGTATAGGATCATTTTGCTGGTATGATCTGTGATGAGGAATATGAGAACAAATTGAAACACATTATAGGGAAAACCACAAAAGTAATATAGTTTAAAACCAATAAAATTCCCAAGGGATTAGTGCCTTTGGAGACCTTGTTTGATAATTTTGATAGAGCACATAGGCCTACATTCCATGAATCCAAGGTTAAGGAGGTCAATATTGGGATAACTAGAGAACCATAATAGTTAGGATAGACAAAGCATATCATGTTATGAAAATAAATAGTACATTCAGTTCTTGAAAAAGAACATGGAGAGTTTTACCTAGAGTTACAAATACTTGAGGACCTTCAATACTAATGTCATGACCCACATCATCCCCATAAAGGAAGGCACTAAACCCTTCAGGTAAAAGCAGAGGAAATTTAATCCCACTCTACATCCTATCATGTAAAAAGAGGTGCAAAATTTATTGAATGCAAAGATAATCAAGAAAGTGAGATTCTCATTCTAGATAGCCAATTTAGTCCCGATAAAAAAAAAAAATGGAAAAATTAGATTATGTGTTGACTTCAGGAACTTGAATATAAATTCTCTCAAATATAATTACCCCTCCCTAATATGGAACAACTTCTACAGGTAGTAGTGGGGTCAGCTAGAATGTCCTTGTTGGACGGTTTTCAGGTTACAATCAGATCTTAGTCAATCCAGAGGACCACTATAAAACTACCTTTACAACACCATGGGGGACCTTCGAGTATCTAAGGATGCCTTTTGGGTTAATGAATGTTGGGGAAACTTTCCAGAGGACCATGGATTTTGCTTCAAGGGGCTTATGTTTAATATCATGGTGGTATACCTAGATGATATAATAGTCTTCTCAAAAAATCCTAGTGATCACTTCTCCTCTTTGTCATAGGTTTTCTAGATATGCAAGGAGTATGAGATATCGCTAAACCCAAAAAAATACATATTTAGGGCCACCCATGGCAAGTTGTTAGGACATGTGGTCTCTAAAGAAGAAATAAACATCAATCCCCAAAGAATAGAGGCCATTGCAAAAATTACCCCTCCAAAATTTTTGAAAAGGATTATATATTTCTTTGGTAAGATAAACTTCGTTAGAAGTTTTGTTCCAAACTTTGTTGAGATTGCCAAAACTATTACGATATGATTATTAAGGATGTAATCATAAAATGGAATGAAGAGAACACTAAAGCTTTTTAGCTGATCAAGGATTCCATCACCACTGCACTTGTGTTGACATACCCAGATCATTCAAGGAAGTTTAGTATTTACTCATTTGATTTAGAGCACACAATAGCTACAGTCTTGTCACAGAAGGATGAAGAGAAAAATGAGAAACCCATAGCATTCATGAGTTATGTAATAAAAAGAGCTCAATTGAGATATAAGTTCATGCAAAAATAAGCATTCACTCTAATTCAAAATTTGGAGCATTTTAAAAGCAATTTTTGTTCCAGAAAGGTAATTGCTTGCATCCCCTATATAGTTGTAAAAGACGTCCTCACCCAACCAAAGCCAACAGGAAGATCAACAAGATAGATGGTCAAGATGTTGCAATATGATGTCGAGTTAAAGATAGTCAAGGTAATAAGAGGGCAAGGAATAGATAAATATATGGGCAAAAAAGAGGGAGAAGACATGAACAACACAATCAGGACAAAGGACCTACAACATGAAAAACCAATAGATAGTGAATATTATGAATAGTACAAAGATATCCTATTATACCTGTGGATCATGTCATTCTTGTCAGGAAATTCACAAAGTAGAATGAGGAGTATCAAGCAACAAGCCCAAAAGTATTATCTCTAGCAAAACCGGATTTACTGGAGATATTTGAGTGGAGTGTTGTTACAATGTGTATTTGAGAAGGAGGTTCCCAAGATCATTGAAGAATTCCACACAAGTTTTTGTGGTGGTAATTTTTCTCCAAAGGAAATATCTAACACCATAATGAGGGTTGGGTACTATTCACCTTCGATATTCAAGGACATGCACCAATTTATCAAGGGATGCTATGATTACCAAGTGTTTGTAAGCAAGAAGAATATGCTCACCATGCCACTAAAACCGGTTTTTGTTGAAGTTCCATTTACCTAGTGGGAAATAGATCTAATAGTATAAATTAACCCAAACTACTTGGGAGGTTATAAATGGATAGTCACCATAATAGATTACCTCACCAAGTGGGTCAAGGCAGCCCCCCTTAAGAGGTCAACAATGAAATTCATTATCAGTTTCCTAGAGAAAAACATCTTGACCAGGTTTGGGGTGCCTAGAAAGCTTGTTACAGATAAGCTAAATATTTCATCTCCTTCGAGATGGTAGACTTCTATACTAAGTAAAATATAGAGCTGGATCATTTCACAAATTACTATCCCTAGGGAAATGGGTTAGTAGAATATTCTAATAAAACATCATCACCCACATCAAAAGGTCACTAGGAAAGAACAAAATAAGCTGGAAAAATGGATTAAAATATGCTTTATGGGCAGATAAATTATCAGTTAAAAGGGCCATAGGTAAATCATCATACGAGTTATTTTATGGGGAAAGTACACTTCTACCACCATATTTGGAATTAACAACCCTCTCTTTGATCCTCTAGGATCATGAGAATCCTAATGATTTACTAAGGAGAATGGACCAAATAGTCAAATTAGAAGAAGATAGGAGGGATGCGGTCACAAAGATGGTCTTCCTAAGAAAATAAGACAACTCAATTTTTTGACAAGAAATCAAGTAGGAAGCCCTTTTTAGATGGTGAGGTGGTACTCTACTAGGATCCAAAAAATGATAAACAAGGCGAGAAAGGCAAGTTTAAGCCCAAATGGTTGGGCCCATATTAGATCACTTAGGTGATTAGCCATCACACTTACATGTTGCAATATTTAGGAGAATAAATGCCCATACCAGTCAATGACCAACATATGAAGTTGTTTTTCCCACTCCATGAGGGTAGTGGAGGCTAAGTTGACTCCATTTCTTGTTTAAAATAATAATAATAAGTGTGTTTTATTTGTATCTTTTGTGAATATTATAGTTTCTTCCTTTTATTTTTGTTTAAGGTAGTTAGGTGGTTGTCTCCAGCTAAATCAAATATTTTGGTATTCTCAGGTAAATTCATCTGGTCTCATAACATCACTCATTCTCCAGTCCCAATCAGAGCCCGTGTTGGTTTTGCAAGCAACCCAATCTGTTTAGCTGTAAATTTTAAAATTTTCCCACTAAGTCTAAAGTCCTTTTTGTCTCTAAGTCTAAAGTCCTTTTTGTAAATTTTAAAATTTTGAAGGGCGTGCAAAGTTTGCGTGCCCCATTTTTTCCCATGCGCTTGAATATTTTTGTTGTGCATGAAGTCTTTGAGTGCATACAAAGCTCACATGCCCTTTGTTTAGTTGTGCACCCTATTTTTCTTTGGAGTTCACAAAGTCTTATAGGGTTGCTCGAAGCTTGCACACCCCTCATTTAGTCATGCACCCTGTTTTTCTTTGGAGTGCACAAATTATTAGAGGATGCACAAAGTTCATGCACCCCTCATCTAGTCATGCACCCCATTTTACTTTGGAGCACACAAAGTCTTAGAGGGCCCATGAAGCTCACGTGCCCCTCATATATTCATGTGCAACCTTTTCCTTTGGAGTGCACAAAGTCAGAGTGTGCACGAAGATCACACACCCCTTATTTAGTCATGCACTCCCTTTCTTTAGGGTGCACCAAGGTTTAAAGACTCATGCACCCACTTTTTGAGTCATGCACTCTAGTTCTTTCAAGTGCACCAAAATCTAAAGGGTATGCGAAGCTCACGCACCCTTCATTTTATTCATGTGCTCCCTATCCCAAGCATTTAAAGGTCTTAAATATGCATGAATTTCATGCACCTCCTCTTGGGTTTGTGTGCTCCCAATATGTGTGTATTACTTAAAGCACGCACACCCAGGAGAATAAGAAAGATATAGGTGGATAGTCTAGATTTTTTGGTGTAGGTATCCAACTAAGAAAATTGAAAAGGCCTTCATCCAATGTCGACAAAGAATTTATCCCAACTCTCATGGCACGATAAACTAGACTCCCTTGGACAATAAAAAAGTAGAGTGCCACCTAGTAGCTGTTAATGCAATTATAAAAGGAGAAGATGGTGATGTCCTTCCAACAACATCAATGAGGAAAATTAAATAGGTACATGTTGAAGCCATTGTGAGAATTGTTCGTAAAGTGAATTCAATCTAGTGATAGACGAGAAGGAGTTGTAACACAATGGAGTATTCGTAGTTCATGATTGCCTAATCCAATGGTTTTTACAAAAACTATGTTGGTCGGTATGGTAGATGTTAAGGTGCATATCAGGATAGCGTCTCACCAGTAACAAAGTAGATGGTAAGATATAAGAACCCAAAGGCATTGGTGGCACAATCAATTCCAAACAAGGAGATTACGATGGACCAATAGGCAAAACTAGATAACATCACTATCTACAGCTTTGATTTGATTGAGGAAGATAACCAGTGCCAGCCCACTCTACTCAGAGGAATATTCATGAGGGTGTAAAGGAAAAAAGATGAGTCGAGCTATATTTGTAACATGTGGATCACCAACCTGGGAAAATTGGTTTACCCTAGGGTCTACCATTTTTTGAATCTCCTTGCATGCTTTGTGGTGGCTTATGACCCTAAAAATAGAACAATTAGAGACCATGCCAACCATGTCATATTCAGGATCATATTAGATAATATTAGAAAGGTCTTCGGGCTCTCCATATCCACTCTACTATTATATTTTTAGGTATTAACCCTTAAATCTAATTTTATGCTTGAATTTCCTAGGCAAACTTATAAAGCAAAATAAGTCCATGCCCTCCAATTTCCCCATTTGTAAGTCCCTTCTCTATCCTTGGGACCAATATTATGCAGATATTATTAATCTAGTGTTGGGGATGAAGGATTTAAACCAAATCATAAAGGAAGTCATGTTATTAATCATCTAGTATAATAAGAGAGATTAGATACCGATGTATAGGTGGGAGGATACAATCAGTGATAATATAAATCAAGAATTGACAACATTACAAGAGGCTATTATGGCCAAAGAGAAAGTAGTGGAATACCTAGAGCAAGGAAAAATGATTGGTAATGAACAAGGTAGAGTGGGGCCCAGTGCAACACAGGATAAAGCAAATCAAGATACAACAAAGCCACCTATTTAAGGTGGTGAGGATCTTAGTGTACGATGAGAAAAATCAAAGGATAAAATCATGGGCTATATGTCCTTTTTTTCCTCTGCCAAAATCATTGTACGAGGTAGGAGATCATGCGAGATGGAGGGCCCACAAGGAAATAATTATAGTGCAACTTGATTGTCCACCATTATAAGTAGAGGAAGGCTATAACAAAAGTTTTTTATCAAGCCTTAGATAGCAAAATTTGAGTCCAGGTACAACTGTGTCTTTAGGTCAGTCATTTTTATTTTTGTGCATCTTTCCTTGGTTTCTCATTATTGCCTTTCCTCTATCATTGCCCAGGAACTACCCAGGAAGCTCGACTAGCTGATATTATTTCTAGTAGACGTGCAAGGAGTTGGAATATTTCTATGTAATTTTTTCATAAATATAATTCCAAATCTATTTTTGGCATTCTCGTGTTAATGGCTCGTGTGTTGCTTATTTGCATGTTACAGTCTCTGAATGTGTAAATAACTTTTTCTCTCACTTATCACATAATTTGGATAAGCCCAAATGAACTAGTTCTTCTCTTCTCCTTTCCTTCTCAGTTCATGAGATATTATAAATTTGCTACGATTGCCCAATGGACAAGGCATCGGTCTAGTTTTAAAAACTAAAATGCTATGTGGTTTGGTCAAAAAAGAGAAAAATATAACACTTAATCTGGTAGAGCATGGATTTTAATATCATAATATCAAATGTTCTTGCCCATCACCTGGGGTTTCCTTACCCGACCTGGTCTGTCTAGAGTCCTAGTGATAATATTTTCCTAGGTCAAAGAGGTAGATCCACCAGAGTCTACAAATTGGTTGTGATCTTAAGAATTTATACGATGTGACATATTTTAAAGGGTAAACATAAATTCCTCATAGTAGTCCCATACCAATCCATTGATGAGAGTACCTGGTTTTTCAACCATAAATTTATTAGTATTACCATATTCCAAAAATAGTATAATTAAATCATAAAGTGCAACTACCAATACATAAGGGTAACATAAAATGATATTATGCATGAGATATCCATGCATCAATACATAAATCCAATGTCAAGAATAAATTTTGCAAAGGATGATCATTACATATTCCCCCCTTGGACTAAACATAGTCCTCTATGTTTCCTAAAAAATAAACATACATATTTCATTCAAATAAATATGGGAATTACTTCCTCATTTTCTCAACATCTTCCCAAGTTGCATAATTTTTAGAATATTGGTCCCATTGGACCTTACATTGATCTAGGGTTCATTTCCTCAACATATTGGAATGAAACTCTAGAATCCTTACCAGTCGCACCTCGATGTCTAAGGGATATACTATCTACAATTTTGAAATATTTCAAATATTAGAAGGATCAACAACATATTTCCTAAGAAGGGATATGTGGAAAGTATCATGGATCTTTAGCAGGTTGGGTGGTAAAGGCAATCCTATAGGTTATCAGACTAACATTATCAATGATCTCAAAAGGCCCAACAAAAATGAGGATCTAAAATAGTTGATTTTATGGCTCTTTTTATGGATATTATCCTCAAGAAAATTTTATCTTATACAAAGAATTCTCTCGGTGATATCTTTAGATTAGCATAGCTCTTTTGGTGATTCACTATATTTTTAGCCTTAGCCTAATTACTCTAAGTTGCTTCTCCATCTCTCTAACAATATCCAGTCCAATCACCACCTGATATTTTGGATTATCCCATGATAGAGGTGTTATGCATCTTCTACCATACAAGGATTCAAACAAAGACATTCCCAAGGATGCATGGTATCCATTATTATAAGCAAATTCAACTACATGCAAAAAATTTTCCCACTTAGACTTTTGATCCATGCAATACATGTGAAGCATGTCTTCCAATACTTGGTTCATCCTATTTGTTTTTCCATCTATTTTTGGATGGTAAGTAGAACTAATATTCAATTTAGTGCCCACTACATGATGAAGAGCCTGCTAAAATTTTGATGTAAACTTGGAATCTCTATCTGATATGATCACCTCAAGAAAACCATGTAACTTGAATATTTCCTTGGCAAACTTATTTGCCACAACTAGTACATCATCCTTGATGTTCTTTGGTATAAAGTGTGCAACCTTGGTCAAATTTTTGACCACCACAAGTATTGCATCACGATGGTACCTAGTATTTGGTAAACCCACAATAAAATCCATAGATATAACCTACCACTTTTGAGTGGGTATATCATGTGGGTATAATTCCCCTACTGGGTGTTGATGCTCTTCCTTAGACTTTTGATATTCCAAGTATCTAGCAATAAAACTAGTGATATCTTGTTTCATTATTGACCAATATATGGTATTTTTAATTTTTTCTCTCATCTTTGCACTTCTTGGATCAACAGAATAAGGAGAACTATGCACCTCTTGCATAATCATTCTTAAATTTCTAGTTTTGGGTATGACTACCCTATCCTTGAAGCATAAAAGTCTATATTTTATGTTGAAATCCTTATTTTCCTCAAGATTTCTCTCAATTTTATCCTAGAGTTCAATGCAATACTAGTCCTATAGCTACATTTCTCTGACTTTGTGCATCATGTCTATATCAATTTGGGTTAATATTGTTATGTGCCTTCTCCTATTCAAGGTATATATAATATTATTTTCTTTTCCTTTGATATATTCAATACCAAAGTCATATTCTGCTAAGAACTCTATCCACCTTCTTTATCTTGCATTCAACATAGGTTGGGTAAAGATATACCTTATAATTTGATGGTCTATCCTTAGCTCAAATGGTTTCCCCAATAAATAATGTCTCCAAATGTTAGGAACCTAGTTCCTAGTAGTTGGATATCAATGGAAAAAAAGTGGAAAATGAATGAAAAAAATGAATTAATCAATCGCCTTTGTTATAATCATTGTTTCAAATGGAGTTTACCCAACCAAGTGTTATCAAAGAGATGTATTTATTTATATTATCCAATGTCTAATTATATCTTCTATGAATGCATATATAAATCTATCTAATAGTCATGATGTGAAAGGACACGATGGTCCATAATCAAATGAGTGATATTAATTATATAATATAAGTTAGGATTAGGATCCTAACAAGCCACCCCTCTTAAAAAGAGCTTTGTCCTCAAAGCAAAAATTTGGGATTTTCTTCAAACTTTCATGAAAGGGCATCGACAAACATGTTATCTTTCCTTTTTCTATATATGATTTTGTAGTCATATCCGAGTAGTTTGGTTTTCCATTTTTGTTGTTCTAGAGTGGTTATGCACTGCTCAAGAAAGTACTTTAAACTATGGTGGTCAGTGCGAATGATGAAATGTTGGCCTATAAGGTAAGGTATCCAATATTGAATAACATGAATAATAGCTAACATGTCTTTTTCATATGTGGAACGAGCCAAATTCTTTTGAGAAAAATCCTTTCTAGTAAAGGCCAAGGGTCTTTCATTTTGCATTAACACTGCTCCGATTCCCACTCCTGTAGTGTCTCTTTCTATAATAAATGGTTTAGAAAAATATGGCATGGCTAATACTAGGGTGGTACACATTGCATTTTTTTAAAGCAATGAAGACATCGTCAGCCCTTGAAGACCAAAGGAAAGAATTTTTCTTGAGGAGTGCTATTAAGGGGGCTACGATTTTGCCATAATTTTTGACAAATTTGTGATAATATCCTGTCAATCCTAAAAATCCATGCAAGACTTTTAAGGTTTTTGGTATAGGCCAATTATTTACATCTTCAATCTTGCAGGGATCCACTTTAACACCTTCTTTAGAGACAATATGTTCGAGATATTCAATTTCTTGTTTTCCAAAGGAAAATTTTGATATTTTGGCATATAATTGATTTTATTCCAAGGTTTTTAATGCTTGGTCTATATGGTGTAAGTGTTCTTCCCATGTTTTACTATAAATCAAAATGTCATCAAAGAAAACTAAAATAAACTTGTGATGGAAAGGGTGGAATACCTTATTCATTAGACTTTGAAATGTAGAAGGGGCGTTGGTAAGGCCAAATGGCATAACCATGAATTCATAATGCCCTTCATGAGTGCAAAAGGTAGTTTTTGGAATATCACTCTCCTTAACTCGAATTTGGTGGTAGCCCAATCATAAATCTAATTTGGAGAAGTATGTTTCCTCATGAATTTCATATAATAACTCGTCTATGACAAGGATAGAAAATTTATCTTTGATGGTTAGTTTTTTAAGGACATGGAAATAAACACATAGGTACCATGTGCCATATTTTTTTTGAACTAATATAATAGGAGAAGAGTAAGGACTCACACTAGGTCTAATAACTCCTGATTTTAGTAGTTCTTGTATGAGTTTTTCTATTTCTATCTTTTGTAGATATGGATATCGGTAAGGTTGAATATTGGGAGGTTGGTACCCTGGAAGAATTTGAATGGTATGATCATGGCTTAGTTGAGGAGGTAATCCTTTTGGTTCATTAAATACTTTGTCATGGCATGCTAGGAGTTGTTGTAATTCAGGTGTTATTGTTTGTTCTTCATTTGTTGGTTGGATGGAGAACAATTGTGCCATCATCACCTTACCTCATTTTGGTAGAACCCTGAAGGTTATACCACAATTTTAATAAAGAAATAATTAAAATAACATCTAGATTAAAATAATCACTTTTATAAAGAATCACTGTTTCATTGGTAATAAGGTCCCTCCAATGCATTCAATAAATAATTAGATATTCTTCTTCATTGATAATTTGTGTGAATGGCCAACCTAATATATATATCTACCCTAAAGCTATGTTAGTGAAGAGACATTGTGGTTCATGTTATGAAGAGACGTGATGTTTCACATTATGAAGAGATGTGATGGTTCACTTTATGAGTTAATAATATAATAATTAAATGATCAATAATAATAACTAATACTAACTAATAATGTTAGGATGGGGGATCCTAACATGCCACCCTCCTTAAAAAGAGCTTTGTCCTCAAAGCTCAAAGTGAGGAGCTTTATCCTTTGTTTTCCAAGAAGGATTTGTGTAAGTTCTTGGACTCTTTTAATGTCATCCTTCCATAGGTTGGGATATCGATAAGGATGAAGCATTAGTGGGGGGTTGCCAAAAAAATTAGTAAATGTGTGATGATGAGGGAAGGGCGACCCTTGGGGTTATTCAAACACCTTAAAATGATGCATAAAAAGAGGTGTTAAAACTTCTACATTATCTTGTTGTTCCATGGGAGAGGCAATGGAGGAGTGTGTAGTCACATTTCTACCTTGTTTTTGAATAGGTTTGACCTTGTGGTGATAACTCACTATTGGAGAGGAAATTGAGTGTAGTTATTGTAGAGTGCATGTTTGGCCATAATGAGTCACTTAAAGAATGTCTACCTCATCCTTACCTGATGAATCGACCACTTTTGGTATATCAATCGTATTTCCTTCATCGTTGTGATCAATTGCTTACCAAATGGTAGAACCCTGAAGGTTCTAGCAAAATTTTAATAAAGAAATAGTTAAAATAGCATCTAAATTAAAAGAATCACTTTTATAAATAATCATTGTTTTAGTGGTAGGAAGGTCCCTCCAATGCATTCAATAAAAAATTAGATATTCTTATTCATGGATGATTTGTGTAAATGGCCAATCTAATATATATATCTACCCTAAAGCTACATTGGTTAAGAGACGTGATGGTTCATGTTATGAAGAGACGTGATGGTTCACGTCATGAAGAGATGTGATGGTTCATTTTATGAGTTAATAATATAATAATTAAATGATTAATAATACTAGCTAATAATGTTAGGATGGAGGATCCTAACACCTTTCCAAATAAGCTTCTCCATTCTATGAGAACTTACTACTTGAGATAGGCTTGATTTTAACCCCTTAATAGTAAATATTTGATAATTTTTTGTGAATTTCATCCATAGATATTCAAAATCCCATTGGATGGTGCCTAGTGTTCTCAACCATTATAATCCTTGGATGATATCACATCCTCCTAGTGGCAGTGCATATATATCGATATAGAGAGTGTAATATTTTGACATTTTCCTTTGCATGCAATTCGTCCTTTGTTTCCAATCATAACTTAAAAATTATTGTAGGGGTGTATAAAATAGTCAACTTGTTTTACCACCTTTGGATCGATGAAATTGTGTGTGCTACCAGATTCTAGAAGCACAATGAGGTTTTGTTTCTTAAATTATCCCTTGACCTTCATAGTTTGTGGGGAGGAGAAACTAGCAAGGGCATTAAAGGATATTTTAAGTGCATCCTTTGTGTTACTTTCTGGAGTTTCTATCACTAATTGCACCTTAATAGTCTCTTATTTTATTGAATTCTCTTGGTCAAGTGTATCTAAAATATAGAGTTTGGGGGTAATGCATTTATGGTTGGGAACAAATTTTTCATCACAGTGGAAGCAAAGGCCCTTTTATCGTCTTTCCTTCATTTCTTCAGGGCTAATTCTTTTAATTGGTAAAAATCTATTTAGTTTGGGTGTGGTATAGGAAGTTGGAGATTTTATCATTGGTGGTATCCCTAGTTGACATTGGTTATTGATTTTATCTTTTGCCATTTGAGCTAATGCAATAGTGTGCAACATGTATGTAAGATTGAGTATTTACACTTCTAATCGAATGTCTTCTTTTAAACCACTGATAAAGCAACTTTGGAAGAATTATGCATCTAATATTGATGTAAAATTTACAAATATCTCAAATTGAACTTGGTACTCTTGCACTGTAGTGGTTTGGTAGAGTTTGGTGAGGGCTCCTGTGAAGTATTCAAATTTGCTCGGGCCGAATCATACCATTATATTTTTTGTAAATTCCATCCATTTGGGAGTGCCATTTGTATTTTCCTACCATTGGTACCATTGAGTAGGTGTAATCTCTAGGTGGAAGGATGCAATGCAAACCTTTTGAGTTTCAAGGATTTTATAGAGGGAAATTTTTTGGTCTGCTCGATAGATCCAATTTATGGGATCACCTCCAAATTTTGAAAAATTTAGTTTTGTGGTTCAAGGTAGGATTGATGTTTGTGGTCTCATGAATAATTATTGTTGTGTGGATGCTATTATTTTTTGGCTAGCTTGCATTACTACCATATTTTTTTGTACCATATCCATAGAGTGGTTAGTGGCATCCATTTTTAAGTTTAACTCTGCCATCTTTGCCATGATTTTTGTTTCAAATTCATCCTGCCATTTATTCATTACTTGCATGATTTCCTTTGTAGGGTCTTGTGACCTTCTACCATCAGCCATGTTGGTGTGTTTTGCAAATTTCAAGCCTTCTTAATCTCAATGCTTTTATAAATTAGCAAAAATTTAAATCAATTTTGTCAATTTTATTGGCAAAAATTGAAAAACAATTATTGCAAAATTTAATATTTTCTTCAAAAATTGGTTTCAGCCTTTGGGACCTAATGATCACCTTTCTATTCAAATTTTTGAAATTATTCGATCGGGAAGACAACAACTAGAAGCGAGTTTGGCAGGGCGAAGCGACAATTTTAGAAGCGGTGAGATGAAAGACCAAACAAAGCAAAGAGGTGCATAGTAAGTAGAGGTCAGGAATGCAAGGTAAGGCAGAGCTGAGGGGTACATGAAAAGTGAAGGTTAGGCATGTTAAGCAAGGCAAGATGGGCTCTAAAAAAGTGTCAAATTGGTGAGTGGCTTTGGGTGTGCGAGGATTGTTTGGCCTAGCGTGATCGAAGTCACGATTGGGTATATGGGCTATTTCCCTTTTAAACCCTTCAATGTCAATTCCCTACCACATGTGGGATAATGCCTTAAAGAATTTTTTAAATTTTTTGCTTAGTTACCTTTTACCAGCATTGAAAAAGTGATATTCACTATAAAATATTTTTTTTGTGATGATTAAACTTTATATTATAATGTAGTTTTTATAATTTTTTTTTTGTGTTTTCAAAAATTCTACTAGAAAATGCAGAATTTCATTGTAGAAGATTTTTTTGGGTAGATTTGAATGCTTTAATCGATCTCTTTATTTGGGTAATTTATTTAATGCATACTTAATCTGGATAACATTTTTTGATGTTCTTTGAACTGATTTATGTGTCAAAAATTTGTAATTTGGTCACTATTTTCTTGGACTCTATTTAACATTGCCTGCAAATTACTTATTTGACATATTTCAAAGTTTTCAATGTGATATGGTGTTTGCTCCAAGGCTAGAAAGAAATTTTATGTCCTTTTAGAAAGCCTTGAGGCAATTTTAAGCATGGTGTTGCTTATTTAAGCCTTTGTGACTATTTTTTTCCTTACACCATTTTGCTGTCTACTGGAGAAGATAAATATGATGGGGAAAAAAAGAAAGATTGTAGGGAGTAGATATGAATGGATTTGGCTGTAGATGAGTACAAAAGAGAGAGGAAGAGTAGCTCTAATACCAGTTGTTAGAAACCTAGTTCCTAGAAGTTGGATATCAGTGGAAAACAAGTGGAAAATGAATGCAATAAATAAATAAATTAAACACCTTTGTTAGAATCATTGTTTCAAATGGAGGTTACCCAACCAAGTGTTCTCAAAGAGATGTATTTATTTATGTTCTTTGATGCCTAATGAAACCTTCTATGAATGCATATATAAATCTATCTAATATTCATGATGTGAAAGGACACGATGGTCCATAATCAAATGAGTGATATTAATTATATAATATAAGTTAGGATTAGGATCCTCACACCAAACATTTTAGTGCATGCACCACTACTACCAACTATAGTTTATGCGTAGCATAATTTAATTTATGTTTCTTGAGTTTCCTAGACTCATATGTTATTGTGCTTTATTCTAGGATAACACCCCATCCAAACCTTCTAAGGAAACATCTGTACATACTATAAAATTCCCAAAAGGATCTAGTATCCTGAGAATTGGTATTGTAGTCAGCTTATTTTTTATATTTTTAAAGGAGGTCTCTCATTTATTCATCCATTTTAACTCCTTTTATTTTCTTTGAAGGTTGGTGATGGAGTAGCAATTTTTTGAATAATCCTTCATAAAACACCTAAAATAACCAGTGACCACCATGAAGTTTCTAACCTCAAACATAATTGTGGGCACATCCAACTTAAGATGGCCTCAATTAATTTTCTTAGGATCTACAACAATCCCTTTTGTAGATATAATATGACCCAAATATTGAACTTGTGAGGCATAGAACTCACACCGAGATAAATCTTTGTAAATTTGGTTCTTCCTCAAAAACTCTAACACTAACCTCAAATTTTGGTCATGTTCCTCTTTGGTGTGAGAATATATTATAATATCATCTAAGAAATATCAAAACAAACCAATCCAAATATTTCTTGAACACATTATTTATCAAATTCATAAAAGTTGGTACATTTGTCAACCCAAGTGGCAACACTGTGAACTCACAGTGCCCATATCTATTCTTAAAGGTTATTTTGTGAGTATCCTCCTCATGAATCCTTAGTTGATGATATACTAATCTCAAATCAATCATGGAAAATATAGTGGCATCCTTTAAATGATCAAAGAGATCATCTATACTTAGTAAGGGATACCTATTATTTATGGTGACCTTATTCAACATCCTATAATAAATGCACAACCTCAAGGAATCATCCTTATTTTCATAAATAGTACTGGAGAACCCTAGGGTGATGCACTAGGTTTGATCAAACTCTTTTCCAAGAAATCTTGAAGTTGCACCTTTAGCTCTTGCAACTCAATAGGAGTCATCTTATAGGGTGTTCTTTTGATGGGTTTAGCTCTAGGTATTAGTTCAATGGTGAAGTCAAATTCTCATTGAGGTGGTAGGCCTATGAGATCTTCCAAAAATACATCCCTATATTCAAGAAGAATTGGATGTCTCTTAAATATTTCCTCATCTCCATTATCGCCTGTCTTACCATTTATATTTACTACATACACCATCCCATATCTTTTGATTGCCTTCTTTAGCTACATAGATGACAATAAATGAGGGCAAAAAGACCCTTGCCTACTTTATACCCTAACTCTCTTCTTATCCTTATCAATAAGGTCCATCCATCTTTATTGGAAATTGTTTAAGTCTCCATGAGCCTTTAACCTATCCATCGCTAAAATAATATCAAAAACATGTAGTGGCACTACATATAAGTTCCATATAGTGGATCCATTGGGTAAGATAATATCAGTTGTAAGCAAACATTGATCCACTAAGTAGGTCTATCCAAACCCATACTTGAATTTCCACCCTTGTGCCAAAAATCTAGGTATTTTTGACATATCCTCGATAATACTAGTGGAAATAAAACTATTTTTTATAATTATCTTCTTAAATTATTTTATGAAATTATCCCATTTAAGGTCTATAAATTGGATGCCTCTACCTGCTTTAAATGTGTTCCACCATTCTAAAGCTACATCCTGAAGATTAAGGGCAGCCCAAATATTTTAATTTTTGGATGAATAATTCTTCATGGAAAAGAAATTTTCCAATTTATTTAACCATGAATTAGTTGCATCACCCCTTTCTCTTCCATTAAATTTAGCTATGTTAACATTCTTAAGGTCCTTCGAAGGCTCAAAATCAGTTCAATATTTTCCATCATGGAATCCTCTAGTATGATTTTCTTCCCATATACCTTCTAAATTCTTGTTATATGTTTCCCTATTAATCAAGGTTTCTAAAATTTTCTATTGTTCTTACATCTACTCTTGGAGCAACTTAACTATGGAAGAAAGGTCTTTCACCCTCTCACTGGAGTCCATTGTTATTCTAGTTTTCTTGTTGGATTCCATTGTTCTTCTATATTTCTTATTGGAGTCCATTGTTCTCCCATTTTATTTTTAGAGTCCATTGTTCTTCAAAAATTCTTTAAGAAATGTACCATAGCTTCTTATTATGTAGTTGAACTTGCCTTCTTGTATGATCCTCCTCTCAAAATAGGCATAATTTCCTATCCAAAAAAATGATCGGGGTAAGTTACAATTTCTTGCAAATTGTATTTATAATAAGTTAGTTTTATTTTCCCATGAACTAACTTAGACCATTATCACTCACCTGATAATGATCATGGTCACACTTGTCTCATCACAATGTTCCATCCTTAATAAGAAACTATACTCTCTAGGATTTTTACTCCTTGGTGTGACTAGTCCAATCAACATACAATACCCATCTTATCCCAGATCAAGTTAAGGTTCATAGTAGAGTAAGTCTCCTCAAAGTAGTTCATCAAGTCAAGGTTTATCCTAGGTTCTCTCCATGGAAGCTTCTAGTCCTACAACCTAGATATTTGATATCAACTATAACAACCCACCAAAACCAACCCAAGGGAGAGATAATTTTTCTTATATATATTACAAGCACGGTTTACAAAGGAAGTCCCAATAGTTTTTCAACATTGTAAGGCATTACCACATTTTGAGTTTAATATCATTGTAGATGACACTCAAGTGGACAAAAGTGGCCAAAATATTGTATTTTTGGGGTTCACTATTCTAAACCTCATTTCTTAGAAAGGATGCCTATTATGGTCCCCCTACCTTTACTATACCCTCATCGATATAGGACAACTTGACCACAAAAGAGGGATTATCTTATAAGGCCCATAATATTTAAAGGGGGATGCCTTTTTCCTAATATTAAATAAGTCTGTCTATGTAGGATTATTCTAGTGTAATTCCTTAGTGCTTAGTTACCACAAATCCATGGGCTAACTAAGGCTATTACCATCCCTTGGTAATAAGCATGGTCACCTAATCCTCGTCATTCAAGGTGCCACCACTATACTATCTTGTGAATAATTCCAAAGAACCCACTGCTTTGGAATCAATGAGCCTCATCATTCAAGGTGTATCATTCATAATTATCTAGTTATTGCATCATCACAACTCCTCCTAGATTAGTAAATACCTAGTTATTGCATCTCCGCAACTCCTTCCAAGATTCACTTCTAGGTTATTACATCACTACAACTCCTTCCAAGATTGGGTTACCTTCTTGAATCAAGGGTCCTAATATGGATCTAAATCCATGCCCAAGAACCCTCACCAAACCCAATAATTATAAAATTAAAATAACATATCTCCCATTAAATGAATAAAAGTTCTATAACAAAAATGGAATGCTTAATATAACACAATGCTAGAACTAGGATTTTAAATAAAATACTTTCATCCATAATACTAACATTTAGCAATTCCTTTATTTTATAAAGAAATAATGTACATCTAGAACATTATAATCCATCATCCATGAATTTAAATCTAACTCATTCTTTCCCATTTTCTCATAACTAAGCATTCAAATAAGAAATAAATAACATTTAATCCTTCCATTCTTCATTCAAGATTCAATACAATAAACTATTTGGAATCATATTACTCTAAAATATTTCACTTCTCTCTTACAAGATTGACACAAAGAACAACATCAATTTTCTTTTCATCCTCATAATATATTAATACACAGTCCACTCAAGAGGTCCCTAGCATCATCATCTTTTCACGATATTTTCATGAAGGAGAAACTTACATAAAATTTGAGAAAAAATCTTAGGGATTAGGACACATAGAGTGCTTATGTGAGTCTAACATGCACTATGCAATAAAAATATGCAACCAAGAAAATAACAAATTTTAAACAATATTTCCATGCAACAAGGAGGGAATTCCATACTTCCCTCAATAATGATTTCCATATCTGCTCAAGCCTCTAGAAAACAACTACTATCATCCTTTACTCATAAGTATGCATTCCAAAATTTCATAAAGAGTAGTAAAAATATCTACCCATATATACAAATAAATATATTAAAGAAACCTAACATAACAAATGAGCATTATATATACATATATAACTCATAATATTTAAATAATCACTCTTTATTTTTCAACATCATAATTAAATATTTAAATAAGCACTCTTTCTTTTTCAACATCGTAATTTAATATTTAAATAAGTGCTCTTTCTTTTCCAACATCATAATTAAACAAAATAAACATATTTTTTCAATAACATAATTAAACACTTAAATAAGCAACCATTATCTATTACGATAAAAAGGTTCCAAAGAAAAGAACTGAAATATTTCATCAATATCACAATTATCCATAAAAATTATTTCCCACTATGCATCCTTCTGAAAGAATTCAACAACAACATAATAAATAAGGCTATGGTTGTCTTCCTTGGAAAGGATTTTTAAACCTTAATACTCTATCAATGCTAGCCATGCAAATATATAACAAAAGAAGCTATAAAAACCTTTTTAATTAATCTCAGATGATTCACAGAGCAAAGACATAAAGAAAAACATAATAATTACAAACATCACTCAATGGACCAACATTAAATCCTAACACAATAAAAAAATATCTCTACAACCATGCAATCTAAAAGTAAGAAAAACTCTAGAAATATGTCTAACCCAGGTGCTCAACAGGGTAGATATTCATAGGTCTACTATGAACCAAACTTCTCAAACAACATGAGATCAAAGGTTAGCATAAACTAAAATAATAAATGAGATAATAACAACTCAAGAAATAAGCATAACTAGGGAGAGACAACAAAACCAAAGAGCAACTAGAACTAGAACATAGGGTGCTGAAGTTTTAGTTTTACAAGCAATAAAAAGAACCTCCACAAAACTATAACCAGAGCCCATACAAGTGCAAGCTTACATAACATCAACCATACGACTACCGTAAACATAGAGATTCTAAAAGTATACCACTATTACAACATAAAAAAGTTGGATTGCAAGTTCATACAAGTACAATCATGTAGAGGTTACCTCCTTTGCAATGCTTTATGAAGCTCTTCATCCTTCCCAACACTCCCCTCTAGTCTCTTCTACTTCTAGTGATCAACCCCCTTGGTAAAACTAACCCCCCATATAAACAAAGAGAAGGAAAATACAAATATTGAAAAAATTCTTAGTTTTATTTTTATATGGCCTTCTTCCACATAAAAAAATCATTACAAGAAAGTAATGTATACCAAATATGCTATTAATTAACCAAAGCAACCTTGAAGGCAATAATTATCAATTTGATCTTCCCAAGATTATACTATATTAACCTTAATATCAATTATTGATATTTATAACATTTGCCTTTTTGAAGCAACAATATTATTATTTAATTCCAAAGTATTTGGATTAAAAATTAAATTATTTTCTTCTATCTAATCCCCTAACATATTAAATTAATTATTCATCTAATTAATTTAATTATTATCAAATGCTAAAATCAACTATTAGATCGATATCAAACAACACACAAAGACTCTTTCTAAGCCATTCTTATCCAATTGGGATACCATATGCACAACCAAGTTTTTCCTTGAGTAGAAGGTTTTATGATAATTGTGATGTTATCATCCTCCTACTAAGGATGGCTTTTTGCTCAAATATAAACCTCCTAGTTCAAGGATGCATTAATTCAAATACATACAATGTAATTCATCTAAATGAAGGGTTTTCTTTTACACTTGTGTTGTTAATGAGAATATCATCCATAATTTCCAAATTTTCTCTCAACTTTGGTGGTTGTCCCATACCAATCCATTGGTGAGAGTACCTAGTCCTGCAACTACAAATTCATAAATAGTACCATATTCTAAAAATAGTATAATTAAAACAAAATTTACAACTACCAACACATAATGGTAACATAAAAAAATATTATGCATCAGATATCCACATATCAATACATAAATCAAATGTTAAGAATAAGTCTTGCCAAGGAGGACCATTACAGACTTTTGGACTACTATGTTACATATAGTATATATGTATAAGGTTTTAAGTGGGTAGCCTTTATACATTAGGCATAGAGTCAAACAACCCCCCCACTAGCTATTCAAGTCCTTTCTTCTTCCACTTTTTCTAGTTTTTTGGGTGAAATATCATCACCTCAATAAAATTGAAACTTCTCATTAGCCCATTTGATGCAACTAGGTTGGTACCATGGATAGAAATATTTCTTGGTGAAGGAGGGTAGGTACTATTAAATAATCCCTCTTTGTTGTTTACCCTTTTTACATGTATATTCCACCTTCAGTTCAAATCCTTTGCTTCTTATCTACTTTTAGAGGGGGTAGGTTGTTGCCCTATGGCTTGGGAAAATGTCTAAGCCTTCTTGGACACCATTGAGTTAGTGAATTTCACTACCTCATCTATACTTTAGCCTATTTTATTACTAATTTGGATTTGGTACCTATCAAAAAATGTTGCATTTGCATCCACATACTTCTCCTTCTTTTCCCAAATTCAAAATATTTGGTCAGGAGCAGTAAGTTATTGAGAGAGATAGGACTACAAAGTAGTAGATCATATATTTTGGGTTGACTCCTTTATCTTCCTAAACTTATTTATGAATAATATAGTAAGCTAATATCATTCAATGATGGAGTGTAGGAAGAGGGAGTAGAACCCCTTACAAGCCCTTCCTTTGAATGAATTCTTGAACAACCTTAGAGCCACATTATGCTTCATGATATTGTGGAATTGGTAAAAGTAGACAATATATTGCAGGTGATCCTATGGGGTTGATAGTCCTTCTCCATTATAATATGATAGAATTTGAAGTTTTGATGTTGGATAGTCATCCTAGATATTTGGTGGCATTGGATGTCATAAAGGGCTCATTTTGCTCCATGCTAAAAAATTCATGGTGAAGGAAGCATTCTTGTTATAGCTTGTAGCCTACATGATGGATATTTCATAGCCTTTTGGATCCTTTAGGTCAAGTGGAATCACCAAGTGAATGCAACATGTGCTTTGGAAGTAGATAGATCAAGGTCTTCACTAGAACCTTACTCTCATATCTTCAATAGTGGCTTCTTCTAATGTTTGTTCTAGAGTAGACTCACCAAGTGAATGAGAGGTATTTCAACAAGTAGGAGTACGCTCAAACCCTAACCAAGTCCATCCTAACTTATCATTGTGATTATGGAATCAATGATGTATCACTAGGGTCCCACTAGGTGTGCCATTACACTGTTGTTATCTTTTATTATCCTAGTCAAAATAATCATGTTCATGAGGAGCAAAACAATAGGGCCATAGTTGAGAGTGTAGGGTTTGAATCATTTGGAGGTCTCAAGGAGATTTTTTAAGATCACTTCCTTTTTAATATGTGATATTTATGGTGCACTTGGAATCATAATGGAAAAGGTATATAAGAAAAGAAAAAGTAAACAACTCAACAAAAGAAAAAATGTGGTGATATGTCAAAATATTTGCTAATATCCCTTTGCACAATATGGCTAAACACTATCTACTAGTAGTGCACTCTTCCACTCACCAACATAGTTAAGCATAAATATAATTCAAGTATGCATAAAGAAGGTGGGTCTATAGAAATCCATAAATTTTTGATCCAAAAATTGACACAACCCTCTCACACATACATGCATCTACAAAACCCAATGTAGGTAAAGACTACAATCATACACACACACATATAAAAATGGGTCCATAGGAAGTCATAGATAACTAATCTAAAAATTGACGTAGGCCTTTAAACACACACATATATAATATAATATAATATATTTAAATAGTACAATTACAAAATATTGTGTTGAGAGTGGGGGTTTGATTTACCCACAAGCCACTCAAAATTTGACTGTTATACAAAAGGAAATGAAGGGAAAGCCTACAAGAGAAAAGATAACACTACTCCTATTTATAGATTACAAAGAGGAGGGTTTCCCTTAAAACTCATGTAGAGATTTCAATATGATTACCATATATGACATCGGATCATATCGTGCCTAAAATTAAAAAATATTTCTAATGTTGAACTTAATTATACTATAATGGAACAATAATTTTTGGTCTATTGTTTATGCCATTAATAAGTTGAGGTATTACATTAATAGATACTAGGTGTTTGTCGATAGAGATCATTCTACTATATGGTACCTAATAAATAAACTTAGTGTGAGCAATATGATTATTTTTCAGATGTTATTATTGCAAGAATTTGATATATACATTATAGATAAACATGGTAAACATAATGTGGTTGTTTATGTTGATGATAATTTTCCTATTCATTAAATTATCCATGGTTTACAAATAATTTTAATTATATTGTTGTACAAAAATTTCCATCACAATTATCTTTTAAATATAAAAGAAGGTTGATTAAAAAAGGTACACCCTATAGTGGGATAAAAGTTTGATTATATAGAATTGGTCCTAAATAGATTTTGCACAGATGTGTAAGCAAGAATGAATTTTATGATAGCATGCAAGATTTTCTTACAAAACCATGTGGAGGGTAGTTTGTTGCTTGAAGGATAATGCATAAAATATTGATTGTTGGTTACTATTGGCCCACTCTACACAAGGATGTGAAGGACTATAATTCTGCATGCAATCCCTATCAATGAATGGGAAGACCAACTACAAATTATCAGATTCCAATCCAACCTCAACTTTTTTTGGAACCCTTTGAGAAATAGGAACTTGATTTTGTGAAGCCCGTTTCTCCCAAATCTAATAACAAATCATTTATCCTTGTTTGTATAGATTATCATAAATTGAATTGAGGTCAAAGTGTTTTCCCAAGACAAATATTAAAAGGTAGCAAATTTCATATATGAAGACATCCTTCTTCATTTTGCTTCCTATGTATTTAAAGCATTTATTAAATTTTACAAAGTACAACATTGAAAGTCTACACCTTATCATCTTTAGGCTAATGGAAAAGTGGAATTCACCAATCAAGAAATTAAAAATATTAAGACAAAATACTATAGAAGCCTACAAACATGATTGATCTACTCATTTCAAGGAAGCAATATGGGCATACAATAATTCTTGGAAAACCACCACTAACTTTACTCAGTTTGAGCTAGTTTATGGAAAATTTGTTGCCCTACCCATCGAATTTGAAATCATGACTTTAAGAATAACTATCGATTTGGGGTTAGAAATATCAAAGTATAAAAAATAAATTAATATTAAATTAGTGTAGAGAAAAAAAAATTGGCATGATAAATTCATTTAGGATTTCCAATTCAAGGTTGGTGATTAGGCTTGATCTGTAGAATGAAAAAGTAGGGCATCAATTGGATAGACCAAATAATTTTTGGTTGCTATGAAATCAAAGATAAGAGTTTTGCCCTATGAGGGCCCAATGAGGATGTCTCTAGATCCTCTCTTAGATAAACAAATTTTATTTGTATATTTGTTGAAGGAAAAATATCCAATAGAGATTGAATAAGTACAAAAAAATGCACTAAAATGCTCTTTGTAGCTATTGGAAAAAAATCAACATATTAAAAGTCAGTAGATGCTTGCCATAGTCAAAATCTAGGCCAAATATTATCATTGAGAAAAGAATAGTAGAAGAAATAATCTTATATAGAGCCAATCATGACATGATTTATAAATTTATGGGTATTCATCCTACCCTAATTTTTTGGCATTCATGGATTTGATAGAATTGGGATCCTCTTAGTGAGTATTCTTTGTGGTTTATTAGTATTGTATATTTTATTATTATTTTTTCTTCACTTGTTGATAAATATAGGGCTTTCAAATAAAAAAACAGGAATCATGGTCTGACAAGATTATTTGTTCAACATTAGAGAGTGGTATTTGATCCCCAAATTGAACTCACTATTGTCCTAGTTTGGATATATTTGTATGCACTATCAATGGAGTTCTTAAGTGAGCAGGTATTGGAGATCATCAACAAATTCCTTGGAAAATATTTATATGTTTCTATAGACACAATAGAAGGAAACACAACCATTTATGCTAGACTATGCATCCAAATGGATCTCATCCAGCCTTTTCTAGTAGAGGTGAAACTCAAAATTGTAGGACCATATTGGATTTAGGAACTAGATTATGAGGAATTTCCCTTTAGGTATAAATTTTACCATAAATATGGGCATTTGGGTCAGTCCTATCCAAATAATTTGAATACATAGATGGAGGCTCCTTTGGGAATGTTGAATTTTCCTAAGGAGGATAAGTCAATAGTCAATAAAGAAATACCCAATATTTCTCATGGTAGAGAAGCATAGGGAGATGGTTTTAAATAGCCCAAAAGAAGGAGAAGAAAAAAGAAAAAATATGGTAAAGAGAAAACCCAATTCAAACCCTCAGATAAGTATGATATTTTCAAGACACTTATGGAGTAGGAAGAAGAACTCATGGAAGGAGTGGTTTGCAATAATGAAAACAGTAATAGCCATGTTCAAGCCCCTATTTTGGCTCCTATCCTAATGCAAGTAAATGTAGTGAGTTACCACAATAAAACATTATAGGGGTATTAATAGTGCATAACAAGGAGAAACTGATAATAAAGGATGTTATTAAGGGTGTGGAAAAAAATAGAGAAAATCCAACTCTAGGGATAAGCTAGATGGAGAAGAGATAAAAGAATATTACCTCTCAAGGAGTGGGTATAAAATCAAATAAGAAATTGATAGCATCTCAAGGATAAAAACTAATCACTGGAGGATCGATGAGACCAATAGAATCTTACTAGTATCAAGGTAACCAATGATTATACAATCATGGAATATTAGGGGTTTAAATAGTAGAACCCATCAATCTGTAATTTGAAGAATATTAGAAAAAAAGTAAAACATATTTTTTTGCTTATCCAGGAGAAAAAAATATCATTGGATCCCATGTGTAAAATAGTAAATAGACTTTTGATAGGTGTTGGTCATATGGATTTTTTTGCCCAAGGGACCTCATGGGATATAGTTATCTTTTGGAATTATTTTGAATGAATTATAATAGAAAATATAACTTGGAGGGGTGTCCTCACATCATATTTTAGGAATAAGTGACAACTGAGCAATTTTTAATCACAAATTTGTATGGGGATAAAAACCTAGATGGTCATATTAATCAATGGCAAGTAGTGCATATAATGAGTCTCGAGGGAGAAGTTATATTGGATTTTTGTTGGGGATTTTAATGCTAAATTATAATCCAAATATTAGGAAGGGGGGACCCCAATTTTAGACCTATGGGATTGGCTTATAATTTTCGAGGTCCATGAATTACACTTGGTAGATATTAAATTTCCTGGAATCAACTATACTTGGACTAATAAGAGGAGGGAACATAGCAAGAAGGTGAAGTTAAACAATTTTTTTGGTAATAAAGGAGGTGTTTGTTAAATAGAATCTAAAATTTCATATTTTTGAGGGTCTAGTTTTAGATCACTTCCCATTCTGTTGGAAGGGGGATCAAGATATGGTAGCATTGTAAATCATTCAAATTTGAAAAGAATTTGTTATAAAAGGAGAAACTTCAAACTAAAATTCCATAATGGTGGTAAGAGGGATGATCAACATATGGGATAACGATGTTTAGATTCCAAAAGCAACTTAATTATGTCAAGGATCAACTAAAGTAATAAAGGTAAGCTAACAAGATGGACTTCTAGGTCCAAATAGCTCCATCAATGGCTAGATGGGATGAGGTGTAAAAACACTTTAGGAAAGGAATAATTATAGAGTAGCTTAATGAAGAGTATTATGCATCATGTAAAGTGGTTGATGATATTGAAAACCAAGAGATCTCATGGAAATAGAGAGCCATAACCACTTGCTTATTGGAAGGTGATAAAAACACCAAGTTTTTCATCAGGTTGCTTATGCTAGGAGATAGAAAAATAAGATGGAATCTTTTCTAGATGAGAATGGGAAATCCTTTGATACAATACCAAGTATGCATTTCCATTCAATGGATTATTTTTCTAAATTATTTAAGGTATGGTGCAAGACGAAGAGGCTTAGAAATAAGTTCTTGTTGTCATACCCTCTATTATATTTGAAGAACAAAAATAGACCCTTCTTAAACCCATTGATAGAGAGAATTTGAAGAAGGTAGTCTTTGGAATGAGTATGGAAAACATGCCAGGTCTAGATGGCTTCCTGATCAAGTTTTTCATACCTTCTAGGATAAATTGAAGGAGGATGTAATGGCTATTATAGTGGATTCTAGAGGTAGTAAAATAATGCATAAAGCATTAAATCATATATTCATTGCCTTAATTCTAAAAGAGGATGAGGGGTACATATTTTAGATTATGCACCTATTGGCTTATTCAATGTCATATATAAAATAATCATGAAGGTAATGGTTGAGTGGCTAAAACCTCTCCTAGATAGTATTATCTCCTCTAAACAATGGGTTTTTATAAAGGGTAGGCAGATCTTGGATGATGTGATTTTAGCTCAAGAGAGAATCCACTCAATGCAAACATTTGGCAATAGATAAATGTTCATAAAATTGGATATGTCAAAGGTTTATGATGGTAGAGCGGAGATTCTTGTAAAAGATGATGGAAGCATTTGATTTCTCTCAAGATTGTATAGAATGGGTCATGAGTTATGTCTCTACTCTAACATACTCAATTTTAATCAAAGGATTTTTCTCATAACTATTTGGAGCCACTCGAGGCCTTCGTTAGGGAGATCTTTATTTCCCTTATATTTTTCTCATATTGGTTGAAGGCTTGGGTAGACTCATATTGAGGAGAAGACAATAGGGTTTGCTAATAGGTATCAAGGTGGGTGAGGAGGTTTTGAATCACCTATAGTTTGTGGATGACATAGGATTTGTGGGAGTAGTAAACCTCAAGGAAGCAAGAAATATTAGATATACTCTTAATATTTACCTTAGGACCACAAACCAAGTCATCAATGATAAGAAATATAAAGTGGTATTCTTCAATCTTGATCAAAGTCTTCAAGACAAAAATTTAGAGATCTTGGAATTTATGAGGACTTCTCTCCCAATGGTATATTTGGGGGTCCCTTTGCATTTCTAAAAAATTAAGATAGCTATATAGAGGAATATTTGGATCGTATCAAAGAAATAATTAACCATTGGTCTCATAAATGGTTAACCTTTGGGGATAGATTATTATTTTTGCAATCAATCATTTAAGCCATGCTAATTTAAAAAAGAGAGAAAATGGGCATAAATAGGTTTGGAGAAAGTAATCCAACCCAAAGTGAGGTTTTAGACTAAGAAGAGCAAAATTAAATAATAAATTTTTAGCTAGAAAGATTTACTAAAGGTTGATCTCAGCCAACGTTTTTTAGTAGACTTTTAACTAGTAAATATATGGGATAGGTGAACCAAATGAGTTGAGTTGCTTCCCTTTAGATGGTAATGGATCCCTAGTTTGGAGGGATCTAAAATTAGGTTCTTATGTAGTGAAAGATGAATTATTTTAAAAATTAGGGAGAGGGAGAAGGCATGATAATGGATATATTCATGGGATCATTATCCACCTATCATTATTGAATTTCCATAACTACAACTAGTTAAAAACCATGGAAACTAGGGGTCAGATCTAAATTAAAATTTATTTTAACACTAGTTAGTTGGGGATTATAGTTTTAAATAGTTTAAGAATTTATATGAGTGGCAAATTCTAATCCCTCTAGAATTGATACCCATCATGACTAAAATCTTGGTAGAAATATTTCTTATAGGTAGAGATGAGGAGGATGAATTAGCTTGGGGCTATGGGAGCCTTGGATTATACACATTGAAGGATGGATATGATAAGAACCTTTTAGAACCTCCTCCTTATGCATATCAAGTTGAGGATTGGAGGAATATTTGGCAGTCTAAGGGTTGGCCAAAAGTAAACTTCTTTGCCTAGCAATTCATGCACAATCGAATTATTTTGATACTTTGAGATGTAGGGGAATAATTGGTACATATCAATGTTTTTTATGCTATAAAAGTGAGGAAACATCTAACCACTTGATTTTTGAGTTCCTATTCATGCACCAAATATGGGTGTAATGGTTTTTAGATTATAAATTCTAAGCCAATGGTAATTTGAACTGGATTAATATTTGCAAAAGATGAAAGAGGGGTAGATTTAATTTTGAAGCTCTTCACATAAAGTGGAAGCTTGGATTAAATTTTATTTTGTGGTAAGCATGGTTGGAGAGAAATGGTAAATTTTTTAGAGAAATATTTTCATTCTTGGATGGCATCTAGCAGGTTATTTGGAGAAAATTCATGAAAACTATGGTAGTATTTTCTAAAGAAGAAACTCAAGATGATATAGGTATGATGAATAATGAAGCAAAAGTGCAAGAGGGGTAGTATAAATCTAGTTGGAAAACACCCCTAAAATGTTGGATTAAAATTAATACTAATGGATCTACAAAAAGTAATCTAGGTAGAGCTAGAACTGGAGTGGTCTGCAAAAATCATGTTGGGAAAATGCTCTATTGGGAACTGTAAGGCCTAGGCAAGGCCACAAACAATGAAGCAGAAGCCTTAGCTATCAAATCTACTTTTATTTGGGTGGTAAGACAAGGTTATAGGAGGATAATAATAGAATCAAATTCTCAAATATTGGTAGGATCTCTATATTGCATGAGGAGCTTTGCTCTAGAAACATGGAAGTTAAGGTTAATTTTGTTGTTAAGGCTGAAAGGAAAAGTAGTTCTGGTAGTTGCAACCTAGTTGGTTCTAGTGACTACTAGATACACACTATATATAGACTCCCATTTAATTTTTTAAATCATCCATTTCCATTGCATAGGATAGTAGCCACTAACAAGAGATAGTGTTGTACATGATATTGTTGTAATCACATGACTAGAATGTAATTGTCTTCATGATAATGCAAGGATACCATTTTGTGCCAACTTCATCTCTTTGAATGCTTGTATGTGTTAGAATCTATATTAAATTATAGTGTTGCAAGGAGTGCTCAGACAGAATGTAGTAGTTGCATGGACAACACTACCTAATTATCTAAGGGAGCCAAAACAATCTAATCAACATCTTATTATCAATATAATCTTGTTAGCATGCCTAGAGATGACATGAAATTAGCCATCATTGTTGGATCTAACATGGACTATACCAACATGAGGTGTTGATATTCATCTTGTTAAAGTGCTGACATTCAACATTCATCTTGTTGTAGTGCCAACATTCGATATTTTCTTGTCATCATATCCATATTGTCATGTCATCATAAGCCATCCAAAATAATTCATTACCATTAGGACTAGATTTATCTTGATTTAGCCTTCACATGTGAATATATCATCAGGAGTTTGTCATATAAGCAACAATAGCATAGAAGTGTTAAGTTAACATTGACATGTTCCCTAGAAAGTATTTCCAACTTTCCTCCTACTAAACTATCATTCCCTTATCTCAGGAAGTATTCAACATTGTCTATGATGAGTGTTGGAATTGCCCATGAAATACAATTTTTTTCTAGTTTTAAAATGCAAATATAATGATTATGACTATGCCTTGCCAATTAATATGCATAACTTATGTGATTTTTGATATATTTGATCTACATGGTATCATGTGATATATGTTGGTTATTTTACATGAATTATCCAAGATTGATGTATTTTCAAGAGTTGGATATTGCAGGTAATATGCAGGGATACACTACAACCGAACGCAGTTAAACCAACTCATGAGAAAGCATGTCAAGAATGAGCTATTAAAAGCACCTAAAAAAAGGGTCTATGAAAACCTGTAGATTTTATAAAATCCTTTCATGTAATAAATATACCACTTTTTTTACTAGCTTGGTCAAATGTTGTGTGAGCAGTTGAAATAATCAGCGTGGATGACTTGTTATTCTTTGTTAGCTGACCACGTTAAATTTTTTTATGTAATATGCTATTTAATCAAAGGTTATGTAATTCAAATTTAATTTGACTTTTTACTCTCCTAAATAAAAATACAAAGTCATTTATAATAAGTCCAAGTTAGTTTAGTTTTTTTATTACATGAATATTAGTTAAAATTTGTTATGTAATATGCTATTTAATTAAAGTTTGTGTAAGTCAAATGTAATTTGACTTTGTCCTCTCCTAAAGAAAAAGACAAAGTCATTTATAATAAGTCCAAGTTAGTTTAGTTGTTTTATTATGGGAATATTATTGACCACAATAGCATTTATTGTATATTTTTCTAAAGATATGTAATTTGTTAATTCCCGTGATGTAACAACTTTGTCCTCCTATAGAAAAGGATAAAAAGTTGTATTGTCTTGTCATAAAATTATTTAAATTTAGACCTTTGTTACATTTTTTTGGCATTATGCCACTTGGACAAATCCATTTGCAGTAATTCCAAGGTAGTTGATAGGATTGTCTTAATTTTAGATTATTTTTGTTATGTATAGTTAGCATTCAAATTTTTAAGTGTTCGAGATGTAATAGAAAGAAGTGGAAGAATTCTATTGTAAATTTCCTTTGCGACATTATAAATTACAATACCTTTGAAAATTTATGGCTACGACATGAATAATCTGCCAATTGTCTATCATTTGAATAAGTCTATGCACATAGTTTGTATGAAGATCAAATATTAAGCAATAAAATAGCAACACTTTCTTCCATGAATTTTGTAATTGTATCTTGTATTTCTGCATGATTTATTCATTTATGTAACTTTTAGCTATTTTCTTGCATATATGTCACCATTAGTAATAGTTCTTGTGGGCTAAAATTGGCTACATGTCTACTTAGCCAAAATTTTGCAAATTTACCTTGAAATTAATAGTTCTAAGTTCTATTGAGATAAGAAATTTGATGCTAAGATCTCTTGTGGATGGATTTAGGTGGATGTAAACACTATTTAGGTGGGATTCATGGTTTTCAAAATTTTGAAGGCGAGAAGGCGTAAATTCAAATTTTTGGAGGCAAGGAGGACGGTATCGAGGATGATTTTGTAGAGAACCCTCCTAGGGATCCCAAGGAAGGATATATTGATCGTGATGGAGATTTTAAAAAAGATAATTCTATGGGGCCCCCATCGATGGTCCCACTATTGATAGTCCCATTACTAATAAGTCTTCTTTAATTAAATTTCTTAGTGGAGGAATGACCTGTCCTAAAGAGCCTTCATCCTCTATTAACCCTGTTGGGATAAAAATTAGAGTTCCTAAGAATATAACATCAAAATACCTATCAATGGATCATTTTCCCTATTCAAAAAACTCATTGGGGGAGACCTGAACTTGAAACCATACAAAAATGATCCCACCTTAAATGTAATCCTATGGACTCCATGGAAATATTTGGTCTTTCTAGGGGTTTCTTCGACATCCATCTCAGTAACCATGATGATGCTATTAAGATTCTCATGGGCGATCATAGTTCCTAGGATGTTGTAGTTTATTCCTACATAGATGGGTGGAGAATTTTGACCTAGATACACAAATCATAAACTATTCTTCTATCTGGGTTTGCATCCCGAATCTTTCATGGTAGTTTTGGCATGAGGATATCCTCAAAGAAATCACAAACAATGTTGGAGATCTGGTTGCCATTTATCATTCTACCCTAGCTCATAAAAGGATGATGACTGCTAGAATATGTGTAAATGCAAATCTAGATTCATAGCTCCCTACATTTATGAAACTAGAGTATGGATCCTATTATCAGAAGCAAGCCCTGGAATATGAAAACAAGCCAACCTTCTACATGGAGTGTAGAACTCAAGGACACCTCAAAAGTTAATTTCCTTCCTTGAAGGCTCAAAAAGAGAAAGCTAGTTCAAGGATGGAAGGCCCTAACCCTAATGCCTAGAATGTTAGGACTCACATGTTTAAAAATGGGTTCATACCAATAAAATATGGCCAGAACCAAAGTAACAAAGGAATTGAGATCCGTCAACCTAAAGAAAGAAAATTACCTCAAGAGCCTCACTAATTTGTAGATAAAGGTAAGAAAATTTTTACATCCTCTCACCATCCAAAAAACAAGGATGAGGTATGTTCAATTTTCAACATCCCTACCAAATTTCAAATTCTCTTCGATTCATCTTTGTTTGAGTCAAAAAATGAACAAAATATTAAATTCTCATAACCTAAACCTAAACTACCCCAGTGCCTTGAATCTTTGACAATATCATGGCCATCTAATATTCCTGAATCATTTAAGAATAAAAACATCTTAGGCAACCTTCCTCAAAGCCTAGATTTCCCTACGCATCCTAGGACTACTCATCCTCTCTTTCATCCCTGCAAAGAATTAGTCTAATGCAAAAATCTCAAGTCTTGTGATAGAGCAAATTGTTCCTCACACATTTAGTCCCAAATAGACCAGAAGCTCCATGAAGTCACCCTTATACTATGGAAGTGACAAGAAAAGAGGTAGAATTTTAGCTAATGAGCAGTGGAGAAGAAGCATCTAGGAAGACATAGCCAATGGCATTCAAAAAATGTTATTTCCTTCAGTCATTTCTCAATCTAGAGATGAAGGGAAAAGTTCCAAACCTCCCCAACCTTCAGGAAAGGGAGGCAAAAAAATAGTTAAAGTTTCCAAATGAATATCCTCTCATGGAACATGAGAGGTCTTAATGGGCTAACTAAACAAAGGATAGTTAGATCATTTAGAAGAGAGTTAAAACCAACAATTTTCTTAATGCAAAAAATCAAATTAGATGATCAAAACTCAGTCAATGCTACTAGGAAAAATTGGAAGAATGTTGAAGCTATGTTCACCTCAACCAAAGGCTCTATGGGTGGACTTATGTGCTTATGAGACTCAAGGAAATTAGAAGGGATACTGATTCAATCAAGTGATATAATGATAAGTGTTTTGTTTCATGATAAAGATAACAATTGCTCTTGGATCCTGTCCAACATCTATGCTCCAAATACTTTATCTGGAAGGGCTCAATTCTAGGATACTCTAAGTAGCTTTAAAAAATCCTTCAATAACCTACCTTGGATTGTAGCTAGAGATTTCAATTCTCCTCTCTATCCATTAGATAAAAAAGGAGGATCGTGATATCCCCTAAAGAGTATGGAAGACTTCCTTGACTTTTTCAATTCAAATAACCTCATGGATGTCAAACTCAAAGATGCCAAGTTCACTTGGAGTAACAAAAGAGTGGGAAACCAGCTTATTCAGGTAAAATTGGATAGGGTTTTCCTTTCTCAAGAGGAAATTCAGTTGTTTGGTGATGCAAACCTTTATTCTCTACCTAAAGTTGGTTCAAACCATATCCCCCTATTTTTGGAGGTAGAGAAAAATAATCCTTTCAATAAGTCATTCAGATTTGAAGCAATGTGGATTCAACATCCTGATTTCAGAAACAAGATCACTCAGTGGTGGCAGTAGGACAGGGATGCCCTTCTTTCTGTCTTGCACAAAAATTGAGATATGTGAAGGAAAACCTTAAAATATGGAATAAAGAGGTGTTTGGAAATATTTTTGAAAATAAGCAGTTCATTCTGGAAATATTAACCTCAATTGAAAATAAGATTCAGAATGGTCAATGTGATGATAAAATTATATCATAAGAGTGGAGAATACTGGATAAATATCATAACATCCTTGCCTATGAAGAGATTTTTTGGAGATAAAAATCCAGAGCCTTACCGCTCAAATTAGAAAATTCCAATACAAAATTTTTCAATGCCTCAACTTTAAGAAACAAAAGTAATAATAGGATCAAATAATTGGCTAGGAGTGATGGGTCTACTACTTTTGATATCTTGGAAATTAGAGATGAAGTTGTCTCATACTTAATTTCTCTTCTTAGGGACTGCAATAATGGGTCATACCTAGCCAAGGATTCTATACTATCACATCCCTAGATCCATCTCAGATGAATTTAATTCTAAACTCATTGTTCCTTTATTTGATGATGAGATCAAGCAAGCTTTATTTTCCATGAATCCAAATAAAGCCCCTAGCCCTGATGGTTTTCCTCCTTGATTCTTCCAAAAAAATTGGGATATCATCGACTATGATGTGTGTTCTACTGTTAAATAATTCCAATTATCTAAGTCTATTACTTGATTATTTAACTCCACCTTCATGGCCCTAATTCCTAAAGGCCCTAATGCCAAGCACATGACTGAATTTAGACCCATTAGTTTGTGCACTGTAGTGTATAATATACTCACCAAATCCATTGCCAATAGGATGAAGGATGTTCTACCCACCCTAATTAACTCTTGTCAAGGAAGCTCAATTCAGGGTAGATCCATTTTGGATGGGGCTATTACTATCCATGAAGCTTTACATTTTGTATCCATAATTAAGAAGCCTATTTTTATCCTTAAGCTTGACATGCACAAAGATTTTGATAGGATTAATTAGGATTTCCTCATTGCCATCCTACTCAAATTTGGTTTCCATGCTGAGTGGGTTGACCTGATCATAAGCTGTATTTCAAGTTCCTGGTTTTTTGTTCTTATAAATGGATTTGCAGCTGGTTTCTTCAAGAGCAACAGAGGATTGAGACAGGGAGATCCTATTTCTCCCTTGTTATTCATAATTGTTGCTGAAGCTCTTGGTCAAACCATCAAAACTTCTTGCAGATTATATATTATTTCAAGAATTACAGTTACATCTCAAAACAATCCTATTACTCACCAATTTTTTTTTGATGACACCATAATCTCCACATCTACCTCTATTTTTGAGGCCAAAGTCATCAAGTATATTTTGCTCTTATATGAAGAAGCAGCTGGCCAAAAAATAAATTTCAATAAAAGCAAAATATAACTTTTCAAAAATATTGCTCAAAGTTAAATCAAAATTTCTAAAATCCTTGAGTGCTCCATGTATTCCCTTCTCTCCACCTACCTGGGCCTCCCTCTGTTCATTGGAAAACCTTCCGTATCAATGTGGAACAATGTGATAGAAAGAATCCAAAAAAAATTGGTAGGATGGAAAGGAAATTTATTATTGCAAGCTGCTAAAGCCACTCTTACTTTGGCTTCCCTCCAGAGAATCCCAGTCTATTTTATATCTATCTTCAAGGTTCCTACAGTTGTTTATTTCAGAATCAAGTAAATCTAGAAAAAATTTCTATGGTCTGGATTTGATTCCAAGCATCGTTTTCACTTAGTGGCTTGGGAAAAAGTTTATAAACCAAATTCTAAGGGAGGTATCGACCTCAGAAGAGTCCACCTACTTAATCTTGCCCTCATGTCTAAATAATATTGGTGATTAATTATTAACATGGAAAATGATTGGGTTCCCATTGTAAAAAGAAAATATTTACAAGCAACATACTTTCTTAATGATATAGTGCCACGAATAGGATTGGCCTTCTGGAAGTCAATTCTAAACACCAGATCTCTAGTCAAAAAAGGATTGCAATGGATATTAGGTGATGGTCTCAATATTGACTTCTAGAATGACAAATGGATTAGAAGTGAATCTCTTATCAATGATCCCGATCTAGCAGATTTGAAAGTGGTCACTGATAGCACTTTTGGCTCAAAAGTGTTAGAATTTTTGTGCTCTCTCAATGGTAGAAAAATATGGAAGGCTATTAGCAGTATCATTCAACCTGATGAATCTAGAAAGCTACAATTCCTCTTGAATTCCATAATTATTCCTTTAGGTAATGCTAAGGATCAGGTCTTTTGGGAATTCACAGAAAGTGGAGAGTTCTCTGTCAAGTCTACCTTCAGTCTGCTCCTACCTTCTGAAGAACCTTCATTTCCTTGCCACATTTTTTGGCCCAAATCTCTCATCCCCTTCTTTTCTTGGATAGTCATTCAAGAGAAAATCCTCACTACTAACAACCTGCTTAAAAAGGTTGTGTTTTCCCTAATAGATGTTATATTTTCTCAACTAATTGAGAATCCCCTCACCACCTTTTTCTTTATTGTCCTTTTTCTTCCACCATCCTCAACAAGATCCTCCAAACCTTCCATATCCTTTGGGCTAGACCTTGCTCTATTTATGAGCTCTTTATTCAGTGGCCCAACCCTTTTCATAATCCTCACCTCAAATTCCTTTGGCAAATCTATCTTCATCATTTTTTTTGGTAAATATGGCTTGAAATAAATCGTAAAATTTTTTCTAATAAAATTTTGAATCTTGACCATATTGCCTATAAAATTCTAAGCTTTGCTATTGAAAATGTTGTCCTAATTCCTCTCTCTAACCATCCTGCTTCTAGCTTTGAGGCCTCCCTAAGTAGATCTTTGAATTTACCTATTGTGGAAAACCTCTCCCAACCTACCCCTAATATAAGGACCCAGTCCTCTTGGACCCCCCCTCAAGGTTGGTTTAAATTGAATTTTGATGGGGCTACCAAGGGTAACCTTGGTAAAGCAGGTGCTGGTGGTGTTCTAAGAGACCATAGAGGAATTATCATCCTTGCTTTTGTAGAACCCCTAGGAATCTAGTCTAATCAGGTGGTGGAAGCCAAAGCTATGTGGAGAGGCTTGATTCTTGTAAAATATTATCCTGGAAGGCTCATGGTTGAGGGAGATTATCTTAATACCATCAAATACTTGAAGAAAAACCAAAATCCTACTTGGAGGATCAAGGATTGTATAGAGGAAGCTAGAATTCTAAGCCAAAGCCAACAAGATATTATCTTCCAACATGCATTCAGGGAAAGCAACAAGGTTTCTAACAAAATTGCTAATTTTGGTGTCAACACCACAAGTCTGAAGGTGTGGACAAGTGGCTTACCATAGGAAATTACTAACACCATGTAACAAGACATTTTAATTAGTGATTCTACCATATCTTTTTGCTTTTGTTCTATTTTTCTTTCGATTGGTCTTCATTGGCATTTTTGCTATCTTGATTCTAGGGACCTTCTTAATATACAATATTTTCTTAAACCTTGGAATTTTTAGTTCTTAACCTATTTTTGAATCAGTATATCATTAATTTCATCACTAACTACATTTCTCAATTCACAGACCTCCATAATGCCTTAAACCTACTATTTTTCAACAAAAACAAAATTGAGGATGGAGGTGGGGATACTGTCACAAATGTTGCTAAGGACATTGATGGGTATAATGCTACTTTTGTTAATGAAAATTATGATGCTGAGGATGAGTTGAAGGATGAACTTAAAGATACAGATATTGAAGCCAGAGAGTAGGTCTAATTGCCTCCTTGGTGCTTGTTTTTGTCTGGTTTAGGGCTTCCTTTACTTTTCCCATACTTACTATTTTTTAGGGTGTCTTGGTCTTACTGTTGTGGGGTTGCATTCCCCTATCCTTTTGTATGCTATGTCTTTTTGCTTTATTCTGGTGTTGCTGATGTATTCAGGTTTTGGGACCCTATTAAAACCTATTTTGAATAAAATTTTAAACTTATCAAAAAAAATTCTTGCATATCTGAATTAATTAATATTAAGTTAATGTAATGAAATATTAGTTACTAAAATAAAATATATTAGAAAGGAGAAGAGAATTATAGTGGCCTTTATGAGACAGGGCCCACTCTGAACAGACAGTCCCTTGCTCTCTTCCTCCTAAATTACTGTAGGATTAGTTAGAATTTAGAACAAGTCGTAGCACATAGAATTAATTAAATTTACATAATATAAAATTATAAAATCTATTAAATAATTGCTGCATTATTAGATCATACGTGGATCCACATATTTGTTATCTTTTGATACCACATACAATGGGAGATACCAATCAAAATATGCAAAAATAAATAAAGTAAATATGTGAGATGACTGGAATATGCTATAAATAGAAATGACAAAAAAATTACAATAGTAGTTATGGATGAAATGGACACTCCATAATATAAGCTACTGCTCCATGAATGAGCTCTAATATTATAGCTCACACATACATTACCCTACTACCTATCTACCACACACTGCCTGTGACTTCTATATCTATCTTCTACATCTATGGCCATTATATAGGAAGATAAGTTCCTTGGCCAACACTCTATCTAGTTGTACAAGTGGATACCTTGCACATTACAACTTACACATTGACACGTGCATTTATTACATTGCATGAAGTAACTAGATAAATTCCTCATAAAGTAACCTAATATTGTAAGTATGTACCAAGGTACATTTACATGACCCAAATAATGTAATATACTCTATTTCTAACACCCCCTGTATTACAATATTTGGGTATTGAATACTTTAGTCTTCAATGTGGATCTTCTTCCATATAATGGCTTTGAATTGGATCTTCATATTCAAAATGATATTTGGCTTCTTTAGATTCACTATTATTGTCTTCTATCCATCCACCTTAATTGGTCTCCTTGTATGTATATTTGTTTAGTTCTGAGTATTGATGGCTACGTAGAGCATGGTGCACTTGTCCTCTTATCTTCTTGATTTTTATTCTTCTATGCTTGGCTCTGTGTTGTAAGGGTTCTTCATTTTTATCAACTTATTCCTTTGGAAATATGTTAGTATCATTTTGAAATATCACAGTATCTTGTGATATTTCCATTGAATCTAGGATGTATGTATTTCCATGGATTGATCCTATTGCTTTAATTTCACCTTGATTCATGATGAGACATGTATTTATTCCATCCATATATCCAAATTTGATCATATAATTATCTTATACCAACTTGCTTACTAAAATGAGATTGAATATTAATCTAGGAATATACAATACATTTTGCAGTAGAATATTTGGAAATGATATTCTAGGTGTTATACATCCATATCCATGTATAGGATAAGTTTGGCTATACACTATTCTTAGTCTATATCCATTGGTATCTTCAAGATAGTCAAACCATTGCATATTTTCTATCATATGATGATTAGATCTTGAGTCAATTTACCACATATTTTCATGTTTTATAGATTGGTTTCTATTGGAGCAAATTCCACATTCATTATATGACATTCTTGAAGAAATGAGATAGGATTTTATTATGACTTCCTTTTAGGATATATGATCTCTAATAGAAGTATATAAGATTGATTTGATAAAACCTATATTAATCCTTAATTCTTGTAGGCTTCCTTATGTCTTCCTAGTAATGAGAATGAGTACTCATAAGGATTTTTAGGTTTTGTAGATAGCTTATATATTGCTAAGGGATTTGCAACTTTTTTTTTTGGTATAAGGTAGAGGTGGTTATAAGGTCCACAAACATTTTACATAGACAAAATGGGCTGGTTCTAGCATCAAGCCCGTATAATCAAAATAGAAAATGGATCTATCTAAGACCCACATTAAGTTATACTTAGAGTCCATAGTCCTATACTTGTCGCTTGACTATTCAGGATAAAAAAAAAAACCAAAAAACACCTAGCAAGGGATTTGCAACTTGATAAACAATAGATTCGAATATTATCAAGTTTTATAGAATACCTTATGACTCCCTAGTATGTTTTGGACAATATATAAAGTGCTTTTGTAAGTTATAGTTCAATATTGGTTGATTTTCTAAAGTTTTGTAAATGCTAAAATCAATTTCTTTTGTCCTTATTGCTCCTATTGAACTAAGCACTTTTCTAGATTTCAAGAAGTTTTAATGTTGGATATTTTGCCTCTATTTGAGAATATTTGAGATAAGTAAATATTATAATTTCCAACCTTTATATGTTTTTGATAAACCTCTTATAATGGCCCTTTAATATTTGATTTTAATTTTTCTAATTTCCAATAAATCAATTTGAAGTAGTAGACCTTATGACTCCCAAATTTGGAAAAATAGGAAAGTTAATAATATTTGCAAATTATTAAATATTTCAACCTATGTAGAAGGCCTTATATCTCCTAGGTTAGTTTACAAATAACATTTCTATTTTTGGTAAGTTATCTCCCATATCTTTTGCTTTCTCAACCTTAAAAATTAATCCTTAAAATTATAACCTTATGTCTCCTATGTTTGAAAGAAATATTTATGAGATATTTTTCTTACCTTAGCCCCTTGACTTCACACTTGAATGGCATTGGTTTTGACTGAAATAAAAAAGTCATTTATGTACCCTTTTTGTGATTCTTGACTTGACGAGTCTGTATGACCAAGTGTGGTATGGTTGTCGGGCTTCCTCTTCAAATCTTGGAGAGTATATGTTGACCTTATTCAATGGAGTCTTAAATGCTCCTATGCTCTCCTTCTTCCACACTACACTTAGAAATGGATTTACTAGATCACACTTTTCTCTCCACTTCACATTGCAGATATAAGATGTGAATGCTATCCTTTCGCTCTCTCTACGCTGTATATAAGGGTAATTATTGATGGACAAGTAGCACTTGCATTTCTTAGGAGCACTATGAATTCTTCTTGTAATGTTTCTGTACCAACCGTTACTCCTTTGTAATGTATTCACCTTGATTTGAGCACTCTCAAAGTTCCTCTCTTGAGCATTAGAGATATGATAGCCATTAGGTAATAATATGCCAAGTGGTACTCAACCCTCTTGCATGGGATTTTCTACATGATGCCTCCAAGAAGAAGATTATAACTCCGTAAATTATCTTCATCCTTAGCTTACTTTGGTTTCTTGAATAACAAGCAATGTATTTTCTTTTGTAGGTAATTCATGAGCCACCTTGGAGCTTCGGATGAGGATGAGGTAGCTTTCTTGCTACCCTTTGTTGATGCTATTCCCAATGTAGCATCTAATTTATTTATTTGTGCTTATGCCTTTGTTGTGATCCTTGTTCATATTGATAGAGGTGAAGCTTGATGCATCTAAACATTGGATGTGCTCTATCTTTTTTTTATGTAGACAACTTCTTCTCCTTGCTATGATTTACGTAAATTTTTGTGATATATTTCCTTTGGCTTACATAAATAACCTTGGTAGGGTTGTAATTTATGTAAAAGCTTTCTTTATATGCAAGTCTGATCTTGGAGAGAATGCCCTTTCAGTGTTGGAGAACGCTCAATACTTTGGCCCTTCCTTTGGCTACATTTTTTCTTGTATTTGTTATGCCTATTGTGGCACCTTTAAATCTGCTCATTTCTCTATATTTGATGTATTGTAGAAGTGCAACACCATGTAGCCTTTACATGTATATAGAACCTTTTTATTGCACTCTTTGAAGAAACACACACTTATACTAAGAGGGAGGGGTGAACAATATAAGATAAAACTTTTCTTTCCAAATAATAACTACAATAATATGAATGCAATAATGAATTAGCACATAGAAAAATACACACATAAAATACAAGGCTTTTACATGGAAACACCCTCTCAGGAGAAAACCACAGTAAAATACTACTTTGATTTCTTCAAAATATTTATAGGCACCAACCTACAGGAGACACCAATCCCCTTGTTCAAATAAGTAGGCACCAACCCACGAGAGACACCAATATACTTATTACAATAATATAGGCACCAACCTATGGGAAAAACCAATATCCTTGAGGCACCAACCTTATATCTGAAGGTACCAACCTTCAACTACAAAATTTATCAACAATCTTACACAATTCTGCTCCAAAATCTGATCATTAAAGACATCAACATCTACTCACAAATCTTACTTTTACTCTACAACTTAGGCATGCATGAAGCTTCCAAATGTCGCATCTTCAAACACATGAGGGCAATTATAGTTTTGATAAATTCTATGTTTCAACTTGCCTTATACCAGCTCTAGCTACAAAACAACTTCTACTTGGAATTGTTAAAGATGTCTTTGACCACTGATTTATTTCTTGATCCTAAAAAATTTATGCTACTAATAATATGATTCAACGTATTTGTGAGACTAGTCTATTCCTCATCATTCTCCATTCATGAGATATGCTATCAACTATAATGGGTAGTCCTTCTGTTACATTTGCAAAAGCACTCTTTCTTCTATCTTGATTACAACACTGAATATGTCTCCAACTGTGCACCTTCCACGTGTCTTGGCCACTATGTTAGCACTTGCGCATATCTCCTTCGCATGGATTCAATAACTATCTATGGCACTTAAAATTATATCTCTCATAGTCTAAAAAAAATGTAACCTCTTGCCAATGTGGGTCCCTTGGTGCTTGTAGAACTTGCCTTGCTCGCTATGTTGATGCGGTGTCAATGGCTACTTTTTGTGCAATTTTAGCCTAGCGATCTTCTCTCTTTGACACTGTACCTTGAAGTCTAATGTTATAAAATATGATAGATTTGAAGTTTATCTATTAACCACTTTTTTTATCTTGTATTCTACTTGATATAGGACCATTGAAGACTAGGTTTGCTTCCTTGAATCAATTGTGCTATGTGACCGTTGATACTCTGATATGCACATTGTTCATGAACTGACTGGTGGTATGCACTCCTTGACCTTGTGTAATATTTAATAACTCTTATTTCCTTTGCATGATAAACTGTAATGGCTCAAATGCATGATTTTTAGCTTCAAAAAAACTTTGTTTGATTGTGACTTAGCTTTGTGCTTTTCCTTCAAAATTGGTGTTTTTCAATGTTGTTCCGGCCATGTTCACTCCAACTAATTGATACACTCTTTTTAAACACTTTAGAATGTTTATTTGAATATTCCTTGATGGCTTCTATTTTAATCAAATAGCTATCATCGAATCTTGTTGTTACTTCCTTTCCTATGATGAAGTAGACAATGCATTATTTCCAGAGTGATAGGTGAATTGCAAATGACTCCAATGGCACTCCCTTTCTATTAACCATGTGGTGATTATTTTATTTTGATTAATTAATGTTCGTTATCACAATTGCAACACTAAAAATATCTTCAACGTCTACACCTATCAAAAAATTATTCTTGCCAATGTTTACATATTTTCCTTTTCATGTTTCACCATCCCTGTTTGAATAGATGCTTATTACATGAGCTTGCCCTTTAAAAACTAATGCATGCTTCCAACTTCGGCCACTCTCCTTCCTTCCAACCGATGAATCCATGTATGTAGAACCAGATATCTTACCTTGTCACTCTCAGCCGTATGAAATATTCCCTTGTATTTCAAATAAATTCTCACATAAAAACATATTAGAAATAAATTCCAGCTTGATATTTGTATGCAACCTTTACCTTTTTTTATTTTGGCACCCAATAAGTCAGTCCACTCACACTTTAATATTTAAATCTTTAATTTAAATATTTCAACCTTTGCCCATTGCACACACTTTACTATTTAAATATTTAATTTAAATATTTCAACCTTTGATCACCCAAACTTATAATTAAATCATCCTTGATAAAATATATTTGCCTTGAATAATTTTCCCAAGCACACCATCATTTATTAGCAACCAAGTCAACATTTGATATCAATTACAACTTATACTGACCCAAATTTTTTGCACCCTTACCTTCAGGCTATAGGATCCATGCCCGAAAGGGGGATGCGAGAAGGATGGGACAATACCTCGGACTGAGAGGCCCTTTGAAGGTCGCGCCTCTCGGGGGAGGGGTATAAGGGTGAATTTTTGATGGATGGTGGGGTTCACCAGGAAACTTTGAGTGGCAGTTTCCACGCCTAGGTTGAGAATGGGTTTGATGTGTTCATTTTATACTCAATCATTCATATTCCTAGGTTGGCCAAAATGAATCTAAGCTATTCTATATGAAGATGTCGATTTATATGAATACAAAAAGCATGAATGAATCCTAAATACAAGGAATATGTTAAATGAGAAAGAATGCACCTGATTTCGGATGTCTGATGAAGATTCTGAAGCTTGTAGGAGTCCAGATCATCCCGAATATGACAGGATCATCTACAATTGTACAAAATCATCCCAGATCATAGGCGATCATCTGAGATCAGACAAGATCATCGTCGATCTGACGAATTTGTCAAAAACCTACAATCACAGAAACAGACACCAAAAACCAAAAATGCAACTGCAAGAATAATGCAAAATGATAGAAATGAGAGTATAAATGCTTAACTGATAAATCTAGATAGCATATTAAAGGAAATGCATTGTTTTAATAACTTATTTTAACTTTATCATGCATTTATGCTAAATGAGGTGAACTCCAGGATGCAGAATGAAAATAATCAAGCTAATGCATAGTAAAATAAGGAAGGAAGATGAGAAATGCAAACTCAGGGCTCTGATTGCCCCCAATCTGAACTGTAGTCGAGATCACCTCCAATCGTATGAGATCATCACCGATCTATGACAGGATCATCCGAAATCATGTGGAATCACCTGCGACGATCCGAGCTTCCTCCAGCTGAAGCACAGTGAAAACCTACAATGAAAACTTAAAACTACGAGTGCAAACAATGGTGGATAGGACGTCTTAACACAACAAAGCTAAATGGCAGGGAAAATCAACCAGGGAGAGAGTCAGGAGGAGAGCCAAGGGGATAAACTGAGAAAATCCTAGTTTATATAGGATTAGGGGGAGGTTAGGAGGTTGGGGATCATCCCAATCTGGGAGATCTCCAACGGAGGAATCTCCAACTACGTAGACACGCTTCTGCCCAAGTTGGAGAGGCTGTTGAAATAAAAGCTAATTATGAAAATTTAGTTTTGGGACGAAATCGTCTGGACGTTCTATTCTAGACGAATTCATCCGATCTGGGATGATTTCGTCTGATCGGCGACGATATCGTCCAACGGTCAAAACAACTCCTAAAAATGGTGCAAAAAATGGGGGGAGCGGTTAACGGGCGGTTTCGAGGTTAAAATTCAAATTTTTATCTTTTTACTAAGGGTTTAACTATGCCAATTTTAGGGTGCTACATTTTGCCCCCTCTTTAGCGAATTTTTTGAAGAAAATGCGTTAAAGACGAGTTCTTCATGCTTTACGAGAAAGCAAAAATTTATTCCATTTTTTAGACGACGATTCTAGGTCGAATCGTACAACTGCTTACTATGGTGCCCCCTCCGTGTTTTTACCCAAATCGAACGTTTGAGGTAAAAGCATGGAAAAGCAAAATTTAAAAAAAGTTGTTTTTAAATAAAATTAAAAAAATAGGGTAAAACCCTAATTCATTGTTACTGTTCACTTTTGCTGTTTCAGAGCTCTGCAGGCAAAATGGTGGAAACGACACACAGATCGATAGAGGTCCGACGCGGGTTGCGGGTAGGGATCTAAACTTGATGCATTATGTTTTTAATTTGATTTGTGTGATTTTTAATTTGAATTTTGACTATTTTTGGGGCATCGCGGCCATTTTTAGGCCGTCGACGACGTCGGGACGAAATCGTCCCTAGATCTTCAATTTCGTCTAGGGGCAAAATCGACGAAATAGGGGCGATCCCGTCCAACAAGGGGCGATCCCCAAGTTGAGAAATCGGAGACGATTTCATCCTACCAAGGATGATTTGACTTAATTTAGTACGATATCATCCAATAATGGACGATATCATTTTTTTATAAGATGAAATTGATTTAACTGATTTTAATGATTATCTATTAATGATTTTTGTTGTTTTATTGTTTATTTTGTAGAGGGGATTACTAAAAAGTCAGGAGTGGAAATACAAGGGGCTCAGAGATGATGTAGCCACGCTCGATCAGGCGGAGCGAGACCGACTATCGGAGGTTGGGCTACAACATGTGGTAGAGATGCCACAAATACCTACAGACATGGGGCTATTGACAACCCTAGCAGAGAGGTGGTATCCGGGGTCATCCTGCTTCTGGCTACCGATAGGGGAGATGGCTCCCACTCTAGAGGATGTATGGAGGATCTTGAGGATCCCCATACATGGGCGGTTGATGACTCCTATGGCCAATCAGGGCCATGCCATGATGCGACTATGCGGAGACCCTAGCTTCACCCTAGAGAAGGGCAGAGTGAACATCGAGACATTGAGGCAGATGCCTGGGGCATCTCGATTGACTCAAGTTTTGGTAGGGGTAGTGGGTGGCCTACTGCTATGCCACCAGAGTGGATGCAGGTTACCATGGCTACTCTCAGATGTGGTCTATGACATGAGAGACCATGACTATAGGTTTTCTTGGGGCAGCTTTGTACTATGCCACTTGTATAGGATCCTATACGGGGTCGTATACAAGGGAGGTCGATGTCTAGTACTGACATCGCTGCTACAGGTTTGGTGCTGGGAGCACATTGCGATGCGGAGGTCGATAGGGCTTCCACTGATAGGGGTTGATCGGGAGAGACCCCAGGTTTTCTATTGGTGGCTCTAGAGAGGGTCACAATGGTGGATAGATCTGTCGATGTCTCGGAGGTTGCTAGATGACCTCATCCCTGACCAGATCACCTGGAGGCCATGGAGAGAGCATCCAGGGTGGGGAGAGGATGGATAGGAGTTGGCTCGCATCAGGTGAGTCTTCTAGCTGAGGATGGAGTGGGGAGAGGTAGAGCTCCACCGCTATGACCGAGTTTTGAGGTAGTTCGGTCTACAATAGGGGATCCCTTCTCTCAGAGACTATGAGTACTCCCGGACTATCCGGGATAACACTACACTGAGCGAGGCTCTAGATATGCAATGATTCTAGAGTCAGGATGTTGATGATGCCCCCATTTAGCCAATGGATGGGGATGATGCTAGGGTCATAGATGGATATGATGCTTGGTATGTAGGCATCCACCCTCCTCGAATGATGAGGGCATAGGGTCCGATGCATGCTGTGGTGCGATGGATGGGGAGGCGGTGCCAGGCTGCCATCGATGCAGCGAGGAGTCATGGAGGGAGGGAGCAATGATGGTCTCCTCAGGAGAGACATCGGAGAGTGCCATAGGCTCTAGAGAGACCACAATAGCCAGAGAGGAGGGAGGAGGGACTCCCTTCTCAGTAGAGGGATAGGCCACCATCACCCGATAAGGGCAAGGGTGTCGAGGTGGGGGAGAGCAACGAGATGGTGGCTCTCCGGGCTGAGAATGCCCACCTCCGGGCTCAGGTGCAGACACTGTAGGATGAGGCTACATGACTCAGGGCTCGGAGCGGAGGGGCGAGCACTCAGGATCTAGCATGGGCTATTGCTCAGACCACATTCTACTAGGGATTGTACTATCATGTGGTTCTAGAGAACCAGAGGATACCATTGCCAGCCCCCATTGTAGAGCCGGTCATGATGGGATCATCGAGGACATCCTCACGATCGACATCGAGGACCCACGATACAACATGGACCTCGATGGGACCACCTCCTCCACGCTAGGGTGGGAGAGGAGATGAGGCTGAGAGCTCGAGGGCTTCTCGAGACTAGCTACTTTTGACTATAGACTGTATATTTTTGAGAGGATTGAGTATGCCAGGGTATAGATTATGGCATACCAATCCAGTTTTGATATGATGTACATATATTTGATATATATATGATATTTTTGTGATATGACTTGTCCATATGTTTTATGATGCTTTAAATTTTGAATTGTTGATTGATTATTCATGTAATTATGTCGTTGGAAATAGTATAATTTTATGTCATGTTGTAAAATTTAAATGAAATAATCTGATGTAAACAAATTGGTTGTTGTGGTATGATTTGATGAAAAATAAAGGGACTTCTAACAATAATTTCAAAGGACATTGTCGCTGTTATATGACCATTTCATGGAGTCGCCGCTCGCTAGGTCGTCAAGCTAATCCTAGTATAGAAATATTGCTAAAAGTAAAAGAGTGCTTAAGAGACTGTCTTAAGACTTTGTGTTGTGATGATGAAAAATGATGATGGTGATGATTTGTTTTCAGATTTTCATGAAAATATTATGCATGAAATATAAAAAAATATGATTTTTGCTAGGCATAAAATTCCTAAGTGTGATAAAATTTTGAACAATTCCTTAGGAATTATACCATCGTTGCAAAATTGAATGTTGACATAATGAAATGAAATAGAAAAAAGTGTTCGTTCTTTTTAAAGCACAATTGTGTAACATAATGATGTAAGCCATATGTTTTTATGAATTAAAATGAATGGGAAATAAAATTAGAACAATGGTTTGCGCTAGGCATAGAATTATAAGTATAGACTTATACCATCATCATGAAATCCAAAAATAATTTTATTGCATAATTGATTTTTGATTTTGAGATAAACATAAAATATATAAGATGAGGACTTGCGCTAGGCATAAAATTCCAGTTTAGGTTTTAGGAACTATACCATCATTGCGGAAGTCGAAAGTATATATAAATGTGACTTTATTGCTAGATTTTTGAACATGTTTTGAAAGAAAATTTTGGATTTTGGAAAAAAATGTATTTAATTGTTTTTACGCTAAGCAGATGTTCTCAAATAAGAAGATGAAATTATTCCAAAATATTTGCATAAATATTTTAAATTATCTCAAAGACAAAATGTAGATTTATAAGGAACCCTCATGTGCATATGTGAGTTCATTGCCGATCTTGATTTATCATAATGATACAAAATCTCTCAAATACAAATGTGTGTGCAATTGTATTGTTCATTTACCAATTTTGAGCAAGATAATTTGATACAAGTAATTTGAATTAACCAAATAAGTGTTCATTGACCATGATTTATATGCATGTAACCGTACTTGACTACTATGTAAGTCGGGTCATCAAGAGCTAGCTGATCCATAAGCAGACATAGGTCTGTACAAAAGAAGGTCACTAATGTGACAGACATATCACCACGCTAGGAGTTACCCAAGGCCAAGCGGGTTGGGCACAAACCACCTGTTATGGGGCTTACCTCATGGTTTTTGAATAATTGAGAATTCCAGGGATTCAAGCTCATTCACCCTTCTTTTCTTTTCAAGGGGTAGGGAAAGGGATTTATTGCATTTTGCTTTTTCTTTTCTCTTTCTCTTCTTTTTTTTTTTTTGTATTTTTGCTTGGAACTGAGATAATGCTGAAATATTGTTGCGATGGTACAAAATGATATTTTTCTTTTTCTCATTTTCTTTGACTTTTCTTTTTCTTCCTATACTAGGGATACTTGCTCGGATTGGTCTGTAGAGCAAGGGATTTTTATTCTGGGCAGGGGTGAGCTTGTCCTTTTGTCAATTCTCAAAGATTCTAGACCATGTGCATGATAGGATAGCAGGGGAAACTTTTCGCTCAAGAAACCACTTCTACTATGTAGCATCATATTGAATTTGCAATGAAATCATTTTAATGTGAAAAGATATACTTGGTTCAAGTAAATAACAAGATCAATTCTCTATGCTCAAAACTTTATTTAATTCAACTGTGGACTTTGATATAAGAGAGATTAATAATCATACCAAATAAAATCAAGATATTTATTCATGTGAGTGTGAAAGTGCGGGATTCCAAATAAATGCTAATTTATCCAAAATAATTGAAAATATAACTGCAATACTTCAAGAATTGACAGGTGCAAAAATAAAAGATGTTTTTTGAAGATTTTGATGATTTTGATGTTTTTTATATTTTGATTTTGATTTATGAATTGAGAAGATACACAATATGATTGTTTTTGAAATTTTTATATGAATTTACTAAAATGAGACAAGATGTACAATATATACAATGATGAAATGACCAGATTTATGCATAATAGCGCTTAAGATGCATAATGTTCATAGGTTCTTTAAGATCTTTACCATCTAAGGTAGCTAATCTGTATGCTCCCGAGCCAAATTTAGCAGTGATGATATATGGCCCAAGCCAGTTAGGTTCAAATTTACCTTTAAGGTCTTTAGTTGCATTAGTATTTTTTTGATTTTCTTTTAAGACAAGGTCACCGATCTCAAAGGATCGATGATGAACTTTCTTGAGGTATGCTCGTTTAAGCTTGTTCTGGTAGGCTCGAAGATGCTCCAAAGCATTGATGCGCTTCTCATCTAGGAGTTCCAACTGACTAAATCTGCCAACATGATATTCATCTCCTACTTCAGTATCTTGAAGTAGCAGAGCCAAAGAAGGAACTTCTAATTCAAAGGGAAAAACAGCTTCAGCGCCATAAACCAAAACAAAAGGTGAAGTGCCCGTGGGAGTACGAACGCTAGTTCGATAAGCCCACAAAGCAGGATATAATTGAATGTGCCAATCTCGACCAGATTTATTGACCAGATATTTTGAGGATTTTAATTAATGTTTTATTAGATGCTTCCGCTTGGCCATTACCCCGAGGATAATAGGGAGTGGACCAACGATGTTGAATTTTATATTTTTGACATAGTTTCTTGACATATTTATTTTTGAAACAAGTTCCATTATCCGAGATGAGATTTGCAGGAATTTCAAACCTACAAATAATTTGATTAAAAATAAATTTGGAAACTTGGGTTCCAGTGCAAGAAGCTAAGGGCATAGCTTCAACCCACTTCATGAAATACTCGATGGTGGTTATGATGAATTTGTGTCCATCAGATGACACAGGATTGATTTTTCCAATGATGTCTAAGCCCCATTTTGAAAAGGGCCAAGGAGATGAAATAGCCTGCAGTTCTTGTGCAGGTGCATGGACAAGGTCAGCGTGTTTCTGGCACTTGTCGCAATGGCGCACGTAATCATGTGCATCATTCTCCATGGTAGGCCAAAAATATCCTATCCTAAGGAGCTTCTTAGCAATGGCGCTACCACTAAAGTGTCCCCCACAAGATCCATCGTGGGCTTCACTCAAAGCTGATCTAGATTCTTCTAGATTCAAACATCTCAGTAGGATACCTTCAAAAGATCTCCTATATAATGTATTGCCAATTATTACGAAGTGACTTGCTCGTCTACGTAATAACCGATGCTGGTTTCTATTAAAACCTTCAGGGAAGGTCCCATTTTGAAGAAAATTGAATATATCAGTGTACCAAAGTTTAGGAGTAGTTTCGTTGATTAGAAACACATCCAAAGGTTCTAAGCATGATTTATTTGAAGTGGGTTCCTAGAGTCGATGAATAATGATGGTAGCATATTCGTCATCTAACTCCAAGGGTAAAAGAGATGCAACTGTAGCCATAGCGTCAACCGCACGATTATTAGTTCTAGGAATAGCTTCCAAGGTAACTTGATCAAATAAAGATATTAATTGTAATACATATGCTTTATATGGATGCAATTTATCATCTCTGGTCTGATAAACATCATTAATTTGATTTATAACAAGTTGAGAATCATCGAAAACTAATAGATTTTTAATTTTTAGTGCCAAGGCAGCTCGTAAGCCAAGGATTAGAGCCTCATATTCAGTAGTATTATTAGTACAAGCAAACATTAATTTAAAGGATAGAGGTATAAGATGTTTCTATGGAGATATTAGAATAATACCTGCACCAGCCCCACTCATGCATCAGGCTCCATCAAAGTATAAGGACCATTGCTCTGGATGGTCTGCCTCTAGTTTAAGGCATTCATCAGGAAACTCAATGATGAGGGGATGGGGGGGGTTTTCCCCCCTCCTTTCTAAAGACCCCCACCCCCCTCTTTGGCAAAAAAAGACCCAGAGAACCAAGAGGATATAGCAATAATATGTTTTTTGACTGAGCATATAGTGACGTAGTTTCTGTGTAGAAAATATGACTGCTAGACATAAATTTTCTAATGCTGTGTAGTGGGTTTCATAATTGATTAATGTTCTGCTAATATAATAATTAGCACGTTCTCTTTTCTCATCATCCAGTTGAGCTAACATAGCTCCTAAGGCAAAATTTGAAGCAAAAATATACAAGATAAATGGGCGATCATGTCTAGGTGGTGAAAGCATAGGTGGGTTAAGAAGATATTGTTTGAGGAGTTCAAATGCTTCCTGACATTCATTGTCCCAATGGAAAGAGACATCCTTCTTAAGAAGCTTAAGAAAGGGTCCAGTTTTATCCATCAGTTTATCGATGAAGCGACGGATAGCTTGAAGCTTACCTTGTAAACTCTATAATTTAGATATATTTGTGGGTGTGGGCATATCAGTGATAGCCACAATCTTGAGAGGGTCAATTTTGATGCCACATAAAGAAACTATAACCCCCAATAATTTATCGGACTTAACTCCGAATATACATTTGGCTAGATTCAATCGGATAAGATATTCCCTTAACCGATCAAATACTTTTCTCAAGTCATCTAAATGGTCATCTTCTTTAATAGAACGAGCTATAATTTCATCTACATAATCATGTAGTATATCATGCATCATATCATGAAAGATATAAGTCATGGCTCATTGATATGTTGCACCTGCATTCTTCAAACCAAATGGCATCACTTTCCAACAAAAGGTCCCCCAAGGGGTAATAAAGGTTGTTTTAGCCTGATCTTCAGGAGCTATCCTGATCTGATTATAACCAAAAAATCCATCCATTAAGGATATCATTCCACTCCCAGATAGTAAAATCAATGATCTGATCCATATTGGGAAGAGGAAAATCATCTTTAGGGCATGCAACATTAATATCTCTAAAGTCTGTGCAAACCCTAACTTTGGTAGCTTCTTTCTTAGTTACTTGAACTACATTCGAGATCCATTAAGCATAATCAATGGCTTGTATAAAAATAACATTCAGGAGTTTTTCTAACTCCCCTTTGACTAGTAAGGCCACTTTAGGATGCATTTTTCTAAGTTTTTGTTTAACAGGTTTAGCATCCGGATGGACTACTAGGTGATGCATAACTACAGAAGGGTCTAAACCTGGCATATCTTCATATGTCCAAGCAAAGACATCTTCATATTCTTTAAGAAATGCAATGTATTTATCCTATTTTTCTTGACTCAATTCTGATCCAATGTTGATTATGTGAGGATTATCCTCGGTTCCAATGTTAATTTTTATGACATTTTCTACTTCCATGTGTAGATCTTTCTCAAAATTAGGTGGGGCGGGTGAAACACCCAATTCTTGTAATTCTACCAAGGTTAGCTTGGATAATTCATCTTGAGGAGTCGTGGCCTCAAGCTGGGCTATACTAGGTATAGAGCCATCAAAATAAAATTCATTATGTAATAATTCCTCAACGGAGACATCATGGAAGATATCTCCCTCCAACTCATCATCGGATTCAACGATCATCTCAGGGTAAGCTATAGATAGCATATTACATGTAAATGGCTTATTCATTAAATGCAAAGCATCACGCTCATCCAAATAATCTTGATAACATATGAGATGGTCATCATCCTCAAATGGGAAGGGCTGACCCTTACTAGGAAATAGGCCCACACCACATCGGGCAGGCCACGGCTCTACCTCAAAGGGTTCTTTCATACCATTTTGGAAAGGTCCTAAACCTTTCCCTTTATATCCCAATTTAAGCATTATAGATTTGGCTTTAATATACTCATTAGTAAAATAACATCGAGCATATCCATCATAATGAGTCTTGATGTTTCTGGGTATTCTACCCTAGTCATATCCCTTATAAATAAAAGCACAGCTCCCGACTTGGTAAGTACTTCCCATAGGCTGTGGGAGGCCCAAGGTATGAGGAGATGGTGGCAATTTATTTAAAATAAGGGAATCTTGCATAGAAGCATTCATTTTCTCTGATATAAGAATTTTAGATAAATCGGGTAAGAGCTCGTCAATAAGAGCATAAGAGGTAGAAGGAACATTTCCTACATCTTCTGATGCGGAAACTATGCCTTTGGTGGATGTAGATTTTGTAGAGATGTCGATGGATGGGTCTATTATAGGTATAGAAGTTATAGGAGTAGAACAAGAGGCATTGGTTGTGGGATTAGGATCTTTCTGAGGTCCTAATGTGGTTTGTTTAGAGGATGGTTGAGTTGTATGTAGGGGTGGAACTGATGGAGAAGAAGTAGATGACGTTGTGGGTGTGTGTTTCACACGTTTAGATGGATAATGAGAATTAGGATGTGTGGATGATAGAGCAGGGCAAAATTGAACTCCAACAGGTTCTGCCAAAGCACACATATCAAAGGGTCTAGGATCACCATGAATGGTAACCAACTGATTCTTAAATTTGAATTTAACACATTGATGTAAAGTTGAGGGAATGGCTCGCATCACGTTGATCCAAGGGTGACCCAAGAGTATATTGTATGATGCAGGGCAATGTACAATAAACACGGTCGTATCCAAGGTTCTCGGACCAACCTGCAATGGGATGGTAATAACTCCACACGTTTCTTGTGTTTCATCATTGAAGGCTTTTATGATCATATCAGTTCTTTTCATTTCATCACTTCTAAACCCAAATATTTGGTAGAAGTCAAAAGTGCAGATGTTTAAAGATGAACCATTATCAATCAAGACTCGTTTAACTGCTACATCTCCAATTAAGGCAAGTAATATATAAGGGGTTATCCTTATGTAAACTATGTTGCGGTATGTCTCTATCCCGAAAGTCAATACAATCAACTTCATGAGTTATTATAGTATTAGCCATGGCTTCAAGTTGAATGTCTTGTGGTACCATCATCTGGCTTAATGTGAGCATTAATTCATCTCTATGTGTAGGAGAAGATCTTAAAAGGTCCAAAAGAGAAATTCTAGCTGTAATATTTGATAGTTGCTCATTAATATTATAAGGAGGTTTAGGTTGAACATTAGGTGCATGATTCCCTTTATTAGGAACCTTCAAAACAAATGGAGCTGATCCATCATTCTGCATTTGATCTTGTTGAGAGTTTTGAGCCTGTTGTCTAGTAACAACTCCGATGGTACCCACAATATTATTCTACGGATGATGAATGGGTCTTGGTCTAGCATTTATGGCTTGCTCATTAGAAAGTAATTGGTGAGAGGATGGTCTAGTAGTGACTCTTCTTGGAAATGGTTCTTCTGGAACCATATAACTTGTGATAGGGAGAATAGTATCTGATTCATCTTCAGAACTATTCGATTGATTTGATGTGATTTCCATATCACTCTCAGTCTCATATTCTGTATCACTAAGATCAGGTGTCCAAATATTATGTAGAGGCCTGGTCGTAACCATGGATAAGGTTGTGTCAAATATTTCCAAATCATGAATGGGTAAATGCCCACTAATAGTCCCTACATATCGGGTAGGAGGGGGAACATTATGATGTTCAATTTGATTAGCCACTTCCTTGCCATGTTTTGGTAAAGGATGTTGAAATATGTCCAATGACTGATTGGCATTCTGATTCTGGTTTTGGGGGATGTTCTTTTGAGCATTATTAGGAGGATTTTGCTTAGGTTGAAAGGCTTGCACCTCCATCTCATTGTTATCAATTAAGTCCTGTATTTTATGTTTTAATATTTTACAAGAGTTGGTAGTGTGTCCAGGTCCTCTATGGAAGTCACAGTGTAAATCAGCTCTGTATCCGGGTATAGTTGGATCAGGTTCCTGGATATTTGGTAATTGAATCAAACCTCATTCTAATAATTGTGGTAGAATGGTTGATAAAGGTTGATTTAACCTAGTAAATTCTCGAGGAGGTTTATCGGGAGGTTTCAGTATAAACTTCTCCGTTGTCTTCACAGCATTAATAGTAGCAATATTTCTACTATCAGTGACTCCATCACCCACAACTTGTTTATTTTTATATTGATTTCTGGATGTTTTCTCATCATCTTTCTTTTTAAGCTGACCTCTCCTAATGAGAGCATCTTCCACTCGTCTGGCTAAGTCTATAGCCTGATCGAAGGTGGTCAAGGTAGCAGTTGATAACTCGTAGGATAGTTGGTCTTGTAAATTATTAATAAAGATGTCCAACATCTCCCTATAAGGTAACACAAAGTGCAATTTTCCTATCAACTGTCTCCACCTAGCTAGGAAATCAGCAAAACATTCATCTTTGTCTTGTTTTAAGTTGTACAAGTCTTTAATGGTCACATGCCTTTCGATGTAGGCACTAAATTGATGAACAAAAGACTCGGTTGTTTCTTCGAAATTCCTCAAAGAATTAGTGGGTAATTGATAATACCACTCTAATGCCATTCCTCCTAAACTTTTTGGGAACATTTTTAGCAATAATAAGTCATCATGTGATATATCATGACATGCTATCCTAAACATACGAAGATGCTCTATGGGATCTTCCGTTCCTTTATATATGGGTAGGATAGGCATAGGAAAATGTTTAGGATATGGTTGTGCTACAACTATAGGATCTAAAGGCTGACTACACATCTCTCGATAATTGTACGAGGGATGGTAGGGATCTATCTGGTCCATGCGGGAAACTAACTGTTTCACCATGGTTTCAAGATTACTAGTTTGTCCACCATATTGGTTCGGTGGGACATAGGTATGGGATTTATGAGTGTATGATGGTGTGACATAAGGATTAGATGCTATATTGCTATTATGTAAAGTGTTGGTAGGAAGAGTATTATGAAGGAGATTTGTAGTAGTATTATGTTGTATCCTAGATTGTTGGTAATTGGTGTTTGGTTTTGTTTTGGGTTTTTGTTGATTTGAGGTATGTTGCTCAATAGTTTGGCAAAATAGAGCAGTAAATGATGGTTTCTTTTGTGCGGGAATAACCCTAGGCTTGCTAACAGGCACTTTAGATGGTTGGGTAAGTTGTTGTTGTTGCATGTTCTAGATTATAGCGGCCATATCCAAATTGGATGGTCCAGCTTGATCACTTTCTTGATCAACAAAGGACAAGGGATTAGTGCGTGTGTGAAATACTTCTTCTAGGGTTGCTTGAGTGTCACTAATTCGATCCTTGTCCATATGGACTGCTCTATTAAGAACACCAATATTAGTATTGATGAACTTCCAGAATTGTTCCATGTTCTCAAAAGTAACAGCTCCTCCCAGAGACATTTTAGGGGATGAGGATCCTTCCTCTCTAATAATTTCTTCATGTTCATTTCCTACAACAAGCTCTTCTTCTTGCTGGTCTAGGGTTCCTTCTTTCGGAACTTGATCTTCAGGAAGGACATCTGGGTTATTTAATGGTTTTCCTAACCAATCTTCTTCTTCTTCAGTCTGTTTTCCATTCCTAAGTCTAGGCATTGTGCTTAAACTTAGATTTCAGCAAATATATATACTTATATATATATGCGATAGGTTTGAGAGGTATATATTTTAACTATATACCTACTATAATACTTAAAAGGGAAATGTTTTTGTTTTTTTTGTTTATATGTTTTTTTTTTGTATTATTATTTCACAAGTATAAAAATAACAAACAACATGCTAGTTGCAAGAAATAACAATAATAAAAAGAATAACTTAGTTTTCTATAAATAGTTTATGGATATCGTTGATAGGATCAAGTTCATCAGGAGTCATGAAATGCTCCTCTTCAAATTGGAAGTGGTTTTTCAAGAACTTGACAAAGTGTGCTATGGTAATATGATCTACTTCAGACTCTGACTTATAAAAATAAAGTTCATGGCAATACTCTCGATACAACACAGCTCTAGGAACTCTATTCCATATCTTTCTATCCATAAGAATGACTTCTTGATCCTCTATACGAGATAGAAACTTATGTACTACAACTGCGTTCTCAAGGTATTCCTCAAAGGTGTACAATTCTGAAGACACAAGTGCTCTTTTATCTGCTAACCACCTATGGCAAGCTCTCTGAAGTTCATGGTACAAAGTCACCTGATCGGGATCCAGGATTCTATCTAGGACAAACCTCTTAATTTGCCTAAGTTCTGCAGATCTAGATTCAATAATACCCAATCTCCTATCAAGTTCATCCCACAAAGGTTGGACTCTATTTGTTTGAGGTACTCTAAGCACATAAGTAATCTCTATGGCTGTTAATTGATTTTCAACATTTATGGTGACAACTCGTCTTTTATTATAATCTACCATCTAAGTCTGATATGCAATTTTAACAATTTTCTAATGATTCTAGATGTTCTTAATAATGCAGTTATATTTATATTTATATTTTTTTGTTTTCAAAAGGCTTTTAGTTTCACGTCGGGTTCACCAAAATGTACTGACCCAAATTTTTTGCACCCTTACCTTCAGGCTATAGGATCCATGCCCGGAAGGGGGATGCGAGAAGGATGGGACAATACCTCGGACTGAGAGGCCCTTTGAAGGTCGCGCCTCTCGGGGGAGGGGTATAAGGGTGAATTTTTGATGGATGGTGGGGTTCACCAGGAAACTTTGAGTGGCGCTTTCCATGCCTAGGTTGAGAATGGGTTTGATGTGTTCATTTTATACTCAATCATTCATATTCCTAGGTTGGCCAAAATGAATCTAAGCTATTCTATATGAAGATGCCGATTTATATGAATACAAAAAGCATGAATGAATCCTAAATACAAGGAATATGTTAAATGAGAAAGAATGCACCCGATTTCGGATGTCTGATGAAGATTCTGAAGCTTGTAGGAGTCCAGATCATCCCGAATATGATAGGATCATCTGCAATTGTACAGAATCATCCCAGATCATAGGCGATCATCTGAGATCAGACAAGATCATCGTCGATCTGACGAATTCATCAGACGAATTCGTTAGAAACCTGCAATCACAGAAACAGACACCAAAAACCAAAAATGCAACTGCAAGAATAATGCAAAATGATAGAAATGAGAGTATAAATGCTTAACTGATAAATCTAGATAGCATATTAAAGGAAATGCATTGTTTTAATAACTTATTTTAACTTTATCATGCATTTATGCTAAATGAGGTGAACTCCAGGATGCAGAATGAAAATAATCAAGCTAATGCATAGTAAAATAAGGAAGGAAGATGAGAAATGCAAACTCAGGGCTCTAATTGCCCCCAATCTGAACTGCATTCGAGATCACCTCCAATCGTACGAGATCATCACCGATCTACGATAGGATCATCCGAAATCATGTGGAATCACCTGCGACGATCCGAGCTTCCTCCAGCTGAAGCACAGTGAAAACCTGCAATGAAAACTTAAAACTACGAGTGCAAACAATGGTGGATAGGACGTCTTAACACAACAAAGCTAAATGGTAGGGAAAATCAACCAGGGAGAGAGTCAGGAGGAGAGCCAGCTAGGGGATAAACTGAGAAAATCCTAGTTTATATAGGATTAGGGGGAGGTTAGGAGGTTGGGGATCATCCCAATCTGGGAGATCTCCAACGGAGGAATCTCCAACTCGCGTAGACACGCTTCTGCCCAAGTTGGAGAGGCCATTGAAATAGAAGCTAATTATGAAAATTTGGTTTTGGGACGAAATCGTCCCGGACGTTCTGTTCCAGACGAATTCGTCCGATCCGGGACGATTTCGTCTGATCGGCGACGATATCGTCCAACGGTCAAAACAACTCCTAAAAATGGCACGAAAAATGGGGGGAGCGGTTAACGAGCGGTTTCGGGGTTAAAATTCAAATTTTTATCTTTTTACTAAGGGTTTAACTGCGCCAATTTTAGGGTGCTACACAACTCAATAATTCTAACACTCTTTTGCAGGTTTGAAATTCTTATTTTTTGTAGTAGATTATTGAGCGCAAAATGAGGGTTTTAAGGATGTCTCTTTGGCTAGACTCCTTACCCTTTTTCTTGGATGATTTATGGTGAATCCAAGCCTTGAAAATGCTATAGAATAGAATATTTATTTTAGTTGTACTAACCCTAACTACTTTGGATTTGAGACACAAAAAATTAGTTTTTTTTAAATTTACATGGTGGAATTGATAGCCGCCACAAATTTGGGTAGGTTGTCTAGATTTTATGGCTACCACAGTATTTTGTGTTTTCCACCCTAAAATTTGTCACATAGTTCTTCATGCAGTCTATCCCTATAACCACCATGCCACAATTATTTTAAACCTTTTATGCCACTGAAAGCACCCGAAAAAGGACAAGCATTCAGTCCAATGAGACTTGAGATTTGAACCTTGGACCTCCACCTCACTTACAAAGTTTGGTTGAACCAATTTGTCTAGACCTCGGACTTGAATTTAAGTTTACACAAGTTTTTATGAGGGGTCCTACTTCCCTCGTACCAAGTGGGGTTTGAACTTGGTGGAATACTTTATTATCGATTATAAAAAAGAGATAATATTTCATTAGGAGTTGTTTTTAGGCCTAATGGATTTGCAAAAAAAATAAAATTTTCTATGAGTATTTTGTTTGAAGGACCCAGTAAGAATTTGAGTGGATATATTTTTATTGCTATTGCTAATTTTTTAGTTCACAATGTTGCTAGTGGGAAAGTATTTTTATTTATATTTGTGCAAATTTGTAAGAGAGAAAGACAAGAGTCTTGGCTTTCCTTTTATTAGATTACTGCTTAATTACAAGGTTTTGCTAAGTGTTTGGTAGGGCGTCGAATCCTTGGTAGACATGGGAGCAAGGGAGTAAACTTTATGGTATGATCAACTAAGAACCCATATTGAGAGTATCTTAATCTAAAGGTGATGGAGTAGTGGGAAGTAGAGGTTGGACGGTTTTTTGGGACACCCAAGAAAACTAGGAAGAAGGGAGGTTGTTTGGGGGATGCATGAAAGGATGTGAGAGGAATCACTATACGAAAGGAATTCTTGGATGGTAATGCTAAGGAAAGACATGGAAAACTGCAAAACGACCTTGGAAAACATGTAGGCATGCACTTTAAACTGATGTCTTGTCTTACTATTTTAATGGTAGTAAAAGAGTTTCCAATACCCTGGTAGGAGTGTTATTCTTTTACTATAGTAGTGAGAGATGTTTCGTTACACTCATTTTTTGGAACTGGATGTGCATTTGACCTGTGAGATAGAATAGAATAGAAGACCCTAGATTTGGTTGATTGAGATAGCCTTATTATAGAGATTGAAGTTTTAGTCTTGGAAAGTTTTAAAATATTATTTATTCCATGCTTTGGTTGTTTAAATTAATATAAAGTCATTTAGAAACTTTGACCTTATTAAATTAAGTGGATAGATAAAAAAAATGAACCTTTTGGAAGTATGAGAGTGAATAAATTCATGCTCTACTAAGAAGTATAATTTATGGACCATTGTAGCTAAAGGTTGGATTGGTATCTAATCTCATAATAAGTAGATGTTAGAAGGGATAAGAACCAAGGAAATATTCATGTGCATCATAAAGGAATTTGATGGGTGAATATTAGGATGAGGTTAGTACCTTCATTGGAAAAACTATAAGATTACAAATACACATCATGAGGGAATTTGATGAGGTGTTTTGAAGGGAATTTGAATACCTCATTGACTTTGATGGTCGACATTGTTGTCTAAACTAATCTAAGGTATTCCTATGAATAGCATTTTAATGAGGTAAGTGAGGAACTGATTAGCTCATCTTTGGGTGAGAGGAATAGTCAATTTCAATATGCTCTAACCCACTCAGATGGACATGATAAGGGGAGAGCTAAAAGCATACACCTTCGATAGAATGAAAGGGAAGGCAAGTTAGCTCATGGGGACAATGAGAAGAATAACTTGTAAATACTAGCCTGGCACTTAGTACAATTGTGTAGCCAAACTTATACAAGATGTAGTGATGGGTGTACCTCGGATAAGACTAGATAATTTGTTAGGCGGGTTACAATGCATCTAAGACTCCCTAAAAAAACATATATAGGATAGAAAAATGGTTTGGACATGAAATATCAAGTTTAGTAATCCTTGGTGTCACGTATTATACCCTTAAAATTTTGGTATGAGAGGATCATGGTAATGCATACCTTACAAGTATTTTTATTTGAAGATATGCTTTTCACTACAAAGGTGGAGGAGGTGGGACAAACTGTAGACCTAGGCAAAATAAAGAAAGAAAAATTGGGGAAGAAGCATGAAGAAACATCACTAATGGATAAGGCTAAATGAGGTCAGCTAGTGGAAATATAATAGAACGCTATTTTGGTGGAAGAAGAATTTACAATTGTGCAATAGGACGTGATGACAACACTTGAAGAGAATTCACAACAGAGTATACCTTAAAAGGAATTAGTACCAACAATGGGATATAGTAGCGAGTCATATTTACCTTTGGATTAGCAAATGATCATAGAAGAGAAAGTGGATAAAAATCCAAATGACATTTCTAGGAAAGAGAAGTATCTAGCAATAATTTTTAAATAATATGAATTCAATGTAGAATATGAGGACTTGTCTAACCTCATAATTTTGGAAGTGCCTAACTTTTAAGATCCACCAGAACTAGGTGCACACATTAACCAACAAGTGGTTTCTTGTCTTTTCATGCTAACCCAAGTGATGGATAGAATAAGGCTAGAATTTGAAGTAGATTGTGTTAGACATTGGAAACAATGGTAGTTGGTTGTGAAAGAAGATCTAGATAAATTGGTACAATGGGATGGAAAGTATATCTAACGAGCAAATATTTTTTATATTTACCAAGAATTGTCATGGGATATACCCATTGAACATCTCAAGACCATGGAGGGAATCAAGAAACTACTTGATAGGACATCAAAACTTTATCTTGAACCATACCAAGTGTATGTGGTGGGATATGGTACTCATTGACTTCCCAAGACATGATAGGAAGGAGGTTATAGGTGGAACAGATACCTGAATTACTCCAAATGTAAAACTAGATCAAATTTATAGCATGTTCACAGTATTGACTAGCTGGGGGGATCAAGAAAATTCACATGACTAAAAAAAATTTCGTCCAAAAATTATAAGATATGAAAGGAAAACTACAAATAACAAAGGAAAAATTGCAAGAAATCAAACAAAAATTGGATAATGATCTAATTCAACTACAAGAGGCTATGATGTAGGAAGCAAATCCACCTCCCAAAAGAAGAAATTATTACTAGGTTTGCACAATTTTTTTCAGTTTTATTAATTTCTTATTAAAATGTACAAGTGTTCAAAACATACAAGTAGGTGTAAACGTACAAGGTTGCAAATGTACAATTTGAAATATCAATGAAATGACGTGAAATGTGCATTTGGGATAAATTTGATAAAAATCAAATTAGACTTAATAAAAACTTGTAATTAATTGATTTGATATAATTTGATATGACAATTGTAAGTAATGTGATGTCTCAAGAACCACTTTGGAACAACCTGTGCATGCATTATATAGCCCTCCATTCAATTTTTTGGGGAGTTTCTGATAGTTTGTTGATAACTCTAGATTGTTCATTGATTAGTTTTTGATTGTTTATGCTAACCATTATTGAGTTCATTATTGTGATCAATGATGATTGATGTATTTTATAGAGATAATTTAATAGTAGAACTTCTTGATTTCAAATGTGTGATTTTCATTGTGTGTCATTATTAGTGCAAGTTGTAAATCCTATGCTGAATAGCTAAATTGCTACGTTAGATTGATAGGATAACAATGGAAATGGCTATTGATGTTCCTAAAACCCTGGTGTGATAATGAAGGATGATTTCATGATGGTTTATAACTGTGTAGAGGCATTATTTGCTAGTTTTATAATTTTTAGAAACATTGGTGATGATAATAATTCAATACTATGGAATTAGGGTTTGCATGTTGGAAGGAAAGTAAGAAATTGTAATAGGAAAAAATTCCAAAACTTACCTTGAAGATATTTGTTGTGTAAATTGGAAAATTTATGATTAACAAGTTCAGCAAGGGTTTGGAAAAATAGTACATCCTGTGTACCAAATCGTGCAACCAATCATTTTCCCAATTTGGAATGAAATTGCATGATTGAAACTTGCCAAATATGGAAAACTAGCCTTTTGGAGAAATCGATTACAAAACTAACCGATTAAGGTTGTAAAATATGTTCCAGTAAATTGGCTATGGAAAATAATACAAGCTATAGTGTTGTAATATTTAGATCATACAACTATACAATTTGTAGTCTGTACAAGCAGTTTTGCAATATTGACCTTTCATACAAAGCAAGTCATACAACTTGTATGATTTAGGTAAAAGTATTCCAAAACCTTGGCAATCATTCTCATACCCTCTAAATCACCTCCCCCACCAGGAATACTGCACCCCTGTGCTACATTTGGTATCATATCCTATTGAAATTGGATCATATTGATGCAATTGAGAAGAACCATTATCGTAATTGGAAGGACCCATTGATCAATTAGGTAGCACTAAAGTGTACTACATTTGGCACTGTTGTCATATCGAAATTTGGTATTTTTATTAAAATAGTTCAAAATTGTTGCAATTGAGAGAACCCTGCAAAGTGAAAAATTGTGAGTACTACTAAATTGCAGGTGAATGACAAACATAAGTGTGCAAAGGTGTAGGAGATGGGATCAAAGAGAATACATACCAATTAGGAGGAGCACAATAATTGCTCAAAGAGTGAACATGAATAGTTTTGAACACAATATGCATGAACTAGTGATAGAACAAGTATGGACATCTGATGAAGGATATATTGAGAGGTTGGATACATTGTTGATCAAAATGAAAGGAGAGGAGCAAGAAGCACCTAGAGTCAAGGAGAATTTTGGTGTAAGTGAATATGTTAATGAGGAAAATATGCAAGGTCAAGGTGAGTGGATGGTAACATCTAAGAAAGCAATAAATAGGTTGCAAATGAGTGTGGTGGATGGGATTCAAGAACTAGAATAATAGTGCATGAGGTATCAAGAGGATAGAAAAAGGCCATGACCTACACATTAGCAAAGGAGGTCACGGAATGAAGATGCACAAGAGGTTGGTAGATGACTATTTTGTGAGTACAAGATACCTTGAGTAGATACTTCCAACAAGGACCGGCATAGTGAGTCACCTACAAGGAGTAATCAATCAAGGATACCAGGAGATACATCATCAAGTGAAGAGGAAGGTAATCCAACAATGGCTAGTGTATCCAAGAGAGTAAGGAAACAAAGGTACCCACTTTTCATAGGATATGGGAAGGAAAACCCCATTCAGTATTGGAGAATTTATCGCATGGTGTGGAAAGCAACTGGGCAGACCAATGAGGCATATTGGAGATGGTTATTTCTTGCAACATTTTGAGAATTTACAATAGACTAGTATATTGAATTACTAGAGGATAAGTTCTAGACATGGGAAGAATTACGTGATGCATTTGTGGAAGAATTTTGATCATATGATAATGATGAAATTTATGAAGTGCAAGGAGAGAACGAGTTTGTTCATTCTTACAATCGAAGGTTGAGTGGGTTGTTTGACTATTTTGAGAAAGACAAGTCAGAGGTATTGACAAAGATATGGTTCATAGATGGACTTATTTTGATGTATTAAAGGAATATAAAGCCATATTCTTCAAGATCATACCAAGAGGCTTTGGATTATGCCTTGATTTAGGAAAGTGATGCAAAATCATCACCATAGGTATATGTAGCCCAAAGCCAGGGTGTAAAGAGGAAGGTTGTCACTAGTGATGTAGTTTGTGACACTCCTCGTAGAAATAAAAGAGGTAGAATATTGTATGATATTGAGGATAGACCAATCATACAATTGGAAGATGTTGTTTTGGAAGATGTTTTCATGGAAGATGTTATAGAAGATTTTATAATGGAATATTTCCAAATAGAACAACCGGTCATACAACCACAAATGGCTAAGTAAGAATGGGATTGTACGATTTTGCAAGAGGGAACTATACAATTGTTAGGTGAAACCGTATAATTGGTACAAATCATACAACTAATGGTTGTGATTGTACAGTTTGTACAAACTGTACAACTAGTAAGTGAAATCATATAGTTGAAAGAGATTATACAATTACAAGTTAAATCGTACAATGTGAAACCATTCACTGTCAAATCATAAAATGTGAAACTGTTCACTATCAAATATTACAAAATGGAACCATACAAGTGCAATTTGTACAAGATGAAATCATATAGTGTGAAATCATAAAGATGAAATCATGCAAATTAGAACCATACAAGGTGTTCCATCAATGGTTAAGATAGGGCAATTTGAGAAGAAAAATGGAGTCGATGGTGAGTTATTTAAGTGGGTTAAGCAGAGGCCACCAAAGTGTCAATGAAGAGAAAAATGTTAGGATCTCATCCTAACCCTTAATGTAATAACTTCCTTGATGTAATAATTCCTAGTGAACGTGGGTAGTACCCATGATTAATATTTTGTAATGTTCTAAGTTTTAGCTTAGGTAGTGCCTATGACAAATGGCACCCTTTTCTATGTAACACATGGTAGATAGGTTAGGTAAGGTGGCCTTGTGCATGTAATTCGAGTGGCATTGTGCATGTAATTCATGTGGCATTATGCATGTAATTCGAGTGGCATTGTGCATGTAATTCAAAGTGGCACTATGCATGTAATTCGGGTGGCATTATGCATGTAATCCAGGTGGCATTTTGCATGTAAGCCAACCTTGGAAGGAAACTCTTTAAATACCCGAAAAGGCACCAATGTAATCATCTTTTTGCAAATTAATGAAGTGTTGAAGGAGGTTGCCCCCTCGAAGAGGCCTGCGATTCTATCTATTGTGAGATTGTTCCTTTTAAGTAATTTTTGTTATCATATGCATTTAATTTTGAATATTGTTATAATGTTTCTGTGAGTTTATTTCCAAGAAAATGTGTGAGAGTGTGTTTATTTGAGTTGAGAGTGTGTTGTTTAGTATATTTTATAGTAGGATCTTAACAAGTGGTATCAGAGCGCTTTCTAGGGCCAAGTTCTACTACAACTGCAATGATTCTTGCCATCCAATCCGCCTGTTAGGTATAAATTTATGTGTTTTTCCGTTCCTATTTTTCTTTATTAAAAAAAAATCCAAAAAATACAGTGCATTTTTTTCTAGACCAAAAAAAAAATATTTTTAGTTGAGTAGGTAGAAACCCTGTGTCGGGGGTTTTAAAATATCATGAAGGATCTGTCATTATTGGCTAAGCTAGATAGCCCATAAAGCGTCTAGTGAAGTGAGGGGCGATCAGGCTCCAATACCTAGGCCTCAGATAGAACTCGCGCACGGACTTGAGCTCCCACGTATCTTCGGGTATATCGGGAGACCATCTAGGTTTAAACAAACTTTTAGCCATTAGGAAGCTTTTCGGCCTTGTATTACTCATAGTCTATGGGACACAACATCTCGGACGATTACCCTCCCGTATTGTCAGAGAGGCAGGTAGTGTGCTCAAGGGTATGTGTGGAATCCTCCTTGAGTAGTGGCCTAAAATATTGGTCCGAGCACTATTGTTCATCACTGTCGGTATAATAGAGGGCCTATGGGTGGTACATACTCCTCTACCTAGCATTCCCTGGTTCTATTAAAACTTCAACCTATAAAAAATGAAAATATAAAAAAAAAACCAAACCTCCCTATTCGTAAACCTGCATTTCAAATCCCCAAAAGTGAGCATATGAGAAAGGAGTCCTCTACTAAAAAAATAATAGAAAGTACATGCATTCGGGATAGACCATGAGGGTGACACTTAAGTTGATAGTCTAGAGAATAATAATCAAATTTATAGTGGTAGATCAGATGTCGAGTAGAGAGGTCAACACAGTCAGGTCAGAATTTATAGTTTTTAGGGTCAGAACAGAACTGTCATAATAGTCACCTACAAAATATAGAGAATCTTGGGGCTAGTGAGGTCAGGACAGGCCAACCAGTGAGAGCATGACACGAGGCCAGTTATAGATAGTGCTCCAGTACCCAACTTTTGCTCTGTAGCTCAGAATCAAAAACTGTAAACATCGTTAGACTCAGCAAAATAGGAGATAAAAAAAAATTTGGGGTGCCAAAAAGTAGTGTTGAGAGATATAGCTCATTGTGACCACCTCTTCGAGCTGATCATTTTGATATATAGCACCCAAGCACTTTTTTGGGCACTTACTAAAAATAGTAAGTCCTAAAAACTCAATTCTATTTTTAGTAACTGGTCACAAAAGGTTTCAAAATGGCCCAGGGTACCCATGGACATCAAAAAGAACTAGACCACTTGGAATCCTTAACAAAATCCATTGAGAACTTGCACTCGGCTTTTCACTCCATAAGGGAAGAAGTCCAAGGTCTTCGCCTAGAGCATGAGGCCACTAGTAACCGCTTAGAAGAAGCACTGATAGAAGTAGACAACAAACTAAAAAGAGGACCACCCAAAATAGAACACCAAGCTGAGGGTTCTGCAAGGAATCATGACCATGATCCATCCTTTAAAATGCCCAAATTGGACTTTCCCAAATTTAGTGGGAAGGATGTTGATGGGTGGCTATGTAGGGTTGATCAATTCTTTAGACTTCATAATGTCCCCATATTTCATCGAGTCCAGATGGCTTCCTTTAACTTGGAATCTGAGGCTCTACACTGGTTTCAATGGTTACGTATTGCCAACCCAAATCTCTCTTGGGAGAATTTTGAATCCCAACTACTCACTCGATTTGGTCCTAGTGAGTATGAGGACTTTACAAGGGCCTTGACCAAACTACAACAAACAGGGTCAGTCCATGAATACCAAGCTCAATTTGAAAAATTGGCCAATAAGACAAGAGGATTGAATGAAGGGTTCTTCCAGAGTTGTTATATCAGTGGGTTGAAGGGGGAACTCCAAGCGGAAGTAAGAATGTTGAAACCACAAACTATGATGGAAGCTATCAGTTTGGCCCGTTTGGCCGAATCTAAACTCTCTGCCCAAAGGCGCCCATCAAAGTTTCCTCAAAATAGACCTTCATTTCCTTCTCGATCCCAACACCCAGTTGATAATAAACCTGCTGCACCCAAGCGCCTAACCACAGAAGAGATGGATGCACGTCGTGCCCAAGGATTATGCTACAATTGTGATGAAAAGTTTTTTAAAGGGCATAAGTGTGCACACAAAAAATTGTTCTTGATAGATGTTGAAGAACCTGATAACTCTGACCAGAGTGATGAGGATGAGGACCCTCCGGAAACACCTTCTCCACAAGAAGAAGTGAAACAGGAACCTGAGACAACAATTACAGTCCATGCTCTTGTAGGCATTACTACTCCACAAACCATGAAGGTTGCGGGATTTTTCAAGGGCCAACGTCTTTCCATCCTTATGGATTCGGGAAGCACGCACAACTTCATTGACCCTAGAGTTGCTCAGTGGGAAAATTGCTATATCCACACTTGTAATTCCTTTGAGGTCATGGTAGCCAATGGGGGAACCTTACCTTGTAAAGGAAAATGTCGCAATGTTAAAATCAAGATAGGGGACTATGAACTCAAGCAGGACATGTTTGCCCTCCAGTTGGGTGGATGTGATATTGTTTTGGGATCTCAATGGTTGAGTACGTTGGGCACTATCAATTGGAACTTTGTCGAACTCTGGATGCAGTTCTCCCAAAATGGACAAACACACATCATCAAGGGCTCCCCAGCAGGAACACCTCAAATTATTAGTTCAAATGGCATGGAGAAATTGCTAAAGAAATCATCACGTGGGGTCATTGCACAACTATTCTCCATCCAACCATCCACCTCTCAAATGGGTGAAACCCCATCAGACCTACAACAGATTCTCCACAAACATGAGGCCATATTTTTGGAACCAACTACACTACCACCGCATCGCTCTCACGACCATGCCATTCCATTATTTTTGGATAGTGCACCTCCCAATATCAGACCATACAGGTACCCTCATGCCATGAAGTCAGAGATTGAGAAAATGATACAGGAATTACTCAAGGCGGGTATCATTCGGCCTAGTACTAGTCCCTACTCTGCACCAGTCTTACTGGTCCTCAAGAAGGATGGCTCCTGGCGACTGTGTATTGACTACCGAGAACTCAACAAGATAACTGTCAAGGATAAATTTCCTATCCCTGTGGTTGATGAATTACTAGATGAATTACATGGGACCATGTACTTCACCAAGCTAGACCTTCGCTCTGGGTACCATCAGATCCGGCTCAGGGATGAAGATATTCCTAAAACTGCTTTTCGCACTCATGAAGGTCATTATGAATTCTTGGTAATGCCATTTGGTCTCACAAATGCTCCTTCCACATTTCAAAGCCTGATGAACAACATCTTTCACCCTTTTTTGTGGAAGTTCATCCTTGTGTTCTTCGATGACATCTTGATTTATAGTCACACATGGGAAGAGCATCTCAAGCATGTAGATCAAACCCTACAACTATTGGCCGACCATCAACTGTTTGCAAAAAGGTCCAAGTGTTCCTTTGGTTTGACTGAAGTGGAGTATCTGGGACACATTGTCTCAAAGGATGGTGTCAAGGTTGACCCTAAGAAGATCCAAGCAGTCCAAGAATGGCCGAAACCTCGCACTCTCAAGGGACTTCGAGGATTTTTAGGGCTTACAGGCTATTACCATAAATTTGTCTGTAATTATGGAAAGATAGCCGCCCCCCTCACCTCCATGTTGAAGAAGGATTCTTTTACTTGGACAGGGCCGACTGAGCAAGCATTCCTGGAACTCAAGCATGCCATGACCACCACTCCAGTTTTAGCCATGCCAGACTTCTCTAAAAAATTTGTCATTGAAAGTGACGCTTCTGGTCATGGTATTGGGGTGGTATTGATGCAAGAAGGATGCCCTTTGGCTTTCACCAACAAAGCCCTATCTGATCGCAATTTAGGGAAATCCACATATGCCAAGGAAATGTTGGCAATATTGCATGCAGTCCTGCATTGGCGACCTTACCTCATTGGGCGCCATTTCTCCATCAAAACTGACCACCAGAGTCTGAAATACTTTCTAGAACAATGGGTTGCCACCCTCGAGCAACAAAAGTGGGTATCAAAACTCATGGGCTATGATTATGACATCACGTACAAAAAAGGAAAGGAGAATCTTGTGGCGGATGCTCTCTCTCACCAATTTGAGACCCTTAGTATGTTGTGTGCCATTTCTGCACCATTGCCCCAATGGATTGAGCCCTTACATCAAGAAATACTTCAGGATGCAGATTTGAAAGACTTGGTTGCTTCACTTATGGATGATCCAGAGTCTACACCAGGATATAGTTGGGATGGCTAGGATCTACGTTACCATCAATGCCTGGTTCTTCCTCCTAAGTCCCCACTTCGAGAGCTCCTCATGAAGGAATCACATGCTACTCCATCTGCTGGCCATTCAGGGTTCCTAAAAACTTATGAGCGACTCAAGCGCACCTTCTTTTGGAAAGGTATGAAATAGGACATTCACTCTTTTGTAGCTGACTGCGACACATGTCAAAGGATGAAAGGGGAAATAGTGCGCTCTCCGGGCACTCTTCAACCATTGTCGATCCCAGAGCAGGTGTGGACTGACATCTCCATGGACTTCATAGAAGGGCTACCTAAATCTGGAGGCAAGTCAGTTATTTTCGTGGTAGTGGACCGCCTTTCAAAGTATGCTCACTTTTGTGCCCTAACCCATCCTTACACAACATCCACTATTGCCCAAATTTTTCTTGACTCCATATTTCGCCTTCATGGCATGCCAACCTCCATTGTATCTGATCGTGATCCCACCTTTACTAGCAATTTTTGGCAAGAGTTGTTTAAGTTGCAGGGGACTCAGCTCAAAATGAGTTCAGCCTACCATCCACAAATGGATGGTCAAACAGAGGTTGTTAATAAATGCTTGGAAACCTACCTTCGCTGCTTTGCCTCCGATCATCCTACTCATTGGGCAAAATGGCTTTCCTTGGCCGAATGGTGGTACAACACTTCCTATCATACCACCACCAAACTCACACCATTTGAGGCAGTTTACGGGTGCCCTCCACTCACGCCTTCCTCCTACATTTTGGGCAGCTCCAAGGTCCAGGCCGTTGACAATGCTCTGAGTCAACACACCGAGGTCCTCCGCCAACTCAAGCAAAATTTGAACATGGCCCAGAATCGGATGCGCCAACAAGCTGATCAACATCGTTCTGAGCGTAGTTTTGATGTGGGTGATATGGTCTTCCTTCGCTTGCAGCCATACAAACAATCTTCCCTACAACTTCGCAGGTGTCAGAAGCTCGCTCCAAAATTCTATGGTCCTTATCAGGTTCTACAACGGATTGGCCCTACAACTTACAAATTGGCTCTTCCCCCCACTTCCAAGCTCCACCCTATTTTTCATGTTTCCCTTCTCAAGAAAGTTGTGGGCACAAAGGTACAGGTTCAATCAACACTCCCCGAATTGGATGAAGAAGGCTCCATCTTACTTGCACCTGAGCAGCTGTTGGATCATCGAACTCGCACTCTACGCAACCGTACCATTACAGAGGTCCTTGTTCAGTGGCATGGGCTTCAACCTGAGGATGCTACATGGGAGTCTCTCCATCAACTCCAGCAACAGTTTCCTCATTTTCAGCTTTGAGGACAAAGCTTCTTCAAGGAGAAGGGCATGTTAGGATCTCATCCTAACCCTTAATGTAATAACTTCCTTGATGTAATAATTCCTAGTGAACGTGGGTAGTACCCATGATTAATATTTTGTAATGTTCTAAGTTTTAGCTTAGGTAGTGCCTATGACAAATGGCACCCTTTTCTATGTAACACATGGTAGATAGGTTAGGTAAGGTGGCCTTGTGCATGTAATTCGAGTGGCATTGTGCATGTAATTCGTGTGGCATTATGCATGTAATTCGAGTGGCATTGTGCATGTAATTCAAAGTGGCACTATGCATGTAATTCGGGTGGCATTATGCATGTAATCCAGGTGGCATTTTGCATGTAAGCCAACCTTGGAAGGAAACTCTTTAAATACCCGAAAAGGCACCAATGTAATCATATTTTTGCAAATTAATGAAGTGTTGAAGGAGGTTGCCCCCTCGAAGAGGCCTGCGATTCTATCTATTGTGAGATTGTTCCTTTTAAGTAATTTTTGTTATCATATGCATTTAATTCTGAATATTGTTATAATGTTTCTGTGAGTTTATTTCCAAGCAAATGTGTGAGAGTGTGTTTATTTGAGTTGAGAGTGTGTTATTTAGTATATTTTATAGTAGGATCTTAACAAAAAATTTGACTTTGGTAGTGAAGGTTTTACTAATTTTTCATTGAGGTTTTGACATCAGGGAACACACAAGGGATGCTACCCCTCGACCTCATAAGGGATATTGTCCCTTAACCCCTGTAATGGGTGGATATGGGTGTTGCCTATCATGTTGATGAAGTTGGTCATCTTGATTATGTTTAAGGCCATAAGGTGAGCTGAACTACCAATTGAGGTAATGCCAGTTTTAGCAGACCTATAGAATAAGAGAAAGAAAAAGGAGCCTGACAAGATATATCAGTAAATTGTTCAAAAGTGGGTTGAAAATAAAAAATGTTGGCCCCTTCTGGAAAAAAATAAAAAAAAATAAAATAAAAGATAAGAAAAGAAAAGAAAATATTTGAAAAAGGCAAATAAAAGGACAAAAGTGAGAAAGGATAAAATCACATGCACAAGGAATATGAGTTGTCAATTATCCATACAAAATATAAAATTACTTGCAAATGAGGCTAAGGTTGTGAAATTTCATGTAGGACGATGTTAGGGTTTCAAAAAAAAATAAAAAGTAGGCGCAATACAACTTTTTGACAAATCGTACACAAGAAATATTGAAATCTGGAGGATTCAAGAGCAAAAAGGGTGCAACCAAATAACTTTATTCTATATGGGTGTTTGAATTCATTAGTTTTCTACAATGTTTTGTGACCCATTCCATATTTTCATTGTAGAATATTTTTATTTTCAAAAAAGCAAACTAGTTTGGAGAAAAAGCTACCAAAGATAGGCTTTTACTCCAAAAAGAACCAAGTTTTTTAGAAATTATGGTGTAGGTGGTAAAAATTTTCTATAAAAATGAGGGTTTGAATTAGGAATATGCCCAAGGAAACCCTTATTGTAGAAAAATTGGGGCTAGGGTTTGATTTTCTAGAAATAGTGAAGTATGAGAATTACAAAGAGGTAAAATAGTAAACCCTAGTGTAGGAAATCAGCCATAAAAGCACAAAAATATTTATTGGACTTTGCATGCATGAAAAAGCATAAAAGGAAAACCGTACAACACTTCCAGATTTCTCAAAAAAAATTTCTTGAAGAGAAATTACACTGGTTCAAAGAGAACTTGCCCAACTACATTGAAAAGGAAGATTGCACGCTTTTGGAAAATGGGTATCCTAAATATTGTACCAATTTGACAAAACAAATTTTTTTAGTCAAGTGAAGTTTTCTAGGGCCTTATGTACAATTTTTAGGTATGATTGTACAGTTTTGGAGCAGATTGTATGATCTTAGGGCTTTTGAGGACCTGATTTCTGCAATTTGGAGGTGATCGTACACATTTTTTTGTATTTGTATGGATTCTAATGGGATTGTACATAAGGGAGATAAAATTGTATGATTTTGGGGCTGCTTGTATGATTTCAAATTGAGTGTGTATGATTTAGAGCTCTAGTTATACGATTTTGTGAATCTGTATGGAATCAGGTGTGATTGAACGATTTTGGATGGAGTTGTACGATTTGGAAATGGTTGTATAATTTCAAATGTACATGTATGATTTGATGAGGAATTGTACAATTTTTTATATTTGTTGTGCATTTTGTAAGTATCTATACAGATTTTGGAGCAATTTTGTGCTAAGTTGTATTGATTTGCCAAGTTTTTTTTTTTAAGCGAAACAAGGTTGCCTTGGTCTGAGAGACCACAAACAGGGGGTTCTACATCGTCAAAGTCACCTGAGAGTTACACCTGACCCTGCTCGCACCAACATTATCAATTGGATTTTGGATACCCAATTCAGATTTTTGGTAGGGTGGAGATTTGAACCTGGGACCTCTCTTGGAGTATTTCCCTCTCCTCTCCAACTCACCTACAACACCTGGGTTCAAAAACTAATTTATAGTGGAAAACACCCCTTTCGAGGTGCCACTTTCAATAGTTTGGGCATAGGATAAATGGAGCCTTGTCAGCCTCTACCAAAACATAGGACATTCCTAACTATACCATATATCTACAGGATGGAGACAAGGGGAATGGAACCTGGGTCGGCCTCTACCAGCACCCAGGGCATTTACCATTGCACCACAAAAAGTAGATATCTTGATTTGCCAAGTTGACCAAAGAATGTATGAATGTGATTTCCAATCAATTATGGTAGAAGTATGACCTCCAGGCAAGATTTCCAAGCTCATTTCAATCACATTGCAGCAACTATTATGGAAATATCACTAGGACCACTGCACCAAAGAGATTCACAACCTAGATGATCTCACTTAGTTTACCTCATTCAAGACCAAGGATGTCAATTTCTATCACATGGGAGATGTGGTAATCATCCTTGGAGAAGGAGAGGGTATAGGCCATGGAGGGGTCAAAGATATTGGCATGGTGGTAGAGATAGTACACTACTATGATTTTAAAGAGAAGAGATGGAGTCATCAAGGGCACATATATGGGATCTTCATAGTGATATTCATTGGGAAGATAACTCGAACAACCAGGATGAGCTGCATAGTGAAGCAGAAGAAGAGCAAGTGGATATCAATGATATCACTTTTGGATAGCTGACAACATAATTTTGTAAAAAATGGTGGGAAATAAATGAGGTAAAACATTTATTAACGATTGTGCTAAGGAATGCTGAAGTGAGCATAATTACACAAATTTTATTGCAAGATAAAGTGTTCTTCAATGAATACTTGTTACAAATTCTTCAGTTCTACGAACGCGTTGCGAATACACCTTTGTGAGAGTGGGTAATCAGGACATCAAGGTGGAGATTTTAGTGGAGAAATTTCAAATAAAATTTGTATTACCCACATAAGGATCTTTGATTTTAAAGAATAGTAGATCCAACTGAGGCTCACAGGTTGATTATGACACTCACATCTATGAAGTCACCTATTGCAACCAATATTTTTGGTTTTGAAATTTAGGGAATAAAGTAGAGTGAATTTAAGACTAATGAATTAGCATGTGCAATGAATATTTTCATGGCTCACATGTCAGGAGAATCATGAACTTCTAAGATACTGATCTGGATGGCCCAATATGTAGAATGTGTCTACATTGAAGTGAAGTATGATTGGGGAACTCAAGGGAACAAATAAAATTAATATTGTCATAAGAAGTGGTAACAGTTAATAGGAGCAGACAAATACACAACCACCATAACAAGAGTTTACTCCAAATAATATAGTTATAACACTAAGGGGTGTGCAACCCAATCCATAGGAGGAAGGGTTGGTAAAAATGCAAAAAGAGGACTTACCTAACTCACAAGAATAAGTCCAAGCACTAGTAATAGAGCATCAATATCTATAGAATATCATTAATGTTGAGGATATTAGATCACCTAAATATGGAGAGATAAGCAATATAGTAGCACACATTCTGCTACAAGAAGAGAAAATAGTTAATGTGATCAAAGAAGTTGGATGAAGTTCAAATCCATAGAAAGAGGAAGAGGATGAACAAACCACACCATACGACAATAATGCAAGGCTTTGTACATTATTTTTAGTTGAAGTACCACTCTTTGGTATTTTGTGGGATGAGGGTAAAAATATTGATGAACAAGTGGAACACTTCTTTCGACAAGCTAGTGAAATGTTCGCCAATACCAGGTTGTAATTTTGTATTGGTGGCATTGGATAGTTGAAATATTAGAGGGAGAAAACCTTCACTAAATTAGAAAATATTATGGAGTGGGTGTGCGATGAAGATCATACCAAGTAAATAGCATAGATTCATGCACAACATCCATGGTTTTTACCCATGGTAGAGGTAACTATGATGTTAGGAAGAGATGATTTACAAAAGGGATTGAATAACAATTATCATGAGTTTCCATGAGTGCACTTGGATAAGGAAACCTATCAGACTTGTCCATTGAATACATCAGGTACAAAATTTTGAAGAGTACCTTAGGAATTGGCCTTCACCTTAAGGAAATTGAATTTCTTGACATATTGGATTGAGTGGCATAGCTTGGATATCAAACAAATCTATCAAACCAAGGAAGCACAAAGAGAAGAAGTGGAGGCCACTCAAAAAGAAATGGTTGTGATGGAAGAAGAACTAGTACACAGTAATACTGAGGCCAAGAAAATATTAAAGAAGATGGAAGTAGAATGGAATGAAATCAAGCAGTATTATGAAGACAAGCTTCACTCACAAGAGGAGGAAAAGCAACATGTAATTCAACAAGTAGAAGAGTGCACAAAGTATTTGGAAGCACATCTAGCAACACAAAATGAATAATTGGCCAAACAAGCGAATCAGTTGAAGGTAGTAGAGGAACAACTATAGGAGAAGAATCATAAAATTGAGATGGCAAAGGATACAAAGTGCTACAATGAGATCATTATGGACCATAAAGCTCAACCCAGGGTTAAGGATGAGTGTATTGCAGCTTGTGAAGTTGATATTAATAAAAATATATAGGTCATTACAAAAAATAATGAGGAGTTATCCATAGTAGCTACCAAGAATCATCGACAAAGACCAATAAGATTGAGTTGGTGAGGACATCGACTAATTTAAAGGGGAGGGCAGATGTAGGCAACATATCCACCTCCTAGAAGAAGAAAAAATGATTATTGGATTTGCATAATTTTGTTTAGTTTTTATAATTTTTGATTATAATGTACAAGTGGTCAAAACATACAAGTAGGTGTAAACGTACAAGGTTGCAAATGTATAATTTGAAATATCAATGAAATTAGGTGAAATGTGCATTTGGGATGAATTTGATAAAAATCAAATAAGACTTAGTAAAACCTTATAATTAATTGATTTGAGATAATTTGGGATGATAGTTGTAAGTAATGTGATGTCTTAGAAACTACTTTGGAATGGCCTGGGCATGCATTATATAGCCCCCATTCTATTTTTGAGAGAGTTCCTGATAGTTCATTGATAACTCTGAATTGTTCATTGATAAGTTCTTGATTGTTCATGCTAACCATTATTGAGTCCATTGCTAAGTCCATTTTTGTGATAAATGATGATGGATGTATTGTACAAATATAATATAATAGTATAAATTCTTGATTTTAGATGTGTGATTTCCATTGTGTGTCATTGTTAGTGCATATTGCAGATCCTATGTTGAATGGTTAAATTGCTATGTTAGATTGAGAGGATAACAATGGAAATGGCTATTGATGTTCCTATGAACCTAGTGTGAGAATGAAGGATGATTGCATGATGTTTTATGGCTGTAAAAATATTTTAATTTTCTAGTTATATGATTTTTGGAAACATTGGTGATGATAATAATTCAATACTATGGAATTAGGGTTTGCATATTGGAAGGAAAGTAAGCAATTGTAATAGAAATTTTTTCCAAAACTTACCTTGAAGATATATGTGATGTAAATTGGCAAATTTGTGATTAACAGATTTAGCAAGGGTTTGGAAAAATTGTACATCTTGTGTACCAAATCGTACAACCAATAATTTTCCCAATTCAAAATGAAATTGCATGATTGAAACTTGCCAAATATGGAAAACTAGCCATTTGGAGAAATCAATTACAAATTTGACTGATTAAGGTTACAAAACCTATTCCAATGAATTGGCTAAGTGGAAAATCACACAAGATACAGTGTTGTGTGATTTGGATCGTAAAACTATACAATTTGTAGTCCGTACAAGTAGTTTTGTAATATTGACTAGTTGTACAAAGCAAAATGTACAAGCTATATGATTTGGATAAAAGTGTTCCAAAACCTTGGTAATAATTATCACACCCTCTAAATCACTTCCCCATCAGGAATACTACATCCCTATTCTACATATGAAACAAATATAGGTGAAGTAGAATAGGATCTTCATTCTCAGCTCCACAATAGGGACCAAATTATTGTGGGAATGGAAGAGAAGTTGTTGCAACAACAATCAATGAAGGAACTACTACTATAACAAAATGTAGAGCTAGTGGCTTAGAAAAACCAAAGTGAGGATGCCTTGTTGAAGGAGTTGGAATAGGCTAAGTAGTGAGAGGAGGTATTGCTCAGAGATTTGGCTTAGACACAACAGTGTGAAGTTGCTCTCAAGAATGAATTGGAATAGAGGAAACCACCTTCCTTTACTCTAACAAAGTATAGAATGGACATATTTGTTATATGTGAAGAAGAGATTTTGAAACAATTATATGAAATGGAGGATAAAGCCAATGCATATGGAGTATAATGGACTAAGTACTCTAACTATGCAAAGAAACTCCATGATAAATGAGAACCCTTCAAAATTTGTATACAAGAATTAGGACTTCAACTAGTAGAGCCATAGGAGGTCGATACCCTAGCAAAAAAATTTTGAAAGTCATTGAGGATATTTACCAATGTAAAGGGGATGATAGATGTAAACAACAGTTCCAAAAAATAAAATGTTTGATGAAATGTCTACATATCAAATATTGTACATTGCTTTTACATACATATGGCATGCAAAATAGTCAAATTGGTCAAATGTAATGTCATTAAGAATGTTAATGTAATGTAATCAGACGCATGTGATTAGCAATGTTAATGTAATGAAATTAGATGTATGTAATCAACCATCATTTGTAATAGGTTAACTAAGTTGTTAATTTCGTTGTTAAGGCTAAAAGGAAAAGTAGTTTTGATAGTTGTAGCCTAGTTGGTTCTATTAACTACTAGAGCCACACTATATATAGACTCCCATTTAATTTTTCAAATCATCCATATCCATTGCATAGGAGATTAGCCAATAGCAAGATATAGTGTTGTACATGATATTGTTGTAGTCATATGACTAGAATGTAATTATCTCCATGATAATGCAAGGATACCATTTTGTGCCAACTTCATCTCTATGAATGCTTGCATGTGTTAGAATCCATATTGAATTACAATGTTATAGGAAGGAACGCTCAGATAGAATGTAGTAGTTGCATGGAAAACACTACCTAATTAAATAAGGGAGCCAAAAAAATCCAATCAACATCCTATTGTTGATATAATCTTGTCATCATGCCTAGATATGACATGCAATTATCCAACACTGTTGGAGCCAACATGGACTATGCCAAGATGAGGTGTTGATATTCATATTTTTGAAGTGTCGAAATTCAACATTCATCTTGTTTTAGTGCCAAAATTCAATATTTTTCTTGCCATCATATCCATATTTTCATGCCATAATAAGCCATCCAACATCATTCATTGCCATTAGGACTAGATTTGTCTTGATTTAGACATCATAGGTGGATCTATCATTAGGAGTTTGTCATATGAGAAATAATAGGATAGAAGTGTTAAGCTAACATTGACATGTTCCCTAAAAATTATTTCTAATTTTCCTCCCACTAAACTATCATTCCCTCATATCAGGAATTTTTCACCATTGTCTATAATGAGTGTTGGAATTGACCATGAATTACAATTTTTTTCTAGTTTTAAAATGCAAATATGATGATTATGACTATTCCTTATCAATTAATCTGCATAATTTATGTGATTTTTGTTATATTTTATCTACGTGGTATCATGTTATATATTTTGGTTATTTTACACAAATTATCCAAGATTGTTGTGTTTTCAGGAGTTGGATATTGTAGGTAGTCTGTAGGGATACACTACAACATAATGTAGTTAAATCAGCTCACAAGAAAACATGTCAAGAACATACTATGAAAAGCACCTATGAAAAGGATCTACGAAAACTTGTAGATTTCATAAACTCCTTTCATGTAATAAACACACCACATATATTACCATCTTGGTCAAATGTTGTGTGAGTATTTGAAATAATTAGCATGGATGATTTGTTATTCTTTGTTAGTTGACCATGTTAAAATTTGTTATGTAATATGTTATTTAATTAAAGGTTGTATAATTCAAATTTAATTTGAATTTTTCCTCTCCTAAATAAAAGGACAAAGTCATTTATAATAAGTCCAAGTTAGTTTAGTTGTTTTATTACATGAATATTATTTAAAATTTGTTATGTAATATGCTATTTAATTAAAGGTTGTGTAATTCAAATGTAATTTGACTTTGTCCTCTCCTAAAGAAAAGGACAAAGTCATTTATAATAAGTCCAAGTTAGTTTAGTTATTTTATTATGGGAAAATTATTGACCACAATAGCATTTACTGTATAATTTGTTAAAGATATGTAATTTGTTAATTGTCGTGATATAACGACTTTGTCCTACTATAGAAAAGGATAAAAATTTGTATTGTCTTGTCATCAAATTATTTAAATTTAGGCATTTGTTACATTTGTTTGGCATTATGATGCAGGAGCATCCAGTGGTGTAAGAGTGATATTGCATCATCCAAATTTGTATTTGTTTTATTCTATTCTAAAGTTTGTTTAGTTGTTTAGGGGATGGATAAATAGACCTAATGGTGAAAGAAATGCCCAAATATATTGAGCGATTTGGGAGATATTTAAGTTTTATGGTAAAAAACCTGTCAAAACGGTGAAAATCCTGCCACTAAAATTGAAAGGTGAATTTTTAAGGCCTTAGAGACCTCGTAGAGGGGTGAAACATTGTTGTAGGTATTTTCAAGAGATTTTTGAAAATATGCAATAATAGTCAATCTGAGAAACGAGTGAGGAGTTATGACCCCAGGAAGTTTTGCCTCCAAAATTTAAATTTCAAATGAATTGTCCTAGGCGAGAAAAGAGAAAACAGGGTATTATAGGGGAATTTCAAAATTGTAAAGGGGTTGGTCTCTGTAAATCCATTTTTTGGAAAATTAATATAGGAAATATTTGGGCTTCTATTACATTTCTCTATTTTCCAGTAGATTGTTTGTGTCTTATTGATTTAGTGCTACTTCACATTATGCCACTTGGACAAATAAATTTGCAATAAGTCCAAGGTAGTTGATAGGATTGTCTTAATTTTAGATTATTTTTGTTATGTAAATTTACCATTCATATATTCAAGTGTTTAAGATGTAACAGAAATACGTGGAAGACTTCTATTGTAAATTTCCAATGCAACATTATAAATTACATGTAAATACCTTTGAAAAGGTATGGTTGTGACATGAATAATTCACCAATTGTCTATCATTTGAATAAGTTTGTCCACATAGTTTGTATGAATATCGAAGATTAAGCAATAAAAAAACAACACTTTCTTCTATGAAATTGGTAATTGTATCTTGTATTTTTGCATGATTTACTCATTTTTGTAACTTTTAGCTATTTTCCTACATATATGAATTAATTAATATTAAGTTAGTTTAATGAAATATTAGTTACTAAAATAAAATATATTATAAAGGAGAAGAGAATTATACTAACCTCTACGAGATAGGGTCCACTCTGAATAGTCAGTCCCTTGCTCTCTTCCTCCTAAATTACTATAGGATTAGTTAGAATTTAGAATATGTCGTAGAGCATTGCATTATTAGATCATGCATGTATCCACATATATGTTAGCTTTTGATGCCACATAGAATGGGAGATACCAATCACAAGATGCATAAATAAATAAAGTAAATCTGTGAGATGATTGGAATATGTTATAAATGGAAATGACAAAAAATATTACAATAGTAGATATGGATGAATTGACACTCGATAATATAAGCTACTACTCCATGAATGAGCTCTAAACTTATAGCTCACACACACACTATCCTACTATCTATCTGCCACACAATGCCTATGATACTATGACTTCTATATCTATATTCTACATCTATGGCCATTATATAGGAATATAAGTTCCTTGGCCAACACTCTATCTAGTTGTACAAGTGGACACCTTTTACCTTACAGCTTGCACATTGACACGTCTATTTATTACATTACATGAAGTAACTAAATAACTTCCCCCTAAAGTAACCTAATGTCGTAAGTCTATACTAGGAAAGGTACATTTACATGATCCAAATAATATAATGTGCTCTATTTCTAACACCCCCTGTATTACAATATTTGGGTATTGAAGACTTTAGTCTTCCATATAATGGCTTTGAATTGGATCTTCATCTTCGAAATTATCTTTGGCTTCTTCAAATTCTATCCATCCACCTTCATTGGTCTCCTTGTATGTATCTTTGTTTTGTTATGAGTATTGATGGCTAAGTAGAGCATAAAGCACTTGTCTTGTCATCTTCTTAATTTTGATTCTTCTATGCTTGGATCTGTGTTGTAAGGGTTCTTAATTTTCATCAACCTATTACTTTGGAAATATGTTAGTATCATTTTGAAATATCACAGTATCTTGTGAGATTTCCATTGAATTTAGGATGTATGTATTTCCATGGATTGATCCTATTGCTTTAATTTCACCTTGATTCATGATGAGACATGTATTGATTCCATCCATATATCCAAAGTTGATCATATAATTATCTTCTACCAACTTTCTTACTGAAATGAGATTGAATGTTAATCTAGGAACATACAATACATTTTTTAGTAGAATATTTGGAAATGATCTGCTAGGTGTTATACATCCATATCCATGTATAGGATAAGTGTGTCTATCTGCAATTATTAATTTGTAGCCATTGGTATCTTCAAGATAGTCTAACCATTGTATATTTCCCATAATATGAGGAATAGCCCCTGAGTAAATGTACCACATATTTTCATGTTTTATAGATTGGTTTCTATTGGAGTAAATTCCACATTCATTATATGACATTATTGAAGAAATGAGATAGGATTTTCTTATGACTTCCTTTTAGGATATATAATCTCTAATAGAAGTTGATTTGATAAAACCTATATTAATCCTTGAATCTTGTAGGCTTCCTTATGTCTCCCTAGTAATGAGAATGAGTACTCATAAGGATTTTGATATTTTGTAGATAGCTTAATGGATTTGCAACTTGATAAATAATATATTCTAATATTATCAAGTTTTATAGAATGCCTTATGACTCCCTAGTATGTTTTGGATAATATATAAAGTGCTTTTGTAAGTTATAGTTCAATCTTGGTTGATTTTGTAAAGTTTTATATATACTAAAATCAACTTCTTTTGTCCTTATTGCTCCTATTGAACTAAGCACTTTTTCTACATTTCAAGAGGTTTTAATGTTGGATCTTTTATCTTTATTTTATAATATTTGAGACAAGTAAATATTATAATTTCCAACCTTTATATGTTTTTGATAAACCTCTTATAATGGCACTTTGAGATTTGATTTTAATTTTTCTAATTTCCAATAAATCAATTTGAAGTAGTAGACCTTATGACTCCCAAATTTGGAAATATAAAAAATATAATAGTATTTGCAAATTATTAAATAGTTCAACCTAAGTAGAAGGCCTTATATCTCCTAGGTTAGTTTGCAAATAGTATTTTGATTTTTGGTAAGTTATCTCCTATATCTTTTGCTTTCTCAACCTTAAAAATTATTCCCTAAAATTATAACCTTATGTCTCCTATGTTTGAAAGTAATATTTATGATATATTTGTCTTACCTTGGCCCCTGACTTCACACTTGAATTTCATGTACCTTTTTGTGATGCTTGAATTGACGAGTCTGTATGACCAAGTGTGGTATGGTTGTCGAGCTTCCTCTTTGACTCTTGTAGAGTATATGATGACCTTCTTCAATGGAGTCTTAAATGCTCCTATGCTCTCCTTCTTCCATGCTACACTTAGAAATAGATTGACTAGACTACGTTTTTCTCTCCATTTCACACTATGAACTTCAAATGTGAATTCTATCCTTTTTCTCTCTCTACGTTGCATATAATAGCAATCATTGATGGACAAGTGGCTCTTGCATTTCTTGGGTGTGCTACCACTTCTTCTTGTAATGTTACTACACCAACCGTTACTCCTTTGTAATGTATTCATATTGCTTTAAGCGTTAGAGATATGATAGCTATTAGGGAATAATATTCCAAATGGTACTCAACCCTCTTGCATGGTATTTTCTATGTGACACCTCCAAGAAGGATATTATAACTCCTTCGATTATCTTCCTCCTTAGATTTCTTTTATTTATTGAATAGCAAGCAACGTAATATCTTCTATAGGTAATTTGTGATCTACCATGGAGCTTTGGGTGAGGATGGGGTAGCTCTCTTGCTACCCTTTGTTGATGATATTCCTAATATAGCATCTAATTTCCTTCTTTGTTATTATACCTTTGTTGTGCTCTCTGTTCACATTGATAGAGATGACGCTTGATGCATTTGAATGTTGGATGTGGTCTATCTTTTTTTTATGTAGATAGATTCTTCTCCTTGTTATGGTTTACGTAAATATTTGTGATAGATTTCCTTTGGCTTACATAAATAACCTTGGTAGGCTTGCTATCATTTACGTAAAAGCTTCCTTTATCTGTAGGTTTGATCTTGGAGAGAATGCCCTTTCGATGTTGGAGAATGCTCGATCCTTTGGCCCTTCCTTTGGATACCTTTTTCCCTATACTTTTTGTGCCTATTGTGGCACCTTTAAAAATGCTCATTTCCCTACGTTTGATGTGAAGAATACAAGCTTATACTAAGAAGGAGGGGGGTGAACAGTATAAGATAAACATTTTTATTTTTCAATCCAAATGATAACAAAAATAATATCAAGGCAGTAAATAATGCACAAATCATCACACACATGAGAGACATGGATTTAACATGGTTCACCCAATGTGGGCTATGTCCATGAATAAAATATTTCTTATAAAATTTCTTAACAAATATCTTGGGAAACAAATCCCTATTACAATATTTATGGACCTCTATCCACAGGAGAAACCAATCCCCTATACTCAAGTTCATGGACATTTATACACAGGAGACCTATGTCCCCATTGATCTAGTTTGTGGACCTCCATCTATAGGAGAACTCTATCCCCTTTTCACTGGTTGGCTCTAAATCCTGTTCTCAACTCTGCTCAAATCTGATAAAATCTATTCACAACTTTGATCAAATCTACTCACAACTCTGATCAAATCTGCTCAACTACCTGTACCGATCTATTTCATACTAGATCATAAATTTACCTCAAACCTACTCATAAAACCTACTTAGAACTTCTCACAAGACCTCTAAAAAAATGCCTACTCACAACAGCTCACAATTCTTCTCTAATCTACTTACTGTCTCTACTCAACTCTGCTCTAACACATGCTCAAAATTGCTCATAACACATGCTCAAAACTACTCATAACACTTGTTCAAAATTGCTCATAACACATGCTTTGATCATAATACTTCAAACATATTCTACCCAGAATTATTATTCAAGAACACATAGGAAATGATATGCAATTCAATTTCACACTATGTTCTTTCTAAATATCACTCAAGTCCAATGCACAAATTGCTTCACAAAAATAATTCAACAATGTTGCTCAATTTGTTCTCAAATCCTAACACATGTATTTCATATCTCATACATCAATGGATTTAAAAACCCATAACCTACCAATATAGAATAATTACGGGAGGAAAGAAAATTGAATTTATTAATCCCTAAGCCCATAACTAGAAAGGAAGAAGATATTCCAAAAAATATGCTTATAGAAACTCAAAAACACCAAACCTCAAGAGATTAGAATATAAAGAACATTCTAAGGGGTTTGATCTATTGGAATGATGAAGGGCTACTCCACCCAACACTCCCACAATACACAAAAATATAGCCAATTTCAAATAACAGTACTCAATAATAGTACTTGATAACAATACTTGATGAGGGACTATAGAAATAGAAAATACAATCTTACGACCACAAGGGCTGATTTGATTACAAAGAAAAATGATCAAAAATTTGTAATTTGGAGCCACAATTTGTCATCCTGGACTACCTTTAGTAAATCTTTGTTCCCCCTTTAATAACTTCCATAGAATATTTTAGAAAACGTAACTCCCATTTTCTCGTCGTTCATTTTCAAAATAAATTGGGCATTTTAAAAATACCATCATTAATGAATAAATTGGGCATTTAAAAATACCATCATTAATGAAATAAATTGGGCATTAAAAAATACCATCATTAATGAATAAATTGGGTATTTTAAAAATACCATCATTAATTAATAAATTGGGCATTTAAAAATACCATCATTAATGAAATAAAATGGCATTAAAAAATACCATCATTAATGAATAAATTGGGCATTTTAAAAATACCAACATTAATGAATAAATTGGGCATTTAGAAATACCATGATTAATGGATAAATTGGGCATTTAAAAATACAATCATTAATGAATAAATTGGGCATTTAAAATTCCATCATTAATGAATAAATTGGGCATTTAAAAATATCATCATTAATGAATAAATTAGGCATTTTAGAAAAAAATTATCATCATTAATGAATAAATTGGGCATAAAAAAATGTTTTTTTGGGTGATGCAAGATTGTCCTTACACCACTGGATGCTACTGCATCATGGAAGAGCTAAAATGCTTAAAGATAACAATCCTTTGCTCCAAGCTATTAAGGATGTACCAATATTCAATAAGGTTGTTTGAGAAATGTGCATAAAGAAGCCAAGGAGAATATTAAAAGCTTATCCCAAAACCATACAAGTAGATGGAAAACTAGTTGACCTCTTAGTAGGAAAGCTTATTCCACCAATATATGGAGATATTGGAAAACTGATAATAATAATTTTCATTGGTACAAAAAGGATACCAAATGTGCTAGTTTACTTAAGAGTAACAATTAATTTCATGACCATATAAACCATGAATAGATTATCTTTGAAAAATATGGATCCCACTTCTACTATCCTTTAGCTAACTGATCAATTGACAACCTAACTCAAGGGAACATTAGAGGATATACTTGTAACTATGGAATATTGTAAATATCCCATTGATTTAATGATTCTCAAATAAAGAGCAAATATGAATGGTTATCCATTGATTTTTGTATGACCTTGGTTAGCTACGACAACAAACTTCGTCGATTTTCATTTAGTGGGTATGATTATTTCCAATGGATTGAAATCCAAGAAAATTTCTCTTTAACCCCATAATCTTTCTCAATTAGCAATGGTCACTATAAAAGAGCATATTGAAGAGCTAGACCCATGGGAAGAAACCCTCTTCAAATATGAAATCATTTTGAGGGATTCTTTAAGTGAGCCTTGCTCAAATGAGGAAGGGACTATAGTTCATAGGTTTTTATGGAAGGATGAGGAAGAAATCATCAATCCTTTATCACCTATATCATTATAGGAAATTCCATTCACATTGTCTCATAGACAACAAAGGTACCTCCTTACATCCTTCAAGTGTCCCTTAAATAATCTTACCCCTACAAGGATTAGCTTTAATGAAAATACTCAAATTCTTCATTCCCTGCTACCCCATAATTTTCCTCTAAACTCATTGATAAGTAGAGTCAATTTGGTGTTGTTAAGCACCAAGCAAATTGAGTTATATATAGAAAAATCCATTAAGATTAATAGTTGGTTGTTAGAAGGAAAAGAGGCTAAGCCAACATGTGAATGCTTATGCATGCGAATATAGTGATATGAAGAGGATCCATATTGACATATGCACTCATTGGACTTATACAACCAAGAGGAAGTTTGTCTGATGGCCCTAAGGAAGGATAAATATTTGCTAGAGGGACATGGTGAAAATAAAAAATGAAAAGTTGTTAGACATTCGATTCATCTATCTAGTTTATAATAGAAAATGGGTCTCATGATTGGTTATTATTCCCAAAAGAAATGGAAAAATGTGGGTGTTCATTGAATATAGGGAACTCAACAAATCCACTCGAAAGGATCATTTTCCCCTACCATTTTTGGATTAGGTACTTGATACCCTCTCTCAATATAAGTACTCCTTACTATATGGTTTTAGTGGGTATAACCAAATACAAGTGGCACCTAAGGATCATGAAAATACTACTTTCACATACCCTTAAGGAATATTTACCTATAAATTTTTACCCTTCAGGTTATGCAATGCTCCCACAACTTTCCAGTGGGCAATCCTTTCTATTTTCATAGATATTACCAATGAATGCATTGAGGTGCATATGGATGAATTCATAATTTATGGAGAAAACTTTGATGAGGTCCTTCATAATCTAGATCAAGTTCTTACCCGATGTGAAGCTCATAATCTATCCTTAAGCAATAAAAAGTGCTTAATGATGATGGATGAAGGTATCATATTGGGACATCATATCTTGGTAACAAGAATAAAATTAGATCCTAAAAATATAGAAGTCATAAATTAGTTACCCTCACCCAAGACTCAAATGAATGTTAGAAGCTTCTTGGGACATGTCAGTTACTATAGACACTTCATAAAAAATTTAGCAAAATTGTAGTTCCATTACCATAGAAGCCAAATTCAAATGGACCCCATAATGCCAAGCAACATTTGAAGCTATAAAAGAAAAGTTGACCATTGTACCTATACTAAGAGGACCCGATTGGAAGATCCCATTTTATATACACATAGATGCTTCCAACACCATGATTGGTGCATTTCTTGGCCAACAAGATAAAGAAAATGGGAAAAACTATGCTATTTACTATATTAGTAAAAATTTAATAGGTGCCAAAAAGAACTACACCACAATTGAAAGGGAATTTCTAGTAGTAGTATATGCCATCAATAAATTCCATCACTATATTATAGGTTACCCTATATATGTACATACAGACCACTCTACAATAAAATATTTTATGAATAAACCAATGGTAAGTGGATGAGTGGTCAGATGGATTTTATTACTTTAGGAATTTGATATTACTATCATAGATAGACCCAATAGGACAAATGTAGTTGTCGATTTTCTATCCAGATTAAATACTACTAAAGAATAAGAACCAATGGATGATTCCTTCCCTAATGAATATTTATTTGCAATATCAACGCACTCTCTATGGTTCATAGATATTGCTAACTACCTGGTAACTAGAAATATTCCTTCCCATATTACTCCAAATGAGAGACGCCAACTAGTTCGATAAATTGTCCTTCCAATGGATAAAAGGATTACTATTTAAATGCAAACCTAACAATGTTTTACAAAGATGTGTAAGGGAGGATGAAGTTTATGATATCCTCCATGCATGTCATAATGAACCTTATAGGGGGAATTATTCTGAAAAATGAACTACACAAAAGGTTTTAGGAGCAGGGTACTATTGGCCTTCACTTCACAAGAATGTGAAGAAGTATATCTTCCATTGTGATCAATGCCAACAAATGGGAAAACCTACGACACTAAAAAAAGATGCCTCTTCAACCTAAAATTATTCTAGAACCCTTTAAGAAGTGGGGCATCAATTTTATAGGACCAATTAATCCTCCATCACAAGGAAAACATCACATCCTAGTGTGCATAGACTATGTGACTAAATGGGCCGAGGTAGTGGCTCTCCAATACATACGAGAGGAAAAAGTAGCTGACTTTTTATATGAGCATATATTTCAATGCTTTGGTACCCCTCATGAGATTGTGTTAGATCAAGGACCCCAGTTTGCATCAAATTTTATCCATTCATTCATGGAACACTACCAAGTGAAACATAGAAAATCCTCACCATATCACCCATAAGCCAATGGCCAAGTAGAGGTTACCAATAGGGAATTAGAGAACATCTTGACAAAAATGGTAGCTTCACATAGAAAATATTGGGATGATAGGTTATCTAAAGCTATGTGGGCTTATAATATTACTTGGAAATCCACCACTGGACTCACCCCTTATGAGCTAGTTTATGGAAAGAAACCCATTTTACCAATTGAGTTTAAATTATAAACTTTATGCATTGCACTTGATGTGGGTATTGAGTTGTTATAGGTACAATAGAAAATGATCTTGTAGTTGAATGCACTTGATGAGACGAAGGGATGCCCTTCACTAGATGAAGGTTATTTAGCAACAATAACATCAAAACCAATAAGTACAAGCCAAGTAATTGATTGGTTTTGTTTGATTTGTATTACCTTAATTTCAAGGGAAAGCTTAAAACTAGATGGCTTGAACCATATGATATTGAATAGTTTTTTTATAATGGCATTGTATGACTGATACCTGTGGATTGATTGAGAAGAAATATGGTTGTAAATTAACACTAGATCAAATTATATCAAAAATTAATGATAAAAGAAGATTTCTCTACCTATTTACTTTTGCAATTTGACACGTATGTAAAGGGGGGACTTCCTCTCCCACTATAAAGGACAACTGATTGTTTCCTATTGTACTTAACATTTTAAGAAAAAAAGGAGATCCAATGGTGAAAAACCCTTTGGGGGTGCCATTAGGCCAAGACTAGTATGAAAATTAGTTTTTGACATACTAGTCTTGAAAATAAAACCTAGTTGTGAAAATCCCTTGGGATGCAACCAAGGCAAAAGCAAATTAAAAACAAAAAAAAATGATTCCTTCTATTGAAAATATGTGTGTGTGTGTGTATTTTGGTATGTGCCCTTGTATTTCTCTATTTTATTTTAACCCTAATTCTATCTTGACTTAATCATAGGTCCCTACCCTTTCAAGGCATCATGATTAATATCTTCTAGTAAGGTATATTTTCTTCTTTTACTTTGTCTAATTTAATGATTTTTTCATAATATCATATGGTGCACAAAAGGTATTTTTCAAAGGGGGCCTTGAAGGATCTAGATTGATTTTATTAGCATGATTTTTTGATGCCCCTTGGTTGGGCATAAAACTTGTCTGAGTGGTTGTAGAAGTTACAGGTAGCTATAATGTTACTCAATGTTATACAAGGGTCTTTTAGCATGTAATAGCTAGAGTGCTCATGTGGTAGAGATTTATTCAAAATACTAAGTGTTTAAAACATCCATGTGGTAGTAATCTATTAGTAAGTAAGGTATGTCAATGATATGATTGTGTGGGAACTTGGGAGATGAAACTAGGTGATTCCAATGCTAAAAAAAGGAACATGCAAATCACATGGGAAACATACCCTTGCAAAAGATTCAAAATAATTTTTACATGCATGTATTTAAACATGATTTTCTATCCACTTTAATAGTTTCCCACCATCCAAGTGGTACTCATGGGTTGAATTGGGGTTTGCCTTTGGATTTGTCCTATTTTAGAATGATGGCAAGACAATAGTAGATAATCCACCTTTCCTATCCATGCACTCCATCATCATTGTCCTTCATTTGCCATCCATTGTGTTTTAACAATTATCATACAACCATATTCTATAGAGAATAGAAGAGAAATAATATGGGGTAAAAATGAAGATACGAACCAAAAAGTGTCATTGAACTCTTACAAAGTCAAGAATCCATATAAATTTTTGAATGCATAGGATGGTGATGGTTTTTTCACCACTTAATAGGGTATGATCTTGATATTATAGAAGAATTTGCTCAAGGTTTTCATGATAGATTTACAAATGTTAGGGGGTTAAAATCCCCATAAATCCCATGGTGGTCAACAAGGCGATGGGATTGCCATTAGTTGGTATGTAATATTTTTGACTAGGGAGGGGTTCATGATGTTCTCTAAGTTTAGAAAGGAAGGGTATCCTAAGCCTATTTATGACTTTAAAAATAATTATTGTAAAGGAGTTAGGTAGACTAGCTTGCCAAAACCATAGGATAATGTTACATTATGGATAATGAAGTATATGTGATGAGCAATTCACTGCATTATCTGGCTCCTACCTAAAAATGATCATTCATCTATACCAAAATGAGGATAATATCTATTTATGCTTAGATATCCCTTATTTTAGGAATGCTTCCTTGCATGATATGGCCTCCCAATTTAGGGAGGGTAAATTCCAAATAAAGAATCATGCCTTGATATAGCTAGTATGCCATCACCATTTTGGAACTAGAAAAAATAGTGAAAGGAATTGGCAAAAGTTTCTACAAAAAAAGGGAAACAAATTGAAAGAGACCAAGAATAGAGAATTTGAGGATGTCATGGCTATATAAACCATGAAGTATCTTGATGAATCTCAAAGGCTAGTAGAATTTTATGTTTTGGAACAACCAAAACTAAAGTCAAGGAAGTCTACCAAGAAGCAGAACATGTTGGATAGGGTCCTTGAGCATTTTATAGAAATAGGGAAAGTAGCCAGATGCATCAAAATTTATGCTCACGCAACAAAAATAGGGGAAGGAGGAATATGCATTAGCATAAATTCCCAAGATGTAGGAACAAAGAGGGGTTTAGGTGTCATAACTACGACCCAAGAAAAATAAAGGGGCCAAGGCATCAAAACAAAGGCCCAATATTTAAAAAATCAATAACCAAGAAACATGAACAAGAGAGAGTAGAGGTAATAAAATTGGTATCTAGGAGGTTAAGATGAAGGAAGTGTATAGTCGAAGAACCATTGACCAAATATTATAAAGCCTCATCTCCTCCTCAAAAACCTTGTGATCTGCTTGAATCACATGAAATTAAAATAGAACGAAGGGTTCCCAAATATTATGAAACGTAGATAGCAATGATAGGGGAAATACCTAAAGTACCTACAATAAATGAATGGAAATTAATAAAATAGGAGATCCCAATAACTTCAAAAAAAATTGTAAGAAGACCAAGAGGGTGACCCTAAGGAACCGAAAGCTCTTAGAGAGTTAAAATTCATTCGCCTAAGGTTCAAGATAAGGACCTGAGATTCAATTGCTAAGCTATATAAATAGCAGTCTTTCATTCACATCCCAAAAGCTAAAATAGATGTCTTTAATAGTAGTTGGGAATAATCTCTAGCAACATAGATTTAGGAAGAATAGGGGTACGAAGAAGATGCCCCAAAACATACAATAACCTTAGGAGAATAGGAAGATGATCCATCAAACACAATATCCATAAAAGGATAGGAAAATGTACCCTCAAACACAACAAACATGGAAGATGCACAATGAAAGTCTAGAGAACTTGGATCTAGAGGGAGAAAAAATGGTCATTTGGGAATTATAGACTAGATTGAAGGTAATTGAAAGTCTATTATAGAATAGAAATAAAGAGATTGAGCACCTTCAATATTAGTTGGTTGAAGCCATAATTAGGTGATATATAGTCCAAAATCCTAGCCATAAATGTGCAGCCATGTTAATAGAACCACTTGAGGAAATATCCTTACAGACCCTAGCAAGAGCAATAGAGGATGCAAGGTAGAAACTCAAATAGGGGATGGGATTTATAAGTAGACATTATCAAAGGACCCATTGAGGCATGAGGACATACCTCCAATCTAGTTGGGGGGAGTGATGAGGCACAATGATGCTCTATTTTTCATGACCTCTTACCACCTTTTTGCATCAATAGGATATGTTTTTTTTATTATTATTTTATTAATTATGTGATTTGATAGGTTAAATAGGAGGAAATGTTTACTTAGTTACATAGTTTATAGTCATTTTATAAGATAGGTAATAATGGATTAAAATGCTAATTTTAGACAAGTTTATGAAGGGTTATTTAGCCATGTTCATAGCAAGGGATTTTATTAGAGTATTGGATCTTGTTTTAGGCTCACTCTTTACCAAGTACTATAGTTAGAGGATGTTTTTACCTATATTTGTTTACATTATGTTAAACCTAATATTTTTCACTAGGTATAAGATAGAATAGTAACTTATAGGATGTGGCAGTCATACATCAATGTCGAACAAGACTGTGGTATACCACTAGAACCTAAGCTAGTCAAAATTATCACATGGTTGCAATAGATAGATAGAGGTATTTATATGATGCTCTTAAGGTGACATGGCACTAAAGGACAATATTGCAATTGGCTAATAGTCAAAAAGATACCAAATTGAGAAAAGAGCAGCTTTTTTTTTATTTTGATCAACTACTTTTGACGATTGTAATAACCAAAATAGAATGTTACTAACAGCTAGAAACAAGCTGAGAAGAAGATAAAACCACTAGATTTTTGGGATTAGGAGTTATGAACCATTTATAATGTATTTTCTTTATTTCCTAATAATTCCAATGTGGTGTTGAAGTACACTAAGTTTGTTTACTAAGTTGGAATGCCATGTGTAACTTACCTTTTGTCTTTACCTACTGATTAGAGAATCAAATTATTGGTTGAATGTTTATTGTTGTAACCTATTTAACCATAGAGGTATGAGAGGACATTTTTATCTCCCTTATATAGACTAGTAGCCAAGGTTCATACAACATATATGTCACATCCCACCTTGGAGGACTATTTTTTAAGATGTTATTTTTATAGTGATAGCTAGTTTTAAGTCTTAATATATTTGCATTGTATTTGTCAAAAGAAAATGATGTTGCGTTGCTTGATTGCAGGAACATTTATTCTCATAGGTGGAACACTGACCACCAATAGATGAGAAGGAAAATTATGACTATGACAACTCAACAGGTAAATATCATAATCCTATCATCTCTAGTTACCTCCCTGATGGCGGTGTTACTTGAGTATTACTCTAAAAAAGTCCCACCCAATCAAAGAAAAAACGGTGATGGGGGATACTGGGCACATGCATTGAGTGTTTGTATGCCATTTGTGTGTGATTTATATTTGATTTCATGATTAATTTGCATGATATTGGTTTAATTAAATTTTACTTTGAAAATGCACATTAATAATGTTTTGCATTTAATTATTCTAGAAAATATTGCAAAGAATATCATGCAATTTATAATGATTTTGTGAAATATTTAAATTGAGCAATTTTTAAAAAGTAAAGGATTTAGTTGTTGAGCATGCTTATTTGATCTATTTTATCCTATTTTAGAAGGAAATTAGGTAGTTTATTTTTTTATGAACTCGCTCAATTTGTGATTGGATTAAATCATGAAAAAACATACCTAGTATATTTAAATAATAAATTCTTCCTACACATAGCTACTCTGGGAAGGTTGAAATGGTGGATAATATTCTACTCTTATCTCTATGGATTCCCTTTCCATTAATATATATATATATATATATATATATATATATATATATATTAAAGGAAGATTTAACTTGGGGTGAGAAAAAGAAGATAAAAAATAATAATAAAAAAATATATATATATATATATATATATATATATATATATATATATATATATAATTAGAAGCATCTTTTCTAAAAGAAAAAAAGCAATATATATATATATAGGAATATTTTTCTTCTCTAAGAAGAAAGAGAGCTATAAATTACCATTGAGATTGAAAAAATGGGGGGATTATTATGATGTGTTATGTTGGACTGGAGAAGGAAGAGAAGGATAATCTCTAGGAGACACCACCTTGCTGGAGTTCTAGGTGGGAGCTTTTCACTTCTATCTTACTTAATTTTTGGCATTCACGGATTATATTTGTATAGTTACATTTTGCTTTGGTTAAAAATAGATTTTGATTGAATATGACTCTTTTTATTTCATAGTTACAACCAATCTTTCTCACTTTATAATGTGATAATATTATTTTATGTCAGCTCATGCAAGACGAAATGAGATTATAATTACACTTATGCTTTTATGAGTTTGAACTATTACCTAACACATAATCTATCCATACATAGTGGATTGTTGGAATGTATTGTCTATTACAACAAAAGTTTAGGCTAAAGTTTTAGGAAACTCTTGAAACTGAAATTATGTATTGAAAACCAGGCATCATGGTTAAAAATCCTTCCTGTTGGAATTAAGCCCTTTACCATGTATTGAAACTGAAATTATGTATTTAAAACTAGGTATCATGGTTACTGCCAACTGTAATTGAAGTAACCTTTGTGACATTTATGCTTTCACATGTTTGAGAACATTGAAAGACCCAACACTCCTATGCAAAAGATACTATCAGTTCATGGTTTAAATATATATTCATCTATTTAAGAAGACCAATATAAGAATGAATTTCGTATACTGGATCTGGATAAACAAGTTTAGGTTATTTATGTCAGCAGTGGATTATATTGTGCAATAAAGGACCCCATACTTCCCTATTCAAAAAATAGCAATGTGTGTGGATAACCTTCTAGACACGTGGTTTAAAACACCATGTATACAATCTCTACCAAACTAAATTGTGTCCATAACTTGTACGCATGCCTTTAATGAACCTACCTCAAAGAACACCGACTGTGACCAGTTTCTATGTTCAAATTTTGTTTTACTTTAATACTTTTCCTTTGGCTGTAACCATTTTAGAATCACCATTGTTGGTATACTTAATGTCCAATTCTATGATTTTATGTTGATTTATTTACATCATCAACAAAAGTTCCACCAGTAATAATCTAATTTTCCTGTGCACACTATGTGGAATAGATACCTTGATCCATTCCATTCTCATTCCTTCAGTATGGTACATCTTCTAATAGTTATTAGACTGCATATATTTTTACTGTATGGAGAAAAGTGATATTCTCCAAAAGAGCCAAGCTCTACATCTACAACATCCAAATGATATTCAGGTCAAGACAGTTATCCATCAATGAATCTCTGATGCGCATAACAACACTTCAATTTGAACTCCAAATGAACGATGTTGTCAACCAAACCAGTAATTTTTTGTACCTTGTGTCTCGATGGTTGCACTTAACTAATGGTTGGAGTCCAAACCTTACTATTGATACTAAATTTTAGAACACATCAATATTGCATTGTGGTGTGTCGAGTTATCTAATGGGATTGATAGAAATAAGTCTATTTACCTATGTTCCTTTGATATTATAATACCCGAGGTAGATTACTATAGTTCCTTTACATTATAATAAACCTATGTTTAATTGCCTATGGTCATTGGGTTTAATCCGAGGCTTAGAATTTATAAAATCAAATTGATGGTTAATAGAGAAGAGGCTTGTTTTAAAGAAGAGACAAATTGGAATTTATATGCTTTATAAATTAAGCAAACTCCATGGTTGCCTTATAGTGAAATGTGCTATATTGTATAATATGCATGTTATCTTTTGGAGATTTATAGGATGCTTTAAATTTTAATAGAAATAACTTCCTTCCTACTTAGCATATTTGTCTTATTTGAAGAAAAATTGTATGATTTTGTATGATATAGGAGATAAACATTATGGGTTATGTTGATTAGAAATTGTATAGCAATTTTATAGTATGTTTGGGAATCATATGTTATTAAAATTTGAATGGCTTTAAAATTAAAGCAATTTCCTTTATTTTTGGAATGATTGGAAAATCAGATTGAAATCAATTAGATTTGTAAATATTGGTTTTGTTTTATTAGAATTTGAATGGATTATAAAATAAGAAAAAAAACAACTATGATTTGAGGTCTATTAGATAGACAAGTAGAATGAACAAGTGAAATCATAGTCTTTGTATAATTCTAGGAAACAAACAATAAACTATTATGTGTTTGAGGAATTTTATAAAATGGAATATTTTCCAGTTTTGGGAAAGGATGGATTGGTGTCCATTCCTTGGGAAGAGGTATGGGACTCTTCCTTTTGTTTGGTGTTAATCCAAACGAATGATGAATGGGATTAAGAAGTAATCCTTGTTATGAAAATATTAATGATGAATGAATTGTTTAATCATGCTTGGTGATTTCTTGAGATATGTTATACATTTGGAAAATACTTGATGCATGATTGCATTTAATTTGGATAAGCATGGCTTGCTTGTAATGCATTTGGCATAAATTGCATCCGAGTTGTCCTGATCCCTTCACTATCATCTCTCACTCCAAGAAGATTCAAGACAAATCAGAGGAGAACCGAACAACAAATTTTGAAGACTATACTTTATGTTTTGATATATTCTCATTGTAATCATGAATAAGCTTGTATTGATATAGATCCAATGTAATTATGCATGGCTGAAATAATTTATGGAAAATCAGCCATGATTTGTAATATTTTATGTATTTGATTACTAGCTTTGTAAATTAGAGATAAAGTCTTCATATTGTAATATTCACCTCTAACGAATGTTAAGTGATATATGTTTTGGAAATTGATCAAGTAATGAAAATTCTTTGATTAGTATATTTTGTCAAATGTATGATGTTTAATGAATGTTTATAATTTTTATCTCTTATTGATTACAATAGTGTAGAGGGAAACTTATGGAGGACCTACACAACAATATGAGACAGAACAATACCATTAATATAAGATAATTAGAAGCAAACCAAGCACTCAATACATTTGGGAGGATGACAATCAAACACCAAACCTATCCATGTGATTTGGGTTCCTATCCCCCATGATGGACAAATAATGTCCTTTTGTAATGAACTTAATTGATTCATTTATATAACAAAAGGGTTGCCTAAATAAAAAGGGTGGACAAATAAGCCTTAAGAGGTATAAGGTAATATAATCATGCTTAAGATGGCATTCCAAGGATTATGTAATTTTAATCATGTGTAGTGATTTTGTTATCTTAGTGACCCCATCGAGAAGATGTGGGTAGGATCTAAGATCTATGAATAACCATTGTTGAGGTTATTTCATCTATGATGGTTTTCCATATTCAAGGCATTCACCTATATAGGGTGATTTCCTTTTATGAGGGATGAAACCTAACGCTTTGAGCATTCTCATATCCGAGTGGTATGAGGGTTTCGTAGAAGCTGATCACTTCTACTCAAGAGTGACTCTGATCAAGTCTCAATATCTCTTGATAATATTTGCCTTGATAACTTACAATCCAAATGGAATGATTCTATCTTAGATCATGATTATGTACCTTACCTCATGAAAGATGTATTTATATAAAAAAAATATGGATAAGAGGTGGTAACAATTGGGGTTGTTATAGTTGGTATCAGAGCCCAGGCTAACTAGTAGACTCTAGCTAGATCTAGGTTAGCAAAATATTTGGGCATGAAACAAAACAACTCAAACATAAGTTCCATAACTCTAAATGATGCACACTTGGTAAGGACAAGGTCAGTACTTGAGATTACCGATGCCTGAGTTCCTATCCCCCATGAATAGATCCACAGTCATTCGAAAGTGGAAGAGCTAAGTGAACCCTCCTTCTATGGGTTTTAAGTGGTGTACCTTAGACTCTTTTGGGAAAATTACTTGACATCTATGTATTTTGACTTACTTACTCCTTATTCTCAAGTGTGTATGAACAACAACAGAGTTAGTGGACTAAACTAGGGAATGAACCTAGTAGTAATAGATTACTTGAGAAATTATGATGAAATCTAGTTGTCTAGAATTTCAACTACGAAAATCAATGAGAATTAATACAACTTTTTACTCCAGGTAAACATGGTGACAAGTTTGAGAGGTAAGAGGAAAGGAACCTTGCAACAAGCTAGTCCCGATAGTCCTGAAGCTAGATAGATAGGAGAAAGTTCTAGGAATTTAGACAAAGATATGGAGAACCTTAATGCCACAGTTTCCATAATGCAAGATCAAATTCAATAGATTTTGCAAGCTATAAATTCACAACATCACCACAACAACAATCATGATATGGAAAATCCAGAGGTTGAGATTAGAGAGGATGAAGATCCCGAAGAGCATGAAAACAAGGCCCGCATGAAGAAAGAAATGGGCAATGACATAAAGCATATTAAAGTGACTAAGTTCACGGGAAAAGGAGGAGAAGATGCAGTTGAGTCATGGTTAGATGAACTGGAACTTCATTTCTCCATAAGAAACTACTCCTCTGAAACTAAAATGACATTTGCTCTTTCTCATATAGGAGGAATAGGAATTGATTGGTGGAATGCTTATAAATATGAACATAAGATCTCACCTAACAAGTTGAAGTGGGAAGTTTTTGTGGAAGATTTTAAGGATAGATTCCTTACAAAGCAATTTTATTTGAATAAATTTAAGGAATTCTTCACATTTCAACAAGGATCAAGATCTGTGGAGGAATACTATGAACAGTTTGTGAGACTCCTTAAATATGTGTCATCCTATAATCAGAATAATGAGATGAAAATACACAAATTTATCCTAGGAATGAAGCCTTGGTAAATTTCTAGGAGAGATGGATTGAGTTTACCAATGAAGACAAAGAAAGGCAAAGGATGTATAGTGAACCAAGAGAATTTCAACCAATGCTAATTTCAGCAATGCAACTGAAGAAAACTATTAGAAAAGGAGGATTGGTTTATGTAGTTAAACTCAAGGAAAAAGAGGAAATTCCAAAGGAAGAAATTATTGGAAAATTTCCACTATTGCAGGAATTTCATGATGTTTTTGTTGATGAGATACCTGGATTACCACCTAAATGTGAATTTGATTTCACCATAGAATTGATGTCAGGTACTGAGCCTATCCATAGATCTCCTTATAGAATGAACCCCATCGAGATGCAGGAATTGAAAGTGCAACTTCAAGAGTTGCTAGAAAAAGGGTTGATAAAACCAAGTGTATCACCTTGGGGAGCACCTATTTTATTTGTGAAGAAGAAATATGGTTCATTAAGGCTATGCATAGATTATAGAATGCTAAACAAGGCAACTATCAAGAATAGATATCCATTGCCAAGGATAGAAGATTTATTTGATCAACTAAAAGATGCCACCATTTTCACAAAGATTGATCTAAAATCTGGATATCATCAATTGAGAATTCGAGAAGAAGACACACATAAAACCACATTCAAGACTAGATATGGGCACTATGAATTTATAGTCCTACCATTTGGATTGACTAATGCACCAACAAATTTCATGAATTTGATGAATAGTGTGTTTAGAAAGTAGTTGGATCGATTTGTGTTGATATTCTTGGATGACATTTTGATTTATTCTCGTAATAGAGAGGAACATGATAAGCACTTGAGGATAGTGCTAGAAATTTTAAGGAAGAACCAACTCTATGGGAATTTGTCTAAATGTGAATTCTATGTTCCACAAGTGCATTACTTGGGGCATATTATATCAACGGATGGGATCGTTGTTGATCCAAAGAAAATAGAAGCCATTTTGAATTGGCCACCTCCAACAAATGTGACAGAAGTAAGAAGCTTCATGGGTTTGTCAGGATATTATAGGAGGTTTGTTAAAGACTACTCTAAGATTTCTTATTCAATAACCAACCTTCAAAAGAAAGGGAAGGAGTTTAAATGGATAGAAAAGTGTGAAGAAGCATTTAATTTGCTTAAATAAAAACTAACCTCAGCTCCTATTCTAAAGATTCTGGATCCCATAGAAATTTTTTAGTTTGCACCGATGCCTCTTTGGAAGGGTTAGGAGGAGTCCTATCCCAAGATGGTTCTGTAGTAGCATATGAGTCTAGGAAACTCAAAAAGCATGAAGTTAACTATGCTACTCATGATTTAGAACTTGTTGCAGTTGTGCATGCCTTGAAAATTTGGCGATATTATCTGGTTGGTAGACCATTTGAGTTAAGAACCGATCACCAGAGTTTGAAGTATATCTTCACTCAACCATTACTAAATGCTAGACAAAGAAGGTGGATAGAGTTCTTAGCAGAATATGATTTTGGTATTGAGTATATCAAAGGAAAAGAAAATAAAGTCATTGATGCCTTAAGTAGGAGGAAGCACATAGCTGCATTGACTCGTAGTCATGTGGATTTAATGGGGCAAGTCAGAAAGATGTAGTGTCAAGATCCTGAATGTAGTGAAATTTGGGTTAAGATAGAGCAAAAATTGAATGAAAACCAAGATTATAGCATGAAATATGGACTTTTATGCTTTAGAGATCGAGTAGTCATACCTAAATTGGGTGATTTGAGGAGATTGATCATGCATGAAGCTCATAATTCTCCTTATTCTGCTCATCCTGGAGGAGCCAAGATGAGGGAAAATATGAAAAAGACCTTTTATTGGTCGGGCATGAAGAAAGATATCACTAATTTTGTGGCACGATGTTTACAGTGTCAGAAGGTGAAAGTTGAACATCAACATCTAGCAGGAAAATTGTTTTCACATGCTATACCCACTCACAAATGGCAAGTAATATCAATGGATTTTATTGTCGGTTTGCCAAAGATAAAATATCATCATGATGCAATTTTTGTTATAGTAGATAAACTCACTAAGGTTGCACATTTTATACCAGGATGTACTACAGATGATGTTGTAGTTGTTGCCAATAAATTTGCAAAAGAAATTTTTAGGTTGTATGGATTTTTGGAGATGATTATCTCTGACAAGGATTCTAGGTTTACTTTTGAGTTCTAGTAGGCTCTCCATCATGCAATTGGCACAACTTTAAATATCAGTTCTGCATACCATCCTAAAATGGATGGATAGATAGAAAGGGTTAACCAAGTTCTGGAAGATATGTTACGCATGTATTGCATGGACCAGAAGTCTCGTTGGGAAGACTATTTGTATCTGGTTGAGTTTGCTTATAATAATAGCTATCATTCTTCCTTGAATATGGCCCCTTTCAAAGCTTTGTATGGTAGATGATGCAGAACTCCATTATCATGGGATAATCCCGAGGATCGGGTTGTCATTGGACCAAAAATGGTCAAAATAATGGAAGAGCAGCTAGGACTAATCCGTCAAAGGCTCAAGGAAGCCACGGATAGACAGAAGAGTTATGCAGATTTGAAAAGAACCCCTAGAGAATTCTTCGTAGGTGATAGAGTGTTTCTAAGGGTAAAACCTAAGAAGAGTGCCATTAAATCAACAAAATTGGATCCTAGATTTGTTGGTCCATTTGAGATTGTGGAGAAGATAAGTCTTGTAGCCTATCGACTTGACTTACCACCTAACCTGTCAAAGATCCATAATACTTTTCATGTATCCCTACTTAGGAGATATATTGTTGATCTTGATCATGTGTTAGATGTTTCTAATTTATAGATGGTAGATCCGACAACCTTTGAAGTGAGACCTGTGAAGATCTTGGAATTTCATTCCAAGACTATGAGGAAGCGTAATATTGATCAGTGTAAGGTCCAGTGGGACTAGTATTCTAAAAAGAATTCCACTTGGAAAAAAGTGGAAGATATGAAAAGACACTTTCCTTATTTATTTAATGATGCTATGTAATAATACAGGTTGAACTATGGACCACTTATACAAAGTGGAAACTATGCCAAAAACTATGTTTTATTGATTGTTATGTAATAATTGTAGGAAAACACAGAGGACTATGTTTAATCTAAGGGGGAGAGTATGTCACATCCCACCTTGGAGGACTATTTTTAAGATGCTATTTGTGTAGTGATAGCTAGTTTTAATGCTTAATATATTTGCATTGTATTTGTCAAAAGAAAATGATGTTGCATTGCTTGATTGTAGGAACATTTATTCTCGTAGGTGGAAGACTGACCACCAAGATATGAGAAGGGAAATGATGACTATGACAACTCAACAGGTAAAGCTCATATTCCTATCATCACTAGTTACCTCCCTGATGGCGGTGTTACTTGAGTATTACTCTAAAAAGTCCCACCCAATCAAAGGAAAAATGGTGATGGGGGATATTGGGCACATGCATCGAGTGCTTGTATGCCATTTGTGTGTGATTTATATTTGATTTCATGATTAATTTGCATGAGATTGGTTTAATTGAATTTTACTTTGAAAATGCACATTAAATAATGTTTTGCATTTTACAAATTATTCTAGAAAATATTGAAAAGAATATCATGCAATTTATTATGATTTTGTGAAATCTTTAAATTGAGCAATTTTTAAAGTAAAAGGATTTATTTTGTTGAGCATGCTTATTTGATCTAGTTGATCCTATTTTAGAAGGAAATTAGGTAGTTTGTTTTTTATGAACTTGCTCAATTTGTGATTGGATTAAAACATGAAAAAAACTACCTTGTAGATTTAAATAATCAATCTTTCCTACACATAGCTACTTTGGGAAGGTTGAAATGGTGGATAAGATTTTGCTCTTATCTCTATGGATTCCCTTTCCATTAAAATAATATATATTAAAGGAAGCTTTAACTTGGGGTGAGAAAAAGAAGATAATATATATATATATATATATATATATATATATATATATATATATATATATATATATATATATATATATAATTAGAAGCATCTTTTCTGAAAGAAAGAAAGCAAAAATATAAAATATATTTAGAAACATCTTTCTTGTCTAAGAAGAAAGAGAGCTATAAATTACCATTAAGATTGAGAAAATGGGGGGATTGTTATGATGTGTTATGTTGGACTGGAGAAGGAAGAGAAGGAAAAGCTCTAGGAGACACCACCTTGCTGGAGTTCCAGGTGGGAGCTTTCCACTTTTATCTTACTTAATTTTTGGCATTCACAAATCATCTTCATATAGTTACACTTTTCTTTGGTTAAAAACATATTTTGATTGAATATGGCTCTTTTTATTTAATAGTTACAACCAATCTTGTTCACTTTATAATGTGATAATATTATTTTTCGTTGGCTCATGCAAGATGAAATGGGATTATAATTCCACTTATGTTGTTATGAGTTTGAACTATTACCTAACACATAATATTTCCATACATAGTGGATTGTTGGACTGTATTGTCTATTACAACAAAAGTTTAGGCTAAAGTTTTAGGAAACTCTTGAAAATGAAATTCTATATTGAAAACTAGGTATCATGGTTAAAAATCCTTCCTGTTGGAATTAATCCCATTACCATGAATCGTGTAGGGCCATGTGGAAATTAGGAATACAATTTGATAGGTCATCCATATCAATTGTGTATGCTATGTGGTAATTACTGCCAGTTGTAATTGAAGTAACCTATGTGAAATTTATGCTTTCACATGTTTGATAACACTGAAAGACCCAACACTCCTATGTGAAAGATGCTATCGGTTCAATGTTTAAATATGTATATTCGTCTATTTCAGAAGACCAGTATGAGAATGGATTTTGTATACTGGAGCCGGGTAAACTAGTTTAGGTTGTTTATGTCATCAATGGATTATATTGTGCAATAAAGGACCCCATCCTTCCTTGTTCAGAACATAGCAATGTGTATGGATAACCTTCTAGACACATGGTTTAAAACACCATGTATACAATCTCTGCTAAACTAAACTGTGTCCATAACATGTACGCACACCTTTAATGAACCTTCCTCGAAGAACACTAACTATGACCAGTTTCTATAATGGAATTTCATTCCACTTTAATAATTTTTCTTTGGCTGTAACCATTTTAGAATTTCTATTATCGGTATACTTAATGTCCAATTCTATGATTTTATGTTGATTTATTTACATCATCAACAAAAGTTCCACCAGTAATAATCTAATTTTCCTGTGCACACTATGTGGAATAGATACCTTGATCCATTCCATTCTCATTCCTTCAGTATGGTACATCTTCTAATAGTTATTAGACTGCATATATTTTTACTGTATGGAGGAAAGTGATATTCTCCAAAAGAGCCAAGCTCTACAACTACAACAACCAAATGATATTCAGGTCAAGATGCCTATCCATTAGTGAATCTCTGATGCGCATCACAACACTTCAATTTGAACTCCAAATGAACGATGTTGTCAACAAAACCAATAATTTTTTCTACCATGTGTCTCGATGGTTGCACTTAACTAATGGCTGGAGACCAAACCTTACTATTGATACTAAATTTTAGAATACAACAAGATTGCATTGTGGTGTGTCGAGCTATCTAATGGGATTGATAGCAATAAATCTATTTACCTATGTTCCTTTGATATTATAATACTCGAGGTAGATTACTATAGTTCCTTTACATTATAATAAACCTATATTTAATTGCCTATGGTCGTTGGGTTTAATCCAAGGCTTAGAATTTATAAAATCAAATTGATGATTAATAGAGAAGAGGCTTGTTTTAAAGAAGAGATGAATTGGAATTTATATGTTTTATAAATTAAGCAAACTCCATGGTTGCCTTATAGTGAAATGTGCTATATTGTATAATATGCATGTTATCTTTTGGATTTTTATAGGATGCTTTAAATTTTAATAGGAATAACTTCCTTCCTACTTATAAGTAGCATCTTTGTCTTATTTGAAGCAAAATTGTATGATTTTGTATGATATAGGAGATAAAAATTATGGGTTATGTTGATTAGAAATTGTATAGCAATTTTATAGTATGTTTGGGAATCATATGTTATTAAAATTTGAATGGCTTTAAAATTAAAGCAATTTCCTTTATTTTTGGAATGATTGGAAAATAAGATTGAAATCAATTAGATTTGTAAATATTGGTTTTGTTTTATTAAAATTTGAATGGATTATAAAATAAGAAAAAAACAACTATGATTTGAGGTCTATTAGATAGACAAGTAGAATGAACAAGTGAAATCATAGTCTTTGTATAATTCTAGGAAACAAACAGTAAACTATTATGTGTTTGAGGAATTTTATAAAATGGAATATTTTCCAATTTTGAGAAGGATGGATTGGTATCCATTCCTTGGGAAGAGGTATGGGAATCTTCCTTTTGTTTGGTGTTAATCCAAATGAATGATGAATGGGATTAAGAAGTAATCCTTGTTATGAAAATATTAATGATGAATGAATTGTTTAATCGTGCTTGGTGATTTCTGGGGATATGTTATAAATGTGGAACATACTTGATGCATGATTGTATTTAATTTGGATAAGCATGGCTTGCTTGTAATGCATTTGGTATAAATTGCATCCGAGTTGTCTTGATCCCTTCACTATCATCTCTCACTCCAAGAAGATTCAAGATAAATCAGAGGAGAACCAGACAACAAATTTTGAAGACTATACTTTATGTTTTGAGATATTCTCATTGTAATCATGAATAAGCTTGTATTGATATAGATCCAATGTAATTATGCAGGGCTGAAATAATTTATGGAAAATCAGCCATGATTTGTAATATTTTATGTATTTGATTACTAGCTTTGTAAATTAGAGATAAATTATTCATATTGTAATATTCACCTCTAACAAATATTAAGTGATATATGTTTTGAAAATTGATCAAGTAGTGGAAATTATTTTATTATTATATTTTGTTAAATATATGATGTTTAATTAATTTTTATAATTTTTATCTCTTATTGATTACAATAGTGTAGAGGGAAACTTATGGAGAACCTACACAACAATACTAGACATAACAATACCATTAATCTAAGTTAACTAGAAGAAAACCAAGCACTCAATACATTTGGGAGGATGACAATCAAACACCAAACCTATCCATGTGATTTGGGTTCCTATCCCCCATGATGGACAAATAATGTCCTTTTGTAATGAACTTAATTGATTCATTTATATAACAAAAGGGTTGCCTAAATAAAAAGGGTGGACAAATAAGCCTTAAGAGGTATAAGGTAATATAATCATGCTTAAGATGGAATTCCAAGGATTATGTAATTTTTAATCATGTGTAGTGATTTTATTATCTTAGTGACCCCATCAAGAAGATGTGGGTAGGATCTAAGATCTATGAATAACCATTGTTGAGGATTATTTCATCTATGATGGTTTTCCATATTCAAGGCATTCACCTATATAGGGCGATTTCCCTTTTATGAGGGATGAAACCTAATGCTTTGAGCATTCTCATATTCGAGTGGTATGAGGGTTTCGTAGAAGTTGATCACTTCTACTCAAGAGTAACTTTGATCAAGTCTCAATATCTCTTGATAATATTTTCCTTGATAACTTACAATCCAAATGGAATAATTCTATCTTAGATCATGATTATGTACCTTGTCTCATGAAATATGTATTCATATAAAAAAAATGGATAAGAGGTGGTAACAATTGGGGTTGTTACAATAGAGGAGATGAATAGTATTATTATGCTACTAGTTTTATACTATAACTTGTACGAACTATTAGCTAAACTTATTTTTCAATAAAACTATGTTATAAGTTTGTTATTGTACTAAAAATCTATTATCTGAAGTGAGTCATTCTACCTTCCATATTGCTATGAGCAAGGCCCACTCCTAGCAAGGTGGAAGGTACTTACTTTATTTATGTTTTATTTTATTGTATTTATAAATTAGATTCTACTGTCATTTTCCTACATTCATAACAACTAGTTTGTTGCATAATTTACTTCCTGAGAAAATAAATCAAAGAGTAATTAGTTGCATTAGTTTTAGATTTAATTCACTATAGTTTAGCTTAAATTTTGATTTATTTTATGCTTCATTTATTTCCTATAATTCCATTTAGTTTTCTATTGTAATTTTTCCATTCTTGCAAGTATGTTTTATTAGCTTAAACCTTCTCATTTTTAGCTATAGTTAGAGTCTAGTTTTAATTTTTTTATTACTGTAGTTTAGAACAAAAAAACCAAACCTAACCTAGATACTTCCTAGCACGTATTTCCCATAGACACCACCCCTAGTTTATAATTAAAAGTGACCTTGGTAAAGTGTGATAGTAACTGTTGGGAACTAAATTGTCATCAAGTTTTACTTGATACTATAACTATCTATCTTCCAATTTTTTGGCCAGGCTTGCACCCGATAGTCATAGCTCATAACTCAACATTGGATGGACCAAATATTACTTCAATCCAACCTCCAGATTAGGCTAGTTCCTTGTCAACTAAATAGAATTTTGACTCAATTAAGCTCAATAAGAGTTTTAAGTAATAGGGTTAGGAAAAGGTTTAGGGTTAATAAATTATGCATTAATAGTGGTCGTATAGGGCTAACAACATAGGAATCCATAGGGAAAACCTCTAATAAACTACTTCCAGTGTTCCACACTTAGGATTAGCAGCACCCAAAACCATGCAATCTTCATATAATAAGGTAAAACATAGATGTGTTCCAAGAAGTAATTTCAATATCTAATGTATTAGCAATCCAATTTAGTAGAATAGATAAATAATCAAAATTTGTAGAAATAAACTTCTTGCCAACATAGATATAACTATGAACAGATTTCAACTACCTTAACAACTAGTAATCCAATACAAATAAAATGAACTAACTGTTATAGTATTGATAGAAATATAATTCATAGCTTGAACCTCTTTATGAAAGATATCAAAGATAACGGATCTCAAGTCAAAAATTTTAGTAATGCTCCTTCCATTAGTTTACAAAAAATATTACATAGTAGGACAAGCAAACGCACTAGATCTGACCCTAAAAATTAAGGGTTTGACCTCTATTTATAGTTTACAATGAAAATAATAGGGGAAGTCATTACAAGGATTAAGAAACTGACAGCTCAGTAGATACCTATGCTAGCATCATTTCATTCACCTGTAGGGTTTGAAGAATCTATTAGAGGTCATATTCCATGGTAGCTCGGCTCTGCAACCTACTAGTACAGTAATGGCAATTGAACCTCAGGTTGTTAGAAACTAGATCTGGACCGTTCATTCTTCTTGAATACTTCATCCTACCATAGATCTACAACTTCTTTGGTTCTTGGCTATTGGTTCTTGGAGCCACTGATGCTTCAACTATTTGCTTGAACCGACTGCTCTTAAATATGCCAAGAATCCACCTTTGTATGCTTTATAAAAAAATTCAATAAAATATCTACCATTGATGCTCTTTGTGGATGGATGTGGTTAAACTCAATAATACTCTATAGGTGAGCGGGGTAGAAAGATTCACCAATCCACTAAAAAAATAATTTTGATGTTAGCTTGGATGGCTTCAGCCAGAAGATTCAAGCTCTCAAGAAAATACACTACTTGCTGATCGAAATCTCAATCCGATCTAAAAATATTGTTGGCGTCAGCTTATATGGCTTCGACTAGCAAATTCAAGACTTGATGAGAAATACACTAAGTTTAGAGTGAAATCTAGTTTATTGTCAGTCTGCTCAGCTAAGCCTTTAAAAATAGTCTACTTCCTTCTCACATATGTGGCTTAGAAAAAAATTTACACTCTACTCCTTGATTCTCGTCCCACCAGCTTTGATTTGGATTGACCACGAAATAGAGTGCATCACCAATCCACTCCAAAAGCAATGCAAAATGACCTTTATGCTATTCTACTACCTTTACTTCCTTCCAAGTGTTTTTGACCCTCTTATCAAGCAGTATGGAGCTTGTCACCATTATACTCAAAAGTAGTCTTAGAACTCAACGGAATGAGCATTATCAACACTTAGTCGCTTGAGCGTGTGGAATAAAACAATATCACCAATCTGTATTTTAAAATGTATTGATATCATTAAAACTCAAATAGAATTGTAGAATGGGAACTTTGTGAAACATTTCTACAAAATACACTAAACATTGGGTGGAATAGAATAATTTGTTCATGTTTGCATAAAGCACTAAGTATCAAGTAGAATGAAACCTCTTGCATGGATATGCTCTGAAATACTCTCTATCCTCAGTGGACTGGAACCCTTTTGATGCCTTAGAATAAATTTTCAAAGTTTTATAAGGATGTGGCCATTTTGGGCCTACAATAACAACACCCATCAGGAATCTCAAGGGCCCACAATGCCCTTGCAAACCTAAATTTAGAACTATTTTGCATAAAAATATACATATTGGCTTAGCAAAAACTTGGTCAGTAATATCATTTTTTAATATATATATCTATGAAGCAATCCAATCAAAATATGCCAATGGAAAATCTACCCTTTTTTCTCAAATTGGACATGAACAAGGCTTTTCATAGAGTGTCTTGGAGTTTCCTCTTCTTTATCTTGTCTAAATTTGATTTCCATCCTGATTAGATCAACCTAGTCAAGACATGCATCTCAAGAGCTAGCTTATCTATCTTAGTCAATGGTTTTGTTGTTGGTTATTTCCAAAGCACCAAAGGTATGAGATAGGGTGACCCTTTGTCCCCTTTTCTATTTATCATTGTGGTGAAAGCCATAGGGAGAACTCTGTGGTCTTCCTATTCCAAAGGATAAATTTTTGGTATTAAACTTGCCTTATCTCTTTGAAGAACACAAGCTTATACTGAGAGGGTGGGTGAAAAGTATAAGATAACCTTTTGCTTTTCTTTCCAAAACAATATTGTCCAATTTTATCAATTTCAATATCTTTCCAAAGTATTGTTAACCAATATCATCAATAGTAGTAGCAAAGCAATGCACATATCATCACACACAATGAGATACATAGATTTAATGTGGTTCACCCAATGTGGGCTACGTCCATAGAGAAAATATTTCTTATAAATTTTCTCAACAAATATCTTGGGAACCAAATCCCTATTACAATGTTTATGGACATCTTTCCAAAGGAGACACCAATACCCTATGCTCAAGTTTGTGGATCTCTATCCATAGGAAAACTCTATCCCCTCAACTCTAGTTTGTGGACCTCTATCCATAGGATAACTCTATCCCCTCAACTCTAGTTTGTGGACCTCTATCCATAGGAGAACTCTATCCTCTCAACTCTAGTTTGTGGACCTCTATCAATAAGAGAACTTTATCCCCTCAACTAAATTTTTTGTACCTCTATCCACATGATAACTCTATCCCATCAACTATGGTTCATGGACCTCTATCCATAGGAGAAATTTATCCCCTCAACTCTGGTTCATGGACCTCTATCCATAGGAGAAATTTATCCCCTCAAATTTGGTTCATGGACCTCTATCCATAGGAAAATTCCCTCAACTCTGGTTTGTGGATCTCTATCTATAGGATAAACATATCCCCTCAACTCTGGTTCACTGACCTCTTTCCACAAGATAACTCTATCCTCTCTACTCTGGTCAGCTCCAATACAACTTAAAACTCTACTAAAAAATGCTCCAAGCCTTCACACAAGGCTTACTCAAAATATAATCAAATAATATCCAAGCCTTCACATAAATTTACCTCAAAACCTGCTCTCAAATCTACCCAAGTCTGCACCAATCATTCTCACAAGGCTTGCTCAAACCTACTCAAAAATATATCCAAATTTGCTTGCACAACCTGCACAAATCTGTCTCAAAACCTGCTCACACAACCTGCTCAAAACTACCTCAATGCTACTCAAATATACTCATATAAAATGCTCAACCAATCCCAAATATTGCACACAAATTATGTTCAAAATAATGCTTGTATTTCTTTTAGAAATGCTTTCTTCAACTAGGCAATTCAGACATATTCTTTCCAGAATTCTTTTAAGAACATATAAATAATAATATGCAATGCAAATACTCTATATGTTCTCTTCACATTCATTAAGTCTATTGTTTTCACATGTCTCACATTCATCAAATTATATCTCTACTTCTTGCAAATTCCTTTCAAATCAAATTATGCTAGTGTATAGATTTGCTCAACAAAACTGGTTTATGTTCCTTGCAATTTGCTCTTAAATATCAAACACAATAATGCATAAATTTGCTTCACAAAATTGGTCCCTAACACTTGCCAATTCATATTCAATGTCACACAAATCAATGCCCAAATACTTCACAAATTCATTCAACAATGTTGCACAATTTGTTCTCAAACCCTAGCACATGTGGTTCCAATTTCACTAATCAATGATGCACAATTTATTCAAAAACCTTAGCACAAGTGTTTCCAATATCATTCAACAATGAAGCACACTTTTTTTCTCAGACTCTAGCACTTATAATTCCAATAATGCACATATATAATCCTTATTTCTCCACCTTATGATTCAGAAATATTTTCTCAACCAAACACCTTAAAGAAGGAATAATATCACCATACCCCTTAACTTACTTTGATGATGATGTGCCCTCAAAAAATTGTCTCAAAAAAATTTCCCTTTCAAAGTGCCACTTCAAAACTGGTTAGTAGATCTCTCTTTCAAATCATCCACATTAAATTTCTCCTTAAAAATTGTGCACAATAGAATATAAAAATAATGCTCTATGACTCTCCATTTGTTCTCAAAATATGAAGCATTAACAATCATATAAAAAACTTTCAGAATTTATTTTCCACCATACAAAATTTACAATCAAAACTCAAACCACAATATCACCTTTCACAAGAAATAATTCTCAGCACACCACAAATATTCTTATAGCATTTAACAACCCAAGGTACATATTACAATTATTTAAATCAACACATACACCTTATACCTCTTTCTTAAAAATAACATGATTTTTAATGCACTCAAACTTTCAAGATGTAAATCATAATATCAACTTTATCTCATGCACCATACACAACCTCTCATAAATATCTAAATTTATGTTGGACATTTTGAGTACTTTTGTTGTCATTGATGTCAAAGGAATACTGGCTTAATGTCGTCATCATTAAGATCATCAAGTGGTTTTTCCAAAAGCAAGAAGGTCTTGGAAAAGGATAGGATATAATATTTATTTTTAATATTATATGCCTAAAAAGGGCCCAAAGGTTGAAAACCCGAGAAAGGAGAAGCAAGCTTGAATTAAATAATAATATTTTATTATTATAATATTTCAGGCCAAATGACAAGGTGAAGAGAAATGAAGTCCAAATTAAAAATACCCATGAGCAATTTTCAAAGGTTTAATTTAAATTAAAATATTTTCATCTTTGATTAAAATTTTAATTTAAATTAATAAAGAAGGCAAAGGTTAGACAAGACCCATGTGAATATTGAGTGTTGTGTTAGAGAAGAGGACAATTTGAATTTCAAAGTGCTTGGAGGGAAATCCGAACAACAAAGCTCACGTGGTAGTTTGACTTCCAACCAATGGTGGTAGCACAGACAATATTTGAGAATGCATTAAGGTTTGCATGGAGGAGATCGTGGCTCGATCCATGTGATCGATGTTTTGGAGGATGAGCCATCATTCATTTTTCTTAGCCTTTTGTGAGGTGGTAGGTTAAGTTGGACAGCATGCGCATTAATTTTCACATGGGCACACAGCCCACTTGGTGGTCTAGCTTGGAGCTAATGCATTGGGAGAGCATAAGTCACATGGTCGAATCTGCCAAAGATATTTTTGTGGGCAGAACAAACAAAAGGTATGCCATTCAATTTTTGGTGTTGAAAATTAAATGCTTTGAGATTATCGTGGATGTTAAGTGCTTAGGGGAGTTATAAGGTAAAGAAAAATTAAAATATTTTTATTTTAATTCTTGGGTGATTGAAAGTTATAAATTTTGGAGATTATAAGGTGTATAAGGGTTTTGCTATGCATGTTATTTTTAATGAATTGTTGAGTTGAATATTGTGAGTTTGGAGATTATAAGGTGTGCATGGAAAATTTTTAAGTGTTGTGTTATGGTAAAATTGTTGAATTGAATATTGTGAGTTTGGAGATTATAAGGTGTACAAAAGGACTTGTTATTTTGTATGAAAAATAATATTTGAGAAAATTATTTTGTGGAGATCTTGAGAGAGGTTGTGGTAACCTAACCCTAGTTTTGGTAAAGAAAAAATTGATTGTGGTTAAGACAGGTTTTGAAGACATATCTCCAAAAAAATAAAAGGTATGGGTAAGTCTTCAATGTGAGAAAAATATTGTTGGATTAGATTTTGTGAATGCTAAGTTTGAGTGAAAAGGATTGTTTGGTAAGCATTCTTGAGTTTTGTTTTTTGATATCCAATATTGATGCTCAAAGGTTTTTTCTAGAATAAATGTTGATGATAGAAATCTTGTTTGATAAGCATTGTTGGAAATATTGAGTGAGCCTTCATGTGTATGGTTAGGGCTTGTAAAAGATCATGAGTATCATTGTTATGTGAAGTTGAGAACTATCTTGAACTAGGGCTTGTGAGAGATCATGAGTATCATTGTTATGTGAGGTTTGTTTAATAATAATTATCAAAAAACCATTCATTAAGTGATTGGTTGAGTGGAGATTGAGCCTAGTTGATTGGAAGTGTTGAAGTGATAGTTCAAGTTCTGTGAAACAAATTGTTCTATATTCTAAATTGATTTGAGAAAGAGGTTGGAAGTGATTGAGTGTTTGTGAGTGTGAAACATATTGAGTCTCTAACAATTCTCTATATGTTTCTGTGGTAAAAATAGAGATTGAAAATGATTGAGCATTGTTGTGAATGTGAAGCATATTGAGTCTAAAAATTTTCTATATGTTTTTGTGAGACTGGACAAGTTCTAGTGAGGACTTGTTGAGAATATTTGAGGCAAGTCTTCATAAAGACTTGTTGAGTAGATTGGATAAGTTCTAGTGAGGACTTGTTGAGCATATTTGAGGTAAGTCTTGGTGAAGACTTGTTGATCAGATTGGATAAGTTCTAGTGAAGACTTGTTGAGAAAAATTGAGGTAAGTCTTTATGAAGACTTTTTGAGTAGATTGAATAAGTTCTTGTAAGGACTTGTTGAGAAGAGTTAAGGCAAGTCTTGGTGAAGACTTGTTGATCAGATTAGACAAGTTCTAGAGAGGACTTGTGGATAGATTAATGTGAGCTTTTATGGAAGATTACAAGGTAGATTTGAGATAAGTCTATGAGAATAATTGAGAGTAGAGTTGATTGATTTATTTGTTCAAACCTTGGGTTAAGTTTTGGGGCAGATCTAGTAGAGTTGATTTGTGATTGAGTCAAGCTTTATGTTAAGGCTTGAGGACAGATTTGAGGATAGATTTTATGTATATTTGAAGACAGGTTTGTGCCAGACCAGAGACAAAGATTGAGCAGATTTGTGCTAGAATGAAGGACTATGTTTAGTGCATATTTGAGGATAAATATTGAGTAGATTTATGTTATATTGAAGGACTATTTTTAGTGAAAATTTAAGGACAAATATTTATTATATTTGTGCTAGACCAAAGTACTGTGTTTAGTGCAAATTTGAAGACATATATTGAGTATATTTGTACTAGACAAAAGGACTGTGTTTAGTGCAAATTTGAGACAGAGCTGAGAGTAAGCTTTAGAGGTGATAGATTATGGAGGATGATAGTATCTAGTGGATAGAGTTCCATTAGCTAGGGCAGTGAAGATAGGTCTTCTGAGTGAGGTTAGGATTCTTTAATGGATAGATATCCATAAGCCAGTGCAGTGGAGGGAGTAGTTCTTCTAGAAGATCACCATCCAGAGCAGAGGAGAAGGATTTATCCCATGGATAGATATCCATGAACTTGATTAAGGTATTGGTGTCTCATTTGGATAAAGGTCCATAAACATTGTAATAGAGAAAGGATTCCCAAGAGATTTGTTGAGAAAATTTTAGTGAAATATTTTCTTCGTGGAGTAGCCCATATTGGGTGAACCACATTAAATTGGTGTCTCTATTATGTGTGGTAATTTTTGCATTGCTTTGATTACTGTTGTTGATATTATTATTGATACATTGCATAATATTGATTGGGAAAGAAAAGTAAAAAATGGTCTTATACTATTCACCCCCCTCTCAGTATAATCTTGTGTTATTCAATTGGTATCAGAGCGGGTTCCTTCAAAAGAGTTTAATAGCTTGAAAAAAACTTACAATAACACAGATGGATTATCAGAGTGGATCCTCAAGAAATTCAGCACCATTGTTCGATGGGAATAATTATATACTATGGAGCACAAGGATGAATTTTTATCTAATGGCACTTGGAAATGAAGTATGGGAATCAGTTGAAAATGGATACACACCATCGACAACTCCACCTACAGATAAATATGGTAAGCATCTAAATCATTACAAATCAAGAGCAATGAATGCAATTGGAAAGGGATTATATGAAACAGATTTTATAAATATTATGCATTGCAAATTAGCAAAGGAAATTTGGGATAAGTTGCAAGGCATATATGAAGAAGATAAAAAGGTCAAAAGGGTAAAATTGCAAAATTTCATGAGAGCATTTGAAGACCTAAAAATGAAGGATGAGAAAAACATTGCAAGATATCTACTTTGTGTGGATGAGGTTGTTAACTCCATGCAAGGAATTGGGCTTGAAGTTACAGAACCTGATGTGTGTGATAAAATTCTAAGGTCACTTCCAAAAAGGTTTAGTGAAAATATTTCAGCAATAGAAGAGTCAAAATATATTGATCTTTTGACAAGGGATGAATTACATGGAATTCTCACAACATTTGAGATAATAACAAAAGAGTAACATATTCCCCATAAGGAAGCAACCTTAAAATTTACTAAGAATACAAAAGGTAAGAAGTCAGATTCGAGCAATGAGTCATCCAGTGATGAAGAAGCAAATTATGGCAGAAGGAACAAGGATCCAAGAAATTTTAAAGGTACAAAATCTATTAGATATTTAAATTGTGGAAAGTATGGTCACTATGCATCTGATTGTCAAGAAGCTAGAAATAGCAATGATGAAGATAATAGGATCATAAGAATAGGGAAACAAAAAAACACAGGTACCAAAATAAAAGTATGGATGGACAAGGCACACAAGGAAAGAAGTTCTTCCAAAGGTAAAATAAGAGTTTCTATGCAGAAAAAGTAAGTACTCAAGTGATAGTGATGATAGTTCCTCAGATAATGATAGAGATGAAGTTATATTTTTGGAAAAAGAAAAATAAGTGGTTAGAAAAAGGGCACCAATGATTCTCAAGTGTTTTATGTGGCAAATTTGGTCATCTTGAAGATAGTTGTACAAGGAATGGATTCATTTTTAGTGATGATGAATATGAAGATACACTTAAAGGACCAGAAGAGAATCTTCTTATGGCATTAGAATAAGAAGAAGGTGATCCTATAGAAGACAAGTCAGAAAATAATGAAGATGTTTTCAAAGGTAAACAAATAGAGGAAGAATTAGAAATAGGAGAAGTTGATCTTGAAGGTGAACTTATTTCTTCCCTTAATGCATTAAAGGAGGTAAGAAATCAAAACTCTAAACTTAAGCTTTTGTTTCAATAATGTGATGAAGAGAAAGGAAAGCCTATAGAGGATATGAATAAGTCAATGGCTAAGACAAGGAGATTCAAAGAGAAGTTAGAAGCTAAGGTTTTAGAGTGTAAAATTTTAGATCATGAGGTGGCTTTACTAAGGAAAGAAGTAAACGAGTCTAAGGATAGGTTACACAAGTTTCGAAGAATATCAAATAATTTGGATAAGATTATCAAGACACAAAAACCTACATCAAGCAAGATAGGTCTTGGTTTTGAACATGTACAAAAGAAACAAGGAGAGGATTCAATATCAAGTTTTGAATAAGAATAAACTTTAGAAGAAGAGAGTGTAATATAGAGTGATACTTCTGAGGATGATTTGGACAACAGAAAGTTCAACAAGGAAAGGAATAATGCACAAAATAGGAACAGATGGAACATGTACCAACATAGGGTAAAAAAACTAAGAGACCAATGAGGTCAAGACAAGGTAGTTTCAATGGAATATATTTCTCATGTCATAGGTTTGGGCACAAAGCTTCTCAGTGTAGGACACATGAAATATAGGAATATGGTATTTTTAGAAATAGGTAGCTTTTTCAAGGGTATTTCTACTCTTGTAATTAGTTTGGGCACAAGGCAGTTGTAGGGTTCATGACAGGAATGGATATGGCTTCACTAAGAGAAATCCCAAGATATTTGCACCTTTAAGGAATAACAACATTAAGTTTTATAAGTTCAATAATGATGGGCACATAGCAAAGTGGTGTAGAGAAAAAATTCCAGAGACAAGCAGGAACAAGAATAGTCAGAGGAATCAAAAGAATCAGTTGAGAAAGAAAGTGGAAAAAGGTAAAGATTAGTGTATGCTGGGAGTAGAAATACTCTCACCCTAGAATTAATCACCTCAAGATGAGGTGGGGGAGGGGCTAAGCTAAGAATCTCATTCTTAGCCCCGAGTCCCAAAGGTGAACTTTTGCCATTGATGACAAAGGGGGAGAATTTTAGTTAGGGGGAGAGCATTCAGTTAGGGGGAGCAGTTTCTCAAGGAAAGCAACTTTTAAAAAAGAAAAAGGAATAGTAAAAATTAAGTGGTTGCCATAAATGACAAAGGGGGATATTTTTAAAAATTTTGAGTAGTTTTGTTGTCATTGATGTCAAAGGAATATTGGCTTAATGTCATTGTTATTAAGGTCATCAAGTGGTTTTTCCAAAATCAAGAACGTCTTTTAAAAGGATAGGATATAATATTTATTTTTAATATTATATGCCTAAAAAGGGCCCAAAGGTTGAAAACCCGGTAAAGGAGAAGAAAGGCTGAATTAAATAAAAAAAATTATTATTATAATATTTCAGGACAAATGACAAGGTGAAGAGAAATGAATTCCAAATTAAAAATACCCATGAGAAATTTTCAAAGGTTCAACTTAAATTAAAATATTCTAATCTTTGATTAAGATTTTAATTTAAATTAATAAATAAGACAAAGGTCTTAATTTTTAAATAAATTAAATTCAAATTTTTAAATTCGAAAAAAGGGTCAACGTGAGAAAGCAAAAGGTGATTAAGTATTATATAGAAAATGTTTTCTATTTTCTAAGTTCCATCACACCTTCGAATGCGAATATCGAGCATTGTGTTAGAGAAGAGGACAATTCGAATTTCAAAGTGCTTGGAGGGAAATCCAAAAAAATCTTGCATGGTGGTTTGACTTCCCACCAATGGCAGTAGCACAAACAATAGTTGGAAATGCATTAGATTTTACATGGAGGAGATCACGGTTCAATCCACACGATCAACATTTTGGAGGAAGAGTCATCGTTCATTTTTCTTGGCATTTCATGAGGTGGTAGGATTAAGTTGTATAGTGTGCACATTGTTGGACATTTTGAGTTCCTAAGCTAAGAGTTGTCATTGATGTCAAAAGGATCTATGTAAGCTAACACTATGTTTGTGTAGAAGCAAAGGTTTTTGATCAAAGGTTCAAGAAGGGATGCATGGCATTTGGTTCCAAAAAGGAGCTTCAAGGGAAGCTTAGCAAAAGGTTTTTATTTAAAACCATGGATGGCAGATTTGAAATGGGTTTTTCTTAAAACCCAAGTTGGCTTTTCGTTTCATCGAAAAAGGTGCCCCGATGATGGAGATATTTAATTTTAAATATTTAGTTTAAATTTTAATTTATTTAAAATTTAAATTTAAATTTTAAAATTAAATTAAAAGAATATTCGTCGACGTCATAAAGGAAGGTTCAAAAGCGTCGACGTTTCCAAGCTAAGGGAAGGCATATATATATGCCATTAAATTTTTTGAAATAAATCATCCTTGCTCGATTGAGATTTACGATTTGCTTTTGCGAAGGAAGAGCTCGTGTTATTTTCGTTTTGTGAAGCAACGAATATTGAAAGTGAACCGCATCCATTTTCCAAAGCGTGTTGGGCAGTGTGGCCTAGTGGCAGCTTGGTTTGTGCAAAGGTGTTGGTGGCAGGAAGGTTAAGCGTTCGATTCCTGCAAGCATCATTTTGGCTTTGTTGAGGCGCTCAAGGCACATTTCTTTTTTGCTTGGTGGAAGGAGTGAAGAACAAGAAGTGAGTGGCGCTTCTTTCTTCACAATGAGCCCATAGCTCATGCGATAGCTTGGCCATGGCTAGGGCATTCACGTTGGACAGGACGGGGGTTCGATTCCCCTCGAGGTAGGTATTGAGGTTTTTATTAATTTTGTTATTGCCTAAGGTGGAGTGATAAGGGGTAAAGGTGATTTGATAGTTGATGTATTGAATAACCTTAGGAATAAGGTTATAGTGGTTGTTTGAGTTGTGGAGTTAAATTTTTAATTGTGATTTTTGAAATTATTTAGGAGTAATAAGGGTTTTTGATAAAGTTCTTTTAGTGAAAGTTATTTTTGAAGTAAGGGTTTTCTTTAAAAATAACTTTGGTGGATGTTAAAATAAAGTAGGAGTAATAAGGTGTTATTTGGAAATTATTTTATTGTTGTGTTATTACTCAAGATCTCTAACCCTTGTTGAGATTGGAAAAAGGAAAAGTGTTGAGTGTGGCAGATTTAGTGGACAACTCATAAGGCATCAAAAAGGTATGAGTAACATTCTCCATTGATTTTATTTGGGTGGTTGATTTCTGAAATATCATTGGAGTGAAAAGGATTGATTGTGGTTTCCTATTCGAAAATGGTTTGTTTAATGCTTCAAGGTTTTTGGTTTGAAAGTTGTGATTAAAACCTTGTTTTATAAGCATTGTTGTTGAAGTGAGTTGTTGTGCAAAGAACTTGAACTTGAGCTGAAAAGAACATGAGTATCATTGTTATGTAAGAGTTGTTGTTGAGTATTGTTGAAGACATTTTGAGTTGGTTGATTCATGCTTGGACTAGGGTTTGTGAGAAAGAGTTGTTCCTTGTGGTGATTGGTTGAGTAGAGTTGTTTGAGCCTAGTCAAGTGATTGTGTGAAGTGGTTGTTCAAGTTCCATAAAACAAACTATTCTATATTCTGATTTGAGTTGAGATTGATTTAATTTTGAGTTGAGATTGGGATTTGAGTATAGAACATATTGAGTCTCTAACAATTCTCTTTATGCTTCTATGAGATTGAGTTGAGATTTTGTTGAGCTGATTTGAGGTAAGTCTTTGAGAAGGCTTGTGGACTGATTTTGAGTAAGCTTTTGTGAAAGCTTGCTATGCATATTTGAGCAAGTCCTAGAGAGGACTTGTTGAGAGATTTGAGCAGGTTTTGAGTGAGCCTATTGAGAGATTTGAGCAGGTTCTTAGTGAGCCTATTGAGAATATTTGAGCAGGTTGAGTGAGCCTATTGAGCAGATTTGAAGAGGTTCTGAGTGAACCTATTGATAGAGATTTGGAGGTGATAGAGTATAGAGGATAGAGTCTCAGTGGATAGAGATCCAATAGCCAGGACAATTGAAGATAGATCTGAGTGAGGAGTCTTCAAGTGGAGAGAGATCCACAAGTCAGTGCAGTAGAGAGATAGAGTCTTCTAGAAGATCACTAGCCAGAGTAGAAGGGGAAAGAGTTCTCCTATGGAAGAGATCCATGAACTTGAGATTTAGGGGATCAACATCTCCTTTGGACAGAGGTCCATAAACATTGTAATTGGGAAGGATTCCCAAGAGATTATTTGAGAAATATTTAGAAGAAATATTTTCTGTGGAGGTAGCCCACATTGGGTGAACCACGTTAAAAATGATGTCTCTCATGTGTGTGATGCTTTGTGTGATGTTTATTGCTTTATTAATGTTGATGCTACTATTTGGGGAAAAGTTTTATATTATACTGTTCACCCCCCTCTCAGTATAAGCACATGTTCTTCAATTGGTATCAGAGCTGGTCTCTCCGTGAAGAGTCTAACAACTCAGAAGAAGATCCTTCGGTAGCACACATGACCTCAGAAAGTGAAGAAGAAAGTGGGTTTGATATAAAAGAAGAATTCTTTGCTGCTCTCAGAAAACTGGAAAGACTTAGAGAGAAAAATTCAAACTTGAAGGAACAAATTCAGGAAGATGAAGAAGCAAGAGTGGAACTTATACAGAACCTTACAAAATTCAAGATTAAGGTAGAAGAAGGAAAGAAGATTGAGCAAGATATGACAGATCTATTGAGAGCCAAGGAAACAGAATGTGGAATATTGGAAGCAGAAATTGTTCTCCTAAGAAATAAACTGGAAGGGATCAAGATACTACAAAATACAGAATATGTGAAACAAAAAGAGGAATCAAGCTTCCAAAAGGCAGAAACTTCAAACAAAGAAAAGCAAGCAAAGGACATCAGAAAGGAAGAGAGCAAAGAGGAACCCTGGATAAGAGTTAATTACAAGAAGAGGATGACTTCTCCACAATATCCAAGATCTCCAAACAGGTTACATAATCTCTTTCATGGTCATTGTTTTTCTTGCAATAAATATGGTCATATAGTTGCACACTGTACTCATCATGCAAGATACAATAGAGATTTCAATTCCTTTGCACCTCTCATGGATAATGATGTTATATGTTACAAATGCAATAATTTTGGGCACAAGGCTAGATGGTGTAAAATGATATTTCCTGAGTTTAGAAAAATAATTCCAACAACTAGGAAGGATGAAAGAAAGAATGATAGGGCCAGATCTATGTTAGTTCAAACAACCCTGCATGCTCAAAATAAATAAGAACAATGGTATCTGGATAGTGGTTGCTCTAGTCACATGATAGGAGACAAAGACAAATTCATTGTTCTAAAGGAAACAAATAGAGGATCTGTAAGTTTTGGTGATAATGGATCAGCTAGGATTGTTGGGAGAGGTACTCTAAGTCTAGACAATGGAAAAACAAAAATAGAGAATGTTTTGTATGTCAAAGGGTTAAAGCACAATATTATGAGTATAATTCAACTTTGTGATCAAGGATATATGGTTACCTTCCATCCAGATAGATGTGAGATAAGGAAAACTAAAACAGGAAGAATTATTGCAAATGCAAGAAGGACTCCAAACAACTTATACATGCTCAATGAGATCAAAGGAGAAAAGTGTTTTCTATCACAAGAAGATGAGAGCTGGTTATGGCATAGAATATTAGGTCATTTGAATTTTGACAACATAGTCAGCATAAGCAAAAAATAGGCAGTCAGAGATTTACCCAAAATAAGGAGACCTCAAAACACAATTTGTGCACCTTGTCAACATGGAAAGCAAACTAGGACAACTTACAAACCAAAAGGCTATATGTCTTCTGAGCCTTTAAGTTTAATACATATTGATTTGTGTGGTCCTACCAGAACACAAAGTATTCAGGGTGAGAGTTACTTCATGTTGTTTGTAGATGATTATTCCAGAATGGTTTGGGTAACTTTCCTAAAAGAGAAGTCAGAAGCCTTCAAAAAATTCAAAGCATTCAAGGAATTGGTTGAAAATGAAACAGGCAAAAGGATTAAGTGTCTAAGATCTGATAGAGGAGGAGAGTTTACTTCAGATGAGTTTGTAGAATTTTGTGAACAACATGGAATCAAGAGAGAGTACTCAGCAACAAGAACTCCCCAACAAAATGGAGTAGTTGAAAGGAAGAACATGACTGTTGAAAACATGGCTAGAGCTATGTTAAATGAATCTAAGTTGTCAGATGGTTTTTGGAAAGAAGAAGTATCCACAGCTGTGTACATAATTACTAGGGCTCAATTAAGGGTAAATCATCACAAGACTCCTTATGAGCTTTGGAAAGGAAGACCTGCTACTGTAAAATATTTCAAGATTTTTGGAAGCAAATGTTACATAATACGGGAAGATCAAAATTTGGGTAAATTTGATCCAAGGTGTGATGAGGGAATTTTTCTTGGATACTCCACTAAAAGCAAAGCTTACAGATGTTACAACAAAATAACACGCACTATGGTGGAAAGTATGAATGTGACAATTGATGAAAAGATAGATTCCAGAGAGCCAATTCAGCAAACAATATACCAAGAAGATGGATGTTGTCAAGAAGATTTTTGTGAAGAATCAGAGAATGATGAAGAAGAAACACAAAGGCTTCTTCCTAAAACTCCTTCCAGATATGTACAGAAACATCACCCAAAATATCAGATCATTGGGAATCCAGATGAAAGACAGACAAGGAGAAGAATAATAAAACCATCTCAACAAGCAAATTTTTCTTTACTATCTAAGATTGAGCCAAAAGATTTTTCTCAGGCTTGTGAAGATGAATTTTGGGTTAAAGCAATGAATGAGGAATTAGATCATATTGAGAAGAGCAAAACTTGGGAACTTGTTCCACGACCAAAGGACAAAAATGTGATTGGCACAAAATGGGTCTTCAAAAATAAGTTGAATGAAGATGGACAAGTTGTCATAAATAAAGCAAGGTTAGTTTGCAAAGGTTATGCACAAGTAGAAGGAATTGATTTTGATGAAACCTTTGCTCTAGTTGCATGACTTGAAGCTATAAGGATGTTTTTAGATTTTTCAAGTTTCAAGAATTTCAAAGTATATCAAATGGATGTTAAGTCAGCTTTTCTAAATGGGATTCTAGAAGAAGAGGTCTACATTGAACAACCAGAGGGATTTATACTATCAGATACTCCAGATCAGGTATGCAGATTGAAAAAGGTATTGTATGGCTTAAAGCAGGCTCCCAGAGCATGGTATTCAATATTGGATAGGTATCTATAGGAACAAGGATTCAGGAAAGGAATAGCAGATAGTAATTTGTATATCAAAAATGAAGGAAATGATCTTCTGATAGTGGTTGTTTATGTTGATGACATAATTTTTGGGGGAAATAATGACAAGATGTGCAAAGAGTTTGCTAAGAATATGCAGAGTGAATTTGAGATGTCTATGCTTGGTGAATTATCCTTCTTTCTTGGTCTTCAGATTTCACAATCAAAAAAGGGAGTGTTTCTTTCTCAAGCCAAATACATCAAGGAGATGTTAAAGAAATTCAGATTAGAAGATTGCAAACTAGTAAGTACTCCTATGGTCATAGGGTGCAAGTTAAGTAAGGATGATGAATCTCTAGAGGTAGATCAGAGACTATACAGATCCATGATTGGCAGCTTATTGTATGTCACAGCTACAAGACCAGACATAGTACAGTCAGTAGGATTAGTGGCAAGATTTCAAGCAACACCTAAGGAAACACATGTGGCAATAGTAAAAAGAATTTTTAGGTATCTAAAAGGGACTATGGATTTTGGACTTTGGTATCCTAAAAGTGATAGTTTCACACTTACAACATATACAGATGCATATTGGGCCGACAACATTGATGATAGAAAAAGCACAAGTGGAGGAGCTTTCTTTCTTGGAGAAAGACTAGTCTCCTGGTTAAGTAAGAAGCAGGTTTCAATATCTCTATCTACAACAGAGGTAGAATATATTGTAGCAGTAGCCAGTTGTACACAGGTGTTATGGATGAAGAGGACTTTAGAAGACTTCAGGATAAAGCATGATCAGCCTATTCCTATACTATGTGATAATACCAGTGCCATATGTATCTCAAAAAATCTGGTAATGCACTCCAGGACGAAGCACATTCCAATTAAGTATCATTTTTTGAGAGAACAAGTGTCAGATAAATAGGTCAGATTAGAGTATGTCACTACAAAGGAACAGATAGCAGATATTTTCACTAAGCCACTCTCAAAAGATACTTTTGAGTATCTTCAAGGAAAGTTGGGAGTGATACTCCCACCCCATAATTAACCATCTCATGTGGAGGTGGGGGAGGGGCTAAGCTAAGAGGCTCATTCTTAGCCCCGAGCCCCAAAGGTGACCCTTTGCCATTGATGACAAAGGGGGAGAGATTTGTGTATATTGAGGAGAGTTTTTGATATGGGGAGAGATTTGATATTTGAGAGAGCTTTGAGCTAGGGGGAGCAAAGTCCCAGGGGAGCAGAAAAGAAGGTCAAATTTCAGTAAAAGGATATGGGTTGCCATCAATGACAAAGGGGGAGATTGTTGGACATTTTGAGTTCCTAAGCTAAAAGTTGTCATTGATGTCAAAAGGATCTATGTAAGCTAACACTATGTTTGTGTAGAAGCAAAGGTTTTTGATCAAAGGTTCAAGAAGGGATGCATGGCATTTGGTTCTAAAAAGGAGCTTCAAGGGAAGCTTAGCAAAAGGTTTTTATTTAAAACCATGGATGGCAGATTTGAAATGGGTTTTTCTTAAAACCCAAGTTGGCTTTTTGTTTCATCGAAAAATGTGCCCCGGTGATGGAGATATTTAATTTTAAATATTTAGTTTAAATTTTAATTTATTTAAAATTTAAATTTAAATTTTAAAATTAAATTAAAATAATATTTATCGACGTCATAAAGGAAGGTTCAAAAGTATCGATGTTTCCAAGCTAAGGGAAGGCATATATATATGCCATTAAATTTTTTGAATTAAATTATCCTTGCTCGATTGAGATTAATGATTTGCTTTTGTGAAGGTAGAGCTCATGTTATTTTCATTTTGTGAAGCAATGAATAATTGAAATCAAACCGCATCCATTTTCCAAAGCGTGTTGGGCAGTGTGGCCTAGTGGCAACTTGGTTTGTGCAAAGGTGTTGGTGGCAGGAAGGTTATGTGTTCGATTTTTGCAAGTGTCGTTTTGGATTTGTTGAGGTGCTCAAGGCGCATTTCTTTTTTGCTTGGCAGGAGTGAAGAACAAGAAGTGAGTGGCACTTCTTTCTTCACAACGAGCCCGTAGCTTGTGTGATATCTTGGTTGTGGTTAGGGCATTTGCATTTACCCTCGAGGCAAGTATTGAGGTTTTTATTAATTTTTTTATTGCCTAAGGTGGAGTGATAAGGGTTAAAGGTGATTTGATAGTTGATGTATTGAATAACCTTAGGAATAAGGTTATAGTGGTTGTTTGAGTTGTGGAGTTAAATTTTTAATTGTGATTTTTTGAGAGATTATTTAGGAGTAATAAGGGTTTTTGATAAAGTTATTTTAGTGAAAGTTATTATTTGAGTAAGGGTTTTCTTTAAAAAGGACTTTGGTGGATGTGAATATAATGAGTAGGAGTAATAAGGTGTTATTTGGACATTATACTTTATTGTTGTGTTATTATTCGAAGATCTCTAACCCTTGTTGAGATTGGAAAAAGGAAAAGTGTTGAGTGTGGCAGATTTAGTGGACAACTCATAAGGCATCAAAAAGGTATGAGTAACATTCTCCATTGATTTTATTTGGGTGGTTGATTTCTGAAATATCATTGGAGTGAAAAGGATTGATTGTGGTTTCCTATTCAAAAATGGTTGGTTTAATGCTTCAAGGTTTCTGGTTTGAGAGTTGTGATTAAAACCTTGTTTTATAAGCATTGTTGTTGGAGTGAGTTGTTGTGCAAAGAACTTGAACTTGAGCTGAAAAGAACATGAGTATCATTGTTATGTGAAGAGTTGTTGTTGAGTATTGTTGAAGATATTTTGAGTTGGTTGATTCATGCTTGGACTAGGGTTTGTGAGAAAGAGTTGTTCCTTGTGGTGATTGGTTGAGTAGAGTTGTTTGAGCCTAGTCAAGTGATTGTGTGAAGTGGTTGTTCAAGTTCCATAAAACAAACTATTCTATATTATGATTTGAGTTGAGATTGATTTGAGTTGAGATTGGGATTTGAGTATAGAACATATTGAGTCTCTAAAAATTCTCTTTATGCTTCTATGAGATTGAGTTGAGATTTTGTTGAGCTGATTTGAGGTAAGTCTTTGAGAAGGCTTGTGGACTGATTTTGAGTAAGCTTTTGTGAAAGCTTGCTATGCATATTTGAGCAAGTCCTAGAGAGGACTTATTGAGTATATTTGAGCAGGTTCTGAGTGAGCCTATTGAGCATATTTGAGCAGGTTCTGAGTGAGCCTATTGAGCAGATTTGAGCAGGTTTTATGAGTGAAGAGGTTCTGAGTGAACCTATTGATAGAGCTTTGGAGGTGACAGAGTATAGAGGACAGAGTCTCAGTGGATAGAGATCCAACAACCAGGACAATTGAAGATAGATCTGAGTGAGGAGTCTTCAAGTGGAGAGAGATCCACAAGTCAGTGCAGCAGAGAGACAGAGTCTTCTAGAAGATCACTAGCCAGAGCAGAAGGGGAAAGAGTTCTCCTATGGAAGAGATCCACGAACTTGAGATTTAGGGGATCAACATCTCCTTTGGATAGAGGTCCATAAACATTGTAATTGGGAAGGATTCCCAAGAGATTATTTGAGAAATATTTAGAAGAAATATTTTCTGTGGAGGTAGCCCACATTGGGTGAACCACGTTAAAAATGATGTCTCTCATGTGTGTGATGCTTTGTGTGATGTTTACTGCTTTATTAATGTTGATGCTACTATTTGGGGAAAAGTTTTATATTATACTGTTCACCCCCCTCTCAGTATAAGCACATGTTCTTCACACATTAAGTTTCATGCGCAGCCCACTTGATGGCCTAGCTTGGAGCTAAGGTGTTGGGAGAGCATAAGTCACATGGTCGAATCTTCCAAAGATATTTTGTGGGTAGAACAAACAAAAGGTATGCCATTTGATTTTTGGTGTTGAAAATTAAATGTTTTGAGATTATCATGGATGTTAAGTGCTTAGGGGAGTTATAAGGTAAAGAAAAATTAAAATATTTTTATTTTGATTTTTGGGTGATTGAAATTTATAAAGTTTGGAGATTATAAGGTGTATAAGGGTTTTGTTATGCATGTTGTTTTTAATGAATTGTTGAGTTGAATATTGTGAGTTTGGAGATTATAAGGTGTGCATGGAAAATTGTTAAGTGTTGTGTTATGGTGAAATTATTGAATTGAATATTGTGAGTTTGGATATTATAAGGTGTACAAAAGGATTTGTTATTTTATATGAAAAATAATATTTGAGAAAATTATTTTGTGGAGATATTGAGAGAGGTTGTGGTAACCTAACCCTAGTTTTGGTAAAGAAAAATTTGACTATGGTTAAGATAGGTTTTGAAGACATCTCCATAAAAATAAAAGGTATGGGTAAATCTTCCTTGTGAGAAAAATATTTTTAGATTTTTTTATGTGAATGCTAAGTTGGAGTGAAAAGGATTGTTTGGTAAGCATTGTTGAGTTTTATTTTGTGATATCCAATATTGATGCTTAAAGGTTTTTTTTTGGAATAAAGGTTGATGATAGAAACCTTGTTTGATAAGCATTGTTGGAAATATTGAGTGAGCCTTCATGTGTATGGTTAGGGCTTGTGAAAGATCATGAGTATCATTGTTATGTGAAGTTGAGAACTATCTTGAACTAGGGCTTGTGAGAGATCATGAGTATCATTGTTATGTGAGGTTTGTTTGATAAGCATTATTGAAAAAGCTTTCATGAAGTGATTGGTTGAGTGGAGTTGATTGAGCCTAGTTGATTGGAAGTGTTGAAGTGATAGTTCAATTTTTGTGAAACAAATTGTTCTATATTCTAAATTTATTTGAAAAAAAGGTTGGAAGTGATTGAGTGTTTGTGAGTGTGAAACATATTGAGTCTCTAAAAATTCTCTATATGTTTCTATGGTAAAAATAGAGATTGAAAGTGATTGAGCATTGTTGTGAATGTAAAGCATATTGAGTCTCTAAAAATTCTCTGTAAGTTTTTATGAGATTGGACAAGTTCTAGTGAGGACTTGTTGAGAAGATTTGAGGCAAGTCTTGGTAAAGACTTGTTAAGCAGAATGGACAAGTTCTAGTGAGGACTTATTGAGCAGATCTAATGTAAGTCTTGGTGAAGACTTGTTGAGAAAATTGGACAAGTTCTAGTGAGGACTTGTTGAGCATATTTAAGGTAAGTATTTGTGAAGACTTTTTGAGAAGATTGGACAAGTTCTAGTAAGAACTTGTTGAGAAGAGTTGAGGTAAGTCTTGGTGAAGACATGTTGAGCAGATTGGAAAAGTTCTAAAGAGGACTTGTGGATAGATAATTATGAGCTTTTTTGGAAGCTTACAAGGTATATTTGAGTAAGTATTTGAAAAGACTTGAGAGCAGAGTTGATTGATTGATTTTTTCAAACCTTGGGTTAAGGTTTGGGGTAAATATAGCAGATTTGATTTGTGATTGAGTCAAACTTTGTGTTAAGGCTTGAGGATAGATTTGAGGATAGATTTTGGTACATATTTGAGGATATGTTTGTGCCAGAACATAGATAGATATTGAGCATATTTGTGCTAGATCGAAGGACTATGTTTAGTGCAAATTTGAGGATAGAGATTGAGTAGATTTGTGCTAGATAGAAGGAATGTGTTTAGTGCATATTTGAGGGTAGATATTGATTAGGTTTGTGCTATACCTAATGACTATGTTTAGTACATATTTGAAGACAAATATTGAGTAGATTTATGCTAGACTGAAGGACTATGTTTAGTGCAAATTTAAGACAATGCTTATAGCAATATTTGGAGGTGACAGAGTATAGCAAATTATAGCCTCTAGTGGATAGAGGTCCATTAGCTAGGGCAGTGAAGATAGGTCTTTTGAGTGAGTGCAAGAGTCTTCAGTGGATAGATATCCATAAGCCAGTGCAATGGAGGTAGTACTTCTTCTAGAAGATCAACAACCAGAACAGAGGAGGAGTTCTCTTATGGATAGAGATCCATGAAATTTATTAGGGGATTGGTGTCTCCTTTGGATAGAGGTCCATAAACATTATAATAGGGAAAGGATTCCCAAGAGATTTATTGAGAAAATTTTAGTGAAATATTTTCTCCATGGAGTAGCCTACATTGGGTGAACCACATGAAATTGGTGTCTCTATTGTGTGTGGTGATTTGTTCATTGTTTTGATTACTGCTATTAATATTTTTATTAATACATTGCATAATATTGATTGGGAAAGAAAAGTATAAAGTGGTCTTATACTATTCACCCCCCTCTCAATATAAGCTTGTGTTCTTCAATTTAAAATTTCACGTTGCCCTTTTGAACTCTAATGATAAAGCAGAAATTTTACCTTATGACTCGCTAAGGATATAAAATGGAGCACATACCTTAGACCTTAGAAAATTTTAATTTAAAAATTTTCCCTCACTGTCGCAACCACCACAAATTGAACCTGCCACCTCTTGTTGGCTTGCATCCTAGCTCAATGCTAGATTACCGTGTGGGCTAGCTACCCAGAAAACAACCAAGATGCATGAATAATGCTTTCAAATCTACCTCTGATTTTATATCCATCTCAGCAAAAATATTCACCAAAAATAACACTATCATGCCTTGAACCCATGACCTCTTCTCTACTAGCAACTTAGCATAGGGACTCCCTACCATCTGGGCTAGCGACCCAGATGAAACTTCCACCATGTACACTCCCTTTTGAATTATGAATTCATCCTTTAAAAATGTGCACCTTTATCCTTTCTCTCCTCTCTGCCTCCACGAATGAAATATGATCAGAATATTTTGAATTGCGCTTGCACTCAACCTTAGCCTTCAAAAATAAATTATGCTCCTTGTATACATGTTTCTTTCCCTTCAAATTTTTTGATGTCGGCACTTAGAAATGTGAAATAATAATATATCATTTTGAACCTTTGCTACCCAAACTTTTAAATATTTTATCTAAATATAATAATTTAAATCTTAAAAGATTTAAATATTATAATTTAAAATTTTAACCTTTGGGCCTTTGCAAATTAAACTTTTTTCTAACTAAATGAAGTCTTGTCTTTTTATTGCAAATACAACCATGGAGAATATTTTTCAACCAATTAAAACCTTATATTTTTCTTTCAAACACACCCATGGATAATGCTTTTGCCTTGACAATTATTGTGCTTTTGACATCAAAATTTTCTACCTTATGTACCCTTTGAATATATGTGCCTTGCACTTTAATATTTCAATATTGAAGATAATTCTCAACCATTTCACTTTTGACATCAATGAAAACCAATGTACTTAATATTTCCAATAATCTCCCCCTTTGTCATTGATGGCAACCCTTCTAAAAAATTTCTTTTTGCTACCACTGGTTTCCAAATTTGCTTCCCATGAGAAGTTGCTCCCCCTTACTTATTTCTCTCTCCCTTACTCAAACTCTCCCCCTTTGACATCAATGGCAAAGGGATCCTTTGGGGCTAAAAATAAGACTCTTAGCTCAGTCCCCTCACCACATCCTCTCCTTTAGGGGATCAATTTTGGGATGGGAGTAAGACAACTCCAAAATTACAATGCTCTTCTCCTTTCTCAACTTTCTTCCACATTTTTATAGTCATACCTCTTTGAACCTTTTGGTCATTTCTATCCTTTCTTGTCTTTGAAAGTTTTGTAAACTCTATTTTACACCTCTTTGATTTATGCTCAAAATTATTGCAATTGTAACACCTAATGTTGTAGTTTTTGAATGGTGTAAATGACCTAATTTTTTTGGTGAAGCCATAATAATTTCTATCATGAATCCTGCAATGTATAGCTTTGTGACCAAAACAATTACATGAGAAATAATGCCCTTGGAAGAAAGATTCATATTGTATTGAAAAATCGGATCTCTTGGTCCTTCTTTGCCTTCTCTATGATGATCCTTGTTTCTTGTTTGTGCATTGTTTTCTTTCTCAATGATGCTTCCACTCCTCAACTTATCAACATAAGTCTTAGGTTCTTCTTCAATATCTTCCTCTAAAACTGCCTTTTCTTTTGAGCTTGAATCATATTTTTTTACCTCTTTAACTTCTTCATAGCCTAGTCCTACTTTGATAAATGAAGATATTTATGCTTTGATAATGTTATCCAAAGATTTTGAACTTTTCCTAAACTTGTGCAACTTATCCTTAGAATATTTCACTTCCATACTTAAAGAGACCACTTCATGTTTTAATCTTTTACATTCTAACTCTTTTGCCTCTAACTTTTCAACCATAACTTTTTCAAATCTCCTTGCCTTAACTTTTAAGTTTTTGAGATCTTGTAGAATCTTTTCCTTTATTTCCTCATCTTATTGAACTTGAGCCTTCAGTCTTGAGTTCTTCTTTCTAACTCTTTTCAACTCTCTAAGAGAAACAATAATTTCCTCTTCTATGTCAAATATGGCTTCTTCTTTTTCTGAACCTTCCTCTAGGTCTTCAATTATAGGAGCATCTTCTTTTTCTTTTACTTGGTCAGAAAAATCTTCTACTTGATCTTCAATAGGAGTGTCCTCTTCCTCTTCTATTGCAAAAAATAGAATCTCTTATTTTTCACTATTTGAGAAACTTTCATCACTGTCACTTGAAGCATTGCTTGCTTATTCAACATAGAAACTCTTCTTGTGCCTTTGAAAAATCTTATTTTCATGCTTTCCTTGATCATACCTATTTTTCTTTTTATACCTAAATTTTATGTTGTAATCACAGTGACACTGAGAGGGGGGTGAATCAGTGTGGTCTTTTAAATTTTGAATATATAGCTTTAAATCCAGCAACAGTTTAAAAATAATAAAAGATATATCAAATACAGCAAGAGAGCATGACACACAACACAGTAATTTAACGAGGTTCACCAATGTGGCTACTCCTCAAAATGACTGCTTGGACTACCATCCAAATCCAGCCAATGCAAAGCTACAACTTTACAATATCTTTTACCAGCACCAACTGGAAGGAGCACCAACCCCTTAGATTTTTCTGTACCAAATAGAATGGAGCACCAACTCCTGATTTACCAGCACCTACTGGAAAGAAGCACCAACCCCTTATGCCAAGCTGCAACTTGGAAATCAATAAAGATAATGAAAATTACAGAATAATACTTTCACCTTATTTCTCATAGTCTATAGTTCCTATGCATTCTGCTACTTCTGTGCAAACGCTTCGCACTATCCGACTGCTTCTATGAATTTCTTCGCACTCTCTGCTACAACCAGATGATCGATCACTTTTGCTATCTACGCACTATCACTTCGCACTTAGAACTCAACCTCTGCACCCCGCGCTCTTAATTCATGCAATCACGATACGCACACTTCGCTTCGACTCAAATGAACTACGACTTTGCACTCAGCTCGAATCGATATGACTCAACATCTGCACCCCGTGCACTTCATTCGCACAAGTTCGATACGACTCGCTCTCTGCTCGACGTGGACTTCACTTGCGCAAACACTATACTCGCATTCACACATTATCTTCACACTCGTATCTTTTCAAACTCGAAGTAGCCCTCCTTTTATAGATGAAATTTTAGGAACAAACCCTAAAGAACGTCGGTCGAGAAACCCTAAATTTAGTCGTGTCGCAAACCCTAGAAGGTCGGCTTCAAAACCCTAATAAATGTCGGCTCAAAAACCCTAATGAATGTCGGCCCAGATTTAACTCTGTCGGCTTCAACCGTTTCTCTGGTTCTGTAGCTTTCCTCGCGAAACTCCAACATGTCGCGATATCGCGACACCTTTTACATCCGTACGCCTTCTTGTCCTTGCTATCACGAAATCGTGACACTTTTGGCCTTTGTTAGCTTTGCCACCTTTCTTGTCGCAAAATCGTGACACTTCTATCTTTCGTTGACGTCATTCTCACTCTTGTCACGAAATCGTGACCCTTTTTGCTTCTAGGCCTTCTTCTCCATTTTTGTCATGAAATCGCGACATTTCTGGCGTCGTACAGTCTCTCTCCTCCTAGAGTCGCGAAACCGTGACATGTCACGAAAATGTGACATCTTCGTCCTGCTAGCTACTTCACTGCTGCCTGTCGCGAAATCGTGACACTTTTTCCATCCGTACATTTTCCTTTCATCCTGTCATGAAATCGTGACGCTTTCAGCTTCTGACGGCTTTTCTTGCAACCTGTCGTGAAATCGTGACACTTTTGGCTTTCGTACGCTTTTCTTCTCAGCTACCAGCGAAAACGAAACATGTCACGAAATCGTGACACTTTCACTGCCTTGGCTTCTTTTCTGACTTTCGCCCGTGAAAACATAACATGTCGCGAAATCGTGACATACTCGCCTTCGTACATTCTCTCTCCTCTTCGGGTCGCGAAAACCCGACATGTCACGAAATCGCGACACTTTTCTTCCTTGGAGCTTTTTCTCCGAACATGTCGCGAAATCGCGACAGTTTTCTGCCTTAGCGCTTTTCTTTCGAACATGTCACGAAATCGCGACAGTTTTTTGCCTTAGCGCTTTTCTGCCGAACATGTCACGAAATCGTGACAATTTTCCTTGCGTCTTCTCTCTCCTCGGCCATGTCGCGAAATCGTGACAATTTTCTTTGCACTTCTCTCTCCTCGTCCATGTCGCGAAATCATGACAATTTTCTTTGCGCCTTCTCTCTCCTCCGACATGTCACGAAATCGCGACAGAAAACATGTCGCGATATCGCGACAGTTTTCTTACTTGTCTTTTTCTTTGATTTTTTGCAAAAAGGCAACTATGGTCTTCTGGGAAACTCACTGTCCATGTTCTGAATAACCTTTGAACTTCTGTCCTCTACATCTGAATGACTTCTAACTATCTGTCCACTGCATCATTAGATCTAACCGCCTGTGTTGACAACAATGACAAAACTCTTGCAACACCTTGCTCAACAATCTCCCCCTTTGGAATTGTTGGCAACACTCGTGTAAATTCTCGGAACTCTTCTCCCCCTTTGTCAATAATACCAAAGGGCTACTGCAGACTCCCCCTGAGTCCATACATACAATTCTCAGGCACAATTTGTTGCACTTAGCACAAATTATGATCATGAGCAAAGGAATAGGCAAATATTCAAATGCTCCCCCTGAGAAAGTGATCCCTGTAGCTAGTCACTTCTTGGGAAGTGTGACTACTCCTAATTTGCTTCGAAGGTACTCAAACACTTCCTTGGGCAATGGTTTTGTAAAAATATCTGCTACTTGTTCCGTGGTTGGGACAAAATCCAATTTAACTTCTCCTTCTGCAACGTTCTCCTTCAAGAAATGATACCGTATAGCAAAGTGTTTTGTCCGTGAGTGCATTACTTGGATTCTTGGAGATGTTAATTGCACTTGGTGTTATCACACTTAACTGATATTGGTTCACTAAAATTAATACCAAGATCTTTCAAAGTTTGTTTCATCCACAAAACTTGTGTACAGCAAGTTGTTGCTGCAATATATTCTGCCTCAGCTGTTGATAAAGACACTGACTCTTGTTTCTTGCTGTGCCAAGCAACCAACCTGTCACCAAGATAAAAAGCACCTCCACTTGTACTCTTCCTATCATCAACACAACCTGCCCAATCTGCATCTGAATATGATATAAGAGTGAAGTCTTTGCCTTTTGGATACCACAACCCATACTCCATGGTGCCTTTGAGATACCGAAGAATCCTTTTTACGGTTGTTACATGAGTCTCTTTGGGACTGGCCTGAAATCTTGCTACCATGCAAACTGCCTATAGAATATCAGGTCTGGTAGTTGTTAAATATAGTAAGCTTCCTATCATTGATCTGTACATGGTTTGATCTACAGGTGGAGATTTGTCTTCTTTACTCAACTTGCAACCTGTTGTCATGGGAGTGCTAACTGGCTTACAGTCCTCCATTGTGAACCTTTTTAGCATCTCTTTCACATATTTGATTTGGGAAATGAAAATGCCTTTCTCATTTTGATTAACTTGTAGCCCAAGAAAATAAGACAGTTCACCAATCATAGACATTTCAAATTCATTCTGCATCTTATGTGCTAAGTCTTTACAAGATTCATCTTTGCTACTGCCAAATATGATATCATCGACATAGACAACAAGAACTATGAGATGCCCACCTTCTGTTTTCACATACAGATTACTGTCGACCAACCCTTTCTTGAATCCCTGTTGAGAGAGATAGTTGTCTAGCCTTGCATACCATGCCCGTGGTGCTTGTTTTAATCCATATAATGCTTTCTTTAATTTGCAGACAAGGTTAGGATCTTCACTAATTTGAAAGCCATCCGGTTGTTCAATATAGACCTCTTCTTCGAGTTTCCCATTTAAAAAGGCAGATTTTACATCCATCTGATAAACTCTGAAGTTCTTGTGGACTGCTAAGGCCAGAAACATTCTAATTGCTTCTAATCTGGCCACTGGTGCAAAAGTCTCTTCAAAATCAATGCCTTCGACCTGTGCATATCCTTTACAAACCAGTCTTGCTTTGTTCCTAATGACCTGTCCGTCTTCATTTAATTTGTTTCGAAATATCCATTTGGTGTCGATTACATTCTTATTCGTAGGTCTAGGTACTAATTCCCAAGTTCTGTTCTTTTCAATCTGATCTAACTCTTCATTTATTGCCTTCATCCAGCTATCATCTTTGCTTGCTTCATCTATGTTTTTGGGCTCAATGCTGGATAAAAGAGAGTAATTACTTATTACTTTCCTTCTTGTCTGAATACCAGCTATGGGATCTCCAATTATTTGGTCTCTTGGATGATTTTTCTGCCAGCTGCCTGTTTTGAATTTCTTGTTTTCTTGCACCTCTGAGTCATCGATTAATTCATCTGAATCAAACGTAGATTTATTTTCTGTTTCATTCACCTCATCTCCTTCAAAGACTTCTTCATAGATTGGGTAGTTTTCCTCAAAGTCAGCTAATCGTTTCCCACCTTCATCGAATTTAACATCTGCACTGTCCACAATTTTCTTGAGTCTCTTGTTGTAGCATTTGTAAGCTTTGCTTTTTGATGAATACCCAACAAAAACACCTTCATCTGCTCTATCTTCAAACTTCCCAAGGTTGTCATCAGTTTTTCTGATGTAGCACCTATAGCCAAATACTTTGAGATGTTTTGTTGTTGCTTTTCTACCAAACCACAACTCATAAGGTGTTTTGCATTCATGAGTTCTTAACATATATCTGTTTTGGATGTATACTGCAGTGTGAACTGCTTCTTTCCAGAATCTGTCTGCTATTTTGTTTTCTTCCAGCATGGTGCGTGCCATTTCTTGTATAGTTCTGTTCTTTCTTTCTACTACACCATTCTACTGGGGAGTTCTAGCTGCTGAATATTGTCTCTTGATACCATGTTTTTCATAGTATTCTATAAATTCATTCGAAATGAATTCTCCTCCTCTGTCTGATCGTAAACATTTGATCCTTTTTCCTGTTTCATTCTCAACTAGATGTTTGAAGGATCTGAACATTTCAAAAGCTTCTGTTTTATCTTTTAAGAAAAATATCCATGTCATTCTGGAATAATCATCGATACACAGCATAAAGTATTTGTCGCCATTTATGCTTTGAGTTCTCATGGGTCCACATAAGTCTGTATGAATAAGTTCCAAAGGCCTGCTAGTGTGGTACTCTTTTGTTTTGAATGAGACTCTGGTTTGCTTTCCCTTCTGACATGAAGCACAAACATTGTTTGAAGGTTTTTTAATGGTTGGAATATCTCTCACTGCTTGTTTCGAGCTGATTTTCACCAAATTATCAAAACTTATGTGTCCAAGCCTCTTGTGCCACAACCAGTTCTCTTCTTCTTGTCCAATGAAACACGTACCTTCTGAAGTTTCTGAGAGTGTGTACAAATTTCCAGACGTCCTTGAACCAGTTGCTATCAATTTCCCACTGTTTATTTTTCTGACTTCACAACCCTGCTTCTTGAAGACTACTTCATGTCCTTTATCACAGATTTGACTGACACTTAACAGAGTTGTGTTTCAAACCATCCACAAATAAAACTTCTTCTGACTTGATTTTCCCTTCACTAATTTTGATAGATCCTTTTCCTATTATTTTGGCTCCATCATTATTTCCAAACTTCACAGAGCCACCCTCATATTTTTGTAGTTTTTCAAATTTTTGTTTATCACCTGTCATATGACTTGAGCAACCACTGTCAAGAATCCATGGTACACATTTATTCTGAGCCCTGAAAGTTGTCTGCACTATTAAAGATTCCTTTTCTTCCCTGAGCTGTTCTTTCTGTTTCCACTCTGTTTTGACTATGGTATTGGGCTCTAGCTTGGATTTTCCCTTTTCAATATTTTGAGCATAACTTTCAGAGAGATTTCTATTTTGATTTGCCCTATATGGTTGAACTCTTCTTTTCTGAGGTTGATTCGAAACAGAGGTACTGCGACAATTTCTAGCAATATGTCCAAAGTTGTGACAATTAAAGCATTCTACTACATAATTTATAAGAGGAGCAAAAGAATTTCTGCTAGTGAAACTTCTTGGTCCTACATTGTACTTGCAGTCTACAATTTTATGTCCATAACCATTACATTTGAAACAAAAACCATAAAAGTAATGATTGAACCTGAAAGATGGTCTTTGCCAGGTTGTTGCAGGAGCCATAGATCTTCTCTTCTTCTGATGTGTGACCTTGGTAAAGCCATCATTGTCTGTTCTCCTTTCGGGTCTGGCATTACTGCTTTTCTTTGCCTGATTTGTTTTTCCTATATCAGCCTGTTTCTTATCTTCACTTCTTACAGATTCAACATTTGGTCCGTTTGATGATTCTCCTTCAATAAAGCCCAGGCCAAATTTGATGCCTGCAGGTCTTTGATCACTTAAGATTTTATCCAGCTTCATTGAACTTTCTTCACGTTTGTAATGGCAACTAATTTTTCGATCCAGCTCTTGTATCTGCATTCGAAGACCAACATTTTCTTCTTCTAGTTTGCAGCAATGATCTATCTTCGTGGTTACCTGAATTTCCAGATCTTCGGACATTTTCTTGTATTCTTCTGTCTGTATTTTTAAACTGGTTATAATGTCATTTGCATCCTCAAGCTTTCTTGAAAGTTTTTTATTCTTTCTTTTCTCAGATTTCCATTCTTCAAGAGCAGAAACCAGCTCACCTTCTAAATCAACTTCAGCCTCAGCTTTTTCAATAGACACTTTAGAGTTCATTCCTTCTCTCTTTTCTGGGTTTTCTGCCTCTTCTGATTTTTCTACTTCAAACGCCATAAAGAGAGCTTCACCTGTTCCTTCTTCAGAGTCTTCACTAGAGTCTGTCCTCTGGAAGAATCTGCATTTCGGGAGATAAAACTTTTCTTTTTGAAATTGCCTTTTCTGAAGTTTGTTTTCTTCCTCCATTCACTTCTTTCTTGATGCGGAGTTTCTTCACCTTTGTTCTTGTCATTGAGAGGACATTTGGTAGCAAAGTGTCCAATGCCTCCACAGTTGAAACATTTAAAAGGTAGCTTTCCTCTGTATTTTCCTTTTCCTTTTCTCAGTTTTTTGACAAAATTTGCTTCCATTTCATCTGATACATCCTCTTCTTTAGACTCTTGTTTTGTGTCTTTGCCTTTTAGAGCTTTGAAAGCTGCTTCTCTATCTGTGGGATTTGACCTTCCTATTCTCATTTCAAAAGCAGTCAAAGAACCATGCATCTCATCCATACTAAAGCGATTTAGATCTTTAGCTTCTTCTATGGCTGAGACTTTCGAATCAAACCTTGGAGGGAGAGATCTTAATACCTTTTTCACAATCGTAGCATCATCCATATCTTCGTCGAGACCTCTGATTGAATTTGTGATTCCGTTGACTCTTAGCATGAAAGCCTCTATGTTCTCATCATTGTCCATCTTTAAGGATTCGAATTGAGCTCGGTGTGTTTGAAGCTTGGCCTCCTTGATCCTATCGTCTCCTTCATGAATGTTCTCTAGTTTATCCCATACATCTTTTGCGGATTCACAGTTTATGATTTTGACTAGCTCACTGTCCACTAATCCACACATGATGGCATTTTTTGCTTTCGAATCATTTTCAAATGCCTTCTTGCCGGTAGTGTCTATTGGAGCAGTGGCGGGAGCTTTGTAACCATTAACTACTGCACCCCAGATGTCAAAACCCAAAGCACGGAGATATGTCTGCATCCTTATTTTCTAGAAAGCATAGTTAGTTCCATCAAACAATGGTGCTTTGTTTGAGGAGAAACCCTCACCACTTGCCATTGCGTCACTTCCAAGATCACCCTAGCTTATTGAGCCTATTCAGGAACTTGGCTCTGATACCAATTGTTGTAATCATAGTGACACTGAGAGGGGGGTGAATCAGTGTGGTCTTTTAAATTTTGAATATATAGCTTTAAATCCAGTAGCAGTTTAAAAATAATAAAAGATATATCAAATACAGCAAGAGAGCATGACACACAACACAGTAATTTAACGAGGTTCACCAATGTGGCTACTCCTCAAAATGACTGCTTGGACTACCATCCAAATCCAGCCAATGCAAAGCTACAACTTTACAATATCTTTTACCGGGGGGGGGGGGGGGGGGCCGGGAAAAAAGAATAAAGATAATGAAAATTATAGAATAATACTTTCACCTTATTTCTCATAGTCTGTAGTTCCTATGCATTCTGCTGCTTCTGCACAAACGCTTCACACTATCCGACTGCTTCTATGAATTTCTTCGCACTCTCTGCTACAACCAGATGATCGATCACTTCTGCTATCTGTGCGCTATCACTTCGCACTTAGAACTCAACCTCTGCACCCTGCGCTCTTAATTCATGCAATCATGATACGCACACTTCGCTTCGACTCAAATGAACTACGACTTCGCACTCAGCTCGAATCGATATGACTCAACATCTGCACCCCACGCACTTCATTCGCACAAGTTCGATACGACTCGCTCTCTGCTCGACGCGGACTTCACTTGCGCAAACACTATACTCGCATTCACACATTATCTTCACACTCTGTCTTTTCAAACTCGAAGTAGCCCTCCTTTTATAGATGAAATTTTAGGAACAAACCCTAAAGAACGTCGACTGAGAAACCCTAAATTTAGTCGGCTGCAAACCCTAGAAGGTCGGCTTCAAAACCCTAATAAATGTCGGCTCAAAAACCCTAATGAATGTCGGCCCAGATTTAACTCTGTCGGCTTCATCCGTTTCTCTGGTTCTGTAGCTTTCCTCGTGAAACTCCAACATGTCATGATATCGTGACACCTTTTACATCCGTACGCCTTCTTGTCCTTGCTGTCATGAAATCATGACACTTTTGGCCTTTGTTAGCTTTGCCACCTTTCTTGTCACAAAATCGTGACACTTCTATCTTTCGTTGACGTCATTCTCACTCTTGTCACGAAATCGTGACCCTTTTTGCTTCTAGGCCTTCTTCTCCATTTTTGTCATGAAATCGTGACATTTCTGGCACCGTACAGTCTCTCTCCTCCTAGAGTCAACGACCAAAATGAAGACATGTCACGAAAATGCGACATCTTCATCCTGCTAGCTACTTCACTATGCCTGTCGCGAAATCATGACACTTTTTCCATCCGTACATTTTCCTTTCATCTTGTCATGAAATCATGACGCTTTCAGCTTTCGACGGCTTTTCTTGCAACCTGTCATGAAATCATGACACTTTTGGCTTCCGTACGCTTTTCTTCTCAGCTACCAGCAAAACGGAACATGTCATGAAATCGCGACACTTTCATTGCCTTGGCTTCTTTTCTTCTTTCTCCCTGAAAACATAACATGTCACGAAATCATGACATACTTGCCTTCGTACATTCTCTCTCCTCTTCAGGTCGTGAAAACCCGACATGTCACGAAATCATGACACTTTTCTTCCTTAGAGCTTTTCTCCGAACATGTCATGAAATCGTGACAGTTTTCTTCCTTGCATCTTCTCTCTCCTCCTAGCCATGTCGCGAAATCACGACAATTTTGTTTGCACTTTCTCTCTCCTAGTCCATGTCGTGAAATCGTGACAATTTTCTTTGCGCCTTCTCTCTCCTCCGACATGTCATGAAATCGCGACAGAAAACATGTCGCGATATCGCGACAGTTTTCTTACTTGTCTTTTTCTTTGATTTTTTGCAAAAAGGGCAACTATGGTCTTCTGGGAAACTCACTTTCCATGTTCTGAATAACCTTTGAACTTCTGTCCTCTACATCCGAATGACTTTTGAACCTGCCTATCCATCGCATCATTGGATCTAACCGCTTGTGTTGACAACAATGACAAAACTCTTGCAACACCTTGCTCAACATTTTCTTTCTTCCTTTTTTTTATAATTGTGTTTCTCTTCACTGCTACCATTTCCAACTTGTGGACAATTAGATGCACAGTGACCAAAGTTACCACAATTAAAATATTTCACAGTCTTCATATCTTTATGTTTTCTTGATCTCTTCTTATTTATTCTCATATAGTTAACTTCTTCATCACTGCTTGACTCATCACTTGATTCTGGTTTCTTATCTTTTGTCTTATTTGAAACTTTGAATGCTACCTCTCTCTTGGAATTTTGATATTTTTTTGTCTTCATATCATAAGCTGTGAGAATTCCATGTAACTCATCTGTTGTCAACTTATCGAGATCCTTCATCTCTTCTGTTGCTGATATTTATGTCATACCTAATAGGGAGTGATGTTAATACTTTTTGAGCAACACTAGAGTCCTCAATTTTGAATCCAAGTCCATGCATGGTATTAACAACTTCATCAACATGAAGTAAGTATTTAGTGATATCTTCCTCAACTTTCATCTTCAACTCTTCAAACCTCCTCTTGTGAGTTTGAAATTTTGCCAACTTAACCTTGCTATCTTCTTCATATGTTTGCTTCAATTTGTCCCATATTTTTTTTTTATTTGCATTGCATAACTTTTACAAACTCTTATTCACGTAATCCACTTAAGATTCCATTTTTATAGCCTTGGAATTATTTACATATAGTTACTTGCCATCCTTATCTGTGGGAGGAGTAGTTGTAGGTTTGAACCCATCCTCAATAGATTGCTATATTTCATATCCTTGTGCTATTAAATAAGTCTTCATCCTCATACTCTAGAAAGCATAATTATTCCCATCAAACATTGGATCCTTATTTGTTGAAGATCCTTTTTGAGAAGCCATATGTGTTCTTGTAAGATCTTCCTTCAATTTGTTAGAATTTTTCAAAGAAACCCACTTTGATACCAATTGAAGAACACAAGATTATACTAAGAGGGGGGTGAAAAGTATAAGATAACCTTTTGCTTTTCTTTCCAAAATAGTATTATCAATTGTAATATCTTTCCAAAGCAATGTTAACCAATATCATCAATAGCAGTATCAAATCAATGCACATTTCATCACACACAATGAGAGACACATATTTAACATGGTTAATCCAATGTGGGGTATGTCCACGAAGAAAATATTTCTTATAAATTTTCTCAATAAATCTCTTGGGAACTAAATCCCTATTACAATGTTTAAGGACCTTTATCCAAAGGAGACACCAATCCCCTATGCTCAAGTTTGTGGATCTCTATCCATGATATAACTCTATCCCCTCAACTTTGGTTTATGGACCTCTATCCACAGGAGAAATCTATCCCATCAACTCTGGTTTGTGGACCTCTATCCACAGGAGAACTCTATCCCCTCAACTCTAGTTCATGGACCTCTATCCATAGGAGAAATCTATCCCCTCAACTTTGGTTCATGGACATCTATCCATAGGAGAACTCTATCCCCTCAACTCTGGTTCATGGACCTTTATCCATAGGATAACTCTATCCCCTCAACTCTGGTTTATGGAAATCTATCCACAAGAGAACTCTATCCCCTCAACTCTAGTTTATAGATCTCTATTCATAGGAGAAATATATCCCCTAAACTATGGTTCATGGATCTCTATCCACAAGAGAACTCTATCCTCTCTACTCTAGTTAGATCCAAAGCTAACTCAAAACTCTGCTAAAAATACTCCAATCCTTCACACAAGGCTTTCTCAAAATATGCTCAAATCAGCTCCAAGCCTTCACACAAATCAACCTCAAAACATTCTCACATAACCTACTCTTAAATATACCCAAATATGCACCAAGCCTTCTCACAAGGCTTGCTCAAACCTGCCCAAAAATTTATCGAAATGTTCTAGCACAACCTGCACAAATCTGCCTCAAAACCTGCTCACACAACATGCTCAAAACTACCCCAATGCTGCTCAAATCTACTCACATAAAATGCTCAACCAATCCCAAATCTTGCACACAAATGATGTTCAAAACAATGCTTGTATATCTTTCAGAAATTCTTTCTTCTACTAGGTAATTCAGATATATTCTTTCCATAATTATTTTAAGAACATATAACTAATAATATGCAATGCAAATGCTTAATATATTCTCTTCACATTCATTAAGTATGTCACTTTCAAATGTCTCACATTCATCAAATCATATCTCTACTTCTTGAAAATTCCTTTCAAATCAAATTACGCTAGTGTATATATTTTCTCCACAAACCTGGTTTATATTCCTTGCAAATTTTCTCTCAAATATTAGACATGATAATGAACAAATTTGCTTCACAAAACTAGTCTCTAACATTCAATGTCACACAAATCAATGCCCAAATGCTTCAAAAATTTATTCAACAATGTTGCACAATTTATTCTCAAACCCTAGCACAAGTGGTTCCAATTTCACTAATCAATGATCACAATTTATTCAAAAACCTTAGCACAAGTGTTTCCAATCTCATTCAACAATGAAGCACACTTTTTTTCCCAAACTCTAGAACTTATATTTCCAACAATGCACATATATAATCCTTATTTCTCCACCTTATGATTCAAAAATATTTGCTCAACCAAACACCTTAAAGAAGGAATAATATCACCAAACCTCTTAACTTGCTTTGATGAAGATGTTCCCTCAAAGAATTATCTCAAAATAATTTCCCTTTCAAAGTGCCACTTCAAAACTAGTTAGTAGATCTCTCTTTCAAATCATCCACATTAAATTTCTCCTTAAAAATTATACACAATAGAATCTTAAAATGATGCTCTATGACTCTCATTTTGCTCTCAAAAGATGAAACATTAACAATCTCAAAATATGAAGCATTAACAATCATAAAAAAACTTTCAGAATTTCTTTTCCACCATACAAAATTCACAATCAAAACTCAAACCACAATAACACCTTATAACTCCTTTCACAAGAAATAATTCTCAACACACCACAATGCTTCTTGTAGAATTTAACAATCCAAGGTATAAATTACAATTATTTAAATCAACACGTACACCTTATGCCTCCTACTTACATAAAATAATTTTCAATACATTTACTAACACAAGGTACAAATTACAATATGAAATTACCACATATACCTTATACCTCCTTGAAATAACATGATTTTTAATGCACTCAAACTTTCAAGGTGTAAATCATAATATCAAATTTATCTCATACACCATACATAGACTCTCATAAAGGTCTGAATTTAAAATTTCATGATATCCTTTTGATCTCTAATGATAAAGCAAAATTTTAACCTTATGACTCCCTAAAGCAAGCAAATGGAACACATACCTTAGACCTTTGAAAATTTTAATTCAAAAATTTACCCTCACTGTCACAGCCACTACGAATTGAACCTGCCACCTCTTGCTGGCCTACGCCCTAGCTCAATGCTAGGCTATCGCGTGGGCTAGCTACCCACACAAAAACCAAGGTGGGAAAATAATGCTTTCAATCTGCCTCTATGATGCTATATCCGTCTTATCAAAAATATTTACCAAAAATGACCTTGTCATGCTTTGAACCCGTGACCTCTTCTCTACCAGTGACTTAGCGCAGGGATTCCCTACCGTCTGGGCTAGCTCCCTAGATGAAACTTCCACCACGCATACTCCCTTTTGAATTGTAAATTCGTCCTTTAAAAACATGCACCTTTTTCCTTTCTCTCCTCTCTGCCTCCATGAATGAAATGTGACCAAAATATTTCGAATGACACTTGCACTCAACCTTAGCCTTCACAAATAATTCATGCTCCTTATATACATGTTTCTTCCCCTTCGATTTTTTGACGTCAGTGCTTAGAAATGTGAAATAATAATTTATCATTTTGAACCTTTGCCACCCAAAATTTTAAATATTTTATTTAATTATAATAATTTAAATCTTAAAATATTTAAATATTATAATTTAAACTTTTAACCTTTGGGCCTTTGCAAATTAAACCTTTTTCTAACCAAATGAAGTCTTGTCTTTTTCTTGCAAATACAACCATGGAGAATATTTTTCAACCAATTAAAACCTTGTCTTTTTCTTGCAAACACAACCATGGAGAATGCTTTTGCCTTGATAATTATTGTACTTTTGACATCAATTTTTCTACCTTATGTATGATAGAGATACGGTATGGCATTAAATAATATGCCTTAATATGATTTATTATAAATTATTAAAGAGGCATAATGTAGTAGGATAAAGATAGTGCATATTAAATACAATCCTATCCCTTGCCGCACATGGTAATGAGCCCATGGTTTGGCTCATACCATAGTATTGTATCAAGCACTTTGTGCCTATATATTGCATGATTATCAATGAAACATCAATCTAGAGTTTAGCCTGTAATTCCATATCATTTGGTATTAGAGCATTCGCTCTTACCCTATGAGGGGGAAATTCCCTCGTGGAAATTCCCCCTTCCCTTTTACATCCTGGTTTTTATTTACTGGTGCCATTCTTACAATCATTCCCTCTGACAATGCCATCAAATCCATCTAACGAGATCGTCTTCATTTGTCACTTTCTTGGTTTTTTCTATGCATTTCCAACTTTTCTTCTCTATTTTTGGCCCTCAGCCTTTGCCATTCTATTCATTGCCCTATTGTGCGATCTACCCATCATCCACTCCCTTATGCATTTTGGCTACCTCGACCATTTGCTCCACCACCACTCTCGATCATAGTAGTTACTACTTTCTTCCTGGTGGCCACTGCCTAACTCTATCCATTCCAGTACATTTGTGTACATTTCCTTGCTGCGGTCACAACTACCCACTCTACACGACACCCCACTACATCAACATTTTTCTACATAATTATCACATCATTCCTTTACAACAACCCTATACACACTATCCAGCATGATCCTACACTTCTCAGTGTATTCCTCTCATCGACGATGCATTATACTTTGACGATTTGGTGTATGTTGTGATCGCCCAATTTCTAATGATCTCTTTGTTTTTTATGACTTTCATGGATGCACTATTATTTGGCCAAGATTTGTGCCCTTGATCTGGACTATTCCCTATCATATTTCTTCATGATGTCTTCCTCTATATCTCAACGTGCCTTAGACATCATCCGATGTTTTTACTGGTTGTAGCATCAAAACCCAACAAGTTTTCAACTTTCTAGTGCTTCACAGGTTCCCACGGCTCCATCTTCGGCCCCTTCGTTGATCGAATCAATCCCCACTGTGTCTCATGCCTTTCTATACACTGATCATCATGTGTAACCTTACAATATGTTTCATGGCTACCATTGTATGATTGTGCATGCTTGAATATGCCATTGCCTTCCTTCTCTAGCAGCTCCATCACGTCACTAAACTACAACTTGTCACAAATTTTTTGCATTATCTGTTCGGAGATCCGATGAATTGTAGCATCATTTTCCCTCATTTTTGGCTCTCTACAGTGTTTCACCGCTATTTTTTTAGTGTCTACTCCTCCTCCCAGCTACCATATACATATGACCAAACTCCTTCCTAGTGATAGATGCTCTTTAGATGACATGACCGATTCACCATCCTTATCGCTTTCTTCCTGATCTCCGTATTCAAAGACCTTCTTGACGATTGCTATTTTTCGGTGTGTAAAATTTGCAATTTTTTTAAGGTTTAGCACCTTTTCGGTGGTCTATTTTTCCAAAAATTAATTTTTTGGCCTGGTAGCAGGTTTTGCATTTTATCATCTTTCTTGTGGGTTTATCCCACATTGTTTATGTGATGGATTTTTTCTTATTTAATTATCACGTCACCCCTATAGCAGAATAGCCAGTGCCTGGATATTCCCCACATCTTCCTTACATTTTTTATGCCCCTCATATTTGCTTACCTTCCATGCCTCCACATCATACTAGCCCCTCTATCTCATTTTCGCCCCACCGTATGGTCCTTGCCACGTCACTTGAACATGACCCTGTCTTGCATTGTTAGTAGATTTATATCCCGTAGTATCTAATTTTTAATATCATGGCATTCATCTGAATGGCCCATGTCATCCATCGTGTCATAGTCATCACGTCAAGGTATTCCATGCCCAATTTTTGTTCAGTTTCTATCAATGTCATCCAATGTTTGACCGCCTTGTAGAGCCCAATATGATGATTTTATGAACCACCACTCACCAGCTCATGGTGAGAATTTTCTTTACAAATATTCTTCTTCCAACTTGTATAGGGTGTTCCAATTGACTCCTTTATTGGTTATATTTTTTAGTTTTTAAGGCTTTATTTTGCATCAAATATAGCCTTAATATCAAATTTATATTTTTTAAAGGTTTGATTCACCTTATAAAGCTTTGATACCAAATGATACGGAATTACAAGCTAAACTCCATATTGATGTTTCATTGATAATCATGCAATATATAGGTACAAATTGCTTGATACAATACTATGGTATGAGCCAAACCATGGGCTCATTACCATGTGCGGAAAGGGATAGGATTGCATTTAATATATACTATATTTATCTTGCTATATTATGCCTCATTAATAATTTACAATAAATGTCATTAAGGCATATTATTTGTAGGTACTCCCCACTAATGGAGTTGTCTTGAAGATGTTAACGACCACGTCTCTTCTTGTGTGATCCACATATATCACATGCATACTCCTCCCTCCATTTTATATTTATTGTTCTCTCTTCCTTCAATAGATCAAGGCCTTTCCTTGTGATCTCAGTTATCACTTGGGTCTTAGCCCTCTTGTGGCTCGTCTCTCAGTGGATTTCAGCATAACTTTTTTACTTCGCACATGTCTTCACCAATTGGACATCTTAGGCAACACTCATTTGGCTCTTGTTCTCTTCTCCATATTCTCCTTTCTTTTTTGTATGCATTGGGTACCAATGCATCTACAATGGGGAGGAATGATAGGGATACGGTATGGCATTAAATAATATGCCTTAATGATATTTGTTGTAAATTATTAATGAGGCATAATGTGGCAAGATAAATATAGTGCATATTAAATGCAATCCTATCCCTTTCGCACATGGTAATGAGCCCATGGTTTGGCTCATACCATAGTATTGTATCGGGCACTTTGTGCCTATATATTACATGATTATCAATGAAAACATCAAACTAGAGTTTAGCCTGTAATTCCATATCAATGTACTCTTTGAAGATATGTGCCTTGCACTTTAATATTTCAATTTTGAAGATAATTCTCAACCATTTTACTTTTGACATCAATGAAAACCAATGTACTCAATATTTCCAACACTCTCATGTCCATATCCCACCAGAAGTTTGTGTATGACACTATTCTAGCCACTCATACCTCTGTTCCCCAAGACAAAATCATCAAGTCCATTCTTATTTCCTTTGAGTCTACTATTGGCCAAAAAGTCAACTTCTCCAAAAGTAAATTATATTTTCTCAATACACCCCCCCAGATGACAAACCATCATAGCTAATATTCTTGGTTGTACCATTGCTGACCTTCTTGCTACCTACCTAGGTTTTTCACTTTTTATTGGTTCTACCAAAAAATCTCTTTGGTTTCCACTCATAGAGAAAATTTACAAAAAAATGATAGGATGGAAATGAGGGCTCCTTAGTCAGGTAGTAAAATCCACCTTAGTCAAATCCACACTCTCCAAAGCATCCCTATTTTCTTTTTATTTATCTTTTGCATTTCGGTTGAATTTTGTAACAAGATTAAATAGCTCCAAAGGAATTTTCTATGGTCACCATGATTCCAACTATGTTCTTTCCAGATTTATCCATGCGATAGCTAAAAATATCTCTATTATTTAAGGCACTAGGTGGTCGAAGTCCCCAAGTGAAGCTCAATTAGCCAAGTCCCTCCAGCTCCCTTCCTATAATCTTTCCTCTCCCTCTTCTATGGTTGATCGCTCGATTATCAAGTGGTCTCCTCCACCTTTGGGATGGATCAAGTATATTATTGATGGTGTTGCCAAGGCAACCCAGGCCCAAATGGAGTAGGAGGTATATTTCAAGATCATACAAAGAAGGTATTGCTGGCCTTTTCAAAAAATCTAGACATCCAAACCAACCATATTTTTGAAGCTCAAGCTCTCTTCTAAGGTTTGTTTCTCTTGTCTAGAATAAATTAACCTAACCTTATTCTTAAAGGTGACTCTATGAATATTATTAGAAGTATTGTAGGCACCCATTCAATATCCTATATTATCTCTAGTTTAATCTCTGAGGTAAAGTTTTTTCTAAGCTCTTCCCCTAATGTCACTGTCCAACATGTCTTTAGGGAAGAAAACCAAGTCGTTAACTTTCTAGATAACTTGGGGGTTTCTTTGCATAACCTCACCATTTGGAATGAAAATTCTCCTCACCCCTAGTCAATGGTAATCCCACATCTATATCTCTTTTGTGATTTTTCCTAGGATTCAAGTTTCTTAGGTAGCCACATCACCTCCGTGTTATGGAAATCCTCCTCAGATTGTATAGCAGTTTTTAGGACACATCATTGGAGGTTTCATCGATACGTAGAATTTTTCTAAGTTCACATGATCTATTTTCAACATTCACTTTCATGTGTGGCTTCACCTTAACAAAATTAATGTTCAGGGTATGTGGAGCTTGTGTCTCAACATGGAGAATGTGTTTATGAGCCATAAGTGGGGACATTGTACTGCACCATCTCAATGAATAGCTCCTATGAGTTTTTTTTTTAATGATGGATGATAAAATGGAGTCATCCATTTTTTTACCTAGAACGTGAGTAGGCTCTACATGAGCCCGTTGAGGCTTCCTCTTTTTCCCCTACGAGGGTTTCTCTATCTATTTTTTTCTTTCTTCTTGGTTGTATTTAAGAAGGTGCTTACTTTTTGTTTTATATGGTTGGGAGCATTTTTCCTAACTAGAACTTTTCTATAAAAGGTTACGGTATCCTTTCAAAACCCCTCTTACCAATAAAAAAACTATGCCAAATGCCACAATTTTATTCACTATTTTTCATCCTAGTTGAAAATCCTATCCATGAGTGACATCAATAGAGGTGGAACATAGAGGTGACAAATGGTAGTCTTTGGTTGGTTGAAATTTTTCTAAGGTTTATTATTTTATTTTTTACTCTTTTTCACCTCTAATATGCTCAAAATTTTGGAGGCCATAACCTTTTGCACATTTTTTTTACCTATTTTTTAAATTGCATAATTTTTCAAGCTCTACAAATTTATGACATTGGTTCAAGGAGTTTTTATTATTTTTTTATGGGAAAATTTCTATGCAAAATAGATACAATTGACATTCTTCTTTCTGGTGTGACTTGAACTCAAATAGTTTATTGTCATAACAACTAGAAAATTTTCTTACATCTAGCTCATGTATGATTTAAAAGACTTCTTCTACAAGAAGGTCACAAATTTACAACTTATTTTCCCCCATTTGTTTTCTCAATAGTAGGTTTGATGTCTTCAAAATGTGCCAAATATCTAACTCCAATGGAGTTTGATTATGTGGTGGCTTCTTAGCTATACTATATTTAATATATTTATAATTCTTATGTTTATCCTTCTCTTATCTCATAGTGGATGTTTGCTTTAACTCCAACAACCCATTACTGTGGTGATTGGAAATATTTTGGGCTATAAGAGGAGTAGGTTTTGGATTATTAATGCAAGGTATAACTTGTTTCTATGGGTCCTTTCTAGGCATTGGGTTTGATTATTCAAATGCTTTCCTATTGCTTCATGATCCAATTATTTTCTCTTAATAGTGAGGGACATATTATGGTTGTCATATTGAACGTTTAAGATCTTCTCATGGGAAGCTCAACATCTTGATCAAGGAGGTGGAGTTGTGGCTTCATGTTTGTGGAGAGGTTGATCTAGTTCATATATCTTTAAAAAAGAAGATAGTAGGAACCATTGGCTCATACAAACATTCATCATAGTGGATATGTACCATATCTAATGTATTGTAACACCCTAAAAACATGAAACAAGAAAACACACAAACAAAAGAAAATTTTACTTATATAATTTTTTTGACTAAGGAGAAGGATTCATAAATCCTCAACCAACCTTAGACCAACTTATTTATTGAATTTCCCTAATTTTCTCAAGAACTATTCCACACAAGATTCCCTTCATGCAAGTCCCATCTGCATAAGCCTATCTTATGTTATGCACATAAGTCCATCCCTCTCATCAGTCTTTATGAGCTAGACTTACCACCTCCAATCGTTAGAATGTGTACATGCATATCCATATCCACACAGGTCATTATGTGTGGGTATTCTACGTGTAACACGAGTTAAGTTATCAATATTGTCCACTAACAAGCTATCTTAACTCTGGTAAAATATTCCAAACCTAGTTACCAACCTCCCTAAGGGGGTCTCAAGCCCTTAGGGTATCCTCTAAGTTCACCTAGAACTTACTAATGTTTCATTATTTTAACATCACAAGAGCATAAAATATCTAGATACTAAATCTAACAAAAATGAATTAACCATAAGCAAGAATAATCAAGCACAAGAACAATCAACATTCAAACATACATTAAAAGAATTAAATGCAAGAAACTAAATAAAGAAGTACTAAACATAGTAGTTACAATGTTATTTTAGATACATGAGTAAGTATGGTACACCCCATACTTTCCATAATACTTTACATCCATTTCATTGGGAAAATCTCCCCATAATCTAATCTATTGCATAAATAACAAGATGTAAGGTAAAGAGAAAACTTGTGAATTGGTCCATATCATGAATTTGGCCTTCCTGCTCTTCCATAAATCAAGTGAATATAGTAGGGGATAAGGACACTCATCGATCTGGATAGACATGCTTCTCAATGCACTTAATTAATTCATTGCCAAATTACAACTATACAAATAACCCAAGCAATTCAACTTACTAATGCATAAAACTGATCATAGAAACTACCCTTTTCATTTTACCTCTCATCCAACTTGAGAGACTCAATCAACCATGCATTATCTCATGCACTCTATTTTCAATAAATGAACTAACCTTCTCAACAATTAAAGTCCTATACCATTAATTTCTAAGCAACTAGGTTCAAAAATTTCAATACTTAAAGCAACTACTTTAATTCCCAATAAACCTTTTTGTTAGGATCTCATCCTAACCCTTAATGTAATAACTTCCTTGATGTAATAATTCCTAGTGAACGTGGGTAGTACCCATGATTAATATTTTGTAATATTCTAAGTTTTAGCTTAGGTAGTGCCTATGACAAATGGCACCCTTTTCTATGTAACACATGGTAGATAGGTTAGGTAAGGTGGCCTTGTGCATGTAATTCGAGTGACATTGTGCATGTAATTCATGTGGCATTATGTATGTAATTCAAGTGGCATTGTGCATGTAATTCAAAGTGGCACTATGCATGTAATCCAGGTGGCATTTTGCATGTAATCCAACCTTGGAAGGAAACTTTTTAAATACCCGAAAAGGCACCAATGTAATCATCTTTTTGCAAATTAATGAAGTGTTGAAGGAGGTTGCCCCCTCGAAGAGTCCTGCGATTCTATCTATTTTGATATTTTTCCTTTTAAGTAATTTCTGTTATCATATGCATTTAATTCTGAATACTATTATAATGTTTCTGTGAGTTTATCCCCAAGAAAATGTGTGAGAGTGTGTTTATTTGAGTTGAGAGTGTGTTGTTTAGTATATTTTATAGTATGATCTTAACAAGTGGTATCAGAGTGCTTTCCAGGGCCAATTTCTATTGCAACTGCAACTATTCTTGCCATCCAATCTGCTTGTTAGGTATAAATTCTATGTTTTTTTCATTCCTATTTTTCTTTTAAAAAAAATCCAAAAAATACAGTGCATTTTTTTTCTAGACCAAAAAAAAAACTTTTTAGTTGAGTAGGTAGAAACCTTGTGTTGGGGGTTTTAAAATATCATGAAGGATCTATCATTATTGGCTAAGCTAGATAGCCCATAAAGCATCTAGTGAAGTGAGGGGCGATCAGGCTCCAATACCTAGGCCTCAGATAGAACTCGTGCACGGACTTGAGCTCCCATGTATCAATGGGTATATTGGGATACCATCTAGGTTTAAACAAAATTTTAGCCATTAGGAATCTTTTTGGCCTTTTATTACTCATAGTCTACGGGACATAGCATCTTGGACGATTACCCTCTCGTATTGTCAGAGAGGCAGGTAGTGTGCTCAAGGGTATGTTTGGAATCCTCCTTGAGTAGTGGCCTAAAATATTGGTCTAAGCACTATTTTTCATCACTATTAGTATAATAGAGGGCCTATGGGTGGTACATACTCCTCTACCTAGCATTCCCTGGTTCTATTAAAACTTTAACCTGTAAAAAATATGAAAATATATATAAAAAAAAAAAAAAAACCTCCCTATTTGTAAACCTACAATTCAAAATCCCCAAAAGTGAGCATATGAGAAAGGAGTCCTCCATTAGAAAAATAATAGAAAGTACATGCATTCAGGATAGACCATGAGAGTGACACTTAAGCTGATAGTCTAGAGAATAATAGTCAAATTTACTGTAGCAGTCACAGTCGGGACAGTCAGGTCAGAGAGGTCAGCACAGTTAGGTTAAAATTTACAGTTTTTAGGATCATAACAGAACTGTCATAATAGTCACCTACAAAATACAGAGAATATTGGAGAGATACTGTTAGGACTGGGCCAACTAGTGAGAGCATGACATGAGGCCAGTTATAGATAGTGCTCTAGTACCCAACTTTTGCTCTGTAGCTCAGAATCAAAAACTGTAAACACCATTAGACTCAGCAAAATAGGAGAAACCAAAAAGTAGTGTTGAGAGATATAGCTCATTGTGACCACCTCTTCGAGCTGATAATTTTGATATATAGCACCCAAGAAAATTTTTGGGTACTTACTAAAAATAATAAGTCCTAAAAACTCAATTCTATTTTTAGTAACTGGTCACAAAAGGTTTCAAATTGGCCCAGGGTACCCGTGGACATCAAAAAGAACTAGATCACTTGGAATCCTTAACAAAATCCATTGAGAACTTGCACTCGGATTTTCACTCCATAAGGGAAGAATTCCAAGGTCTTTGCCTAAAGCATGAGGCCACTAGTAACCGCTTAGAAGAAGCACTGACAGAAGTAGACATCAAACTAAAAATAGGACCACCCAAAATAGAACACCAAGTTGAGGGTTCTGTAAGGAATCATGACCATGATTCATCCTTTTAAATGCCCAAATTGGACATCCCCAAATTTAGTGAGGAGGATGTTGATGGGTGGCTATGTAAAGTTGATCAATTCTTTAGACTTCATAATGTCCCCATATTTCATCGAGTCCAAATGGATTCCTTTAACTTAGAATCTGAGGCTCTACATTGGTTTCAATGGTTACGTATTGCCAACCCAAATATCTCTTGGGAGAATTTTGAATCCCAACTACTCACTCGATTTGGTCCTAGTGAGTATGAGGACTTTACAGGGGCCTTGACCAAACTACAAAAAATAGGGTCAATCTATGAATACCAAGCTCAGTTTGAAAAAATGGCCAATAAGACAAGAAGATTGAATGAAGGGTTCTTCCAGAGTTGTTATATCAATGGGTTGAAGGGGGAAATCCAAGCGGAAGTAAGAATGTTAAAACCATAAACTATGATGGAAGCTATCATTTTGGCCCGTTTGGTCAAATCTAAACTCTCTGCCCAAAGGCACCCATCAAAGTTTCCTCAAAATAGACCTTCATTTCCTTCTCGATCCCAACACCCATTTGATAATAAACCTGCTGCACCCAAGCGCCTAACCATAGAAGATATGGATGCACGTCGTGCCCAAGGATTATGCTATAATTATGATGAAAAGTTTTTTAAATGGCATAATTGTGCACATAAAAAATTGTTCTTGCTAGATGTTGAAGAACCTGATAACTCTGACCAGAGTGATGAGGACGATGACCCTCCGAAAACACCTTCTCCATAAGAAGAAGTGAAATAGGAACCTGAGACAACAATTATAGTCCATGCTCTTGCAGGCATTACTACTCCACAAACCTTGAAGGTTGTGGGATTTTTCAAGGGCCAACATCTTTCCATCATTATGAATTCGAGAAGCACGCACAAATTCATTGACCCTAGAGTTGCTCAGCGGGTAAATTGCTATATCCACACTTGTAATTCCTTTGAGGTCATGGTAGCCAATGGGGGAACCTTACCTTGTAAAGGAAAATGTTGCAATGTTAAAGTCAAGATAGGGGACTATGAACTCAAGCAAGACATGTTTGCCTCTAGTTGGTCGGATGTGATATTTTTTTGGGGTCTCAATGGTTGAGTACATTGGGCATTATCAATTGGAACTTTGTCGAACTCTGAATGTAGTTCTCCCAAAACAGACAAACACACATCATCAAGGGCTCCCTAGTAGGAACACCTCAAATTATTAGTTCAAATGGCATGGAGAAATTGCTAAAGAAATCATCACGTGGGGTCATTGCACAACTATTCTCCATCCAACCATCCACCTCTCAAATGGGTGAAACCCCATCAGACCTACAATAGATTCTCCACAAACATGAGGCCATCTTTGCAAAACCAACTACACTACCACCGCATCGCTCTCACGACCATGCCATTCCATTATTTTTGGATAGTGCACCTCCCAATATCAGACCATACAGGTACCCTCATGCCATGAAGTTAGATATTGAGACAATGATACAAGAATTACTTAAGGCGAGTATCATTTGGCCTAGTACTAGCCCCTACTCTGCACTAGTCTTACTGGTCCTCAAGAAGGATGGCTCCTGGTGACTGTGTATTGACTATCGAGAACTCAACAAGATAACTGTCAAGGATAAATTTCCTATCCATGTGGTTGATTAATTACTAGATGAATTACATGGGACCATGTACTTCACCAAGCTAGACCTTCACTCTGGATACCATCAGATTTGGCTCAAGGATGAAGATATTCCTAAAATTGCTTTTCGCACTCATGAAGGTCATTATGAATTCTTGGTAATGCCATTTGGTCTCACAAATTCTCCTTCCACATTTCAAAGCCTGATGAACAACATCTTTCACCCTTTTTTGCAAAATTTCATCCTTGTGTTCTTCGATGACATCTTGATTTACAGTCACACATGGGAAGAGCATCTCAAGCATGTAGATCAAACCCTACAACTATTGGCTGACCATCAACTATTTGCAAAAATGTCCAAGTGTTCCTTTGGTTTGACTAAAGTGGAGTATCTAGGACACATTTTCTCAAAGTATGGTGTCAAGGTCGACCCTAATAAGATTCAAGCAGTCCAAGAATGGCCGAAACCTCGCACTCTCAATGGACTTCAAGGATTTTTAGGGCTTACGGACTATTACCATAAATTTGTCTGTAATTATGGAAAGATAGCTGCCCCCCTCACCTCCATGTTGAAGAAGGATTCTTTTACTTGGACAGGGCCAGCTGAGGAAGAATTCTTGGAACTCAATCATGCCATGACCACCACTCCAGTTTTAGCCATGCCAGACTTCTCTAAAAAATTTGTCATTGAAAGTGATGCTTCTGGTCATGGTATTGGGGTGGTATTGATGTAAGAAGGATGCCCTTTGGCTTTCACCAGTAAAGCCCTATCTGATCATAATTTATGGAAATCCACATATGCCAAGGAAATGTTGGTAATATTGCATGCAGTCCTGCATTGGCGACCTTACCTCATTGGGTGTCATTTCTCCATCAAAACTAACCACCAAAGTTTGAAATACTTTTTAGAACAATAGGTTGCCACCCCCAAGCAAAAAAAGTGGATATCAAAACGTATGGGCTATGATTATGACATCATGTACAAAAAAGGAAAGGATAATCTTGTGGCGGATGCTCTCTCTCGCCAATTTGAGACCCTTAGTATATTGTGTGTCATTTCTGCACCATTGCCCCAGTGGATTGAGCCCTTATGTCAAGAAATACTTCAAGATGCAGATTTGAAAGACTTGGTTGCTTCACTTATGGATGATCCAGAGTCTACACCAGGATATAGTTGGGATGGCCAGGATCTATGTTACCATCAATGCCTAGTTCTTCCTCCTAAGTCCCCACTTCAAGAGCTCCTCATGAAGGAATCACATGCTACTCCATCTGCTGGCCATTCAGGGTTCCTAAAAACTTATGAGCGACTCAAGCGCACCTTATTTTGGAAAGGTATGAAACTTGACATTTGCTCTTTTGTAGCTGACTGTGACACATGTCAAAGGATGAAAGGGGAAATAGTGTGCTCTCCAGGCACTCTTCAACCATTGTCGGTTCTAGAGTAGGTGTGGACTGACATATCCATGGACTTCATAGAAGGGCTACCTAAATCTGGAGGCAAGTCAATTATTTTTGTGGTAGTGGACCACATTTCAAATTATGCTCACTTTTGTGCCCTAACCCATCCTTACACAGCATCCACTATTGCCCAAATTTTTCTTGAATCCATATTTTTCCTTCATGGCATGCCAGCCTCCATTGTATCTGATCGTGATCCCACATTTACTAGCAATTTTTTGCAAGAGTTGTTTAAGTTGCAGGGGACTCAACTCAAAATGAGTTTAGCCTACCATCCACAAACGGATGGTCAAACAAAGGTTGTTAATAAATGCTTGGAAACCTACCTTCACTGCTTTACCTTCGATCATCCTACTCATTGGGAAAAATGGATTTCCTTGGCCGAATGGTGGTACAACACTTATTATCATACCACCACCAAACTCACACCGTTTGAGGTAGTTTACGGGCATCCTCCACTCACACCTTCCTCCTACATTCTTGGTAGCTCCAAGGTCTAGGCTGTTGACAATGCTCTGAGTCAACACATTGATGTCCTTCGTCAAATCAAGAAAAATTTGAACATGGCCCAGAATCAGATGCACCAACAAGCTGATCAGCATCGTTTTGAGCATAGTTTTGATGTGGGTGATATGGTATTCCTTTGCTTGCAGCCATACAAACAATCTTCCCTACAACTTCGTAGGTGTCAAAAGCTCGCTCCAAAATTCTATGGTCCTTATCAGGTTCTACAATGGATTGGCCCTACAACTTACAAATTGGCTCTTCCCCCCACTTCCAAGATCCACCCTATTTTTCATGTTTCCCTTCTCAAGAAAGTTGTGGGCACAAAGGTACAGGTTCAATCAACACTCCCCAAATTGGATGAAGAAGGCTCCATATTACTTGCACCTGAGTGGCTGCTGGATCGTCGAACTCGCACTCTATGCAACCGTACCATTACAGAGGTCCTTGTTCAGTGGCATGGGCTTCAACCTAAGGATTCTACATGGGAGTCTCTCCATCAACTCCAACAACAGTTTCCTCATTTTTAGTTTTGAGGACAAAGCTTCTTCAAGGAGAATGGCATGTTAGGATCTCATCCTAACCCTTAATGTAATAACTTCCTTGATGTAATAATTCCTAGTGAACGTGGGTAGTACCCATGATTAATATTTTGTAATGTTATAAGTTTTAGCTTAGGTAGTGCCTATGACAAATGGCACCATTTTCTATGTAACACATGGTAGATAGGTTAGGTAAGGTGGCATTTTGTGCATGTAATTCAAGTGGCATTGTGCATGTAATTCGTGTGGCATTATGCATGTAATTCGAGTGGCATTGTGCATGTAATTCGTGTGGCATTATGCATGTAATTCGAGTGGCATTGTGCATGTAATTCAAAGTGGCACTATGCATGTAATTCGGGTGGCATTATGCATGTAATACAGGTGGCATTTTGCATGTAATCCAACCTTGGAATAAACTCTTTAAATACCCAAAAAGGCACCAATGTAATCATATTTTTGCAAATTAATGAAGTGTTGAAGAAGGTTGCCCCCTCGAAGAGTATTGTGAGATTGTTCCTTTTAAGTAATTTATGTTATCATATGCATTTAATTCTAAATACTGTTATAATGTTTTTGTGAGTTTATTCCCAAGCAAATGTGTGAGAGTGTGTTTATTTGAGTTGAGAGTGTGTTGTTTAGTATATTTTATAGTAGGATCTTAACACTTTTTTTCATTTCATAACATAAGGTCCCATACCCTTAAATTACAAAATAATCATCATTCCATTTCATTTCATAACATAAGGTCCCATACCCTTAAATTACAAAATAATCACCATTCCATTTCATTTCATAACATAAGGTCCCATACCCTTAAATTACAAAATAATCATCATTCCATTTTATTTCATAACATAAGGTCCCATACCCTTAAATTACAAAATAAACATTATTTATTTTTATTTCATAACATAAGGTCCCATACCCTTAAATTACAAAATAACCATTATTTATTTTTATTTCATAACATAAGGTCCCATACCCTTAAATTACAAAATAACCATTATTCCATTTTATTTCATAACATAAGGTCCCATACCCTTAAATTACAAAATAACCATTATTCCTATTTATTTCATAACATAAGGTCCCATACCCTTAAATTACAAAATAACCATTATTCCATTTTATTTCATAACATAAGGTCCCATACCCTTAAATTACAAAATAACCATTATTCCATTTTATTTCCCTAAAATCTACCATCTTAGTTAATGGACAAGGAGTAGAGCTTTCACACAACCATTACATAAAATATATATTTTAAATAATGAGCAACACTTAAAGCTTCTATACATCATTAATATAAAACCTATAATTTTAAATAATAAGTGAAACTTAAAGCTTCTATACTTTAACAGACAGGAATACGACCGGCCTCCAATAGATGGCTAACACATTCCACATTGCGATAGAAGGCACAGGGTGGCTAAAGTTCAACAGAAGTGACTTTCACCTTGGTAGCTCAAAGGGTTTATGGAACTCATGTACCCATGATGTTTTTAGTTGTCATGACATAACAAATCATCCTTGATGTTGATAGCATCCAAGGTACTTCCAAACTAGGTTGCGACTAAAATGAAGGGTTCACCTGCGACACTTCTTGACTAGCTTTCTCCTAATACATATAGCTTGTTGCCCATGGTAGAGATAAGGGCATTGACACCATTGCATCTATCCTATCTAGAGAAGGATGTAGACCACATTGCCAATTAGTGGCTACATAGCACACAAAATATAGTTCATACTACCAATGCAGTAGCTACACAACACACAAGGACGTAGCTCACACTATCAACATAGTGGCTACACAACACAAGGACGTAGCTTCACACTGCTAACACAGTGGCTACACAACACAAGGACGTAACTCACACTACCAACATAGTGGCTACATAGCACAAGAATGTAGCTCACACTACCAACACAATGGCTACACAGCATAAGGACGTAGCTCACACTACCAATGCAGTGGCTACATAGCACAAAGATGTAGCTCACACTGCCAACATAGTGGCTAAAAAACATAAGAATGTAGCTCAAACTACCAGCGTAGTGGCTACATAGTACAAGGATGTAGCTTCACACTACCAACGTAGTGGTTACACAACACAAGGACATAGCTCATACTGCCAATGCAATGAAGTACATAACACAAGAATAAATACAACATTGATTTATGATGAGCCAACCTGGACCGCTTGCACTACTTGTGTGGATGCCCATCATCCACTAATATTCACTCCTTGAGATCTTCCTCTCTTCATGCTCTTATGCTCCTTTATTCCCTCTCGCTCCTTGTTTTCCTTCCTTCTCCTAATTTTCCTATATGTGCCTTCTTTTCTCCTTAATCTACATCCTCACCTACCCACAATTACTTCCTTGACCACCTCAAATAGGAGGTAGGGCAGACATGCCTCTTCATATTCCCAAGGTGATCACCATAGAGAGATTTCCCTTCATGTTAGGGGATCTTTGTGCAAATGACCCAATCAGGTCTTCAAAGGACAACCCAACCCATTCTGTCGAATGTCATCTTTTTGCATTTATGCCTTACGGTCAAACGTTGGGTGGGCAGTGACTTCCTAAACATGCCATGACAAAGTCTAAGCCTTGGGGCTTTAAAAGATTTGTTTTTATTTTCTTATTTTTATATTTCAAGGAAATTTCCCCAATAACAATCATTTGGCAAATGATTACTTCTTTGCTTACTAGAGTTATTAAATAAATCAATCATTTTGTTACTAATAGCATCTACTAGCATCATTTTAAATGATCGACTGCTCATTTCTAATGAGATATTTGCTTAAAATAATTATTTATTTAAACAATATCTTCCCATTTTTAAATAAATCAAATATTTATTTAAAAAATATCCTTTTTTTATTTTTAAATAAATCAAACATTTATTTAAACAATATCCTTTTTGCTTTTTAAATAAATCAAAAATTTATTTAAAAAATATCCTTTTTGCTTTTTAAATAAATCAAAAATTTATTTAAACAATATATTTTTTGCTAATTAAATAAATAAAACATTTATTTAAATAATATCCTTTTTTCTTTTCAAATAAATCAAACATTTATTTAAACAATATCCTTTTTTCTTTTTAAATAAATCAAACATTTATTTAAACAATATCCTTTTTTCTTTTTAAATAAATCAAACATTTATTTAAACAAGCACACGTGAAGTTGTGAAGGCAAAATATTTACTCCATGCTTACTAGTTATCAAGGTTAATAATTTTGAAGGAAAAGACAATCATGAAAGTGCATCAAACAAAGAGGGAGTCTTTCCATCAATTTAATCACATGTCTCAGCCTCTAGAACTTATGATAGCTACTAGGCCATCATCCCGGGGCTCAAGGTGGTTAGATATTGATGATTATACCTAACTTAATGCATACCTATACGAAGGTATCTATTTGTATTACCTTCAAATTGCCTTATCATAATTTCCCCTTCCTCATGTACTCTCATCTCTGGTGGATGACTCAATTCCTTCCACTCTCAAGCACACTTGATCCTACACATTGGTAATTCATTAGCAATATCATATACTTCACTATCTATTTATTATTGTGAGGTTGTTTAATTGCACAAAGTCGATTATTAGTCACATTTATTAATACATTGCTTTTTCATGTTCAAAGGTCCATCTAGGAGGGTCATGATATGTCTCCCATCCTTGGATCCTACTTTAATACTATGGGGGTGTTAATATTTATAATATGACTTTATTAGTCCAAGGCTAACAATGATTAAATACCTATAGGTGATGTTGATGTAGCCTATGTACAAGTGCTATGTAAGACTTCTAACATCTTTATTTAAGCCTATGGCCATTCTAAATGTAAGTCTATGGGTATATTTCTATTTAATCCTATAGGAATTCTTATATATAATCTTACCTACATCTATGTGTAATCCTATGAGCATAATGATGTAATCCTAAGGGCCTTCATGTATTCACCCTCAGTGATATTGATTTCCAACATTTATGGATAACCCTGATTAAAGGGTGTAATAAATATTATATTATTATAATTTAATCTCAAGGTCAAGTTAATGTCAATTTGAGATTAACTATTAATTAGGGTTTTGGTGTCACTACAAATACCCCCTAGTGAATAATTTATTACATAAGTTTGTTATATTTGAGATCATGGGGTTCCTATGGAAACCCACCCCTTATTCCTTCTATTCATGTCATTTATCTCTTTCTCTATTTTTATCTACATACTATTTTATTTTGTTATTTTTCTTTTTTTTGGATATGATTATGGTGATTGTGGGTTTCAAGATGTTTCCATAAAATATTATGAATTTTAACACTTATTGTGTTATTCCCATCATGTTATTATTTCTATCATTGTCTATCTCTTCTCTTGCCTATATATTCTATTGATGTTTAATTGTTATATGTTAACATAACATTCACCATACAAGTCTTTGCACTAAAAGAAAGACCATAGTGATAATAAGGCTCACAAAGATATTTTTATCCCCATACATGTCTATGCATTGAGAGAAATACCAAAGTGAGAGGAGAGGAAGATCAAAATTTTTGATCCCATTGTTGGGACCACTCCTCTTTGGTTGTGATGATGTTTAGCAACTCTTATCTTTGCCCATTTGCTCTAGTCAACACTTTATTTTGTGTCATGTTTACTATGTTTATTAATACAAGGATATGATGAAGTTTACCCAACAATTATATTCCTCAGTGATATTGTGGATATTTTATGACTACTATGTCATAGTTTATCATTATTTTGTACTATATCTATCTATGTGAATATACTTGACACTCCTTGTTAAAGAACAAGGAGGTAAAATCTGGTAGATTTGGTATTTGTAGTACTAAGTAGGCAAATTCAGCCTCCAATTCTCATGAACTAGAATTTTTTATTAAGAATAGTTGTACCTATAATTGTAAGGTCAAAAAAGGGTTATATTATTGTATTTATAGTTTAATATTCGAAGAATTTATTTGTGAGTATAAGAGGGCATGAATTTTTAATAGCTTGATGTGAAAAGCATAATAGGTTGAGTGTATTCTAATTTTTTTCAATGGTATTACCCTATGATGGTACAAGGTCCAAAAAGATCAAATCAACAATTCATGGGACTAGGTTGTCAAAATTATGATTGAGGAGTATAGTCCTTCCATGAATACTCTAATTTAATGATTGAGACAACAAAACTAGTCCAAGGACTTGAAGAGAAAGTTCATGACTACTACATGTAAGCATAAGAGCTTCAAGTAAAAGTGGAGGTCAAAATATGAAATAAGAACTTTTCTAATGGCCCAAAGTATTAGCATAGACAACATGATTTTAAAATATTTTACTATATTTTTAAAATCATCAATTAGGTTATGGGTTAAGTATGAACAAACCTCCACTATCCTACATGCATATCATATGGAAAAGCATTAAGAGAAGAGTTTACAAGCAGAACTAGTTCCACTAGTACTAGTTATACCAAACATTCATATCTAGGTTCCACACCCAAAAATAATAATAGTAATAAAATATTAGTCTACCTCTATAGCTAAAGTGAAGGACTTAATTAAAAATATGGGATAGCTCACCATCAATTTATTATAGTGGAACAAATATAGAAATGGATCATATGGAAATTTAAGTACCAATAAGAATTAGTCTAAGGTAGCATATTATGAATTAAAAGATAAAGGGTATTATAAAATGAATTACCCTAATAAGGCATCTACTTTAGGAACAAAGAGTAATGATAAAGGTAAGGTACAAGCAAATGTCATTGATTTTTTAAGATGCTAAATAATTAGATGTCATGGTGATAGAGCAAACTTGAGATAAGACCCCTAATGAGGAAAATAGACTAAAAATAAGAAATAAGAGCCCAAAAATAATATCAAAAGCAAACTAGATATTCAAGTCTTTCCAATATCAATAGAACAAGCACCATACTCAATCATGGAGGATCTATCAAAGTAGATTATCAATATTCCATATGGGAAAACTATTGGCATCATCTTCAAAAAAATAGTAGAGGGATTTGTATGGTGGACTCATTGCTAGATTAAGGAAGAAATCTAAATTCATTGTGTTTGATGTAGAGGGTGATCCATATACTCTATAAGCTAGAGTCTTATGTAAATCTATCTCTATTTCTAATTTATTGGTAGATTATAGAGACACAATTAATGTAATGAAAAATTCCACACTAAATACATTAAAAATAGAAATAGATTATAAGTCCATCATAATTCTCATATCTCTAAATAGGATAAAAACTAAGCCATTGCAAGTGGTCTCTAATATAGCAGTGTTGGTCATGGAGTCACTTGTATGGTAGATTTTTAAGCTATCAAATATATTTTTGTCACCTACCTAATGTTGTTAGAAAGGTCATGGTTAATAAAATCCCATGTTCATACTGACTAGCATAAAGGGTAAATGACCATTAGTTAGGAAATCAAGTAAATATAAATGCGGTACCTCAACCTAATAGACTAAAGACAACAAAAATCAAAGAAAATAACTAGATAATCTCAAATTACACTAGTACAAGTGAGGTAGGTATAGAAGAAGAAGAAAGAAATATGAATATATCCTTATAAAACATCCTTCTTGATGCTCCAATTAATATCTCATAATAGCTCTCTAAGGAATATGTGGAGAATCAATTATGACAATTGCATTTTGGAGATACAATAGAAGAGCAAGAAAAAGAGGACTACTTTTAGCCCTTCCATAGGTATATTTATTTGTTCACTTTTTACAACAAATAGTTATGATACATTGATTGGTTGGATCATTATATAGAGTTGGTAAATAATTATAATCCCATGAAAAAAATTTCTTACCACATGAATACAATTTTATAATCACATGGAACTTATTAATAAATAAAAAGAAAGAGAATGAGGATAAGGTGATAGAAAGAGAGAAGTGAGAAGGAAAATTACCAACCATAGGTACATATCCACTCATGCATGACCATACACCAATGACATAAAACCTAATAAAGAAGAAAAGGAAAGGGTATGGGAAATGAAGAGATAAAAACAGAGAAGAAATAAGTAAAGAAGGTGGATGAATAGAAGAAACAAAATATTATCTTGCTCATAGAAAACTAGGCTAAATCCTTGCCATTGAAAACATTGACAATATCTAATGGATAAGGAAGGGTTAGAAATGTAGTTAATATTACCACAAAATTATGCCTCAGGCTATTTAGGTACAAGTGTCTTGAAAGAGGATACATAAAATTATAGTGGTTGGATGAGGAGCTAATGAAAATAATAACATTGATAGTTAGGGGAACATCACAAAGATGACCAAAATATCTAATAGAATATATGTTAGGAGGGGAGAAAGTTACATTATGTACAACTTACTCCCTCATACCAAGACTAGAAAAATGTACAAACACATGGGATGAACCTTTATTGGATTTTTGGTGGGATACCCTAACCTTTTTGGGTTTGAATGAGTAGATAGATCGGTTAAATATGAAAGAGTAGATGGATTATTCAAAGAGGATGAAGAGGAAAATTGGGAGGATGACATGGAAGAGGAATATAATAATTATGGATTTGGAGACACGATAGCATATGCAATGGTAAATAAAAAAATAGTTAGAGAGGGATTCACTAGTTGAGAACCATACCTAGTGATGCATTTCTTCCAAGAGTGATGCTTTGAAGGAGTAGGCAAGGGAACAAAAAAGTAGGAGGGGATGCAATGTAAGAGAAAAAGGTGAATATGGGGTAAGGGAATGAGGATTGGGCAAGTGAGTTATGGGAGGTAGAAAAAGAGGAATATGGGGAGGGATAGGTGAGGAAGCATGAACATGTGCTATAGGAGAAAGGGAAAATCAAGGTGGAACAAGATAATATGGGGAAGTTCAAAGAGAAGGGATGAGGGGAGGATATACAAATAGAAGAGGAGGATAGCCATGTGGATATGAATAGAAGATAGGACATGGATTATGGAATAGAAGTGGTGGAGGATTATTTGAATGGATAGGATGAGGATGGTTAGCCACCATAGGGACTAATGGGATTGGAGGTGGGGGTAGGAGGAGTGGGCTACACACTGGTAGGGGAAAGAGAGGTGGATGGTGGAGTGGTACCTTTCAAAATGGATACCATGTTGCAATACTTGAATGGTTCATCATAAATAGGAATGCATTGCACCCATCCATCATCGACATATGTTAAGCAATGGTGTAGGGTCTAGGGAACACATTGCATTTTCCTAATCCATGGTCATACTTGGAGAAAAATACAATGCATCTTGCCTTCAATGACATGGAAAAGAACAAGGATGGTCTTCATGTACACCTAAATAAGGACTATCATACCAATTTTTGAGCATAAAATATCATTGAAGTCCTACAAGGTGATGGTAGGGGCAGCCAAATGGCTAGATGGAAGGTTGAGATGTTGGAGGGCAATGGTTGAGATGATGTTGATAGAAGATCCAGTGTATATGAGAATGTGCTTAAACATCATGCCATTAATGCATGTTACTATATTCATAAGGGGATTAGGCCTTACTCCCTCAAGATTCTTTATCTCATAATTATAGAATATGATTGAGGGTGACATGCAAGTCCTCATGTTACCCATAAAGTTGGAAAAGGTTTTGGGATCATGTGTTTCTAGGTCTATGGACCTCAATATGTCATTCAAAGCCTCTTGATGATGGGGATATTGTTTTATGAGATCATAGATTGATAATTTTATCAGTATTATCTTTATAATATGGGTAAGGTAACTCTTTAAGATGACAACAGGTTACATCAAAGGAGGAATACCCTGTGCAAGTGAAGTAGTCAATGGAGAAGGTGTATTTGGAGGGTCATGTTGTTGGGGCTATCAACTAGGGTACCATTGGTTTCTACAAACAATGTTGATCATTCCAATAAAATCTTGGTAGGAATCATTGAAGAGCTTGAGGTGCATGTTTGCTATGGAGGCATCTCATGTTAGGGTAGGGAATTTTGATAAATGCCAAGGTTTTGGTTGGAGGGTCTAAAGGGTTGTCAATTATTATTTCCTCTCGATCAAACAGATCTTGTACCATACGCTTGAGATGCTGAAAATCATTAATATCGTGACCCTTTTGATGATGGTAGATGCAAAAGTGGTGTTATTTATGCCATTTGGGTTTGACCCTATTTGGGTCCTCTAGCCATATTTTTGGCAAGGAAATTACTTTTGCATCATACAAATTTTGAAACATGGTAAAAAATGGCTTAAACAAGGGTGTCCAAGTTTGGAGTAGAAAAGGAGGGCATGAAGGGTTATTGGAGGGTTGGGAAGAGACAAGTAGGGAGGTCAGATGCATAGGGGCCACTTGAAGTTTGAAATTTTATTGTTGATGTTGAGTACTATGTTGAGGGGGGCTATCATGGTACTCAACACCACTTGATTAACTTGAAGAGCCTTGGATTACTTATTATTTTTGTTGCCTTTGTTGAACTTATTGGGGTACTAAGTTTTATTTCTAAGCTTAAGCTCCCCTTCTTGAATATTGATCTCTTCAATGACTTTTGCTTGAGAAATAGCTTCCTCAAATGAATGGTGTTGTTGGATCTACATGGTGGTTGAGATATGTTTGGCATAGATCCTAGTGAACATCTTCACCAACTCGATAATGAGGATAGAAAATATTAATTCCTTAATTACCCATCACCATGTAAATATATAATCATTGATTGCTTCATCATAAATTGGTAAAGATTGTATAGATCTAAAAAATAATTCTTCTTTCTTATATTGATCAAAAGTACTCTAGGAAGAGATTGGTAAATTGCTTGAAAGAGAAGAGACTATGTTGAGGCAAGTTGTTAAACCAATCCAAGGCTTGTCCTGCAAGGAACATGGGGAAGGTACATAAAATGAGCAGATCATTACCACTAATAAGGTAGCAAGAATGTTTGTAGTTTCATAAATGCTCTTTGGGATGTTCTTTCCCCTTGATTTTTTTAAATCTAGGCATCTTAAACCAATAAGGGTATAGATTCACTAGAACCGATGGTTGAATAGGATCCATGTAAAGTTGACTATATGTGGTATTTTGATAACCATAGCCACTTGATTATAATTCTATATTATTGAGTCAGTCTATTAGTCATTGAATCTCATTTCAAGGGGATTGATATGCATGTGGAGGGTCAACAAGGGCAGCAAAATAGAAGGGCTCATGATGATAAGGATATAAATAGAAGTAAGAATAGGGGGAAGAAGGAGGATAGGATGAGTGTGGAGGCTATAGGACATAAGCTACATGTTAGCATATTTCAATATTTTATTTGATTTATTATGATCCTAACAATCTTATATTGTTGGACATATTTTAGGCTCGTTGTTATTTGTTATAACAACGCCTATTTTGGTCCCGGGTGGTTCCGTAACCTCCGGACTATTATTGGCTCCGAATGTATTATTTATATTTGGTCATATGAATGAGAATCTGTTCCAATGATCACATGGTATCAGAGCAAGGTTTCGCCACTCTCATTTTTTGAAATGATCTTGTAGTAGCGGAGCTCTTGGATTTGGTAGCGAAGCTTTGGAGGAGGAGATTTTTTTTAATCTTTCTTTGGTTTTGGAGATTTTTTTTTAAATTCTTCATTATATCTATCGAAGTTTTTTTTTGGAGAATTTTTTATTCTTCAATCATTGGGATCTGTGCCCGAGGAATCTCAAATTTTTTTGAGATCGATAGAGGGTCGAAATCGAAGTTCAACTGTTCGGATCGAACGAAAGGTCGAAGGTCGAAATCGACCAAGGCAAAGGGCGGATCGACCAAGAGTCAAAGATCGAAAGGCGAAGGGCGGATCGACCATCCGGTCGAAAGTGCAAAGGCACGAGTGGCGGCCAACTCAACGCAGGAGAAGATCCCACGCCCTCTCGGGGGAGCATCTCCCCGAGAGGAGATACTCCTTATCGGAGTATAAGGTGTTTTATACACCTTAATCCCTCTCCATTCCACACATTTGGGATAAATGTTTTTTTCTTTGAAACATTTAAATGAACTGTCACCTGCGTAGAACCCGTCACTGGTGTCAAACGACGTCAAACCTGAGAAGGACTTCCTATTTTTCATTATCTGTGGCATCGACGAATTCTGATTCTAAGATTTTTCTTGGATAAAGGAGGCAAATCCGAGCAGATTTGCTGGATTGAAATGTTGGTTTCATCCTCATATTTCTTCCAGTAAATGAATTCTTCTACCGGAGGGCGTCAAATGCATAGTGGGTTGCAGTGTTTTTCGATACGTAGCTGAGGTTTTTGGTTGGAGAATTGATTGCAATCAACAACAGATAGCCTTACACACCTGAAGCGAGCAGTTTTGGGAGTTGTTGATTGAAAAACATCAATTTTTTTGTTCGCCACCCCGCCGTCACCCGAGTGCCACCCAGACGTAGCCCGAGAGCCATTTCCCAAGCGTCGCTTGAGTCGCGGTCGAGGTGGGAGCACCGTCATGTGTTTTTTGGCTCGTGGCTGCTCGATAAGAGGGTGGGCGCCCCGATCCTCTATCGGATCAGCCCACTGGCTCACCTGGTTGTGAGCCAAGTGGTAAGGGCTCTGGGAGCCCTGAGGTCGCGGGGTCAAAACCCGCCGACCCCCCCAAGCAAGGTAATTTTTTTTTAAGTTTCTTTTATTTTTTTTCTACTAAGGTTAATGATTAATTTTTTAAATTACTTTTTAATCATAGTTTAAAGTTATTTTTTTTAAATGATTTTACTATGATAAGTAATTTATTTATTTTTATTAACCTTAGATAAGAAATTAAATTTTTTAAAAGATGCTTTAGTGAAATTTTTTTTGGGGGAAACCATTTTTTCAAAAATCAAGGGGGGAAAATGAGTAATTTTTTCAGCATTTGAAAAAGCAAAATTGGCATTATTGTAAAGGTGCATTTTCGGCAGCGCCCGACACCTAGAGGTTTATTTCTGTGGGCACTTTTATGTTGTATGTTGCATTTTCCATTTTTTTGCACTACTTCATTAAAAGTTAAAAACAAATTCACTCCCTAAGTCCTCGAAATAAATAAAACCCATCCGTGCAATTTATTGCACTACAGCGTTCGGTATTTGTGATACCTCTGGCCAGCACTTACAGGTAATGTTGTCGTGATTGCGCTACTGTATCCACCACCTAATATAGCTGCCACAACGACGTCTGAGCTTGTTCTCTATTAATCGTCGGGGAGATATAAGTTTGCCATTTTGCTATTTTTTTACTCCATCCACTACCCCAATCGTTCTTGTGTTTAGACGTAAACCCTGATGAATGTTCTGATTTCTAAAGTGTTTAGGGGAAGTTACGCCCCACGCATGAGGATTGATGACTTTCTATGGTAGGTGTCATCAACAAGATGATTCCCTTTCAGTACCGCCTAAGTACCACGTATCGTATAATCATTGAAATTACTTACAGTCTCCCTCACGTAAGGGCGGGTAATTTCTCTGATTTTTCAAAATACCTATAGTCTCCCTCACGTAAGGGTGGGTATTTTGTATGGTATAATGGCCTGGCATTAAGGTATATCGAAAGGGGGACCATTTGGTGATATAAGGAACCTTCACAATGTCTGCAAAATTAATGACTGATGCTCATCAGTTGTTGAAAGGTCCTAACTATACACCATGGAAAAATAAGATGAAGGCAATCCTCAAAATGGATGGCTTATGGGATGTTGTATCTGGTACAACAACAAGACCTTCATCTGCTTCAGGAGCTACAACTCCATCTGCTGATCAGAAAGACTTTGACAAGATAGACAACAAGGCAAAAGTGCTCATCTTGCTTGTTGTGTCTGATGGAGTTCAACCCCACATTGTTGACTGTAAACATAGTAAAGAGGCATGGGATGCCCTTAAAACTATATATGAGGGAAAGAATGATTCCACCATTCTATTTCTTCAATCTCAGTTACACAGTCTAAGCATGAAACAGGGAGAGACAGTTGAACTCTTTCTTTGCAGAGTGTCTGAATTGAAAGCAAAGTTGAATTCTTTGGGAGAACCAGTTGATGACAAGCTCCTTACCTCCATTGTATTGAGAGCTTTACCTGATTCTTATAGGGTGTTGATCACTTCCCTTCAGGTGTCACAATGGAAAGTTACCTTTGTTGAGTTGGTCAATATGCTTCAAGAGGAGGAGGCACGCCAACTTCAGAGAGATGATTCTTCTAACACAACCCTCTATTCCAACAAGAAGGGTTCGAAGAAGAAAGGTAATTTTTAGAAAGGAGGGAACTCTCAAAAATATTCAAAAGGGAAACAACCTCAACAAACTAAGAGGTATTGCAAAATCTGTGACAAAGAGGGTCATGATACAAACAGATGTTGGCACAAGAATAAGCAACCAAAACAGAAAGGCCAGAACAAACCACAAAACAAGAACAAGCAACCCAAGGTGAATGTTGTTGTTGAGGAATCTGACTCAGATTCTGAGTGGGCACACAAGGTGCTCATGACTACCACAACCTCCAAGCAGATGGATCCTGTATGGTATGTCGATTCTGGCGCTAGTAAGCACATGACTGGTGACAAATCATGGTTTGAGTCCTTTGAGGCCAAAGAGGGCAAACCTGTCACTATTGTCGATGATAAAACCTATAAGGTTCAGGGAGAAGGTACAGTTTTAGTCACTCTTCCTGATGGCAAGTGTCAGATTGACAAAGTTCTCTATGTTCCAAGATTGGCGAACAATTTGTTGTCAGTCACACAAATTCTGGACAAGGATATGGTTGTCAACTTTAGTGTTGAGGGAGGCAAGAAGTGTTGTTCTATTACCAGGAGGGGTAAGAACATTGCAACCACTTCATATAAGCATGGCTTATTTGCCTTAGATGCTATCTCTACTCCACATGTCGCCATGACAGTCTCTACAAAGGAGGCAACATCCCTATGGCACAAGAGATATGGGCATCTTAGTTCTGGCTACTTACTTGAGCTAAGTAAGTATGAGATGGTAAAGGGTCTTCCTTCCCTTTCTTCCATCTTGCCAGTGTGCTCTGACTGCTTGGCAGGAAAGCAACATAGAGTACCTTTTGAGAAAATCTCTACAAGAGCAAAGAAACCTCTGGAGTTGATTCACACCGATCTATGTGGTCCTTTCACACCCATTAGTAGTGGGGGGAAGAGGTATTTTTAGTTGTTTGTGGATGATTACTCACGTAAGATGTGGGTGTTCTTTCTTCATCTAAAATCTGAAGCATTTGGTTTCTTCCAACAATTCAAGAAATCTGTTGAGAAGGAGTCAGGGACTTCTATCAAGACCCTCCGCTCAGATCGAGGGGGGAGTTTACCTCTAAAGAATTTTTAGCATTCTTGACTGCACATGGGATCAAGAGATAGTTAACTACTGCTTATACTCCTCAGAAAAATGGTGTTGCTGAAAGGAGGAACCGTTCCATCATGGAAATGGTTCGTTGCATGCTCACAGGAGCTAGTCTTGAGCAACAATATTGGGCAGAAGTTGTCACCATAGCAGTATACCTATTGAATAGGGCACCCACAAAGGCCCTACAAGGAATGACTCCACAGGAATCTTGGAGTGGTCGAAAACCCTCCATATCTCATCTACGCATTTTTGGGTGTAATGCTTTCATGCACATACCGAAAGAGAAAAGGAAGAAGCTAGATGAGAAGACATTGAAGTGTATTCTTCTTGGCTATGATGAGCACTCTAAGGGTTATCATTTGATAGATCCCTTGACCAAGAAGATTCATGTCAGTAGAGATGTTGTTTTTGATGAGGCTTTCACATCACAAAGCACATCAGATGTATACCTAGATCTTGTGGAAACTAAAGTTGAGAAGTCCCCTTCATCACCAAATACTGGAGGTCCTTCGACTTCTTCATCTTCTTCATCACCATAGAAGAAGAATCCAAAATGGTATACAAATACAATCAAAGACTCCAAACTATCCACTCCACCATATTTGACTTTGGATAGACCTCGTACTCGCAGCATGGCTCGACAACAAAGAGCAACAACAGAGATTACTGGGGTTGATGATCTTTGTCAATATTTTGAGGAACTTTCTGTTGATCAAGAGAAACAAACAGAGGATATGGATATAGATGATGACAGGGTGTTTATGTCTTCAGTGAATGAACATGAACCTGCTTCTGTACAAGATGCCCTTAGTGAGCCAAAATGGAAGGCTGCTATGGATGTTGAGTATAAGTCTCTGATGAAAAACAAAACTTGGAAGCTTGTCGATCTACCACATGAAAAGAAGCCCATAGGCTGCAAATGGGTGTACAAATTCAAGTACAAGGTATATGGGACAATTGATAAGCATAAGGCCCATCTTGTTGCAAAGGGCTATGCTCAAAAGGAAGGCATTGACTACGAGGAAACTTTTGCACCTACTGCTCGAATGACCACTATTCGAGTTCTTTGTGCTATGGCAGCACAATATGGGTGGAAAGTTCACCAAATGGATGTCAAGAGTGCTTTTCTGAATGGTGATCTCCAAGAGGAAGTCTACATGACTCAACCTGAAGGATTTGAAGTGGAAGGCCAAGAGCAGAAAGTGTGCAAGTTGGTCAAATCCTTATATGGTTTAAAACAAGCTCCTCGAGCTTGGTATATAAAAATGGATAATCACCTCCTACAGCATGGATTTAAGAGATGTCCGTCAGATGCAAACCTCTATTTCAAGAAACAAGGTTCTGAGATAGTGTTGCTTGTACTCTATGTTGATGATCTGCTCATTACAGGGAGTTCAGAAACTATGATCTCTACTGTCAAAAGAGACTTGTGTAAATATTTTGAGATGACAGATCTCGGACTTCTCCATTACTGTCTTGGTCTGGAAGTGAACCAGAAGGAGCACTACATCAAAGTGTCTCAGAAAAAATATGCCAAGACACTGTTAGAAAAATATCGCATGACTGATTGCAAGCCAATGGCAACACCGATGGAATCCGGGCTTCAGTTATCGTGATATGATGATTCACCTCAGATAGATGGTACTCTCTATCGACAGCTGATTGGGAGTCTCATATATCTGACAAACACTAGGCCAGATATCGTATTTGTTGTCAACTATCTTTCGAGGTTCATGCAGGAACCTAAGACTACTCACTGGAAAGCAGCAAAATGTGTTCTTCACTATGTCCGTGGCACAATGGAATATGGCCTAGAATACAAGAGGAATAACAAATTCTTCTTGCAAGGATACACGGACTCTGACTATGTCGGGTCATATGATGATCGTAAGTCAACTTCAGGATATATATTTCATCTTGGATCCGGTCCTGTCTCTTGGCACAACAAGAAGCAACAGGTGGTTGCTATCTCATCTACAGAGGCAGAGTATCGCGCCGCACGTGAAGCTGTGTGCGAAGTGATATGGTTGCGTCACATTTTGACAAGTATGGGTCTTCCTTCAAAATCTCCAATACACTTGTTCTGCGACAACCAGGGTGTTTTGAACCTTGTTAAGAATCCAGTGCATCATGAGAAAACCAAGCACATTGACACACAATGTCACTTCATTCGAGACGAAGTTCCAAGGCACCAAATTCAGCTTCAGTACATTCCCACCGATGCTCAAGTTGCAGATATTTTCACTAAGGCACTTGCACGTGTCAAATTTGAATTGTTTCGCAGCTCTCTATGTATTGCAAAATGATGTAAGCAGGGGGGATGCTAGTATAGCTAGTAGTTATATGTTTACTCAAATATTGTAATAAGGGGGGATGTTAGCATATTTCAATATTTTATTTGATTTATTATGATCCTAACAATCTTATATTGTTGGACATATTTTAGGCTCGTTGTTATTTGTTATAACAACGCCTATTTTGGTCCCGGGTGGTTCCGTAACCTCCGAACTATTATTGGCTCCGAATGTATTATTTATATTTGGTCATATGAATGAGAATCTGTTCCAATGTTCACACTGCATGGGCTACATGAAAAGAGGAATGGGTGGTTGATGAGGTGAAGGATATGGGGACTAGATAGAATGAGAAAAGTGAGGGGTCTGGTATGGTGGTGGCATAACTATCGCATGGATTTGGACAAGAGGAGGTTGGTTTTGGAGGGGTATGGTGTGATATAATATCCATGTCTACATAGGTGGTCATTGATAAGAAGTGGGTGGAGGAAGTGGTGATGGAGTGGTAGGTGGAATGGATATCCACAAATAAGGTTGAATGAAGAAAGAAGTTGGATTAGAGGGAGGATGATTAAGAGGTAGAATAGTCAAGGTTGGTTTAGAAGGTTTTTGAGAGGAAATATGGAGGGTAATATGGGGAGGCTGTTGAGAAGTATCATCTTGGGCATCCTAGGAAGAAGATTAAGTATAAGTAGATTGAATATGAGAAGGAGCTTGAAGAGAAGGAGAAGAATAAGGATAAGAATAAAGTTTAAGGAAATAAGTAGGAGTAAAATTATGTTAAGAGATAGAAGAAGAAACAACATGCATGGCAATTGGATGAGGATTATCATATGTAGAAAAATTCACAAAAGGAGTTAGATTGGGGGTGTGAACTCATGAGGTGGAGTGGGAAGATGAAAGGGGATTTGAGGAATGGACAAAGTAGGATGTGAAGCAATAGTTTTTCATGGGTTAGGAAAGGGATTAGAATAAAAGAAAACAAAATAAGGTGGTATTAGAGGGGGAGGATTTTGTGATGAGGAAGTGATATTAAAAGAAGAGGGGCCATTTGGTTCAAGGGTGATGGACACAGTACCCATGATTGGGTTTGCAATAGAGAGAGTGGAAATGGATGAGATATAAGAGGTGTGAGAGTGGGTTTGCTCTTGGGAGAAAGAGGAAAATGAACGTTCAAGAATGAAAATTAGGGATAAGGAGACTCAAGGGGAGCAAGGTGGAGGAGGAGGGGTAAAGATAGGATGACAAGAATCGCAAGAGCTAGGAGATGAAGTTTAGGAAACACAGGTAGAGTAGGGGTGAAAAGTGTTAGGATCATAGTATAGGATGTTTGGGTTTTGGGAAGATGAAGGTGTCTCATCATTGAGGGTCTCATGTGGAATAGTTTGGGAATCCTGGTACATTAGGCCTTTATCATAATATGAAAGCCTAAAATAGCCAATATCACACATGTATGGGACATGATGGATGATGGATAGGCTACCAAGTGGGGTGAGAAGTACCTCCTTCGAATAGGTTGGAGGGGTCATCGAAGAATGAGGGATAATATTATAGTGATACATAGAATGACAATCCTAAGCTCTAACTTGACGTATTATGACCATAAGTGATTAGAGGTAAAACAAGAGGTGGGTAAGTAGATGGTGCAATAAGGGGACACTGTAACTTGGCTCTAGAAGGAATCATCTCTACCTGTATGGTACTAGATGGAACCATACCTTCATAGAGAATTTCTTTTGTAACCATTCAAGCTTGTTTTTTATTTTTTATTTGTTGGTTTTTGTGTGTTTTGGTGTTACCTACCCCTATATTCTATAAAAGGAGGACAGGCAAGATCTAAAAGTGTGTCTATGCATGCTCCTTAATATACCCAAGAGTACGTATGGAGAATATATGCATAAATGACCAAGATATTCCTAATACAAGGGTGTCTTAGGGTATCTAAAAGGTAAAAAGACCTCCAATATCCTTTTTAGGGGATATAAGAGGTGGCATTGTCTAAAAACTATGTCTACCCAGTTCACCCTCGGGTGGGCTCAATAAAAAATGATAGTTGCACACTTAGTAATTATTTAGCCCTATGAGTAAGGGCATCTAACCTCAAACTACCTTGAGATAATCCAAGAAACTATGCGTACAAACTATGGTGACTAAAGGGAAAATCGATGGTTGGGGATGAATTCCAACATCATTGATTGGTTTGTAATGTGTTGTGCAAGTGTGATTTGAACTTATGCATTTGGTTGATTATTTTTGGATTTTATTTTAGGTATGCCTAACTATGATGCACAAACAAGACTATCCTAAGAATGCAAATGTAATTTTTTCCTAAACTAAATGCAATGAAGCAAATCCTAATCTAAGAATGCTCTTTTTCTACCTAAGATGCAAGGAAAGGAAATTCTATCTATGAAATGAAATACAATTTGCTTAAATTAAATGACAAGAAATGAAACTACCCTATAGAAGCAACCAATGATAAATTTCTATAGTAATCAAGTAAGAAAATGAACCTATGCTTGTTGGACAAAAAAATAAAGTACTATGCTAAATTGTGAGAAAGGAATCCTATGATAATGAATATAAAATGCAAATGCAATAAATCAAGCTTCTAGTATAACGAAAGTAAATTGCAATTACAATAAAACAAACATATGCTAAGGAAAATAAAACACAAGTACAAGAATGTAACCTACTTAAGAAAATAAAATGGCAAAACAATAAAAGAAATATAATCTAATGAAAGCAATCAACAATACTAGTAAAGAAAACTAGATTAAAAAAAAAAACAAGACAAAATAAGAAATTTATTCTAATGAAAGTAATCAACAATACAAGTAAAGGAAACTAAACTAAAGAAATAAATGCACAAGATATAAAATTAAAGGACTTGAAATTAAATGCTTGTAAGGTAAATTACATGAAAAGTAAAACCTATTCTAATGTATTCTATGAAAGTGATGAAAAATGCATGAAGTAAAACCTAATCTAATAAAGTAAAGAAAATATGATGTTTGTTGACTTGAGGTGACTTACGCATGAAGCATAAGGTAAGAGCACAAGGATCCTCTTAATGTAATATGATGTGAAGTGTGTGTGGTGTTCTTTGAATTAAAAATAAATGACTCTATTTTGATCTCTAGGATCGCCCTAAGGTGTGAGGATAGAGCATATGAGGGTTAAGTCCTATTTTTAATGTGAAGTGTGGTGGGGGTTCATTAACCTATAATAGATAACCCACTTTTGATCTCCAACATCACCCTAAGGTGCGAGGAGAGAGAATACAGAGGTCAATTATCCTATTAGAGTGGAGTATGGAAATGCATATAATTTTAAAGTCCTAGAAAACAAAGGAGAGTTCCTTGAACTTAAAAGCACCACCCTTTTGATCTTCAAGATCACTTTTCAAACCCAGGTGTTGTAGGTGAGTTGGAGAGGAGAGAGCAATCCTCCAAGGGAGGTCCCAGGTTCAAATCTCCACCCTACCAAAAATTTGAATTGGGTATCTAAAATCCAATTGATAATGTTGGTGCGAGCAGGGTCGACTTTGACGGTGTAGAACCCCCTGTTCATGGTCTCTCAGACAAAGTCGGCTTCGCAAGGGGTTTTTCACTTAAAAAAAAAAAAATCACTTTTCAACATGAGATGAGAGCATATGTATGGTAAGATAGATTTTGTTTAATGTGATCCTAGACTTAAATAAATAAATGCATAAAACCAAGAAAAATCCCTAGACTAATTATGCTTTTAATGAAAACTAACTCAAAGTTATTAGCAGGAGAACCTAACTGAGGTACAATGCTCTCTGGAAGTTAACAAGGATTGTCGCATAGGTTTTTCTTACCAAAATTGGTTTTGTGGTAGAAATTATCCCTTGGAGTACAATTCTCAATAAAATTATCCTTTCTATGATGGTTTAGATTGGGGGAGACTTTTGGTCTCCTTATCTACTGGGTTTAGTTTCTTGCCTCAAAAGGTTAGTTTGATGAGGTTTCTTACAAATCCAAAAAATAAAAAAAGTCAAAAAATAGTCGTGGATGCAAAAAGAGATAAAATAAAAGGTAAAAAATGGACTAACAAAGCACAAGAAGTTATTTAGAGCTATTTAACCTAGAAAACATAAAACCTAACTAATAAAGTACCAAAATTGCAATGAAAGCATTAAAATGGATAAATTGATAAAATGATTGATGGGAAAGGAATGATACATTTGGACACCCCAAGACTGTTGACTTGGCCTAAAAAGGCACTTTAGTGATAATGATGACAAGTGACCAAAAAATAAGGGCTTCTACTCACTTATTGTGTTTTGTTGTGTGAAGTTGGGTACTTGACATATTGGGTCCCAATTTAGATCTCAGCAGGAACTATCTACATAGGGACAATCTAGACATAGGTATGGTCTAGACTATAAATCATTTAGTCCTAGATAGTTGGAACTATAAATCATCCATGTAGGGATGATTTTTGATAGATGATCGATGATGTGAGACCATCCTGGATGGATCCCAAATTGGATGGGTTTGTATATTTTTTGGACTTGCAAATATAGACAGAAGACACAAAATGTGATCAAGATGACTAAAAGATCAATAAAAAACACAATGCAAGTTGTGAAATAAATTGTAATAAACTAGTAGTTTTACAACCTATGAAATAAAAATGTTAATGTGTGGTTAGGGGTTAGAAATGTCCCACCATGATCATCAAAATATGGTAGAGAAAACATGTCAGTTTATTAATTATAAAAGGTATTGCAATACAATATTTTTCACATGCTCCTTGGGCTACAAAAAGGATTTTCAAGGTGAAAATCCCTTTTACAATACAATGCAATGGCTCTCTTATCCTCTAGACCACCTAAAATATGGGGGGGTTATGCTTTATGACAATCGTGAGTTGATCAAATCCTCCTCACTTGCACAACACAAATAAAATTTAATTGCACCTATTCGGTCCATCTCAGTTGGACCCAAGTTTATGAAAGGAGAAAAAAAATAAAAAGCTTGACTTAAAGCATAAAACAGAGCTTAAAATGTGATAAAAACATAATAAATTTTGTCTTGCTCACCTCTATGAATGGTCTGCTATGACATGGTCAATTGTGTTTCATTCCTAATGGGAACTATCCATGAGGGGATAGTCTTGAATGTGAATTATCTCTCGAGGGATGGTTTTATCTGTACTACCAAAAATGCAATGAAGTTTTGAGGGGACCTTCTATATGTTGTTAGGTGTTTCTAGTATGAATCTAGTGTTTTTTGGAGCTTTTACCTATGAGCAATTTCATAAAACAAATACATACAAGTAGAGGTATGCAATGTTATCCATGGCTAATATGCAAGCAAGTAGGATCCTCACAATGTGCACACAAGTAAGTTCTAACTAAATTTTGGCAGAGTTTCCCTATAGTAATCTCACACTTCTTGTAAATGAAATAAATGGGGACCTATTTATAGAATTTTCCAAGGGTGAGGGGGTAGTAAGGTGGAGATGAGGTGGATGTGATATGGTAGCCAAGTGTATTAGGTGAGGGGAGGAAAAATTTGGGTTTTCCCACTTGTATGGTCAAATGGGTATGTGTGCACCATGCCCAATTAATATTCTTGGGTGGGGAGAGTTCTCACCCCATCCAAGGGGTTTGTGTACATGATAGCTCATTAATGCTCTTGGGTGAGGAGAGTCCTCATCCCACCCATATGCATTAAGAAGCATGGGGGGTTGTGTGGGTGCATGGGGATAGGGAGAGTAGGGGGTAGGCTAGGCTAGGGTGAGGTGGACCTAAGCTAAAGTCAAAGGGTAGACTAGGGGAATGTGCACATAGGCTAGGGGGAGTGGGATAGTCACATGGTGACCATGGGCTAGGTGTAATATGGGGCTTAATGGGAAAAAGGGGCTAGAATGAGTTGATTTAATATTTCTAAGATTGCTATGTCACATATTTGAATTAATTGGGACTATTGCAAAATTATTAAATACTAACATTAGGGAAATGTTAATACAAAAAAAATTTACCTCCTCATAAATATACATACTTTAAATGATTATTGATGAAATTTTTAACTACATTAGCTTTGATCCTTTTTTAACTAATATTTTGATCCTCAAAATGAAATTGGCCATTGTCCTATGGTTAAGTAGATTTTATTGACATGAAATTATATCTATAAAAAAGCTCCACTGATTAACTTTATATGTGGTGGAGATTCTCATTATCCTAATATGGGATGGGGGTGAACTAAATTTGTTAGTCCTTGAGTAGGATGATAGTGGGCCATACTAGGTAATGGTTTTGGTTCCCTTTCTTCACCCAATTATCACATTTTTGCCATTTTTTCTTTTCATTTTTTGCTCGTTAACTTTCCCAAAACTCTAAAATAAGGATAGATGCATGACAAAGGGATATGTTTACATGTGTCCTCCAAAGTGGTCATCATGGTTTTCTATGAATTTTTAGGTTTTTTAATATATGGTCATGATCCTAGCATATTTTTATACTTAGGGATAAGATGGTGCGTCATTTTAGACAATGATTATAATTTTGTAGCTCCAATAGAAACACTAATCATAAGCCTCAAAAGTAATAATTATTTCATTCATCTACTATAAACACCCATTTCATATTCTCATTTGCTTACTATATCACCTATCATCCAAATAATTATGATATTTATAGAATTTACCTTTAGTAACATTAAATTTATCACCTCTAATGTTGTTGTAGCATGTAATATCAAGTATTATCAAAACAATCTACCATTGGTTCACTACCTTCCATGGAGGAGGACAAAACACTCCATTAGGCTTTGTAATTAAATATTGAAGTTTTTTATTGAGGACAAATTTCTAAGGCCTTTGAACACCCTATGTTGATCCTAGGTGTAGTCTTTTCTTCATATAGTGGTAATGATGTAATAAAGCTAGAATAGGATTGAGTATTTATTGTTCATTATTGTAATATTATTGGATGGTATGGTCCTTTGTGTCATAGGTTATCAATTAATAATTTATTGCATTAGGATTCAAACTTGGATATACTTTTTGTGGATGATGTTAGCATAGTAAGTTCATGATTATTATTCATTAATATCCACTCTAACTAAGATAGTTTTAGCTCAAATATTGTATGGTCATTTTTTTTGTCTTGGTTTAATCATTTTGGTATATATTATAGTCATTTTTATAATTGTATGAGATATTCCATTTTTTATAAATAGTTTGGTGAGCCCAATGTGAGTATGTCTTTTGAGGTATTTGTCTTTCATGTTATTAACCCCAAGGGTTTATTACATTTGCTATCATAGCTTCTATTTTAGCTATTGATTTTGTTGTAAGATAATTAGGATTTGTCATGGATTTCTTATTTATCTTAGGGATGTTGGAAAATATATGAGATTAATTCATAGAAGAAATTCCCACAGGATCAAATAATCAAATACAATAATTCTCATAATATTTCACTAGTAATATTATTGATAATTAATCTATAATTGCATGCATGAATCTATGCATCTCTAATAATATTTACAATGATTTTTCACCAATATATAGTTACATGTGACTATCCACATGCATGTATCTTGACCTTCTCTCTTCTCTCATAATGACAAAGTGTAACCTAACTCTTCACTTGACTACTTGACACCTCACACTCTCACACTTGCACACTTGACATCTTACACACTTTATTACATAGCACATAAACACTCTCTCACTTTGACACATACTTTAGAAAAATATTTAACACACTCACTAATCTAATAAATCACTCCCTAAACAATTACATGGCCAAATAATGTAATATCGCCAACACCCCCTCGTATTACATTATTTGGTAAAAACTTCTTCCAAAAAATTAAAAACTTAACTGAAAGGTTGGACTTTAATAAAGTCCAACTTCACTTGCAATTACATTTCATCATCATGCGTCAAAATTATTTTGACATTTTTCATTTGGCGTTAAAACATTTTAAATGCCTCATTATATTTGCATCACTTTATTTTCATTGCACTAAGGCTTTACACAAATATCCAACGTAAAATAATTTAGTAATATTATCACATGTCGTAGTTAAACTCAAACCTTTCTAGCGGAGAAGTTGAATATTTTCCAAATATGTTGCCTTCTCCTCAAATATGTTGCATAATATTGATTACCTTATGTTGTAAAACTTTAGTAATGCAGTAATATATCCCAAAAAAGTGTTTGCATTATTTATTTTCCATGTCTTCGTTTGCCATTGTGCTAAAATTAGTGCATTGTCATTACATAGGAGGAATATATTCCCTATCCATACAAATAAGGATCCTTGCATAATCAGGTAGTAGATATGTACTCCAACTTGTGTTTGATGTCCATCAATAGTGTCAAACAAATCTTACCTTCCATTTTCTATTTGTCTTATAATATTTTGTCTATACATTTTATCTAAAGCATTTACTTGTAATTTTTTTGTCATCCTTGATCACCTCTCATCTTGTTTAAATTATTTTTCATGAGCTCTAATTTCTTCAAGATCAATATTTGATTGGGGGTACACCACAAAATCTATTACTATTACCTCAGGCCATGTTATAATTTGCATGTGACCTTGTTGCCTAGACTTTGGTTCTTGAGATAGTTATAAGTCAATGTCATCATCTCTTGACTCCAAGACAACAAACTATGCAACAAGTTTCTTTGGTGGTCTACAATAAGGAACTCTTTCTTAATCAAAATTTATCATATCTTCATATCAAGTACTATTTTGGAATATTGGTTAGCTCCATTTGTCTATAAGATCTTCTATAGGCTTCCTATTAGAGTGTATCTCGTCATTTGAATTTGACAAGTACATTATAACCTTTCCCAATTCATTTTTATTAATTTGATATATTTTATCATATTGTTCAACATCTATTGGTAATTCTGTTAAAATATTCAATAATGTTGTGTAGACATTTATATTAGACAAATATCCATTAGGTAGACTCTCAAGCCAATTATTTAAAATCAAAAGAACTCTTTCACAACAATCATAATATTCTTTGTTCTTATTTCTCCTCCATATTCTTCTCTTATTGTATTGCATTGACCATCATTGGCATGTGGTCTTGTTACTCTCTTTAAATTTATCTTACAATATTCAAAGCAACAATGGTCCTCGGGCGTAGCCATGGCCTACCATAATTTGTTGTAAACATCCATTGTTTTGACATTAGTGACATGGAACCCTCCAAATATGCATGCAATGTAAATATTACCCCATACAGACTTGTTTTTATTAACTTCTATATCTGACATATTATTTTCTTCAATTTCTCTTCCTTCAAATTTTTGAATTCTTCTTATATTCAAATTAATTAAATTCCAAAAATTTAATTTATTCTTCAATTGACTTCTTATATATCCCAATTATTTTCTTCCTCAAAAATAATATGCTTCTTATCCCTCCATCAACAATATTACTTCTTCAAAATAATCAAAATCACTTTAATTTCTCAATTCTTTAAACCAAATTTACCTTACCATGTTAATCTTCAATCTTCAATAACTTGGGCAACCTCAACCATTCCCTTATTTCTTCTTCTTTATTTCAATATTCAATATTTCTTCTTCTTCTTCTTCTTCTTCTTCAATCTTCAATCTTCAATCTTCAATATTTGTAGCTACATATTTGAATCTTCATAGATAACTTCAATGCAATCATGAACCTTCGTTCTTTAATACTTGGATTCTTACGCTTACAGTTTTCTTACCATGAGTCTTCCTTTTTCAAGGCTTGACTAAAAAGTATGAAATTCTTAGTACTTATCTTCTAAAAATATGAGCCTTCCTTCTAAAAGGCTTGGCTCCTTCAAAATACACAATCTTCTCAATATTATCTCTTCAAAATTCTACAATCTCTCTCACAATCAAAAATCAATAATCACTATCATAATAGCAAAAGCAATATGAAATTTTACAAAAAGGCTTTGATATCACTATTGGAAATTCTTCTAGATTATCTCACAGGCAAATTTCCCACACTATCAAGTAATAAAATACAATAATACTCACAATATTATTGATAAGTAATCTACAATAAATGCATGAATATGTGCATATTTAATAATATTTACAATGATTTATCACCAATATGTAATTGCATGTGACTCTCCACATGCATGTCTCTTGAAATTCTCTCTTATATCATAATGAAAAATTATAACATAACTCTTCACTTTGACTACTTGACACCTCACACTCTCACACTTGCATACTTGACATCTCTTGACATATTACACACTTTAATACATAACACATAAACACTCTCATACTTTGGCACATACTTTAGAAAAATACTTAACACACTCCCTAATATAATAAATCACTCCCTAAACTATTACATGATTAAATAATGTAATATCGCCAAGGGATTATTTTAAAATCCATTTTGTTCTTACTTAGTGGTTTGCTTTAGGATAGATATTTCATCAAAATTATAGTTACCTCTTACTAGCTTTCTACTTTCCCATATATCCCCTCTTGCTCATTCCAATTGTGTTAGAATGATTACTAGATATTAGAAGAGGTAAATCCAAGAGATAGAAGAATGTTTTCATTATTTCATTCATCTAGAAAACTATGTTGACCATCCTTTTGCTCTTGACCATGATAATGATATACTAATCAAAGATTTAACAAAAATAAGAGATTTCATAGTGATAAGGACTCAACTAAGGATTATGATGAGTCCTATTAATATACCATAGGATCCCAAGGTGCCTTGGGAGTGTATGTATTTTCCAACAAAGATAAACATTTGTACTTTACCTCTATCACTACTTAATATGGTAATCATGGAAAATTAAGTGCAAATGCAAAGAATAAACATAGGATAATTATCCCAACACTCTCCTTTCTAAACCTAAAGATAAATAATTATTTGAATACGTGACTACCCTTAAGTAACCAATTGCTTATCAGCTAGACAATTATAAGAGAGATACTAAGAAGCCAATGGATTCCACTAAGGGAGAGACAACCACACAATTGTAGGACAATGTTCAAAACATGATGAATAATCTTACTCAAATCATGAGTGCTAATAGAACCCCTATAGTACAAGTTATTATCCCTTATTTAGTCCTAAACCCTAATGTTCCACCTCCTCCACCTTCTCCAACTAATCCTAGGATCACTATGCCTATGTCTATTGACCCTACATTGAGAAATTATCAAATCCAATCTTTATCCCTGATATTGAAGCCATAGACTTTTTTGGGTATATCCCTAAATTATTTTATGATGGAAAAATAAATCCTAAATATTTATGATAGGTTTATTGCATATTATAAGAATCGATTACATAATGAAAATGATTTATTGAAATTAATGACTAGGGTTTTGGTAGGAAATGCTCTTAATTGATTTGGGTCTTTGATTAAACACTCTATTTACTCCCTTGATAATTTTTTTAAAAAATTAAAACAAGAAATTGATGATGATATGATAGCAATGGAAGTAATCAATGTGTTTATGAATTTTAAATAAGGACCTAATAAATCTATAATTAAATTTTATAAGATATGATAAAGGATTAAGTGTAATGATAATATAATCATAATTAAAGAGGTGGCCACTAGAATGTTATAATAAACTTAGGCAGTTTTTTCAAGCTATATCTCAAGAACATAACCCATATGGTTTTCCCTCCTTATAAAAGGTCATATAATTTGTAAAGGTGATTGAACATTGGGAAAATAAATATGGTTTGAAACCCTTGTCTCCCCTTGGAATAATAATTGTTGTTATCTCTCTACTCAACTGCATTCTAGCATCAATATCTTGTATACTTGTAAAATAATCTTCTTTCCATTTGTATCTTCCTTCCTGGTCCTTGTACAAATTTTTTGAAATCCTATCACTATATTTATCTTGAAGTAATCTTATCCAAGGTTTCAAAATTGGATCTAGATTGAGTGGTTTTTTATCACACCAAGTATCCATCCAAATAGAATTTTTTTCTCTAGTTTCCACCACCCATATTAAACCTTTAATCACTATATCAATTGATTCTTTTAAATTATTTCAAAGTGTAGAACCATTTAATAGAGATAATTTAGTAGATATTAAGCTTGGGTTGGTAGACTCAATATACTTAGAAGAATTTTTTCCCATTTTCTTTTACTCTCTTTGTATAATCTCCAAATTACTTTTCTCCTAACAGCTAAGTTTACATTTGTAAGAACTCTTATCATCACACGTCTTGCTCTATTTCACTAAAGAAAATTTCCGTTTATCATGTGATCCTAACCACAAAAATGATCACATAATATAGATTAAAAAAAATTCTATTGATTTTAGAATAGTATACAATCAATATAATATGTTGGAATGACCCGTAAGACCGAATTAATTAGCTGCACTCTTCCTACTAAGGATAACCATCTACCTTTCCATATCGGTAGTTTTAACTTAATTTACTTATTACTAGATTTCATAATTTTATCCTTATTCTCCCCTCAAATAAAGGAATCCCTAGATAAGTTGCTAGTAGATTTTCCTCCTCCATTTGAAGTAATCTACATATCTCTGCTTTGATTTTAGTTGGAGTGTTTAGAAATTAAATTTTAGATTTTTTCATATTAACTTTTTGCCCTGATTCTCTTTTGTATTCCTTTAATAAATTATTCAAATCTCTAGTCTATTTTATCTTTTCTATCTCAAAAAGGGTTGTATCATCTACAAATTGTTGATGGATGATGTTTTCAAAGTTATTACTAGCCTTAAGTCCACTTATAAGCCCATATTGGTTATTCTTATTCAAGTTTCTACCCAAAACCTCTGCCATAATAATGAACAGATATGGTGATAGAGTATCCCTTTTATCTAAGACCTCTCTTGAATTTAAATGATTTTTTTACTAACCTATTTATCAACACTGAACATGAAACTATAGAGACACAAGATTTAATCATTCTAACATATTTCTTTCCAAAACCAAACTTTTCTAATATTGCAAAAATAAAATCCCATTTAACCCTATCATAGGCTTTACTCATATCAATTTTTAAGATCATTGCTTTCTCTTTTCTTGAAGTTGTTAAATGTATAACTTCATGAGCTACTATTATCTTGTCTAGAATCAATTTCCCTTTCACAAATACTCCATGCTCTTCTAAAATAATTTTGTCAAACAATGGTCTTAACTAATTTACCATCACTTTGAAGATAATCTTATATGATATATTACATATGCTTATGGGTCTAAATGAATCAAACACATTTTCATCGTTCATTTATGGAATTAGGGTAATATATTTTGCATTTATTTTATAAGGTATGTATTGTTTTACCCTAGACTATTCCACTTCCACCAATAAATATTCCTTCACTATATCCCATTTTTGTTGATAGAATACTACAGAGAGCACATATGGATCTAGGTATTTATCCTTATTAAAAGAGAAAAGAGCTAAATGAACTTCTTCTATAGTAATAGGCTCCATTAGTTTCCTATTATATTTATATGTTATAACTAAAGGTACTTATTTTAGAATTTTATCATTAAGAACTTTAGACTCCTATGATCCTAGAATATTATGATAAAAATACCTTGCCTCATTTCTAATTTCACTTTGGTCTTCAATCCAAACCCTTTATACTGATTTAATTCTACTAATTTTGGATGTTGATCTCTATCCTATAGTTATCCTATGAAAAACTTTGTATTTGTATCTCCTTTTACCCATGTCTATCTTGATTTGAATATCCAAAAATTTATGATATTCACTAAGCAACTCATTTTCCTCCAAGCTTGGATTATTATGATCACCTTTTTGGAATTTTGAAAGTTACCTTTTAGCTCTTTCTTCTCAAAAAAAAATTCAAAAGTGTTCTTGATCCATTCTTTTAATCTAGATGTCATTTATTTAATTTGTTTTAGAAGTGTAGATGACCCATTGTAACCTGAAGAATTCCATGTTAGTGCTATAATATCAACAAATTAAGGATGATATTCCCACATCTGCTCATATTTAATTTATGATATTTTTTTGAATTCACTTACCACTATTTTAACTCTTATTAGCTAATATTTGAACCAGTCCTTATTAAGGTATTAATTTTAGCACAAGTTCCTTCATCTAATCAATTATCTGAGAGTATGCATCTATCTTTTTTTTTTTTATTAATTCCTAGCCTCTCTTGTTATTTTTCCATGTATATTTATCTTCTTCAAAACTCAACCTCCTATAGATTATTGTTTTGAATAAAATATGAGAAATCTCTCATACTTTGGGTTAATTTTCTAATTCCCCCAAAATTTTCATCTAGCTTGGTTATGGTATTAAAATATACTATAATCATGAATTGGGATTCTTACAGGCTTCAATCGCATCCAAAATTCTAATCTACCAGACTGAGTTGTAGATCCATAGACATTAATAAGTATGAAACAAATATATGCAAAGTAGCATGTGGCTAAAGAGGCAATCCAATGCCTAGTTTTATGAATGGTTACATAAAAGGTTCTAGTAGGATTCCAACAAGTTATAATTCCCCATGTCACTCTTTTAGAATCCATAACATCCCATTCAAATATCACTCATACTATTTTCATATTTTTGGAAACTTCTTTTATCATTTTAGTTTCCTAGATACAAAGAATAGCATACTTATTACTTAAACAAAGGTTCTTGAAACACCTCTACTTTGAGGTGAAATTAGCACCCCTTATATTCCATGATATTATGATCATGTCTCAGTAGGGGTTGTTGACCCTACCTGTGACTTACAATATCATTTCATTGTTTAGCAAAGAGAAGTTCAACCAACTTAGTTTGTGTTCCTTTCTCTATGTTTGCTCTAGCTTCCCTGGATCGTGCTTGATAATTTGAGAATTTTCCTCTTTTTTCCTTGCCTGTATTAGGAGTGGGTCTTATTATTCTATTCCTCAATATTCTTTCACAACTTTCTTTTTCATCAATTTTATCCTCTGCTAGCTCTACTATAGAAACTTTTGACTTGTCTTGCTCAATTTCTAGTATTTCATTGTTAATGGTAGAGGTATTAAAATCTAACATGACATTTTATTTACCAATTTTTTCTCCTAAATGGTTCATGGAACTTCAAGAGAGTATTCAAATATGATAAGACACATTCCTTAGGTTCATCAAGAATGTTCATCCCTAAATAACGATCATACTAAATAGACGGTTCCTTGTTAATATGTTGAACTTATTGTATTGTGTCCTCTAAGATTTAATCTAATTTTTCTTCATAGGCTAAAAGCTCAAAATATTTGGTATTTCTTCTAGTATCCTTCCATACTGGTCTCCACTATTTATTTGTTTTTTATTTTTCTAGATCTATTTTTTGGGAGTTGAAATCCATCTTCATCCATATCCATTTGTAGATTTCTTTTGTGGTTTTCTACATATGATTATGTTGGGATCTTCTTAGGGCATAATATCTAAATATGTCCCACCTCATGACATATTCTACATCTAAAATATATATCTTTATAATCCATGGTTGGGGTCCACATCTTATCCCCCATACTTAAAAATACTTGATTTTGGTAAACCTTTACTTATATTAATCATGACCAATATCTGAGCATAAATATCAATAATCCATATTTTGTAGTTTCCTAAATATCAAGGAATTCTCCTAGAGTTTTTCCTATTACCTTGAAGGTGTCAATTTTCTAAAATTCAATGGGCAACCCAAAAATCCTAACCCAAACTGGTACTAGAGATATATTTACATTCTTGTTCTTCCCATAAACCAAGGACCCCCATTTAGGATTTTATCTCTTTCTTCTCTAGAAAAAAATTCTAGGAAGAAACATTTGGGAAGAAATAACAGACTCACTCTTGGAGACTTCCAACTCCTATCAATCCATTTTCTCAAGGCTAAAGCCTCTTGCCAACACCTATTAAATTTACCAAAAACTACCATATCTTGGTATAACGAGGATCGATCCTCTATGGTGCACTCACTAACATCTTCTAATAGATATGATTATAAGGATTTAGTTTTAAACCATTCCATGGGAAGGAAACTATAAACCATTCCATGGGAAAGAAACTATAAATCGGTACATGGAATTTAGCGAATACAATATTTGATAAAAATTCATAATAATTGGCATGCAAACTTCTAAGATAAAGAAGGTAAAAATAAAGTTAGCTAAAAATATATATTCTCAAATGGAATTTCTTTCCTCATTAAATCCATAGACCTCCATTGCTCCTTCCATCACTCGAACCCTAGTTGACATATATTTGTAATTTTATTTTTTATGACTTGAAAATTTGTCATTGTCCTTGTTCCATATGGTTGACTTCATAGGGTCATATCTCCCTCAATATTGCTCAGATTCCTTCATATGACCACTCATATTAAATATTCACACAAATTATTCTACTAATTAGTTGAATCTAATAACCCTTTGTGAAGATATGGCTCCTAAAAGATGAGATACTTTTAAAAAAAAACCCTAATCCTTTGTAAAATAATACATACATTAGTGCATATTGATCTTACATAATCACTTAAAAGATTAATATTATTACTATAAATGCACTCCAATATAAAAATAAACAACCTTCTAAGGTTGAAAAATATAAGAAGGATAAGAATAAATAACATATCTATACAATGATTAATCCATCCATCAATGATAAAATCTCAAAACCTTCTTTGGTCATTCGAGAACCTACGAGAAATATCAAAACTTATGATAACATATAAAATGTACCTAGGAAGTCCTTAGCCAAGCTTATGGATCTTGTCATTTCTAAAAATGTTAAAATACTATGGTCACCACTTAAATCAGTGATATTGACTCCCATAACTAAAAAATATTAGGACCTTAGTCAACCCAAAGAATACAACTTAAAGGATTCATGAGTGAAACAAAATAATGATACATAGTGGAAGAGTTGTGTACAACCCCCTATAATATCACATACTTGGAATTGATTAGGGTATCTCCCTATCAATGATAGTAATTATAAGAATTACTAGATTATATGGAGTTGCCTAGACCTAAGGTTGCCAATATAACTCCCATAATTCTAGGATCTAATGAAGTGTAGTATTTTCAACCACATAAACAAAATATTTATAATGAATAACATGCTATAGCCCTAATTTTATTATCAAAATTCCTTTGAAAAGCATGATTATTGTTGAGTATTTGGTAAGGTTTGATGATCCACCATTAACAACTATAGAGCATATAATGCTATGGTTGTTCATAGATCTTTGGTTGATGAAAAAAGTGGTACATGTGTTATTTTTTTGTCCTTGATAGATAAACTAAATATCCATAGAGATAATATCTTGTACACTAAAAATAAGTTCTATGCTTATAATGGTCATCCACAAGATTCTATGGGTTGTATTTGGTTGTAAATATTAATTGGACCTAAAGAGGTAAGAGTGAAATTCATGGTAGTTTATTTCAAGACCATTTATAACATGCTATTAGGTAGACCCTATAGTAGTAATATGAGAGCTATAGATTTATCTACTTGTCATGTGGTTAAGTTTTTCCATGATGATAAAGTGCTCACCATAGAATGATTGTAGCACCCTAAAATTGGTGCACTAAAAATTGTCATAATTACATTCACCTTAGTAAATAATTTAAAATTCAAATTTAACCTCCCAAACCGCCCGTTAACCGTCGGGTAATCCGTTTCCCCCTTTTTCATGCCATTTTTAGAGGTTGTTTTGACCATTTGACGATATCGTCGCCGATCAGACGATATCACCCCAGATCTGACGATTTCATCTGGGCTAGGACGTCCAGACGATCTTGTCACAAAACTAATTTTGCAAAATTAGCTTCTGTTCCAACGGGCCTCTAATCTGGGCAGAAGCGTGTCTGCGCCGTTAGAGACCCTCCCCCATTGGAGATCTCCCAAATAGGGATGATCTCCAACCTCCTAACTACTCCCCTAAGCCTATTTAGTCCCTAGGACCTTCCCTTCCCAACCCCTGGCTGAAATTCTCTGTAACTTAACTTCATGCACGTTAAATCATCCTAAGTTTTCATTTGCAGTAGTCCTATATCAATTTTGTTGCAGGTATCATCTTGTTTTTCAGCCGAAGCAAGCATACATCGTCGTCGATGAACCTGTTCAGATCGGAGGTGATCTTGTCGAATCAGAGACGATTTCGTACTGATGCGAGATGATCTCGACTACAGTCCACATTGAGGCAATCAGTGCCATAAGTTTGCATTTCTTCACCTTTTCTTTATTGTTTTATTCTACAAATTAGCTAGTTTATTTGATATTTTATGTTATATTGCATTTTGGAGTTCACCCATCTAGATCAAAGGCATAATTAATCCATAATTGTGATTTAATTAGCATCATTCATACATGTTTTTGTCTTTAAGTTTCATTTCAGTGTTGTCACTATTATTTTGCATAGTTTCCCTCAACTAGAACAATAGTATTCTCTGTATTTTGCATCTGTTCTTCTGTTTTTAGGTCTCTGACGTATTCGTCTGATGAATTCATCAGATCTCAGATGATCTTGTCTGATCTCAGACGATTCTGTCAAATTCTAGACGATCCTGACTGCTTCAAACATCAGAATCTTCATCAGACATCCGGATCAGGTATTCTTCTTATTCTTCCTTAATTTCTTTGTTTTTTTGTCTTAAATTTGTTCTTTGTATTCATTAAATCTGCACTTTCATTTAGATTAATTTAGACTCATTTGGCCAAACCTAGGATATGAATGCTTAAGGTTAAAAACGAACACATAAAAACACATTCCAAACCTAGGCATGGAAACTGCCATTAAATGTTTCCTGGTGAACCCACCATCCATCGAAAAATCATCAAAATACACCTCCCTTGAGAGGCGGGACCTTCGCAAAGTCCTCTCAATCCGAGGTACCGCGACATCCTTTTCCCATCCCCCTTCCGGCACGGATCCTATAGCCTCAAGGTAAGGATGCGAAAAATTTGGAGCGATACATTTTGGTGAACCCGACGTGAATGCATTTTTGGCATCTTTTTAAAACAAAAACAAAATAAAAAAAACAAAAATATATATATATATACAAGAAAAATAAAAACAAAATCATCATTTCAAGTTTGTATGTTTTAGATTCAATTCTAAATAGTAGATGCTAGATATTACTTTTAGAAGTACTAAAAGAAACCATGAGTTTTTACTCAAATCAATATGAGCCCATCAGTAATGTTGGAAGAATTCAGCCAAATACATTTGTTGATTATGACCAACCTCATCCCTATTCAACACCACCTCCATCACACTTTTCTCATTTTTCATCCATAACCCAACAAAACAATCCCTTTGCCAATCCTCTTCATAATGATATTATCTATTCTCCCATATATCCATATTATGTCTATCAATCCACATATAATCCTCCTCCACCTTTTCAATATTCTTCTCTCAATACAACACATCCATTTCAACAAGAAAATACTTATTCTTCCAATTCCACCATACACTCACCTCATACTTCGCAATCTTCCTATCATCATTCTACCCATAATAAAGAAAGTAGAGGTGAGAAACCATTAGGTCCTTTTATGATGAAATTCCTAAGGCATTTATCAAAAACCTCTCAAAAACCTTCATCACGTAAATTTACTAAGCTCAATCAACCAATGGATATAATTCTCAAGTATTTACTTGACACAAATAAGATTGAACTCCCTTCCATAAGACAACTTGATACCACAACAGATTGGTTTAAACCCGAGCTACATTGTGAATATCATAGAGTAGATGGACATATGACACAAAATTGTAAAGATTTAAGATGTGCAATTCAAGATTTGATTGATAAGGGTCTTTTTAATATAAAGGAATTACAATCTACAACTGATTATAAATCTCCAATAAACAATCAAACTCCTACACAACAAATACCAATAATCAATCAAGACATGGGGATCTCCCAAGAACCCCTATTCAATTATCAACAACAAGAAACCAATCAAATATTGCATGTTAATGTGTCCCATCATGATGATATTACTAATATTGTAATAGAAACTACAAATGAGCAACCTCAAGTTCAATCAACTCAATCCGATATTCAAGATATGGATTCCTCATTTGACCAACCTTCAAAACTATCTTTGGCTCTAGAGAATGATCCAAAATGGAATGTAAGCATAGAAAGCTCATATTTAGAATCAAAATTTCAATCTGAAATCCCCTTTGATAGCCAACAACAAGTGATTAATCCTCAAGCAAAGATATCCCTTTTAGAAGTATTACAAATTTATCACAAGGAAATTTTGTTCAAAATACCTAGCCAACAATTTGTTCCTCATCATATTTTCTCTAAGAACATAATTAATGGTGTAAACCCTCTTGAGGTTAACCATATTTCATTCTATGATGAGGAGATTCCTTCCTCTACTCCACAAGAAGACTACTATCTTTACATTACAGGATCTAGTAAAGAAACACTTGTTAAAACTATCATGGTAGATAATGGCTCCTCTCTTAATTTATGCACTTATCAATTATTCCAAAAACTCAAATCAAAGGAAGAAGATCTTAATGAATCAAATGTTATTATAAAATCTTTTAACAATGAAATTCAAGAAGCTCAAGGTACTATAATTCTTCCCCTTAATATTGGATCCAAGATCCTGGATATTCTATTTTATGTGGCATATTGCCCTTCACCTTACAACCTACTTCTCAAGAGTCCTTGGATTCATACGATGAGGGTTTTCCCTTCCACTCTTCACCAATGTTTGAAATTTGAACTTGCAAATAAAATTGTTACCATACATGGTGACCCAAAACCATTTGAAGAATATTTAATGGTTGAAACATCAAGTTCTATACATTCTCTATTATCACAATTATCTTCTATCCATCACTTTTCTTCATCCATATATGATCATCCTTGTTTACCAAATAACATCCATGCATATCTTTCACATATGCTCCTTCCATCTTATCAAGACTTGGAAGATAGTGATAAGAATGAAGAACCTTCTTATCCTTCTTACATTTTATTTTGTAACATGATCAATTTTCCACATATAAAAGTAAAATCTTTTGCTACATTATTCTACATTATAACAAAGCTTTTGTTATCACTACCTTTTATTCATCACCTTTTGTCCTTACCTTCACCTCAACCAAATTATCCTTCAAAACCTCCTTTGATTTTGAAGCAACCTTAGACATGCTATACTCAAATAACCTTGTATAGTGTATATAGATCATCTTGTATATACCACCAATTTCAATTCATAAATTAAATTCAAAAAACATCAAAAACATTCATAATCATCAAAATCTTCAAAACTATTTGTTGCATTTATTTATGGCACTTGTTAAATTTTTTGCTCAAAAACAAAAATAAAACCAAAAATCAAAATAATGATAAAAATATAAAAACAACAATATGCTTGACTCTTTCGAAACCAAAACAATATAAAGAAGAAAGAGGGAGTCAACATTCTCAAAACTTCTCAAAAGTGTTTATATATATTTTCTTACAAATATTGCAGTTATATGTTTCAAATTATTTTTGATAAATTAGCATTTATTTGGAATCCCTCACTTGCACACTCACAAAAATAAATATCTTGATTTTATCTGGCATGATTACTAATCTCTCTTATATCAAAGTCCACAAAATTCAATTAAATAAAGTTTGAGCATAGAGAATTGATCTTGTTATTTACTTAAACCAAGCACATCTTTTCACAATAAAATGATTATATTTGTAATTTTCATGTTTTGCTACATAGTAGATGTGATTTCTTGAGCGAAAAGTTTTCCCTGCTATCCTATCATGCACATGGTCTAGAATCTTTGAGAATTGGCAAAAGGACAAGCTCACCCCTACCCAGAATAAAAATCCCTTGCTCTACAGCTAATCCGAGCAAGTATCCCTAGCAAAGAAAAAGAAAAGAAAAGTTCAAGAAAAAGAGAAAAGAAAAATGTTATTTTATATCATTACAACAATATTTCAAGCATTATCTCAAAAATCAAGCAAAAAATACAAAAAAAAAAAGAAAGCAAAAAGCAAGAAAGCAATAAAATCCCTTTCCCTACCCTTTGAAAAGAAAAGAAGGGTTGATGAGCTTGAATCCCTAGAATTCTCAATTATTCGAAAACTGTGAGGTAAGCCCCATAACAGGTGGTTTGTGCCCAACCCGCTTGGCCTTGGGTAACTCCTAGCGTGGTGATATGTCTGTCACATTAGCGACCTTCTTTTGTACAGACCTATGTTTGCTTATGGATTAGCTAGCTCTTGATAATCCGACCTACATAGTAGTCTAGTATGGTTATATGCATCTACATCATGGTTAATGAACACTTATTTGGTTTCTTCAAATCACTTGTATCATATTATCTTGCTCAAAACTGGTAAATGCACAAAGCAATTGCACACACATTTGTATTTGAGAGATTTTGTGTATCATTATGATAAATCAAGATCGGAAATGAATTCACATATGCACATGGGATTCCTTATAAATCTAACTTTTGTCTTCAAAATACTTTGAAATATTATTTTTGCAACTTGTTTGGAATAAATCAAGTACAGTTGTTTACCATAAAGACAACTATATAATAGAAAAATCAAAAATTTCTTTCAAAATATACACTCAAAACATATATATCTAGTTGACTTTCGCGACGATGGTATAGTTCCAAAACCAAAATTGAAATTTTATGCCTAGCGCAAGTCCTCATTTTCATATTTTCTATTTATCAAAAATCAACCATGCAATAAAACTATCTTTTTTTGGATTTTCGCGATGATGGTATAAGTCTATACCTACATATTCTATGCCTAGCGCAAACCATTGTAACAATTTTTATTCCCCATTTATTTAAAAATCATGAAAACCATATGACTTAATTCATTATGTTACACAAATTATGCTTTTAAAAAGCAAACACATTTTCATTATTTCATGTCATTATGTCAACCTTTCAATTTTGCAATGATGGTATAATTCCTAAGGAATTATCCAAAAATTTATCACACTTAGGAATTTATGCCTAGCAAAAATCATTTTAACATTATTTCATGCATACTATTTTTTATGAAAATCTGAAAACAAACCATCATCATCATCATCTTTGCACCATTGCACCAAAGTCTTAAGACAGTCTCTTAAGCACTCTTTTACTTTTAACAATATTTCTATCTTGGGATTAGCTTGACGACCGAGTGAGCGACGACTCCATGAAATGGTCTATAATAGCGACAATGTCCTTTGAAATTATTGTTAGAAGTCTCTTTTTATTTTTATTTTTACATCACATTACAAACAATCAATTTGTTACATCAGATTATTTCATTTAAAATATTATAGCATGACATCAAAGTTATAAATTTTCAAAATGACATAATTTTATGAATCCTCAAATCAAATTAATCAATCAAACATAAAAACATCATAAGAATACACATAATACAAGTCATATGATCAATAACATATCATATATATGTCAACAGTATATATACATCATCAAAACTGGATTGGTATGCCACAATCTGTACCTCGGCATACTCAATCCTCTATCAACAAAAAAATAATAATACAATGTCAGTCTATACAAAGCTGTGCAGCCCTCTAGCCTCGAGAGCCCCTCGAGCTCTCCACCTCATCTCCTCCCCCGCCCTAAGGTGGACGAGGTGGCCCCATCGCAGTCTGAGTAGTCCTAGTCCTCGATCGGGACGTGGTCCTCGATGACCCAATCCTGATCGGATCTGCAATGTTGGCTGGTAGGGGTAGTCTATCCGCCTCTGGCACCAGCTAATAATACAATTTCTGATAGAAAGTGAGTTGGGCGATAGCCCATGTCAGCTCTCCAGAGCTCGCCCCTCCGCCCCATGCCCTGAGGCATGCAATCTCGTCTCACAGCTGTGCCACCTCAGCTCGATGGCGTGCAGCCTCATCCTGTAGAGTCTGCACCTGTGCCTGGAGATGATCTCTCTCTGCCTAGAGAGTAGCCATCTCGCTACTCTCTCCTATGTCAATGCCCTTGCCCTTATCGGGTGATGGTGGCCTCTCCCTCTGTGGATATGGGGGTCTCACCTCCCTCCTCTCCCTCTGCCGTGGCCTCTCCTGTGCCTGTGGCCTCCTCGGCTCTCTCCCACCGTGACCCTGGGCCACCTCCATCGCTGCCTGGCATTGCCTCCCTATCCGATGCACAACCACGTGTATTAGACCCTACGCCCTCATCATCCGAGGAGGGCGGATGCCTGCGTACCAGGCATCGTAGCCATCGACTACCCCTACGTCGTCACCATCCACTAGCTGGATGGGGGCATCGTCTGTGTCCTGGCTCCAGAACCGTTGCATGTCTAGAGCCCCGCTAACTATGGTGTTATCCTGGATAGTCCAAGAAAACTCATAATCCCTCAGAGATGGGATCCCCTGCTGCAGACCGAACTACCTCAAAACTTGGTCATAACGGTGGAGCTCCACCTCTCCCCTCTCCATCCATAGCCAGTAAACTTGCCTGATGCGAGCCAACTCCTATCCGTCCTCGGCCCACCCTGGATGCTCCCTCCATGGCCTCTAGGTGATCTGGTCTGAGACTAAGTCATCCAATAGTCTCCGGGACATAGGGAGGTCGATCCGCCGCTGTGACCCTCTTCGGAGCCACCAGTAGAAGACTCGGGGCCTCTCCCCATCTACCCTTGTTAGAGGAAGCCCTACCGGCCTCCGCACTGCAATGTGCTCCCAACACCAAACCTGTAGGAGCGATGTCATCACCAGACATCGGTCGCCCTTGTACACGACCCCATATAGGATCTTGTACAATCGGCATAATACATAGCTGCCCCAAGAGAACCTGTAGCCATGGTCCCGCATATCGTAGATCACATCTGCAAGCATCCACGACACCTTGCACCTACTCTGGTGGCACAGCAAAAGTCCACCAACCACTCCAGCTAGCACTCGTGTGAGTCTAGATGCCCCAAGCATCTGGCGCAGTGCCTCGATATTAACTCCGCCCTTCTCCAGGGCGAAGCTCGGGTCACCACACAGTCGTCCCATAGCGTGGCCCTGATTGGTCGTAGGAGTGATCAATCATCCTTGTATGGGGATTCTTAGAATCCTCCATACATCCTCTAGAGTGGGAGTCATCTCCCTTGTCGGTAGCCAAAAACATGAGGAACCCGAATACCATCTCTCTGCTAGGGCTGTCAGTAGCCCCATATCCGTGGACACTTGTGGCATCTCTGCCACATGCTGCAAGCCGGCTTATGCCAGCTGATCTCACTCTGCATGTGTGAGAGCGGCCAAGTCATCTCTCAAACCTCCATACTTCCATTCCCTGCTCTTTAGCAAACCTCTCTGCAAACATAAACAACAAAACAACAAACAATCATTAATAAACAATTCAAGTAATTAATAATGCAAGTTAAAATTCAATTTTATGCAATTGATGATATCGCCCACTATTGGACGATATCGTCCCAAATTTGAGCAGAATCGTCTCCGATTTTGCAAGTCGAAATCATCTCTAATTTGATGAAATCGTCCCCCTTTCGTCGATTTCGCCCTTGGGCAAAATTGACGAAATTGAGACGATTTCATCGAAATCGGGACGATTTCGTCTCGATGACGTCGACGGCCCAAAAACGGTCGCGATGCTCAAAATTCATCTAAAAATTACCTACAAAGCATGTAAAATTAAATTAAAGCATTCTAGTTAAGTCTAGACTCTTACCCGTAGACCGCGCCGGACCTCTGTCGATCTGTGCGTCGTCTCCACCATTTTTGCTTCAGAGCTCTAAAAACCAGAAAATGAACAGTAAAAATGAATTAGGGTTTTACCCTATTTTTCTTAATTTTATTCAAAAATAATTTTTTGCTTTTCTACGTTTTTACCTCAAACGTTCGATTTGGGTAAAAACACGGAGGGGGCACCATAGTAAGCTGTCGTACGATTCGACCAAGAATCGTCGCCTAAAAAATGAGAATAATTTTTGCTTTCTCGTAGATCGAGAAGAACTCATCTTTAACGCATTTTCTTCGGAAAATTCGCTAAAGAGGGGGCAAAATGTAGCACCCTAAAATTGACGTAGTAAAATTGTCATAATTACATTCACCTTAGTAAATAATTTAAAATTCAAATTTAACCTCCCAAACCGCCCGTTAACCGTCGGGTAATCCGTTTCCCCCTTTTTCGTGCCATTTTTAGAGGTTGTTTTGAACGTTTGACGATATCGTCACCGATCAGACGATATCACCCCAGATCTGACGATTTCGTCTAGGCTAGGACGTCCAGACGATCTTGTCGCAAAACTAATTTTGCAAAATTAGCTTCTGTTCCAACGGGCCTCTAATCCGGGAAGAAGCGTGTCTGCGCCGTTAGAGACCCTCCCTCATTGGAGATCTCCCAAATAGGGATGATCTCCAACCTCCTAACTACTCCCCTAAGCCTATTTAGTCCCTAGGACCTTCCCTTCCCAACCCCTGGCTGAAATTCTCTGTAACTTAACTTCATGCACGTTAAATCATCCTAAGTTTTCATTTGCAGTAGTCCTATATCAATTTTTTTGCAGGTATCATCTTGTTTTTTAGCCGGAGCAAGCATACATCGTCGTCGACGAACCTGTTCAGATCGGAGGCGATCCTGTCGAATCAGAGACGATTTCGTACTGATGCGAGACGATCTCAACTGCAGTCCACATTGAGGCAATTGGTGCCATAAGTTTGCATTTCTTCACCTTTTCTCTGTTGTTTTATTCTGCAAATTAGCTAGTTTATTTGATATTTTATGTTATATTGCATTTTGGAGTTCACCCATCTAGATCAAAGGCATAATTAATCCATAATTGTGATTTAATTAGCATCATTCATACATGTTTCGGTCTTTAAGTTTCAGTTCAGTGTTGTCACTGTTATTTTGCATAGTTTCCCTCAACTAGAACAGTAGTATTCTCTGTATTTTGCATCTGTTCTTCTGTTTGCAGGTCTCTGACAGATTCGTCTGACGAATTCGTCAGATCTCAGATGATCTTGTCTGATCTCAGACGATTCTGTCGAATTTTAGACGATCCTGACTGCTTCAAACATCAGAATCTTCATCAGACATCCGGATCAGGTATTCTTCTTATTCTTCCTTAATTTCTCTATTTTTCTATCTTAAATTTGTTCTCTGTATTCATTAAATCTGCATTTTCATTTAGATTAATTTAGACTCATTTGGCCAAACCTAGGATATGAATGCTTAAGGTTAAAAACGAACACATAAAAACACATTCCAAACCTAGGCGTGGAAACTGCCATTAAATGTTTCCTAGTGAACCCACCATCCATCGAAAAATCATCAAAATACACCTCCCTTGAGAGGCGGGACCTTCGCAAAGTCCTCTCAATCCAAGGTACCGCGACATCCTTTTCCCATCCCCCTATCGGGCATGGATCCTATAGCCTGAAGGTAAGGATGCGAAAAATTTGGAGCGATACAATGAGACTTAGACCCTTGGGGACTCTATCCCCCAAATAATGAAATTTGATTTATTCCTTTTATAGAAAATTCTAATATATAAACATGAGTATAATGGACTTCTAGCGAGATGTTGTATAAGGGGTTCCCTAATTTTTAACTACAATGCTTGTAGTATAGGTATGAATTATAATATTATTATCATGATATAAATATTATTATTACCCTTCTCAATAAGTACTTTACAAATTTCCACCATTATTGAAACCTAAGAATATAGGAGATCCTATGTTATTCTATCAATGGTTTCCAAGTTACACAAAGCCCATAAGGATGCTACTAAGTTGAAACAAATAATATAATATATTGATAATTACAATATGGGGAATAAAAATGTTGATAATAATTTATATCAAGCTTTTAATAATGAAATAAAGAATGCTCCCTCTAACATTCATATTTTAAAGTTAGGATTGGGAATTATCAAGTAGGTTCAATAAAAGTTCTTATTTTAAGTGATAATGAATACTATGCTAATGTAAATATATATAGCAATGCTTTTTTTCTTCCTATATGCTTAGAAATTATGAATGTGATATCTATAACACTAGTATGGATATGTATAGAAATGTTGTTTCTATTATCTCTACAACAAAGCCTTCAAACGTTTCATGTAAAACAAGAATCATTCCTTTACCTAGGTGTTCAAAAAAATTAAAATTTTATCACTTCTAAAATTGTTATGAATATAATCTTGTTGGTTGTTTTTTAACTAATAAACCTACTTCCTACATTATTACTAACAATATGCTAGAACCCATTGTTATATTTCAAACTATAGGAATTTATCTAGTAGAACTATAATCACCACTTAAAGTAGCGATCCTAATTAAATCTAATTTTCCTATATTTTTTAGCCTATTCCTACTAAATTAGAAATCCCTAGTGTTTGTGTAGATTGTAAAACCTAGGTGGTGCTAGAACTACCTACTAATTTGGACCATGTTTTTATCAAACCAGGATTGCCTATTAATGTGGTGATCTTATTTTCTCTATTTTTTATGGGACAATGAATGCATAGGCATTAATTTCTATCCCAAATACTCTTTTCCTATGCTTGGATACATTCTCCTACTTTAATAAGTCATCATATAAGTGGATTAAAAACTTAGTTGATCCTACACCCTCTTATCTAGAGAGATATTTAATTGAAACAAAATTTTATTTTGAGTTGAAATCTAGGGTTGTTAAGGATTCTAAGGTTTTATAAGAAAATATAGCCACACCTTGGTCCTCACATCCCTATATTTCATATTTTTAGTTTTCTACTTAAATGCTCTCTCTTCTCAAATGTAAGGGGTATGAGGTCAAAGCCATACTCAAAATCTTTGATAGTGTTCTTTTTATCCCTACCTTGTTAATGGTGAATCCATTATCAAATGTATATATGCCAAATAGAAAATAATCCTTTAATAGTATTAGAAAAATAAGTTTCCCAAAATTCCCAATCCTAAATGGAGGAGGCATAAGTGGTCTAACTATGTTTCCAAGTTGAGATTAATTTTGAACTAGAGAACCTTCTTCCTCCTCTAGATCACTTTAAATAAACCAACATCATGAATATTGAGCCTACTATAGAATCTGATATAGGCACCCTAGAGCAACCACATAGTTAAAATTGAGGTCAATCTATCTAAGGAACAATAGTCTCTCTTTACTGCTTAAAGACTATAGCGATATTTTTCTCTAGAAATATTCTTGCATGCCTAGAATGGATGAGGATCTTATCATCCACAATATGGTTAATTATGTGGATGCATCCCCCATATAGAAAAATCAAAAGAGGCTCTCTCCTCTCATTTAATACTTGTGTAAGATATAAATTCAAAAGGTGTTAGATGCTAACTTTATCAAACTTGTTGATTGTTCATGATGGTTTACTAACATCATTCCTACATAAAATAGAAAAAAATAAAGTTATCCAAATTTGTTGTGATTTTAGAAACATCAACCTAGCCTATCCTAACAATAATGTTTCTCTACCCTCCACTAATTCTATTTTTGAATCTACTATGGGGTATGAAATTTTATCCCTTATAGATAGTTATTCAAGGTATAACTAAATTTGGATCACCCATAAGGATTAAACTATAACGATGTTAATGACATCCTAGGGCGTATTTTTTATATTATCATGCCATTTGGATTAAAATATGTTGGAGCTATCTATCAACAAGCTATGAAAACTATATTTCATGATTTTATTGGAAATATAGTGGAGTCAGATGTTGATGACCTAATAGGTAAGTCAAAGGAATAGGAAAACCATCCTATTGACATATATGTCATATTTAAATGATTACATCATTGTAAGTAATGCTTAACCCAAAGAAATACGTGTCATATGTCACTAGTGGTAAGCTTTTAAGTTTCATGGTGTCTCATAGGGGTATAGATGTGGACCATGATAAAATCAAATTCATTGATGTTATGCCTCTCCATAATACCATCAAAGATATCAAATATTTCTTGGGTAAGCTTGGCACTATTAGGTGGTTTATCCATAAGCTAGCATGCAAAGCTTATCTGTTGAATCATTTATTCAAAAAAAATGTAGATTTTAAATGGGATAAAATTTGTAATAAGGCCTTTCTTGAATATAAGAAATTTCTCTTACAACCTCCAACTATTTTCCAACCCAACTTGGATAAGTAATTTATTTTGTACACATCAATTAATCAGGCCTCCTTGGGAGTTGTCTTTACCCAACAAGATGATAATAATGAGTATGTCATGCATTACATAATTAGAACAATGCTACTAGAAAAACTAGGTACAATCCCATGGAGAAGGGCTACTTGGCCATTTATTTTATTTATGAGAAGCCTAGACATTACATATTATACCAAACAACTTATATATTTATCAAAATGAAATCCAATAATAACTAGAGAAACTCAATACAAAAAATGGATTACTATGATGCAAAAATTCAATCTTTGCATCATTGTTCAAAAAGTTATAAAAGGTTATATGATTATTGATCAATTGGTAACTACTCCTAAAGCAACCTAGAAACCCTTAAAAGAGGTTTTGTGATATGACACCCTAAATATTATTTCTTATGCTCCTCATTGCTTTGTGATATTTTGTTCCTTTATTACCTCTAGTCTTATTCAAGATTCTAGTTTTTATGACCTTACTGACCAAGAAAATATTTTGTTATATTCTCACAAGGTTGTCAAGAGGTAGCATGAAGCCAAGGATAAGGACAATATAGACACACCTTCTACTACCATAGAGTCTAAATAATACCTTCATACTAATACTTGGAACATTCACTTTGATGGTGCATAGAATGAATTTAAAGCAAAAGTTGGTGTCTTTCTCAAGTCTCTGAGTAGCCTAGTCATTCCTATGGCATTCTACTTAAAACTTTTTGGCATTACAACAATTTTGTGTAATAAGAGGCTTTAAATTTAGGGATATTTATTTCCCAACATATGAATGTTAAACACATTATATTTTTAGGGAATTACCAAACAATGGTACATCATATTTTTGATGAGTATGTAGTCAAAGCCCTACATTTGACCCCTTACCATCAAGTGGATATAAATTTAATCAATTATTTTGATTAATTTTTCATTAAGCATTTCCCAATGGGATAAAACATTGAGCCTAACTCTCTAGCCACTTTGAATAGTAAACTTATACCACATGAAACATCATTGAAACAAATTTTGTGATCAAATTTCATAATGAACCTATTATTTTTGTCACTAAAGGCCCTTTGGAGGTGATAGGTTAATGCTATTGGGCACAAATTTAATAGAGATGACCATTTTTATGGTGATATTTTATGCTTCCTTGATAATTAAACCTATCCACCTATGGCTAATATTAAGCAATGGACTCACATTCATAGGGGAACATTGAAATACGTAATTCCTAATGGTGTTCTATGATGCCTTATGGAGTTCAAAGTACCAAAACACCTTCTTGATATGTATAGTGAGGACTATTGAGGACACTTCAGTTGTCATTCTACAATCATAAACTATCAATAATAGGTTACTTTTTTCTACAATGAAAGTTGATACAATCAATTATGTTAAATTATGTGATAAGTTTCAATTCCATAAAGATGAAACCCATGCATATACCCAAGTTCTTCACCTAATTGGATATATTTATTCCTTTTACACTTGGTTTTTTTACCTTATAGGACCCATATCTTCCATTTCCTATTATGGGTATATTTTCATTATCACAACCATAGATTTCAAGTGGGTGGAATCTATGTTACTTGCAAATAATATATCCCTCACTATGTATAAATTTATCTTTAACCATATTGTGTGTTGCTTTGGTGTCCTATCTAATATAATATTATATAATAGAACTCCTTTTAAGAACAAAAATGCAAGAATTAACTTTACAATTAAGGTTTAACATTGTTTTCCGATGCCTTACTATCCACAAGGAAATGGTCAAGTTGAGTCTAACAATAATATTCTGGCTAATATTTTGAAAAGAATGATTATAGATTTAAAGAAACATTGACACTCAAAGCTACATCTCGTATTGTGACATACAACACCAATATTTAGACTATCCATAGGGAAATAGTTGAGTTGAGTCTAGCAATAATATTTTGGTTAATATTTTAAAAGAGACAATTAGAGATTCAAAGAAAGATTGATAATTAAATCTATATTTTGCATTGTGGCATACCACACCAATATTTATATGACCATATGGTAAATCTAGTTTTCATTAACTTATGGTAGTGAAGTTGTGATGTCACATGAGATTGAATTGTATTCCTTGGGTGTTTCTTTAAAGAATTTGTTAAGTCATGATAAATATCATCAAGAGGATTGAGAAGCCCATATTTCCAAACTCACTACTATTGAGCCATTTGTTTTTTTTGTCTTTTGACTTTTTTCCTTTGTTTTGCACTTTGATTGCTTTGACTATTGCATCAGTCATGTATATTCTTGATTGTTGGTCTCTCACTTTATGATATTTTATCTCTATTGACCATGATCATCACTTTAAGTGGTATTATTAGTCCTAGAAGTTTACACCTAAATAATTTTTATTTTTTCATCTTTTGGCCTTGATTTCTTCTATTTACATGATTTGCATTGTGTTTTCTTTGTTTTTTAGTGTTTGTCATCATTTTAACCTAAATCCATAGGTTACATGCACAACACTCCAATGATAAATAAATAATAAATAACCTAAATCTAAACGAATCACCTTTTGATATTGTTGGCAAGTCCCTTCAATATATTATATTTTATATTCATGGATATATTAAATGATAGAATCACATAGTGTCTTATACCCCTTTAGGGTTATGAGTGAAGAGTCACCATGCTTCCTAACCCTAACCCTAATCTTATAATAATATAATAATTAATATAATTAATTATTATATTATTTATTAATATAACCATAGGATAACATGTATTATTATTATTATTATTAATTAATGTTAGGATAGTATCCTAACATGCCATCCCTCTTTGAAGAGCTTTGTCCTCAAAGCTAGAAAAGTTTGGAAATATGCTTCTACAAAGTTCGCCAATCTCAACATCACAGGCTTCTTGTAGTTAAGTTTGTCTTTTAAAAAAAAAAAACTCAATTGTCACCTATAATGCACATTAACATCGGCCACTTTTCGTCTATTCACAACTTTGTGTATAACTATTCATAATATTCGGAAAATTTTTAGCTAACTTTTGTAATGTCTATTCAAGATGGGTCTTGACAACAAATCCCTCGTTCGTTCTCCATGTATGGCAGAGTATGCGCACAATAGATATTATCACCCATAACTTAATCGATGTGTTTTAGAACCGACTACTGTGTTTGACGTTCGTTCGCAACACAGGAGTGTGAGAGCTTGTAAGGAAGAACTTTTTCATGGCACTTAGAATTTAAGGGAAGCCAAATGTATTTTTGTTTTTAATTTCTTATTTTACGTTTGAGCGAGTCATCTAGCTTGGCGGTGTGGTTGGTGTGGTATGCGGTTGGCCTACAATTTCCGGATCGAGTTGCTGCTAGATTTCATCTTTGAAGTGGAGAGATCGTTCATCAGCATTGGTCTCCTGGTTTGGATGGTCACGGTGGGCTTAGGCTTTGAACATGGCTTCGATGATGTGATTCCCATAAAGCCTGTGGTTCCTCACATTTTTAAACACATATGTTTTGTTATATCTCAGGCTCGATTTCCCTTTCGAAGAAGAGTAAGCTTGAATTACTGACGAAAATCTACCCAACAAAACTCTAAAAGATGGCATTGAATTTGAGATGGACGCTCACAAAGCTTTATATTTTGTCCATTATCTATGATTTGTTCCAGGTTTTTGTGAACCGAATTAAAGACGTGAACCACTATTTTATACTGTCCACATTTTTCAAAACCAAAAATTGATGATGAAAGGATTCATACTGAATGTCACTAAGAATGAATGACAGTGCATGGCGTTGGTCCTCATATGTAGATTCAGAAAATTTTGACAAGTCCTTCACTTTATGTGCCCAATTGTTTGAATTACCACCAAGCCGAGCGACCATTTCAATCAAATAGAAAGGATGGTAATGGTACTTTATAATTTTTAAATACGAATTCAACTATAGCTAGACAATTCCACAAAGAAGGATCATTGACACTGCATAGGAAATGGGAAATGGTGGAGGTGGCCATGGAGGCGGACGGGCAGGGATGCATTCCTTAGATTTTGTTTCTTTTGCTTTTGCAATCTGAAATTCACCTGCAACTAATTTGGAGCTATGAGAATACTCAAATGTAACCTCGTTGGGAATGATGTCCTTCACGAGGATTGGACCTCCTAACTTTTGAGAAATAGTTTTAGTAGCACCAGGTGAAGGAGAGAAATAAGGAGCTTTAGTGGATGTTAGTGCAATGGAAATAACTTTATGATACTGAGCACCTTGAGCCTCTATTTTGTTTGCATAGGTGATACTAGGTTGGCTTCCACTTTGATATGCATTGTAATTTTTAGAAACTTTCGTTTCTTCCTCTGCATTAAAAAGAACATTGCAAACAACATTGGAGATATTGCAAACAATATTGGAGATATTTTTAGGGTTTGGATTTTTTTCGTTCTTGGGGAGTGCAATGGGTACCCTCTGGGATTCCATGACTACGGGCTCCTCCGAATGAAAAGAAATTTCACTTGCAATTTCCTTCCTATTTTTTTCCTCTTCTTCTTCACGTGCAATTTCTTTTAAAAATATATTTTCATTATTAGGGTTTTGATTAATTTCTTTCGAAAGTGCAATAGGTATTTCTGAAAGTTCTTTGGTTATGGGCTCATCCAGAGAAACAATTAATTTAGGGTTTGGAGCAATATGTTCAGTTGCATTTTTTTCTTTCTTGGGAAGAGCAATGGTTACCACCTAGGATTCATCGGATATGGGTTCTTCCTCCACCTGGGATTCCATGGCTATGGGTTCTTCCTCCTCTACCTGAGATTTCATGGCTAGGGTCTCCTCTTGCATTTCCATTAAATATTGTATAATACGATCAGAACGTTCCATTTGTTTTTTTTGTTTTTGTTCAATCATTCTTCTAATTTCTGCAATGTCATTTTTCATTTCCTTGACCAATATGGTTGGATCCATAAGGCTCTGATACCATATGGTAGGAACCTAGGGTTCCTAGCACATAAAATGATAAATAAATAATAAATAACCTAAATCTAAAAGAATCGCCTTTTGATATTGTCGAGAAGTCCCTTCAATAAATTATATTATATTTTATATTCATGGATATATTAAATGATAGAATCACATAGTGTCTTATACCCCTTTAGGGTTATGAGTGAAGAGTCACCATGCTTCCTAACCCTAACCCTAATCTTATAATAATATAATAATTAATATAATTAATTATTATATTATTTATTAATATAACCATAGGATAACATGTATTATTATTATTATTATTATTATTATTATTATTAATTAATGTTAGGATAGTATCCTAACACCATCCAATCAAATATTATATAGAAAGCATAAAAGGATAAAAAAGATAGAAGAGAGATAGATATTTGGGGGCACTAATAGACACCATAAGTAATCATTGTAAAATCCATAGGTTACATGCACAACACTCCAATAAACAAATGAGGAGTGGAAATGGGTATTATACCAATACCAAAACCCTAATTACATAATAAATTTTAACCTAAGCTGACATAACAAGAGAACTTTAGGTCAATTACAAGCTATAAAATGAGTTTACTTATAACAATATTAACCATGGCCCATAGGGCTTCTATTATAAATATTACAAATAATTAATACATTGTACAATGAAATGCTCTTACGTCTATCCAATACATCATACAATGTTGACCTTATTGATGAATTATATTATAATTTCATCAGCCTCCCATAATATGAACTATGAAGCCAAGGAGAGAAGACATTAGTAATAATAATATCTTCCCCAAAAATGGATGATCTACTGGACCTCTATAGTTGAGGTAAATCCTATAGAATCTTCCTCCTCATCTAGGAGATGTCCACTAATATTAAATAACTCATATTTAATCATTTTTAATTACATCAAGCAATTCTCCGTTGGATATCCCTCCCCCTTATTATATTTAAAAGTATTTTTTGACTTCTTTGAAGGATTGGCCTAGCTATTAAGCCCCTATGTCTTAGCCTCCTTAAATTTAAATTCCTTTGCATGAGCTTGTATTTATGGAGTTGCACAAAAATTTTGCATTGCCACCTAAAAGTGAACTAGGAAAGAAAAAGTTGACAAGTCTTATGATATTTCAAAATCATAGAAATCATATAAACCATTAGATTCAATGTTTGAAAAAATGGATATTAGCAAGGATAGTATTTATGCATTTTACATCAAATTTCCTTTTACCACATAGTTAAAAGCATAATGGGGGTAAAAATCAAGTGAAGAGCTTGCTTGGTGCAATCAAAGTCAAAGTCACCCCTTAATAGGGGCAAAAATCATTTTTGCCCCTCTCAGAGGTGAAAACCCAATAAAAGGCAGTTTCAAAGAGTAAACACTAAAATGACATCATCCAAACAAAGATGAAGTAGTCAAAGTCAAAGGCACCCCTCAGAAGGGGCAAAAACCATTCACCCTCCTTCAGAGCAAAATTCCAAATGAAGATCTCTCAAAGGGTGAAACTCCCATTTTTACTTATCATTCAAATAGGGAGACGTCGTGGGGCGAAATCAATTAAAATAAAAGGTAAAATTCCATCTTTGGAGGTAACCATCAACGTAGTTTTATTTCTTCCTCTCAGAAGCACCATAACAGCAAATATTTTTGGGAAAGGATAGAGATTGACAAAATTTAATGCTTGGGGCAGTAAGAGTGATGATCCAAAATTTTTGCTAAAAGTTGCCAGGATTAAATGCTATGCCCTCCAATCTGACGTGATACTGATTATTTTTGAGGCACCCTCTATGGATTTCATTCCTTTTCAAAGCATACTTGAATTTCATTGATTTTCATTGACAAGGGTAAGATTCCAAGGCAGGAGAGAATGTAATGGCGCATAGAATTTAATATCTAAGCTCCTGATTATCGGACGACGTTACAGAGTTTCAATGCATCGATTCTTGGGACATTTTTTCCATATGATTTCCCAAGCGTGTTCCATGAAAACCGGATCATTGCTCCCTAAAGAACAATTTAATACAAACATTATCATTACCAAGGAAAGAATTATTGTTGCGGATCTTTGACCAACTGATATTTTTTTGTGTTGTGCATTAAATGAAAGAGGTAAAATCCTTTATAAATACTAAACATTTCAATTTAATGGAGGATAGACACTTTGCAAAAAAATACTTTAAGTTTTCTGCATAAATAAAAAGACATTTAGATTCTAGTTCCTTGAGCAGTATTGTGTTTAGTTTCTTTTTGCTTATCATTTTTGATCAAGTTCATGTCCTTTATTTGCTGATTTTAAATTCTGTATATGGATTTAATTATTGCTTATGAGAGAGTGAATATTGTAATGCTTATTGGAAGTTATCTCTACAAAAATATGAGTGGTTTATGTGTCTGGATTTCTGTTATATGCTAATCCATGCTTGTAAATTTTTGTTGTTAGTTTATCCCCATATCATATTTTTGGCTTATAGCCGTATTTCCCATTTCTTTCTGTTATTTTCTATTTCTTTTCTATTATCCTAATATTTAAACCTTGTAACCAAATAGGTGCACAAATGATAATGAAATATTATTATTTCAACATTAGACTAGACTTAGGAATGTCGTAGCCTTATATAGGTTACAAAATAGGATAATTAACCAGTTAGCATAAGTAGCGCTAACGAAGTTGTTTAGAATAGAATTATGTTAACAACCTAGACTAAAATATCTTGACATAGGATATTTTAGTTACTAACCTAAATTAACCACAAGATATTATAGAATAGTAAATATCTTCTATGGTAAAAAGTAAATGTAATAACCTATGTAGTATAATGCAATATACTACCTATTTTACCTAGTGGAGTAAAAGGGTAAATATCCCAAAGAATGGAATATTACTCTAACATCCCCCCTTATTACATTATTTGGGTAATACATATACATCATCCTATACAACAATATTTGGGTAAAGTATATAACTGTCCCAATACAGTAAAAAAAGATGTTGATCTGCTGATTCTTGCTATGTCACAGTGCTCTGGCTGCTCCTAAGTAAAAAATGGATCATTCCTCACTTTATCTTCGTACCAACGAATGTCCTTATAGTAATCTCATCATCCAACCAAATTGCATGGGTAACTAGTCACTGCAATCGCTAGGTGTAGTAGAATAGATCACTTCATACGAGGTTCATTCAATTTACAATATGAGTTTGCAAAAGATAAGGTAGCTAAGGTGTCGGTCGCTATCGAAAATGCACCCTTATAAGTTCCCCCCTTCTTGTTGCAAAACATGTTGTAATTAATTTTTGAAAGAAGTATGACTAAGGTGTCGATCGCTGTCGAAAATGCACCCTTATAAGTCTTCTTCCTTTTTTACAAAAAATTGTGAAGAAAAGAAAGTATATCCCCCCTTATTGCAAAAGATGTGCAACTTAAGAAGATTTTGAGAAGGATTTTACAAATATTGCCTCCTAGGCAATTTTACACCAAAAAATTCCCTCGTTTTGTTACAAGAAATTCAAACAATGAGAGTTTGCTATTTATGAAGACTAAAAGAGGTACAAACACCCCTTTATTACAATTACTTCAAACAAAAACTTATGATATTTATGAAGCCTAAAAAATAGAGAGAGGAAATGGTGTTTTGCTTAAGGTGACAAATGTGTTTTCCCTCTACAATACTGTCTTAGCAATGAGCACTCTATGTGTTTTTTTAAACCAGAATCAAAATCAGAACTAGAAACTTCACTAGCAATATTGCCTTTGTTTTGCTTATGTGTTGTGCCTTTATCTTTCTTGTTTTACTTGTTTTTGAACCAACACCGATTGGTGTCATGGTTGTCCTTTTTACAATGCAAGCAAAACCTCTTTTGAAATTGTTTTTCCTTACCTTTTGAGGATGATCCTCCCTTTTGAAAGTTTCCTTTCTTCTTATCACCGTTATTGTTTGAATAAAATGCATTGTTTGACACTTCATCATTTTGGAGTTGATTTGCTTCCTCAGTTTGAAGCAAATTGACTAACTCCAAAAAGGTGAAGGGATGTAATCAAAATTTTACAGGAGTCTAGAAGAGCCCTCAAAATGACAAAGGTTAGGACTTTGTCTTCCACTTTTTCTCCTAAGGCTTGCAGTTTTGTTTTCATATCTGCCACTCTACAGAGGAATAGCTCTATTGTTTCTCCATATTTCATAATAAGAGTATGAAGTTGTGTTTGAAGGTTAAGAATTGTGGATTGATTCTTTACCTCAAATATGGTAGCTAAGGCATCCCATGCCTCCTTACCATTTTTAGCTTCATTGATATGAGGTTGGATATCATCAGTAATAGCTAGCAATATAAATAAGGAAAGTCTTTTATCCTTTTTATCATATGCTATCTGATATGCTCTAGGTGATGTGGGTCTAGTTTCAGTGCCATCCACTATATTCCACATATCCTCTATAGTTAAAATAGCTTTCATCTTGAGCAAGATATACCTCCGAAAACTGGAAAAAAATGGCAGAGAGCGGAATCGCAAGCGGGACCGCAAGCGGGAGGCACTCTGGGAGCCCTCCGGGATCCACCTCCCTGGTTTCTGGACCCGGCGGTCCAGAGCCTGATCCACCTGAGGAAGGGGAGATTCCCCCTCGAAAACCCCCCGATCCCTCTTCACCATCCCAGGGATCGTATGCGCATGCAGTTTCTAAAGGGACCCCAATCCCTCTTCCCTCTCAAACCCTGCTTCCCAACGGCTCTGACCTGGTGATCCCAGGGGCATTGCTGGATAGCTTTGCGGCTCAGGACAAATTCACCCTCATCGGCAAGTTCATCGGAGGCAGACCAGATATGGAAACAATTCGTAAATGGGCGAGCAACAAATGGCGCACTAGTGGGAGCTTGCAGCTTATAGCCCTGTCCAGGGGTTTTTTTGCGATCAGATTAAATAATGCAGAAGATTCATGCAATATCCTTGCTGGGGGGCCCTGGTTCCTAGGTAGGCGAAGCCTTTTCCTCCGTAGGTGGGGAGAGGACTTCAACCCAGACACGCAGAATATCAATGTGGCGCCTATTTGGATTCGGCTTCCAAACCTACCCTTCCACTGCTGGCAAGAAGAAGTCCTGAGAGGAATTGCCCGCACTATTGGAGATCTCGTTGCTGTAGATTCGTCTACTAAGGTACGCTCCCGCATGATCCACGCTCGCCTGTGTGTCAATGCCAATTTGGAAACCGCCCTTCCTTCCTTTGTTAACCTGTTCAAGGATTCCATTCTCATCAAAAAGCAGCCCATTGTTTATGAAAACAAACCCGCTTTCTGCTCTGCATGCAATACCCAAGGGCATCTCATCAACCAATGTCCCCAAGCTCGAGTTCTGAAGCCTCCTTCGTAGGGCCCTCTTGGTAAAGGCGAGTTCAATGTTCCTAGTCGTGGCAGGGAAGTCCCAGTCCCGGAGGGGGAAACCCCCATCGTCCCTTCAGAAGTCCAAGGTCTGAGCCAGGAGGGGCTTCTCACAGGCAAATCTCTGGATTCTGCTTCAAACCCTAGCGCCAACCTCGAACCATCCCCGTAAGCCCTCAAAGCCTCTGCTTCCAATTCAGAATCCTTAAACCCCATCCTCCAGGAAATTGAGAACTTCCTACCCCACCAGTCTTCGTCTAGGAAGTTCACTCCAATCAACACCAGAAGCAAAGGGCAAACCATGGACTCTGGAGCCGAGAGAAAAAGAGGTCGACCTTCTACAGCTGAACAACGTATCAGGGCAACGGAGGATGACCTAGCTAACGGCTCCCAGCGAACCCTGTTCCTAAACTCTGACGCATCCATATCCGATGATCCTAAAGTATCTAAACCCCCCTTCCAGCAGGCGAAGGGAGGCAAGAAACCTCTCGTATCTTCTAGATGAAAATCCTCTCCTGGAATGCGAGAGGGCTCAACAAAGGCAACCAAGCTTAGACTCGGTTGCTAATATGCGTAAGGATATCAAACCCTCCATATTTATTATGCAAGAAACCAAATGTGACGAGAAGTCCTCCAGGAAAGCTGCCAGGTCCATCTGGTCTCAAGGTGAAGCTCTTCACAGCCCCGCTCATGGTTCCTGCGATGGACTTATTTGCTTCTGGGACCCGTCCCAAGTGGAAGGTAGGCTCCTATCATCCTCCAGCAGAGTCATTAATATTCTCTTTCATTGCATCTCCAGTAATCAGTCTTGGATCCTGTCCAACCTGTACGCTCCTAATTCCCCTCTCGAGAGAACGGAATTTTGGAAGTCCATCTCACGGATGAGGGACTCTTTCAGAAATATCCCTTGGGTGGCTGCAGGGGATTTCAACAGCCCCCTATATCCGACGGAGAAAAAGGGAGGGTTGGCTGCCACTCACCGTTCTACCGAGGATCTAAAGGATTTTGTGGACTCAAACGAGCTCATTGACATTCCTCTCAAAGGGACTCGCTATACGTGGAGCAACAGGAGAATTGGAGGTAGCCTGATTCAGGTCAAATTGGATAGGTTCCTGATCTCCCAGGAAGCTATTTCTCTCTTTGGTGCTGCTTCCCTTTCGGCCCTCCCCAAGATTGGTTCGGACCATAATCCCATTATCCTCCAGGTGGGCAAGTCTCCTGTGTTTCAAACCCCCTTTCGGTTTCAGGCTATGTGGCTCAAACACAAGGACTTCCGTGAGATGATGAGTCAGTGGTGGAGCCAGCATGTCCATGGATCTCCCATCTTCAGGATAACTCAGAAGCTCAAGTTCACCAAGGATAACTTGCGGAGGTGGAACAGAGAGGTGTTTGGCAACATTTTCAGCCAGAAGAAGCTTATTTCTGACCAACTCCGAGCCATTGAGAGAAGGATCGAAGAAGGGGAATCCGGGGATGCCGTGAGGAAGGAGGAAGGGAAACTTCTTGCTGAATTCCACTCCATTCTTGCCAGTGAGGAATCCTTCTGGAGGCAGAAATCCAGAGAACTATGGATCAAAGCGGGAGACTCCAATACCAGATTCTTCCATGCTACAACCATGAGACACAGAGGCTCCAATAAGATTAGTAAAATTCAATGCAACGATGGTTCCAGCACTGAAGATATCAACGAGATCAGATCTCGAGGTCTGTCTCTTTCTTTCAAAACCTCCTAGGAACCTCCCCGCAAAGCTCCGCCTCTCGCCAAGGCCGCCCTTCTGGAGAACATCCCCAGTCTAGTTTCTGGCGACTTCAATTCTTCCCTCCTCAAGCCCTTCTCCGACTCAAAAATTAAGGAGGTGGTCTTCTCCATGCAACCCGATAAAGCCCCCGGGCCGGACGGTTTTCCTCCCCGGTTCTACCAAGCTTGCTGGGACCTGGTAGGACCGGACGTCTGCGCTGCCATTCGTGATCTCCAATCTCACCCCATCCCCCGGGCTGTTAACTCCACCTTCATTGCTTTGATCCCCAAGTCCCCTGATTGCCGGTCTATGGCTGATTTCCGCCCCATTAGTCTCTGCAACGTTCTCTTCAAGATCCTCTCCAAAGCCATGGCATCCAGGATGAAGCCCATCCTCCCCATCATTATTGACCCCCGCCAAGGAAGCTCGGTCAAAGGCAGAAACATTCTGGACGGAGTCATTTCCATTCATGAAACCCTCCATTCTGCGGTCCGGAACAAAAAGCAGTGTCTCTTTCTCAAGCTTGATATGACCAAAGCTTTTGATCGGGTTAGTTGGGAGTTTCTTCGGACGTCCTCTTGAAGTTCGGCTTCCACCCCAGTTGGGTTCAGCTAATCCATAATTGCTTCTCCTCGGCCTGGTTCTCGGTGCTGGTCAATGGCTCCCCCGCTGGGTTTTTTCCCAGCGTTAGAGGACTCCGTCAAGGAGACCCTCTATCCCCTCTTTTGTTCATCATTCTGGCGGAATCCCTTGGCAGAACCCTTTCTACGGCCAGAGTGGCGGGGAAGATCTCTGGCATCCCAGTGACGTCCAACTCCACTCCCACTACTCACCAGCAATTTGTTGATGACACCATCCTTTCTACGCAGGCATCTGTCTTCCAGGCTAGGAACATCAAGCATATCCTCTCCCTCTATGAGAAAGCGGCTGGGCAGCAGGTGAACTTCTCCAAAAGCAAGCTATTTTTTGTTCACACCCCCCTGGACCGTCAGGGCAGGATTGGGCGGATCCTTGGGTGCTCTGCTGGAGCCCTCCCTTCCTCCTATCTGGGGCTCCCCTTTTTCTCGGGGAAGACCTAAAGAGAGTATGTGGAACAATGTTGTTGAAAGATTCCAACGAAAGCTGGCAGCTTGGAAAGGTAAACTTCTTTCCCAAGCGGCAAAAGCAACCCTATCAAGTTCAACCCTCCAGAGCATCCCCATCTACTTCATGTCAGTGTTCCCTCTTCCCAAGTCAGTGTGCAAGCTCATTGAACGCATCCAAAAAAAGTTTCTATGGTCAGGATCCGAAGACAAAGCTAAGATTCCCCTGGTGGCTTGGGACACTGTCTGCAGAAGTAAGAAGCAAGGAGGGTTGGGCTTCAGAAAACTGTCAGACATGAACACAGCCTTGCTAGGCAAGCAGGCTTGGAGGATTATCTCGAAAGACCCTGCGGAGTGGACCATGCTGGTGTGTAAGAAATATATGGGAAACCATTCCTTCCTTGATTCTGGCAACCACCCCAATGGATCTGCCTTCTGGAAGGCTGTGACTCAGGCCAAAGCGCTCATCCAGAAAGGCCTCAGATGGGTTCTGGGGGACGGTCGGAGCATTGATTTCTGGAGCGACAGATGGTTGTTGGATGAACCCCTAAGCGGCAGAGCGGACCTCGCCATGCTTCAAACGGTCCCGGACTCTCGGTTGGGAATGAAAGTTTCTGACTTCATAGTTTGGGAGGATGGTCATCCCTGTTGGAGGCTCCTCGCGGGCTCCTCTCCTGAGGTTGCTGCTCTCAACCTTTTACTCCAAGCAACTACCATTCCCACTGAGCAAAAAGTTGACAAGCCTGCCTGGGCTGGTTCTGACAAAGGGCTGTACACTGTTAAGTCTGCCTTCTCCCTCCTGAAGGACCACCCCCGTCTCCCCTTCCCATATTGTTTGGAAGAAGAACCTCATTCCAAAAGTGGCCTTCTTCTCGTGGATTGCCTTCCAAAACAAACCCCTCACCATTGAGAACCTCATCAAAAGAGGCATTCCCCTTCCCAACAGATGTTACCTGTGCCTGTCCAGCTGGGAATCCACCGATCACTTGTTCCTCCACTGTGAGTTCACCTCGACCGTGTTTGGGTTCACCCCTGTCTACCTTCCAGATCCAATGGGCTCCTCCCAAGTCTTTGTGTGGTGCCTTCTACCAGTGGCCCCAACCCTTTGCTAATCTTAAGCTTCGTTTTCTCTGGGACATCTGCCTTCACCACCTGATCTGGCAAGTCTGGCTTGAGAGAAACTGCAGGATCTTTGGGACCTCTTCCCGAGATCCTCATTCGGTGGCCATCAGGGCTATGGCTTTCGCTTCCGAAAATGCTAATCTCATTCACTGTTCCAGCCCCTCTCCTCTGTCCCGGGAAGGGCGTATCCTCTCTTCTCTCAATATTTTTGTTTGTCCCCCTTGGGGAACCCTCTGCCTCATCCCCGTATCCTTGCCAAGTGGAGCCCTCCCCCTTCGGGATGGATCAAGCTAAACTTTGACGGGGCTTCCAAAGGGAACCCAGGAGCAGCGGGGGCTGGTGGCGCGGTCAGGGACCATCGGGGCATGGTTATCCTCGCTTTCTCTGAAGATCTTGGGGTTCAGACCAACCATGTCGCGGAAGCCAGAGCCCTTTGGAGAGGTTTAGTCCTCATTTCGGAGGACCCCAGAGCTATCATCATTGAAGGTGACTCCATGAACATCATAAACTACTTGAACAAGGATAAGACCCCTGCCTGGAGGGTCCATAACACCATCGGAGAAATTCGAAGGATTCTCCGCAGCAAGACCTACAGATGCCAGCACATCTTCAGGGAAGGAAATTCTTTGGCTGACCTCCTAGCCAACAGAGGATCTTCCTCCGACAGACTCACCACGTGGGATCTTGAAATCCCTCAAGATGTTGCTGACGTGGCTGCGTCAGAATTCCAAAAAGGTCAATGAGTCTCGCCAGATCAGCGAGGTGGGACACGTCAAGCGTTCTTGGAAAGGGGGACATTACTTGGCGGTTGGGTTTCTTGCGGCATCCAATTACTGCCTACGGTGAGTCATTCCCCGGCTTACCCGTCAGCACCCCTGACGTGGGCGGCAGTCCCAAGCTGGCTATCAGCTCTTTTTCTGCTCCTAACGCATTGCTAGGCATGACTTTCGTTCGTCTTCGGGACCGCGCGAGCCTATCTTCTTCCTATCCGACGGCTCCCCTCTTTCCGCCTGTTTCCCATGCATGCGACTTACGCGATCCGTCGTCCTTCCGACGCAAGCTCCCTATCTTTTTATTCCAGGGTGGTGATACGGGTGTTTTCTCCACTGCGTTCTCTTGCCTTCAGGCCCTCTTCTGCAGATCCCCTGCTCCTCCCATGGCTCCTCCCACGGCTGTTCCTTACATTGAGCCAGAACTCTCCTCCCTGTCTGAGGAGGAGAAAATCTTCATGAAAGCCCTTGGGCTAATCCCTTTCCTCAACAAGTTTCAGGGCCCGGATGATGAAATCACGTCCGATTTCATGAAGACTTGGCAAGATGGGGAGGTCCGGGTGAAAGGTGTCCACCTGAAGGTCACCTTCGATCTCTTGGTCGAGATTACTGGAATGCCGGGCACTGGGCGTTTCATCCGGTGGGACAAGCACAACTGGCAGGAGGAATTGGACCAGTTTTCGGACAAAGGGAAAAGCTTGGGCTGGGACAAGTCCTCCCTCTTCAGAGAGGAGCCGGAAGAACCGTGGAGCCGGGCTTTAAAGCCGTTGATGCAGTTCATTTGCTACGACGATCCGGATAAGCCTCTTCGCAGCTACCACATCACTCTCGTGAACCACTTGCGGGCGTCCAAGAAGCTGTGCTTCCCGGACTTCCTCAACTACTCCCTCGGGTGTTCCATTGAGGCCGCTCGGAAGAACAAGGCCATGCCGCGGCACCAGGGGCTTATGGGCGTTATTTTCTGCCATTGTATCTCTAACAGGGCCCCCCCCAGATTGTCCCTCCCCTCTCTTCCAACCCGCCTGCTTCCCCGGACGCAGACGCTCCCAAGGCCGAGTCTCCCACTCCTCCTGACCAGGCTACCCCCAGTCGCAGTCGCTGTCGCAGGCGGGCCAAGGCCACTCCTCCGAGTGGCAGATCCTCCAGGCGGCTCAAGAAATCCAAGGCCAAAGTTGAGAACGAGCCCCCTCTCCACCTGAGCTCGGACTCTGAGTCGGTGCAGAAGGAGCAGCAGAAAATTCCCCTCAGCATGCTCATCGATCTGGCCATCGACGCTATGGGAAACATCTCCAGGGCTGCTGATTCGGCAATCCTCTGCCTCCGCAATCTCAAGGCGCATTTTGAAGGACCCTCTGGGATCCCGGAGAATCCTACTGCCAATTAAGGGTGCTGACGCTTCTTGGTCGGTTGGGTTTTTGAGCTAAGGCAGCTTCTCTTTTCTATGCTATAACAGTTTCTTTTTTCTGTCTTTCTTTTTTCTGTCTTTCTGTTCAGGTCTGAGGCTCGCTTTGAGACCTCAACCTCGCGGCTGTAATGGGTTCACCCCATTTTTGTAATAAGGTTTTTGGGATCCTCTATAAAAACCCACTTTTGTATATAAATGTTACTTATTAAAAAAAAAATAGCTTTCATCTTAGTTTTCTAGGCAGAATAATTTGAACCTTTAAGCAGTTGGATTTCATTGAGATATTTGTTTATCATTGCCATGGTGAAGGTTTCAAATTGATGTGACTAAGATGACTTTATCTTGTAGTATACCCTCAAAAGAGTATATGGAAGATCTTAATTTACTCTTTAAGATATTTAATGGCTCCTGCCTAAACACCCTTCAAGAAGGATGAAAATTTTGAGGAAATTTAAGCCAAACAAATAGAGAAAATTAAAGGGGAGGTTTTGGAAGACTTCTGATTTTGCTCTCTAGGATATTTAATGGCACCTGCATTAACACCCTTCAAGAAGGATGAAATTTTTTGAGGAAATTAAGCCAAATAAAGAGAGTGAATCAAGGTGATTGAATTATGACATTTGATGGGAAGTGAAAATTGACTTGTTTAACCTGTGCAAGGTGTAGCACGATTTTAGTGAAGTTTGGATTTCTGAAATGCTCTTCAATGTTTTATGATTGTTTAATTGCAAAAAACATGATGGTTATTGCAATAATAAAAAAAAGAGCAACCCAAATTTTATCACTATAGGTGTCGGATGCAACCAAAAATGCACCTAGTGTAGCCAATTTTAAGAAAATGTGTCGAGTACAATCGAGAATGCACATTATTACTCTAAAATATTCCCCCTTTGTCTTACAATTTTGTAAAAAAATAGAATCACAAATCTGTTTTCTATCCCCCCTTAATTTTTAAAAATTATAAATCAAGCACTCCTTTCAAGACAAGTCGACGCATGACCCATTTTTGAAAGGCTTCCAGACCAATCAACACATGACTTGGTTTATTTCTTCAACACTCAAAAATCGGTGGTGCATTAGGATCAAAAGGTTCATGAATCCTCATGGGACCATAGCTTCTATCCAACCCCTTCCATAGATCAGTATAGATGATTGAGTGAGGAATGGATCTACGATATTCACAAAGCATATGACAAAAATAGATCATGTAGTTTGCCTTCGCAATTTGTTCCTCTTCCTGATTATTCTTTGTTTTCGAAGAGCTTTCCTTACCCAAGATTTGATCTTCATGAATTGTGAAAGTGTCTGTGAGCTTTCAAAAAAAAATTTGAAGATGGCCTTTGTTTTTGCAACCAAATAAGTGTTATCTTTGTCTCTTTATCTCCAAGTTTTGAAGAAAACAAAAGAAATTGTATGGGTATAGTTGCAAAACAAATTGTCTGGAATAAATGTCTAAGTTTTAATGCTTAAAAAATACATTTAATGATGAAAAATTTTATATAATAAAGGTTTTGGAAAAAAAATCATCTAAAAATTGTTTTAAAATGATTTATTTAACCAAAAAACACTAAACTATATAAAAAAATATTAAAAAAATAAATATTTTTAAAGCAAAAACAAACTTTAGACAATAATTTTTATAAAAAAAAAACTTGCACCTTTGATTTTTCAGCTTTGAAGAAAAAATATTGTGTGGGGCTTCGATCGCAGGACCTAGCACTGTCAAGGCTTCGGCCTTGACCACTGCACTGTTGGGGCGGCTTTGAAAGCCATCCCCAACGTGCGGTATTTGAATACACCACGAGCCTTTTGAATGGCTCGGTGGGATTTATCCCACATTCATCCCGCAAGGGATGATTTAGGCCTATAAAGGCCTAGGCGCGTGCCTTCAACACGTGATTGCCTTGGGCAATCGCTGCTCTACCAGTCATTGACCACCCTCCATGTCACTCTGTCGATCGAATCACAAACCGCCATGTGGTGCTTGATGCCTGAAACACCAAATTTTCCTCGAACACAGGTCAGTGACCAGTTGCCATGTGTCAGCCAGTTGTCTTGCCTTGTTGCCCTGTTATACCATGTGTGACCACAATATTGGTTGTCTCTTTGTGATGGCTTCTCCACGTGTCAACTATTTGTGATAAGGTGATGATGAGGTGTCATGTAGGTGGCATTCAGGTGTCGTGTAGTAGGTGGCAGTCAGCCACATGTCCAGATCAGGTGGCACCTGATGCATGGCTTGTTGGGAGTGTGAGGGTGCTCTTGCCCTCATGGCACTCCCAGTCAGTAGAAGCCACGTGAGAGTGTGAGGGCGCTCCTACCCTCAATGCACTCCCATTGGCTTGTATGTGGGGGTGCAGGTCCTGTGGGCCGATGTGGGCCCTAAAGCCGAGGCAAGCCCTATGGGTCAATGCTAACCTCGAGGACACAGACCCTATGGGCTGACATAGTCCTTGGGTTAGTAGCCTATCAAGTCTACGGCCAACCATCGGATTGGATCCAATCGTAGCCGATCTGCCTTAGATGAGGGGTGATTGGGTCCCTACCGATCTAGCCGATCCACATAGGATGAGGGATCTAGCCAGGCAGTTTGACCTGGCCAATCAAGCTCCTCGGATGGGTACGAATCATGCCATCTCCTACTCGCCTATCGAGGTGAGGTGAGGTGGCCAAATGGTGTCACCTGCTCTTCCTCCAGGTGGGCAAAACAAATGTTTAACCTTGGTAGGCGAAACCAGGGGATAACTCCCTTCACCTCGCCTACCCTCTCGGCTCTGATGCCAATGTAACCAAATAGTTGCACAAATGATAATGAAATATTATTATTTCAACATTAGACTAGACTTAGGAATGTCATAGCCTTATATAGGTTACAAAATAATATAATTAATTAATTAGCATAAGTAGCGCTAATGGAGTTGTTTAGAATAGAATTATGTTAAAAACCTAGACTAAAATATCTTGACATAGGATATTTTAGTTACTAACCTAAATTAACCACAAGATATTATAGAACAGTAAATATCTTCTATGGTAAAAAGTAAATGTAATAACCTATGTAGTATAATGCAATATACTACCTATTTTACCTAGTGCAGTAAAAGGGTAAATATCCCAAAGAATGGAATATTACTCTAACAAAACTGATCATTATTTTTAATACAGGAACCAACCCTCTTTGGATATTGACACGGAGGACATTTTTTTCCTTCGACCTTTCAATGTTGATCAGGTCTAGGGTGCACAAATAATATTTTGTACTTAGGTAAATTTATGACCAACAGTTTTTGGCACGCTTGATGGGACTCTAAAAAAGTTCCACTTTCAACAGTTTTAAGGATTGATGTTTACCTTTGAATTGTATGGTTAGAACATTTGACGACTCAGATCTACCTAGAAGCCTCCAAACGTGAAGTGAGAGAAAGCTTTCTTCATGATCACAATATCAAAGGCCAAAAATCTAGAAGACCCCATTGAGTTTTATGAGCTTAACACACAAGTGCTAGGAGAACATCCTAGGTTAGTTACCGTAGCTATCCCATCAAGTGTTACATCTGAACAGATGGTGTGTTCTCTGTTCCTTCAAGTCCTACTAGCATAGCCATTATTTTTCTACCTCCCCAACCACACACACCAATCTATATGGCTCAAAATCCACCACCACAGCCACCAAGGTAGTTCTCAGCATGGAATCACTTTGAACCTCTAAATATGAAAGCTCAAAACTTGATTTCACAAGCAGCAATGAAGGCTTTACCTACTTATGACGGTATGGGAAATGCAGCTTATGAGCATGTTCAATATGTAGCTACCTTGACAAAAATCCATAGCATCACAAATAAATATATCATGGTAAGATTGGTCATTCTTTCTCTCAGAGGTAAGTTACTTTACTGGTATCGATCGTTACAACCTGCAACCATTACTACCTGGGACCAGTTGGCAAAATTTTTGATCAAAGGTTTCAATGAACAAGCATACCTATTCTCTTTGTTGCATAAGTTTACTACTATTCAGAGGTAAACACAAGAAGAAATCATGGATTTCAATTTCAGGTTTGCCCGAACTTGGCATAGAGTTCCTGATGGTCTCCGATCGACTCCTAAGCAAGTGATATTTTACTACCTCCAAGCTTTCAACTCTGATATCAGTATGGCCATACGACAGTATAATTTCAATGCATTTCTTGATTTATATTCTACTGCACAAAAGGTTGAAGTTGATCTGATTGCTATTAGTAAGATTTTATAAAAATGGCCATGCCTATTTTCCCTGACCTTCCATAGTATTTGTATGCTAATGCATCTTCTCAGCATTTGCCCATGTCACCCACGTATCCAATTCCTTCATGGAATCTGAGTTCATCTTGGATGATAATGATAGTTTTTGTCCCTCAACTCCCTGCTCCAATCATTCTACAGTTACCCTCTCAAGTTCCATTCCCAACACTGCCATCTCCACCTAACCCGCTACCATTACTAGCTCCTCCAACACCCTAAAACCTTGATCCACAAGAAAAAGTGTTGAAGGAGTTATAGTCTATGAACTCGGTCATAAGAGTGATGGGTAATGAAATTATGATAATCAAAAGGAAGCAAGTCAAAAAATATTTCTAGCCTAGAAGATTTAAACCGTCGTCGATCACTAGGGAGCAAGGAGCACCGACCAGCAAGGCACTGAGAGAAATCGAATGGTATTGACAATCGAAGAAGTTAGCACATTGGTCAAAACGCATTGGTGCTCTTGTGTAATGATACACATGGCGAGGAAACTTGCATGGTTCATTTGAACTATGTGCAAACATTGGAAAAAGTTCCCTCGTCGGTCAAATCAACATGATCATAAAATTTGATCACAATTTCATGGTCCCTTCTGAGGAGCAAGTTTTAGTTCTCACGAGAGTTGGAAGGAAGCCCGTTACTATGGACCCAATTGAGTTGGAGCTCCTGAAGGTCTCTGCTAACTCAAAGATGCAAAATGAGAAGAAATAGGCACACACAAAGGTAGTCGTTCCAACGTCCAATCTCTATGCACCTATCCTTTTGAAAGATCTTTTACCTCCATGAGTGAAATAAAAAGTACAATAAAAGGCTTCGACTTCGTAGGCAAGAGCTAAAACGAAAGAGCAGGCCAGAGAAAAGCTCAAGTACCCATCTTTGACAAAACGTCAGAATGTGGAAGCCACACAACAGTATTAGAGTAGATATGATACTGCCAATGAAGCTAAGGGGTCTTGTGCATCCATGTATAACATCATTAAAGAATTAAAGAGTATTACAGCCAAGGTGATCTCTATGATGCACTGCAATTGCCTGGACAAGTGTACTTGTTGCAAGAATAGCTAAAATTTGTGAAAGATAATGGGAAGAATCTGACTCAGACTGTGTTAGCTCAAACACTTACAACTTCTACCACTGGAAATAATAGGTCACCCCCTTTCTACTTGTCTCTCAGTATGGAAGGCTGGATTATGCATAATTGCATGATCGAATTTGGTGCTGCAATGACTATCATACCAAACACAGTGTGCGATGTTATGGGTATGGATTATACAAGGAGTAGCCCTGGTGTCTTGCAATTATACAAAACCTCTATCAAGATAGTGGGAGTCATCAAAGACATCCCCATCATACTACACAAGATGCCTCAAGCATCTGTGATCTAAGAGGTAGTCATGGTTTATCTGGAGCCTTACTTGAGCATGTGCCTTTCATGGGAATTTACTGCCAAGTTGGGATTCTACATTTCTCTTGACTATTCTCATTTGGAAATTCTTGTCAAAGGGAGGATAATTCAAATTTATAATGAGAAGCCTTCGAATTATCACATATAAAATATTGAAGAGGAAGATAAACCCATGAATTATGTCAATTTGATGACCAAATAATTGGAGGAGTTAGAATTAATGGAAGAAGTTATGGACGAGCTTCAGACAGAAAATGAGTTTTCAATGCTCGATTCTAACGCCATGATGGAGACCGAAATTGACTGCTACACCATTACTAAGCCTAAAAAATGTTGAAGTGAAAGTGCCTGATGATGAATATCCTACTCTGGATCAATTATGGAAGTTGTACTTCGACAATACGAGGTGTAAGAATGGTGCAGGAGCTAGAATTGTTCTCATTTCTCCTTCTGGTATACAAAATATGTACTCTTACCAACTGACCTGGAGTTGTACGAACAACACTTCCGAGTACGAAGCACTCTTCTTGGGCTTAAAAAAGGCAAAAAATCTTGGTATTAAGCAACTGCAGATATTTGGATATTCTGAGCTAATCGTCAACCAATTAACTAGTAAGTGTATCTCCAAGCAGCACTACTTGAAGGTGTATTGAAATAAAGTTTGGGACCTTTTTGAAGCTTATATAGCATTGAACATCCAAGCAATATCGTGGGAGAAAAATAATCATGTTGATCTCTTGGCATCCCTTGGTGCTAATTTTTCCCCTAGTGGAGCATGTGGTGAGAAAGCCCAAGACTATGAGGTTAATTTATAGACCTTCAGTCCCTGAAAAAAGTATCCATTGGCAAGTGTTCGAAAGTGATGAGCAAATTGTTAATTTCTTAATAAGAGAAGTTAGTGATGTGGAAGAGAGAACACTTGATAAGTAAGAGGTTGAGGGTTTGATCTAACTACAGAATAATAATATCCCAAAAGGGTCGATCACACTTGAGAGCCTCTTTGATCAAAATGATACAGCAGAAAAGCATAGGATAAAGGTGGACGAAAAGGAGTTTATTGAGAAATTGATCAAAGTTAGCACAAATTGCACTCAAGAATAGATGGAGCATATTAAATAGTTGTGTCATGAGTACCCAAACATTGTTGCTTGGAGTTACCAAGACTTGAAAGGACACAACAAAGATGTAATCCATCATACCAATGAGCTACAAGGAGTGAAACCCTTCAGAAAAAAGGAGAGACCGATCAATCCCATGATTGAGACTTTAATGAAAGTAAAAATGTTGAAGATGCTTGAAGCCAAAATCATCTACCCGATCAAGAACTCTACTTGGGTGGCAAATTTGGTCCCCATGAGAAAGAAGACTAGAGATATCCACCTGTGCATGGATTTTTGAAATTTTAACTAGGCATCTCTTAACTATCACTATCCACTACCTCAAATTGATCAGATTCTTCATGTGGTAGCTGGCGCCCAGAGATTCTCTTTATTAGATAGATTCTTCGGCTATAATCAAATCTAGGTCAAGGATGAAGACCAGCACAAAATGACATTCACCACAAAATGGACTTTTTCTTATCACATGATGTCGTTTGGTCTTTCAAATGCTGGCACAAATTTTTAGAGAGCAATGGACGCTGCCTTCGGTGAGTTATTAAATTGTATTATTGTTATTTATCTAGATGACATGACCATTTTTCTCACAACAGGGAGGAACATAGTCTACATTTGACACAAGTGTTCAAAAAGTATCAAGAGTTTAGAATATCAATCAACCCAAAGAATTCCATCTTCACAGTAAAATAAGGAAAGCTCCTATGATACATTATCTTGGAAGAAGGTTTGGCAATTGACCCAGCTAGACCTGAAGCCCTCCTAAAGCTTTCATTACCAACCAACAAGGACTTATAATCATTTTTTGGGTAAATAAACTTTGTTTGAAAGTTCGTTGCAGATTTCACCCAAGTGGTGAAGCCAATGACTGATTTGTTAAAGAAGAATTTGGAATTAAAATGGATCGAGCCAAGGAGGTAGGCATTCAAGGAGATAAAAGAGAGAATTTCTCAAGCTCCAATTCTAGTGAACCTCGATTACTCAAAATATTTTATCCTATACATTGTTGGTGAGCAAGAAAGCTATGCAACAATATTTACACAGAAGGGAAATGATGGAGGTGAGAGACCGATTGCTTTCTTAAAACAAGTCATCCAAGTACATGAAGATAAATATAACTTCATCGAAAAGCAAGTATATGCGATGATAAAATCCTTGAAGAATTTTTAACATTTTATTTCTCAAAGCAAGACAATAGTTTATGTGGTCCACCTAGATGTTCGGAGTTTCATCATTCAAGGAGAGCTTGGAGACAAGAGAGTTGGATGGGTCTCCAAAATTTAGGAATATGACATTGAAATCCATCCGACTAAGTTTGTTCGAGATCAAGCACTATGTCAAGAGCTTGTAAAAAGTGTTGCATCTGAATCTATTGGTTTACCAAGTTGAAGGTTCATCGAGTAATTTCGCTAATCGAACTATAGGTGATCGTGATTGGATAGAGGACCTTATCGAATATTTCCAATCAAGAAAATGTCTTTCACACTTTAATGCCTCACAGAGATGGAGATTCAGACTCCAGGTTCTTAGGTACGTGATGCTACCAAATGGGTTGTTCCATAAAATTTTTGATGGAGTACTTCTCAGGTGTGTCCGAGAATCATAGAAACATGCTAGCGTATAGTTGTATTTATTCCATTATTTAATGGGATATTATTATGGTTAGCATATATATTGTTAGCTTTGTATATTTTATTGTTAGCTACTGTTGGTCATCAAATCCGCACAATAAAGGACTTTCAATCGGTTTGCATGCCCTGGACCTACGACCAACATTGAAATGCCAAGAGGAAGGGATGCCCCTCATGCCGATCTTCGGAGAAAGGCTGGATCCTATGCTAATCTACTTTTGGGGTTTGAGATAAGAGTGCAAGAAAGAGATAAAAATAGTTTGGGTTAGAGAAAGAAATAAAAAGGATAAGGGTTAGAGATTGATGATTCAAGGTGGGGAAGAACAGGAAGCACGATCACTCACCAATAACTTGAATAGCAGCAAAGAACACCAAGAATAGATGAAAGAAACATGATACTCGCTTTCGTATGTATCCTTTGGACGAGTTCACAGGGTTCTCCTTTCTCTCTCGTTGGAATTCAGGGTTCAGAGTAACAACGATTAAGACAAGGGAATAATAGAAACCATGACCCACCAGGAAGCATAAAAGAAAGCTTATACGATGTTTTTCCTCTCCTATGTATCCTTCAAGGTGAATTTCAGGGTACAGACCCCAATCGCACACCGAATTTAGGATTTATATTCTCAGTATACGAGTGCAGACAGACAAAAGAATTAAGCATAGAAGGAAGCATAAAAGAGAGAAATGGAGTACAAAAATATTTATTATTAGACCCAGGACATCAAGTTATAGCAGCTTTCTAGCAGAAAGTTCCCCCCCTCTTTATATTGCAAGGCCTGGGTTTTTATAGAGGACCCGGCCCTCTGAATCATTATTACAAAAATGGTGGAGTACACCCTCAGGCCCTGAGAAATCAGCTCCTCGCTGATGCTGTGGATGATCCCTAAAATCGACTACCAAAACTGGTAAGGGTGACTGAGTCAGCCGAGGAAAGACACATTAAATGAGTCACCTAGGTGTCCTTGTATTGCAGGTGCGGTGCTCGAGTGGTAGCCATGCTTGCCGGGCTCTTCTTCTCGGGCTGATACTTCACATCCAATTGCCGAAAATGAGCAGCAGGCTTATCGGGCAAGAAAAAATGCATTTATGAGGCTCTCTGACTGCCTCGGGAAAATGCCCAACTTGGGAATCATTCCTTGGAAGCGCCTCACTGATTTTTGCTTCGCAAAACTACTTCAGGGGCGTGGAGTTCCGAAGCCGATCTTCCTCTAACCTTCGCTGCTTCGCTGGCAAAACTGCTTCGCTAATGGGTCAAGAAAAACGCTTCGAGCCGATCTTCTTTTGAAACGACAGTTCAAGGGAGTTTTGGCCAAAACACTTTCTCAACCTCTACTACTTCGAGTGAAAACTGGCTGAAGTGGATTTTAGAAATACTTCGGGCTTGAAGTAATTTCTTCGCCTTAGCTGATTTGGGCTATCTTTTCTTCTTCGACGAAGTTGCTTGGATGCCGCTTCGCAAAACTCTTCACCCGAAGTAGCTGCTGGGAATGCTTCGGGTGCAAAGCATTTCCTTCATACTTTCTCGACAAAGTTCTCGCCCGAAGTGATGATTTGAAGCGCTTCGGGCCCGAAGCTCTCTTCTTTTCATTTTGTCCACCAGGGGGTGATAGGGAAAACCAAAATTGCTATAACTTATAAACAAAAGAAAACTTTCAACAAAACAAATATTATACAAAGTTTCAATTTTTCTGCCCCTTGGTGGAATGTGACAATATTGTCAACATTCTTGGCAGCTCGCAGGGCAACGAGCTCATCTCGATGGTAGAACCCTCAGCTTTTATCCATTGGGCTAGAGTTTTGTCCAGACCCTTCGCCTTGTTCCTTTTCTAAGGGCGCTTCCACAGCTTGTCCTTCCTCCTCCTCTTCTCCCTCCTCTTCTTTTGCCACTGCTTCTTCTCCTCCCATCACCATTGCTTCTGCTACGTCTTCAGTTGTTGGCAACGGGGCCAAGTGGACACAGATGTCTCTTAAGGTTCGACAAACCTGAGACCAAATGCATTTCATGAACAACTCCTGATCTTCCAGGGATTTTACCAAGGCATGGAACCTATCGATCTACCCAATCTCTGCATGCTGGGACCTTGTATACAGATCGTTTAAGGAGGCAGCAATTTTACAGTATTTCAATATGTAATCAGCAACCTACTTCTCTATTATTGGTTTGGCCCACTCGTCTATCTCTAAGGCGTTGTCTTCAAATTGTTGCAACTTTGACATGATTTCCTCCTTGGCTAAGGGCTTCCCATCATTATCCATGAAGCCTAAGGAGAAGAGGTCCTCGAAGTAGCCCATTGACGTGTGCCTCTCGCTTTCGAATGCATCCAGTAGGATTTTTGCCTTTTGAACTTTCTTGGCTATGGAGAAAAAGGCACGAACCGTGGCTTGGGCTGTTGACCAATCCCTTGCTGTCTGACTCATCGTTGCGAGCTTCAAATCTTGATACCTTGCATCTTGGACCTTAAGGGCTAGCTTGAGTCGGGCCCTGACATTCTGAATGACCTCTTCGATGATTGGCCCTCCTTCGGTGGCGGCAACCCGGGCCTCTATGGTGTAAGCTAGAACTGAAAGGGCACTGATAGCCCGAGACCTAAAATTTTTGAGCAGATGTGAGCGAATCTCCTTGATTTTGCTCTTGTCAAATAGCCCTAGGCCTTCCTTCTTGTGCAGCTGTATTTGAGCTTGCAATATATTTCTTTCAAGATCCTTGGCCCTCAAATCATTCTCGGCCTTGCCTTTGTGCTTGATTCTCAGCTGTGCACTCCAACTGTGCTATCCATAGCTTTAGGGTGTGCACTTCTTTCTTCATCAGCTTGCACTGCTCCTCGGCCTCTACCAATTTGGAGTGAGCCCTTGCTAGCTCCTCCTCCAGCTTGATGTTAGCATTCTCATCTTTGAACCTGCTTATTGGCAATGTTGGCATGTGCCTTGAAGGTCTCGATCCCAATGTGCATAGAGGCGGACTCCTTGTCCACATTTAGATGTTCCAAGTCCTTTTCTTTATCCTGATATTCATATTCCATTGGAGTCATCTCTTCCAGGGGCTTCTGGACTTTGGGTATCTTCTTTACTTTATGCAACTTTCTTGCCTCGAAATCAAAGACGGCACATTTCTCAACTTGAGCGAGCGAGCGCCCTTTCTTCTTTCTTGCCTCTTTCAACATTCTCTCTGTGTTCTGTTGGGCTTGGTGGAGTTTTTTGGCCAAATGGGATTCCCGTATTGAGGACAGCTCAGAGACGAATGTGGCTAGGTCTACAGCCAAGGGATTGAACAAATATAAGGAGTTGAAGGGGATAGCCTCACCCAAAGGTTCGGCAATGGGGGTGACGGGGGCTTCGACAAGTGGGAGCATGTTATGTACTATGGAGGAATGAGCCTCGGGGTTTGGCATTGGACTATTAGCTTCACCCTGGTTGATGACTAGAGGATTGGCAGTGTGGCTGGGCAAAGTAACTTTGACAGGTTTGTCCTGGCCGAAAGACTCGGGGGGAGTAGTTAGGGACACGATGTAAGAAGGTGACTGACCTTGTGGAGGTAGGGTGGATAGGTGAGAGCTTTTGGCCAGGGCCGAGGTGGACTTATGAGCAACCAGAGCATAATGTGAAGAAAATGTACCTACATGCCCTCCTGGTAGAGCGACCATGGTGATCTCCTAGGTGATTGGCTCTTGCCCCTTTTGGGCCTCGATACTTTTTGCTTCCATGACTTCCACGAGTTCCCCCATGTTGATGACATCTATGTTTGGGATCATTTCGGCACTTGGTGGAGTTCCTTCGTCGTTTGCTTCGATCGAGCTCAATAATGATCTTTCGACAGGAGCGCTCAGAGTGCCTTTACCCGGTCGTTTTGGGAAGTTTGAGGGTGCTTGTGTAGGTTCCCGCTCTTTTCTTTTCTTCCTCTTGAGGGGCTATTCTAATTCCTCTATTGCTGTCTCTAGATCTTCGGATGGACTCCATAGTAAAGCTTTCGACGCGGCCCTGGCTGCTTTTTCTTTGGGGACATTATCAGTCCTTTCGGGGATTTCACCCGAACTTGGGGTGGCTGGTGGCACGAAGGCGATGAAGGACAAGGTCTCCCAAGACCCAATATTGGTCTGATATACAATTGCGAATTCCCTATCCATTGTTAGAAGCCTGTAAGAATTCGACCTCCATAGGATAGAAGTCATGCCAAGGAGGCAATGTCCTCATCTCCTCTAAGTGCCACTCTAGATCCGTACCATTGGGGTATTCCTTTGCTCAAAAAGTTTAGGGCGAGGATAGACGTGGAAGTTTTTGCTTTTCAAATGATCTCTCATCACCCCCAACGGTTCGTAGAGCTAACTCTATGGTATTTGAAGCAGACCGAAATCAGCGAGCTTCTCCTCTAGGTATATGTTCTGCTTCAAGGCAAAAACTTTGATCACTCCCATATTGAAGGGGAAATCACAAGTGTGTGCCCACTTCAGCCCATGGTCGTAGGATTTGTCGATCGCGTCACTTTTTCGAGCAACTTCCAAGGCAAATTGGTACTTCAAAGGGAAAAAGGGTAGTAGGAAGGGCTTCCCTGTGAAGCCGAAAAGGTGGATCACAAGCCCTTGTGTCAATTGGAACACATCCCCCCTTTTCTCTAGTACCACTTTATCTCTGAGGCTGAGAGGCACCCGAGGGCTAGACTTTGTCAGAACGTGCATTGTAGGTCCCAAAAACTGCTGATTGAAAGGGTAATAGGACTCCGACCTCAGCAAGAGACAGGTCCACTGATATACAGGTAAAGGGATCCCATCCTTGTCGACTGGTGAAACATAACAATGGTGAAGGGCTTTATGTACATGAAAGAAGAGCCAAACCAAGAAGGAACAAGGCTGGAAGTGCGGCTCCTTGCTAGCATCCTTCATGGATGACAACCGCACATGCAGATTTCAAGCCACCCATTCTGCCCAATCGAAGAAAACTGGGTTGGTGTTCAGTTGCGAAGCGTCGGGAGCATAGAACTCTCCTCTAGAAATGCATTCGACTAGCGACACCTACCATGGGTATACTGAAGTATTGCTTTACAAGCCTCCCACCCATGCGATGATGGAGAATATATTTGTGTTCTTGAAGGCCTCCAAGGGCAGGGGCATCTAGGGTCACTTACCGAAAGGAAGTCCGCTCTTGAGATTTTCACACAAAAAGCTTAGAATGAAGGGATTAGAGGTGAACTTATCCGTTTGTTCACTCAGGCTGACATTGTGAATGGTATAGCCTTTTGGTGGCCTTTGCTGTGGTGCGAACGCTGCCTACACATCCTCATTCAGAATGGAAAACAACTTTTGACCTGAGGCATCCAACACCTTTCTGGTTTGTGGTTGGTAGTTCCGAGCGATGGCGTATATGAGCTCGATGTAGTGATGTGTAGGAGGAACTAGATACCAGTATATGTGGGAATAATACATCATGGCCTTCTTGTTCTCCGTCGAGATCCTGCTTCGCATGAAGTCAATGGTATGCCGAAGCTCGGCCACGGTTCTTGAGAGATTTGGGTCTCTAATTTTCACCCACTTATCGACCGGTGGTTCCATGCTGGGCTCGTCATCGGACTCTTCCCTTCCTTCCATCACTTGTTTTCTTGGGCGTGGGGAGGATTGACCCTCCTAGGTCTCTGTTTCTTTTCTTCTGTGGCTCTCGCATTCTCTGGAACCGTCGTCTCTAGCATTTTTCCTTTCTAAGTGGGGGTCTTCTTTCCCATTGTAAATGATCGTAGCAGAATAACTTGTGAGGTAGAAAAGTTTAGTACCTCAAAACAAGGGATGGGATAATCATGATGAACAGCGAAACCTTTGATGCAGAAGCTCTCCGAGGTGACAGAATGCAGACTCGACTCTCACACTTGCAAATGGTTTGCTCTTAACGGGCATCTGCATTTTATAGCTTTGGAGGGCAACTTCTAGCATTTATGGCAACCACCGTAATTACTTCGTGGGCCTGGCCTAAAAGTATCGTTGTGGCATCTGATTGGCCATATGGCAGCATCGTATGCGAGGCCATGCAATTCGGGGATTTGATTTTGTATCGAGAACGCAAATCGCTACCACCTGGTACCCTTGCGTGACTTTTCGGTTAACAAACTTCCTTGGGATGAATGTCATTTCTTTTGTATTGAGTTCATCTGCTTCGGCCCCCTTTTGAGGTTGTTGTCAGCATGTTTCCCAAGGCATATCTTAAATGTGCCCACCTCAAAATCAAGGTTCGACGACATGGAGTTGGCGAAGAAAATACTTTGTCGCAAAGTTCTTCGGGCTGATTTTCTTCATTTCGGGCCCGAAGTTCCCCTTTGCCATGCTGTTGCTTCGGTTCGTCGATCGAAACCTGTTTCATCAAGGAGGGCCTCTCCAAGAATTACTTTGAACAATGCCTTCGACACATTTCTTTAGTGAAGCATTTTCCACGTCCTTGATCTGCATGTGGTTCGGTTCTACGAGGATGAACTGCTTTGCGACGAACTTCCCTTCGTCGGCTACTTCGGACCGAAACCCCCCGAAGGCGATTTCGATCGTGCTTTATGAAGCCGAAGCCAGGAATATAGCTTTTGCAGTTGAAGTGGCACTTGCTCTCCATGATCTTTTGAACAGAGTATAGACAAATAACTGAAACCCTATATACAAAAATACATGCAAGATTTTTTTTTTTTTTTTAAAGTGATATAAATACCTCAGCGATTGAAGGTCTTCAGGTGGAGACCATTGACGAAGATTGGTAAAACTTGGCCATTCGCATATTTGAGGATAAATTGGCTGAGTTCACTTTTACTATTTCAAACGGTCCATCCCAGAACGCATCCATTTTGTCATGATTCCCAGGCTTGGCCTTCCATGAGTCCCACTTCCATACCAGGTATCCTGTTTTGAATGTACGATCAGATGATTTCCTTTTGAACCATTCTCGGGTGACCTCAGCATGCTATGCAAAGTTCTAGTAGGCCTTTTCATGCTCCTCTTCTAGTTGTAGTAGTTGGACCAGACATTCCTCCATCAGGTTGGCTCCATCTTCTTCTAGAAACTATAATGCAGGTATCTTGATGTGAGTGGGCAAGATGGCCTCCTTGTCGTAGACTAGAGCATAAGGCAAAGTCTTGATCGACCTTTTGACAGAAACCTGATCGGCCCACAAGGCCCGATCTAGAAGGAGGTGCCAAGTTCTTTTTTTTTTATCAATCAGCTTTATCAGTATCCTCAACAGGGTTTTGTTGGTGGATTCTGCCAATCCATTGCCCTGGGGGTAATAGTTGGAGGACACCTTGTGATATATCCCATACTTGTATAGGAACTCGTTGATCTTTGTGCCTGTGAAACCAGGACCGTTATCTGTAATAATTGCTTTGGGGATACCGAAGCGGGTAATCAATCCTTCCAGGAAGGTGACGACGGTATCTTGATCGGCATGTTTGGTGGGGACTGCCTCGGCCCACCTGGTGAAGTAATTGTTGGTCATCAAATCCGCACAGGAAAGGACTTTCGGTGGGTTTGCGTGCCCTGGACCTGCGACCAACATTGAAAGGCCGAGGGGAAGAGATGCCCCTCGTGCCGATCTCCGGAGAAAGGCCGGCTCCTATACTAATCTACTTTTGGGGGTTTGAGATAAGAGTGCAGGAAAGAGATAAAAGGAGTAAGGGTTAGAAAAAGAAAATAAAAAGGGTAAGGGTTAGAGAAAGAAATAAAAAGAGTAAGGGTTAGAGATTGATGATTTGAGGTGGGAGAGAACAGGAAGCACGATCACTCACTAACAACTCGAATAGCAGCAAGAAATACCAAGAATGAAATGAAAGAAATGCAGTGCCGACCTTCCTATGTATCCTCTGGACGGGTTCGCAGGGTTCTCCTCTCTCTCTCGCTGGAATTCAGGGTTCAGAGTAACAACGATTAAGACGAGGGAATAACAGAAACCTCGATCCACCAGGCAGCATAAAAGAAAGCAACAAGGACGTTTTTCCTCTCCTATGTATCCTTTAGGGCGAATTTTAGGGGTTCAGTCCCCGATCGCACACCGGATTCAGGATTCAGAGTCTCGATACGCAAACGAGAAAAGACAAAAGAATTAAGCATAGAAGGCAGCATAAAAGAGAGAAATGGAGCACAAAATATCTTTAGTATTAGACGCAGGACATCAAGTTACAACAACTTTCTAGCAGAAAGTTCCCCCCCTTTTACATTGCAAAGCCTGGGTTTTTATAGAGGACCCGACCCTCTGAGTCATTATTACAAAAATGACGGAGTACACCCTCGGGCTCTGAGAAATCGGCTCCTCGCGGCTACTGCAGTTGAGTTTTCAAATCGGTTGCCAAACTGGCAACTGTGACCGGGTCAACCATGGAAATATTCATTTAATGCGCCGCCCGAGTGTCCCTGGCTTCTGGATGCTGTGCTTGAGTGATCGTTACGCCCGTCGGGTTTTACTTCGAGGACTGTTACGTCCCTTTCGTTTGCCAAGAATGGTCAGCGGACTTATCGGGCAAGAAAGGGGTACTTATAAGGGGCTTTTGATCACCTTGGGAAGCTGCCCGCCTTGGAACGTGGGCCCGAAAAGTGCTTCGCTACATATCCGCCTCGCCAAAGCCTTGGGCCGAAGTAGATTCTCCTTGATTTGTTCTTCGCAAAATAATGCTTCGCAGAAACTACTTCGGGGATGTTGACTGCCGAGCGGGTTTCATCTTTGAAATGGGGCTCTTTGTCCTTTGCTGGCGAAACTGCTTCGGCTGGAAAATGTTTCGGCCTGATTCTCTCTCAAAACTGTGGTTCGGGGAATATCCTCCCGAGGCATTTCTCTGTTTCCGACACATTGTCATTTTGCTTCGGGCACCACTGCTTCGGGTGAAAATCGGCGAAGTAGGTGTCGGAAATACTTCGGGCCCGAAGTAGTTTCCTTACCTTGGCTGATTTTGGATTATGCTCTCCTCCTTCGACGAAGTCGTTTGGATGCTGCTTCGCAAGACTTTCGCTCGAAGCGGCTGCCGAAAATGCTTCGGGTGCGAAGCGTTATCTTTGTATTTTCTTCGACAAAATTACTTCGCAAGGTTTTCGCCCGAAGTGGTGATTTGAAGTGCTTCGGGCCCGAAGCTCTTTTCACATTCTCCTTCTTTTCTTTCGGCGAAGCTATTTTCCTCGGCCTGTTTGGTAGCGAAGCTCTTTCTTCTTCATTCTATGATAGGGAGAGTCAAAATTGCTGTAACTTAAAAAAATAAAATAAAAACTTTCAATCAAAGAAATATTATACAAAAATTCTACTATTCTTCTACCCCTTGTATAATGTGACAAAAAGTGTCAACATTCTTGGCGGCTCACGGGGTGACGAGCTTGTCTTGGCAAAAGAACCCTTTAGTCCTGATTCATTGGGCTACGGAGTCACTGGTCTTCCCCAGACCTCTTCTCGTGGTCTGTCCCTCTTCTTCTTCTTTGGGCATGGCCTCTGGCTGTGGAGATGGTTCGAGGCGCTCACGGATGTGTTTCATCGTTCTTTGGACATGAGTCCAGGCACTCTTTTGGAATGGTTCTTGATCTTGTAATGCCTTTACTAAAATGCGAAACCGATCAATTTGCCCGATGTCAGCATGTTTGGCCCTGGTGGACAGATCGTCTAGGCAAGCCTTGATCTTACAGTATCTCAAGATGAAATCTGTCACCTGCCCTTCTGTGATTGGTTCTTCCCAACCATCGATCTCCGAGACATCGTTCTCGAACTGCAGCCAGACTGGTTTGAGGTCATCCTTGCTGAGAAGATTTCCGTCATCGTCCGTGAAACTCGGGAAACCCAAGGAAGAAAGGTCCTGAAAATAATTCATTGAGGCGCGTTGCTCATTGTCAAAAATGTCCTGGAGGCTTCTGGCTTTCTGAGCTTTTTGCACCTTGGAGAAAAAGGTGCGAACCGTGGCCTGGGCTGTGGACCAGTCCCTAGCTGTCCGGGTCATTGCAGTGACCTGCAGGTCTTGATATCTAGCATTCTGGACGTCGAACGCTAGCTTGAGTCGGCTCCTAGATTTTTGTGTGACCTCGTCTATGATCGACCCTCCCTCGGCAATAGCCTGTCGTGCTTCGGTGACATACGCCAAAATTGAAAAAGCACTGGCGCACCGAGGCCAAAAATTTCTTAGCAGGTGTGCATGAATCTCCTTAATTCTGGCCCTGTCAAACAGTGTTAGATCCTCTTTTGCATACAGCGGAGCTTGCATCTGCGCGATTTCATCCTCAAGCTTCCTGGCCTTCAGATCACTCTCGGTCTGCTTCTGCGCTTGGCTTTCGGCTGTAGACTGGAGCTGTTGAACCTGCTGCTTTAGGTCGAACGTCTCCTTCTTCATGGCCTTGCATTGCTCCTCGGCCTCTGCCAACTTGGAGCGGACCCTTGCCAAATCTTCCTCCAGCTTAACATTGGCGGCCTCGGCCTCAATCCTATGCTGGTTGGCGATAACTGCATGAGCCCTAAAGGTCTCAATTCGGACATGCATGGATGTCGATTCATTATCAACATTCAGGTGCTCCAGGTCCTTAGGTGTCTCTTGATAATCGTAGTCTGCTGGAGTCATTTCATCCAGAGGCTTTTGTACCTTGGGGACCTTCTTGATTTTATGCACCTTTCCGGCCTTTAGATAAAAAATGATGCATTTTTCAACTGATGTCGTCGAGCGCCCTCTTCTTTTCCTTGCCTCCTTTAGTATTTGCTCAGTGTTTTGCCGTGCTTGGAATAGCTTCTCGGCAAGGGGGCGGTCCTTAATTAAGGACATCTCTGATTTAGACAAGGCTAGATCTCCAGCCGAGGGAGTAAACAAATATAAAGAATGTGCGGGGGATGCCTCACCAGAAGGCTCGACGACAGATGTGGTGGGAATTTTGGCAATCGGGGCTTCCTCACATGAAACAAGGGATTGGGGGGTGGGACTCGGCGTTGAAGTGGGATCAATGGTCTTACCCCCGTCACGATCGTGAGGTGAGGCCGGACCAGCGGTAGGTGACGTGTGATGGAGCGATGGGCTAGGCAAGGGAGACTGGTGAGAACTCTCAGCTGGGGTTATAGCAAAAATGTGTGAGGCTAGGGCAAGGGGTGGAGAATGCGTACCTACGTGCCCTCCTGGCATTGTGGCAGTGGCGACTTCTGGTGCAGCCGCATCTTGTTCTTTCTCGGTTTCGGCACTTGGCAGGGCTGCGACCTCGACACTTGCTTTGGATGGGTCTGATATTAGTCGCCCAGTGGAGGGGCTTACAAGTCCTGTGCGAGGTCGCTTTGGGTGCTTTGGGGGTGCCAGGGTCTATTCTTGCTTCTTCCTTTTCCTCCTTACCAGCGGTTGTTCCGACCCTTCAGTGCCCGAGTCGTGGCCTCCTACAGGCCCCTGAGGTGATCTTGGAGGTGTAGCTTGGGCCCTTTCCTCTTTTTCCTTTCCCGAAGTAGTATCATCTCTTTTTGGGCTTTCGCCCGAGCCTGGGATAGCTGGAGGGATGAGGGTGGCGAAGGACGAAGGCTTCCACTTTCCAACGTTGGCTTCATAAATTTTTGCGAAGTCCTTGTCCGTTGCCAAGAATCCATAAGAGTTCGTTTTCTGTCGGTGGACCCTCATTATCCACCATTCTCTCAGTTGAGCCGCATCCCAATCCTTTACTCCCTCCTTCAAGTCATCTTTCGCTTTCCTCCAGAAGGTGGAGTTGGGGCTCGGGAGTGAATGCCGATCTGGGTCATATGCGACCTCCATTGGGTAGAATTCGTGCCAGGGAGGTAAGGCTTCCATCCTCTCCAGATGCCATTCCAGATCCTTTCCCCGAGGATTATTCCTTTGTTTCACAATTTTTGGATAGGGGCAAACATGGAAGCTCTTGACCCGTATGTGGTCCCTCATTACTCCCAAAGGATCATAAAGCCATTGCTGGGGAATTTGGAGAAGGCCGAACTTGGCAAGCTTCTCTTCCAAGAAGACGTTCTGATTCAGGGCGAACACTTCGATAACTCCTATCCTGAGAGGGAAGTCACAAGTGTGAGCCCATTTTCGACCCTTACCATAGATGGCATTAGTCGCATCGCTCTGCCTAGCGACTTCCAACGTGAATTGATACTCAGAGGGGTAAACTGGCAGTAAAGAAGGGCTTCCCTATGAAGCCGAAGATGCGAATCACCAGCCCCTGTGTTAGTCAGAAAATATCTCCCCTTTTCTCCCGGACCACTTTGTTTCTCAAGCCAAGGGGAACTCGCGGGGAGGATCCTGTCAACATGTGCATGGCGGGTCCCAAGAATTGTTGATTAAAGGAATAGTAGGACTCCGATCTCAAAAGTAGGGGAGTCCACTGATATACGGGCAAAGGACTTCCATCCTTGCCACTTGCCGCAATGGCAACATGAGGAAAATTATTATGTACATGAAAGAAAAGTAACCAAACAAGAAAGGAGCAGGGCGCGAAGCGCTGGCTGGTCCCAACATTCTTCATGCTGGTGAGTTGCGCATGCAAGCCCCTGGCCACCCATTCTGCCCAGTCGACAAAGACTGGGTTGGAACCGGGTCTCGAATTATCGGGGGCATTGAACTCCCCTCTGGAAATGCATTCGGCCAGGGACACCTGCCATGGGTATACCGAAGCGTCGGTAGATAGGCCTGCCACCCATGCAATGATGGAGAAGAGGTCGGCATTTTTAAAAGCTTCCAAGGGAAGGGGCATTTGGGGCAGTTTGCCCGAAGGAAGCCCGCTTTTGAGGCTCTACTGCAAAAAATTGATCATGTAGCCAGCAGACGTGAACCTCTCCGTTTGTTCGCTCAAAACGATGTTGCGAACCATACATCCTTCGGGTGGGCCCTGCTGTGGCGCAAAAGCTGCCTGTACATCTTCTTTCAAAATTGAAAATAACTTTTGGCCAGATGCGTCTAACACCTGTCTGGTGGCGGGCTGGTAATTCTGTGCGATGGCATTGACCAGCTCAGGGCAATGGTGCATGGGGGGCGCCAGATACCAGTATATCTGGGAGTAATAGGTTGCAGCTTGTATGCTCTCTATCGGGAGCCTGCTTCTCATGAGCTCAACGGTGCTTCTGAGCTCAGCTACGCTCCTGGACAGCTCTGTATCCCTGATTCTTTCCCACCTGTCGACTGGTGGTTCTAGAGGCTGCTCGTCCTCAGGATCCTCCCTTTCTTCCAAGATGCGCTTATCTGGGCGGAGGCCCGAATCAACGGGCTTTGGCTTCGGCCTCTTCTCATGGCCTTTTACCCTTGGCTTCTCGGGGGCCACTACTTCTGGCTCTTTTCCCTTTTCCTTGGAACTTTCCTTGCCCATTGTTGATACTTAGGGCGACGGGATTTGCAGTATGGAGAAAACTTGGCGCTGAAGCTTCAGAGTGCGAAGTGGGAAAAAATTTGCAGGTTGGCAGTGGGGTCTGTATGAGTCGTTGAGTGGGTAATCCTCTCGGCTGCTTGGAGTCTGCGTTATATAGCCGCCAAAGACAACTACCCGCATTTATGGCCTATGCCACAATTAATCCTGCACTTCTCACCTGAGAGATCATCGGTTCGTCGGATTGGCCCCACGGTGGCGTAGTACACAGGGCCATGCGTTATGACGATTGTGGCTGCTTTGGGAATGCAGCCGACCGCCACCTGGTACCTGAGGGCAAACTTTTCTCTCAGCCGAATCCCCTGAGGATGTACCCGATGCCCTTTTCATTTACTTTGCCTATTTTGGATGCCTTTTGCGGGTGGCTATCGACACGCTCCTCTAGGCACGCAATAAATGCTTCTGCCTTGTGCATCTTTGGGTCAGCGAAGCCGAAATTGGAGCTGACATACTTCGCGGTGAACCCTTTTATGCTTCGGGCCCGAAGCTTGTTTCCCTTTTAAAAAGTAGCTCGCTCAGACTTTCCTTAGGCGAGCATCTTTCATACCTTAGTCGGGACCCTGCTCGGCTAATCGTACTTCGCTGCGAACCACTTTGCATCCACTACTTCACGAACCAAGTTCCCGAAGGAGTTTTTTTTTTTTTTGAGTTGCCGAAGTAAAACTCGACTTGAGCTTTTGCAACATTTTATTTATCAGCCGAGCTATTTACACTATTCACAAGCTTGCGGCATAATAGGCCTGCCGCCACCATGAACTCAGCTTCGGGGAATTATCCGGTAAACCTGTAGTGACCCGACCAGATCAGATTGAACTTTAGCTGACCTTCGGAGTTCGGATCATTTCTTCCTGAAGTTGTCCATGCTGCGAACAGGAAGCAACGCAGCCGATTTTCATTTCTGCCAGTGCCCAGATTATTGGCGAAGAAGTTCGCCACTTGAAAGCCTTCTTGGGGCATTGGTCTTAGGGATAGCCGAAACCAATACCAGACCCAATGCCAGAATTCTCTGGATTCTTCGAAATAAAGGTCGGGTACAGGTTCTTCCACCCCACTGATATGGTAACAAGGTTCCTCCGACGAAGAGTAGTCCTCCAGAGTCCCTTCGGGCTCATCCTCTGAATCGGACAGGCTTGATGAGCTTTGGCCGAACACTTGCATGCCATCTCTTGGGATACAAAAAGGGTGCAAAAATGTGCCCTCTTTGTTCTCGGGTTCTACCACTCGAGTCTGCTTCTCTCCTCGGTTCACCTCTTGATGGAGATCGCGAGCAGCCATGTTGTTCATTAGGTGGGCCGTGCTCGCGTACTCCCATTGTTGGGCTAGTATGAGGTCTGCCTCCTGAGCTCCAAATGACTGCATCTCGGGCCTCGGCTCAGAGTGAGGAATGCCCCAAGATGAATACTGCGTCGGCAGGACAGGAGCAGTAATTATCGAAAGAAGCGACGGAGTTTCTCTCCACTGCCACTTTCTCGATAGGAGCGAAGTTGTTCCGCTCGTATTGCCTCCTCAAATATTTGAGGGAACCTTCGTTCCCCTGATTGCAGTAGAATGAGGCTTACGTCCGGGTGGAAGGCCCGAACATAGAAGAGATGGGCTTGGGCGGGCGTCGGTTGGATCTCCAGCGGGATTCTCTTCCAACTTCTGCAGAATCGGACATTGAAGTCCGTGATACCTTCCGAAGGTGCTCTCTTGATGGTGGAGAGGTATGCGAAGAGATGGAAGGGGTCCTGAGAGCCATCGAACGTTTCGATCAATGCCCCCGCTAAGTCATCCCATGAGCAGATGCTTTTGGGCCTGAGCAATCTGTACCACCACAGTGCCCTTCCTTCCAGAGATAGAACAAGAAGTTTGATCATGACATCTTCATGGATAATGTCATGGAGGGTCGCTAAATCGGCAACATCTTCAAGGTGCTCTCGGGCCATTCCCATGGTGCCGTTGTATTTCGTCAATGACTTCAAGGCACTTTTGGGAATCTCGTGGTAGCTTTGGATATTCAGGGGGCCTGGATCATTCCAGCTAGGAAAGCTTCTCCCAGCCATCACGACAGCCTGTGGAAATCAGTGGTTGTCGTCGCTGAGTCGGAGTCGTTAGGTGGACATTCTTTCTCCGCTTATGAGGTCAAGGCTGCTCACCGAACCTTGATTCCTCCGGGATATCTTCTTTCAGATTTGAAAGGCGCCTACGACCAGGAAATCTGGATCTTCAGCTCAATCGAGTCGCCAGGTGATTTTATCAGATGAAGACAGGCCGAGAGATTCACCGAACTCGGACCTTCTTAAGACATGGGGGCTCCTGGTTACGAGAACCGAGGTTTAGGCACTGGTCTCCACGACTTCAGAGATTCTCGGTTAAAACAGAGTCGCCAGATGCTAAGAGTCTTTCGGTAATGAGGGCATCGATTCTTACTACTACTCGGAAGATGAGACTGACTCGGATCTCACCGGGAACTTGTTAGAACTACTGGCTCCGGTGAAGACGGGCTAGAAATTTTCTCAAATATGGGACCTTGGGTCCCATCGGGCGTGCCAGAAACTGTTGGTCATCAAATCCGCACAGGAAAGGACTTTCGGTGGGTTTGCGTGCCCTGGACCTGCGACCAACATTGAAAGGCCGAGGGGAAGAGATGCCCCTCGTGCCGATCTCCGGAGAAAGGTCGGCTCCTATACTAATCTACTTTTGGGGGTTTGAGATAAGAGTGCAGGAAAGAGATAAAAGGAGTTCGGGTTAGGAAAAGAAATAAAAAGGGTAAGGGTTAGAGAAAGAAATAAAAAGAGTAAGGGTTAGAAGATTGATGATTTAAGGTGGGAGAGAACAGGAAGCACGATCACTCACTAACAACTCGAATAGCAACAAGAAATACCAAGAATGAAATGAAAGAAACGCAGTGTCGACCTTCCTATGTATCCTCTGGATGGGTTCGCAGGGTTCTCCTCTCTCTCTCGCTGGAATTCAGGGTTCAGAGTAACAACGATTAAGATGAGGGAATAACAGAAACCTCGATCCACCAGGCAGCATAAAAGAAAGGCAACAAGGACGTTTTTCCTCTCCTATGTATCCTTCAGGGCGAATTTTAGGGGTTCAATCCCCGATCGCACACCGGATTCAGGATTCAGAGTCTCGGTATGCAAACGAGAAAAGACAAAAGAATTAAGCATAGAAGGCAAGCATAAAAGAGAGAAATGGAGCACAAAATATCTTTAGTATTAGACGCAGGACATCAAGTTACAGCAGCTTTCTAGCAGAAAGTTCCCCCCCTTTTACATTGCAAAGCCTGGGTTTTTATAGAGGACCCGACCCTCTGAGTCATTATTACAAAAACGATGGAGTACACCCTCGGGCTCTGAGAAATCGGCTCCTCGCGACTGCTGCGACTGAGTTTTCAAATCGGTTGCCGAAACTGGCAACTGTGACCGGGTCAACCATGGAAATATTCATTTAATGCACCGCCCGAGTGTCCCTGGCTTCTGGATGCTGTGCTTGAGTGATCGTTACGCCCGTCGGGTTTTACTTCGAGGACTGTTACGTCCCTTTCGTTTGCCAAGAATGGTCAGCGGACTTATCGGGCAAGAAAGGGGGTACTTGTAAGGGGCTTTCGATCACCTTGGGAAGCTGCCCGCCTTGGAACGTGGGCCCGAAAAGTGCTTCGCTACATATCCGCCTCGCCAAAGCCTTGGGCCGAAGTAGATTCTCCTTGATTTGTTCTTCGCAAAATAATGCTTCGTAGAAACTACTTCGGGGATGTTGAGTGCCGAGCGGATTTCATCTTTGAAATGGGGCTCTTTGTCCTTTGCTGGCAAAACTGCTTCGGCTGGAAAATGTTTCGGCCCGATTCTTTCTCAAAACTGCGGTTCGGGGAATATCCTCCCGAGGCATTTCTCTGTTTCTGACACATTGTCATTTTGCTTCGGGCACCACTGCTTCGGGTGAAAACTGGCCGAAGTAGGTGTCGGAAATACTTCGGGCCCGAAGTAGTTTCCTTACCTTGGCTGATTTGGATTATGCTCTCCTCCTTCGACGAAGTCGTTTGGATGCTGCTTCGCAAAACTTCCGCCCGAAGCGGCTGCTGAAAATGCTTCGGGTGCGAAGCGTTATCTTTGTATTTTCTTCGACAAAATTACTTCGCAAGGTTTTCGCCCGAAGTGGTGATTTGAAGTGCTTCGGGCCCGAAGCTCTTTTCACATTCTCCTTCTTTTCTTTCGGCGAAGCTATTTTCCTCGGCCTGTTTGGTAGCGAAGCTCTTTCTTCTTCATTCTATGATAGGGAGAGTCAAAATTGCTGTAACTTAAAAGAAAAAACTTTCAATCAAAAAAAGAATATTATACAAAAATTCTACTATTCTTCTACCCCTTGTATAATGTGACAAAAAGTGTCAACAGTAATCAATTGCAGTCAGAATGTAGCGGAGGAGTTTGGTGATATGGCCCCTACGAAATCTAGTCCCCATTGCTGAAAGGGGGCTTCTACTTGTATCGGTCGGAGTGGCATCGAAGCATTTTTGCTTCGGTCGACAAATTTCTGGCATTGCTCGCACCTTCGACAAATGGAGAAGACATCGACAAAGAGTGTGGGCCAATAGTAACCCGCCTTGATTATCTTTAGCACTATCGCTCTTCTAGCAAAGTGTCCTCCAGATAGTCCTGAATGAAATTCGCCCAGGATTCTCCTCTTATCATCATATTTTATGCATCTGATGAGGACGTCGTCAATGTTCCTGAAAAATAGGCCTTCTAGGTGCATGGTGTATCAGGTGGACCGCATCCTGAAATGTCTTCGCTGCGAAGCATTTAGATGCGAGGGGCATCTGCCAATGTTGAAATATTTCACTATTTTGCTGACCCAATATTTCTTGGCCTCTTCCTTATTAGTGAGGCATTCTCCTGTTGGCCAGTCATCCGACTGACAGTCTGTTATTTCGGTCGTTGCGCTCTTTGCCAGCTCTTGACATAATGCGTGACCGCGAACTAGTTTGGTAGGATTGATCTCAATATCGAAATCTTGGATTTTGCTTACCCAACCAGCTCTCTTGCTTCCCAGTTCCACTTGAATAATGAAACTACACACATCGGGGTGAATGACGAAGACTGTGGTTCGACTCTGAGAAATGAACTGTTTGAATTTCCTAAGAGACTTCATAACTGCATGCACTTGACACTTGATGAAATTGTACTTCTCTTCATGGGGATTAATTATCTGGCTGAGGAACACGATGGGACGTTCCTCTCCATCTTCCTCCTTTTGCGTTAAGACCGCAGCGTAGCTTTCAAGTTCTCCTATTGCATACAGGATAAAATCTCGACTGTAGTCAGGGTTGATCAAGACCGGTGCCTGCACAATTCAGGCCTTGATTTCTTTGAACACTTTTCTCCTCTCTTCTGTCCAGACGAATTCTGTGCCCTTCTTTAAAAGCTCAGACATCGGCTTAATGACCTGGGCAAAGTCTGGGACAAACTTCCTTACGAAGTTAATCTGACCGAAGAAATATTGAAGGCCCTTTTTATCCACTGGGATTGGGAGTTTCATCAGAGCTTCGGCTTTGTCAGGGTCCACGGTGAGCCCCTTTTTTGAAATTGCATGTCCCAGCAGCTTTCCTTCGCTGACTGCAAAGATAGACTTTTTTGGATTGATTGAGATGCCAAATTCTTGGCATTTTTTGAAAATTTGTTGAAGATGTTCTGGGTGATTTTCTCTCCTTCGGGAGAAGACGGTCATGTCATCCAAATAGATAATGATAACCTTGTTCAGAAGCTCGCCAAAAGCTAGGTCCATCACCCTCTAGAAAGTAGCTCCCACGTTCGAGAGGCCAAAAGGCATTCGTTGGTAGGCGAATATGCCCAACTTGGTTGTGAACACGGTCTTATGCTGGTCTTCGTCCCTGACCCAGATTTGATTATATCTGAAGAAACCATCAAGCAGGAAGAATCGTTGAGCTCTAGCCACAGAATGCAAGATCTGATCGATCTGCGGGAGAGGATAGCGGTCCTTGAGGGAAGCATGATTCAGATTGCGGAAGTCCACGCATAACCGGATGTCTCCGTTCCTTTTTCTGATAGGGACCAAGTTTGCTACCTAGGAAGAATGCTTGATAGGATAAATGATCTTTGCTTCGAGCATTTTAAGCAGTTCGACCTTCATTAGGACTTCGATATTTGGATTAACTGGCCTTTGCTTCTATCAGAAAGGTTTGGCCCCTTCTTCGACTACTTCGATTGTATGTTGGATCAGCTGTCGATCATATCCCTTGAGGTCATGATAAGACCAAGCCACGATATCTGGGTACTTCCTACACAAACATCGAATTCGCTCTATTTATTTCAAGGTACAATCGGTCCCAACCTTTATTACTTTCCCAGGTTCCAGTTCTAGATCTTGATATTGCTATGCGCTGATATGGATCCTGTGAGAGAGCAATAGATCATTTCGATCGAAAAGGCTCTCAAGCATGATCAATCCCTTGGGAATGTAGTTGTTCTTCAATTGGACCAATCCTTTGTATTCTTCCTCATCAAGGCTTCGGTCTTCGACTGTAACGGTTTCTTGGATCATGAAATTGACAATCTGCTCGTCGTTGTCAAAAACTTGCTAGTGTAGATCTCTGTCCGAGACAGAGGGCCTATAGATCATCCTTACAACCTTCGGCTTATGCACCATATCATCCACTGGAGAATATCGGGCTGTGATGGATGCTAAGACATCTGCATGTCGATTCTTTTCACGTGGAATAGACTATAGATTGAGAGATTCAAACTGGTCGAACAGGTCCCATACCCTATTGCGGTATGGTTTAAGATAGTGCTTCTTTTAAGAGCATATGTTGGTGACCTGGTTGCAAACTAGTTCGGAATCTCCGAATATTTGAAGATGCCTTATGCCTAACTTGTCAACTTTCTTGAGTCCGAAGCACAAGGCTTCATACTCTACTACATTGTTGGTGCAGCTCCATGTTAATCGATAGCAATACTCCTTTTTCTCACCGAACGACGAAATCAGAAGGATTCTTGCCCCAGCATCGTTCTTGCATCGAGCACCATCGAAGAACAATTTCCATAGTCCTTCTTGAGTAGAAACCTTTCCTCCATCTTGGCTGGTTTCTCGAACTTGGCGATGGTGTAGCACCCCACCTCAGTCTCTATCATGGCATTGAAATTTGCCAATGAAAATTCATCTTCACAACACAACTGTGCGAGGGATTCTTGGACCAGATCCACTTGCTCTAGTTCCTCCGCGATCGTATGCACAGGGCCACTGCTCTCTTCCTCGAACATCTTCTGAACCAGGAATGTAGAAGGCTTTTCATTATAGATCTTCACCTTCTTCCCTTTGAAGGGGATCTCCAGATGAGTGTAGTCCATGGACAGATATCCGCCCAACTTTGTCGTGAATTCCCTTGACAGGCACATGCTGAAGTAGGGCTCCAGGTCCATGACTACCACCTCTTGTATGACTATGATTTGAGGTGTCTTATGTAGCCGAATAGGAATGTCTTTGATGACACCTACAGTATTCACTGGGGTACCATCCAGCTGGAGGACTCCATGACTGCTTCGTGTGTATTCCATGCCTATTTCCTCGCATACCGCCTTCGGCATTACTGTCGTCGTAGCTCTAGAATCTATCATACAGTTATGCACGATATATCCTTCCATTTGTAAGGATAAGTAGAACGATGGTGGTTTGTTTTTCCCCATGATGGATGCGGATAGGGTTTGCACCAAGGCGAGCAGCTCTGCCTTCTTTGCATTGATCCTCTTCAATGATTCTTGCAACAGGTTCACATGTCCAGGAAGTTGTAGAGCATCATACAAACTTATTTTGGTTGGAATTCTCTTCAACTCTTCTACAATGTTGTAGGCTGGGGAGCTATGCACCTTAGGTTCCTTTCTTGGTTCGTACTTGGTGCGATATTGCTCTGTCGCTTCAACCCTTTGTCGCTTGGTGAGCAAGGGAAACTTGAGCTTCTCCTTAGCCTGTTCTTTGGTTTCCACCTGAGGTGGTTTGGCAGTGGCCTTTTGGGCCTTTTCCTTGACTAGAGTTGGTGGAGGAGCTTCACTCGGGGCTGAAGAGGACATTTGTCCCTTCTCAAATTGAGCGTTTACCTTCAAATGAGCCATCTTAGTAGCATCCACCTCTATCGACATTTTGCATCCCCTAGTAAGGACTACGACTGGCTCTTCCTCGTCGATGGACAAATTCTGATCCAATTGTCTGATGACGTTGACTTGACCGCCTTGACCGCTGCTTGCTAGTGTCTGCATGTAGTGTTGATGCAACATGCATGTATTCTCCTCGTGAGGATCATTACATGTAGAGCACCAATATACATGATCAAAAGTGTTTGGGACTTCTTCTATCGCAGCATTTCTTGTCGAAGCTTTTCCTTGATGGACCGCTTGATCTTTGGTAAGTGCAGGCATGGGATAAGACCTTCTTGGTAGAAACTCTTGTTGCGCTTGCTTCTTCTTGACAACGGTCATGTCGTTGGACAAGGTTTGCACTGTGGCATTTAACAATTGTATTTCTTGCAGTATCTTGGCTTGCATATCATCGGCCTTGGGAACTGATGGTAAAGAAGCCATAGTCGATATCGGAGGCAGGGCAGGATGTTGGAGGGGTGCTGGCAACATTGGAAATGTTGGAGTGATGGTGGGCGACGTAGTTGAAAGTGTGGGGAAATGTATCTGTGGAGCAATGATCTGTGACACAACGGGATTCGGGTTCCAGGATGAGATCGGATATGCAGGGATTGCAAAAATCTATGGAGCGACTACGCTCGCGTACTGGGCTTGAAAGAACTCGGGGAGTATGGGCATTGGCATTCTTTGAGGGAGTTTACCCATGACTATGAGGTTTGTTTCTGCTTTCTTGGCTAACCCATACAATTCTAGAAAAGTATTGACATTTGAGTACCTTATCATAAGACCGATATCAGGGTTGAATGCCCGAAGGAAGTAGTACGCCACAGCTTCATCAGTTGGGTGAAGTCCAACTGGGACCCTTTGTCAGGTTCGAGTGAACCTAACATTGAAGTTCGCAATCTCTTCTTGTGGATGCCTTTGGATTGAAGTGAATTATTGCAGAAGAGAAATTGGATCGACGGACTCGTTGAAGCCTTGCATCAACTGCCCGGCTAACTGGTCCCATCCCGTAAGATCTGTACCAATAGAGGAGCTTTCCTCTAAGGGAGAGAACCAAGAGCTTCACCATCACTCACTCTTCTGTGATATCATGGATTGCCACTAAGGAAATGATGTTCTAGATATGCTCTAGAGCAGTCTTTCTGGTTTCATCAAATGTCGAGAGCTTTTTGATTGTAGCAGGTGGAACTTGCCCTTGGCTCGCCAAATTCAACGGTGATGAAGAATTCCAGGTTGGAAATAATCTAGGCGGCGATTGCTGCTGTTGTTGTTGTTGTTGCTGTTGCTGGGCCATATTTGTGCCTAGGTTCTGTGGAACCAAAATCCTCGAAGTCCCTCTTGGGTTGCTCGTCGAAAGGCCAATGGGAACGGAGGCACTAGGATGCTTCGGTGAGTTGGGAGGATTCGGAGGAAAACTAGTTGCTGTGCTATCGAAAGTTAGGCCTTGCTCATCAACAGCAGCCTCTTGTGAGGATGTCCCACGTAAGAGATATTCGGGGGTAACTAACCTAGAGCGTTCCCCAAAGGCATCAATATCAAGCTCAAAGAACTTGGTTTCCTCTCCTCTATTCCTAACTCTCCATCTTGTTTGCATGAAGGCACAGGCTTTAGTACTGGTCTTTACAACTTGAAGATTCTCGGGTAAAACAGAGTCGCTAGATGCTAAGAGTCTCTTAGTAATGAGAGCATCGATTCTCACTACTACTTAGGGGATGAGACTGACTGGATCTCACCGAGAACTTGTTAGAACTACTGGCTTCGATGAAGACGGGCTAGAAATTTTCTCAAATATGGGACCTTGGGTCCCACCGGGCGTGCCAGAAACTGTTGGTCATCAAATCCGCATAGGAAAGGACTTTCGGTGGGTTTGTGCACCCTGGACCTGCGACCAACTTTGAAAGGCCAAGAGGAAGAGATGCCCCTCGTGTCGATCTTCAAAGAAATGTCGGATCCTATGCTAATCTACTTTTGGAGTTTGAGATAAGAGTGCAGGAAAGAGATAAAAGGAGTTCGGGTTAGAGAAAGAAATAAAAAGGATAAGGGTTAGAGATTGATGATTCAAGGTGGGGAAGAACAGGAAGCACGATCACTCACTAATAACTTGAATAGCAACAAAGAACACCAAGAATAGATGAAAGAAACACGATACTCGCTTTCCTATGTATCCTCTGGATGATTTCACAGGGTTCTCCTTTCTCTCTCGCTGGAATTTAGGGTTCAGAGTAACAGCGATTAAGACAAGGGAATAACATAAACCATGACCCACCAGGCAGCATAAAAGAAAGCTTATACGACGTTTTTCCTCTCCTACGTATCCTTCAAGGCAAATTTTAGGGTACGGTCCCCAATCGCACATCGAATTCAGGATTCAGAGTCTCAGTATACGAGTGCAGACAGACAAAATAATTAAGCACAGAAGGCAGCATAAAAGAGAGAAATGGAGTACGAAAATCTTTAGTATTAGATGCAGGACATCAAGTTACAGCAGCTTTCTAGCAGAAAGTTCCCCCCTCTTTATATTGCAAGGCCTAGGTTTTTATAGAGGACCCAGCCCTCTGAATCATTATTACAAAAACGACGGAGTACACCCTTGGGCCCTGAGAAATCAGCTCCTCGTTGATGCTGCGGATGATCCCTCAAATCGACTACCAAAACTGGTAAGGGTGACCGAGTCAGCTGGGGAAAGACGCATTAAATGAGTCACCTGGGTGTCCTTGGATTGCAGGTGCGATGCTCGAGTGGCGGCCATGCTTGTCGGGCTCTTCTTCTCGGGCTAATACTTTGCATCCAATTGCCAAAAATGAGCAACGGGCTTATCGGGAAAGAAAAAATTCATTTATGAGGCTCTTTGACTACCTTGGGAAAATGCCCAACTTGGGAAGCGTTCTTGGGAAGTGCCTCACCGATTTTTGCTTCATAAAACTACTTCGGGGGCGTGGAGTGCCGAAGCCGATCTCCCTCTATCCTTCGTTGCTTTGCTGGCAAAACTGCTTCGCTAATGGGTCGGGAAAAACGCTTCGGGTTGATCTTCTTTTGAAACGACGGTTCGGGGGAGTTTTGGCCGAAACACTTTCTCAACCTCTACTGCTTCGGGTGAAAACTGGCCAAAGTGGATTTTAGAAATACTTCGGGCCCGAAGTAATTTCTTCGCCTTAGCTAATTTGGGCTATCTTTTCTTCTTTGGCGAAGTTGCTTGGATGTCGCTTCGCAAAACTCTTCACCCAAAGTAGCCGCTGGGAATGCTTCAAGTGCGAAGCATTTTCTTCGTACTTTCTCGACAAAGTTCTCGTCCGAAGTGATGATTTGAAGCGCTTCGGGCCCGAAGCTCTCTTCTTTTCATTTTGTCCACCAGGGGGCGATAGGGAAAACCAAAATTGCTATAACTTATAAACAAAAGAAAACTTTCAACAAAACAAATATTATACAAAGTTTCAATTCTTTTGCTCCTTGGTGGAATGTGACAATATTGTCAACAGCTACCTTAGTGGGAGGTGTTATTTTGGGTTTATTAGATCCAATAATCACGGGCTAATTTAGTCCTAGTTTGTATTATATATTATTTTGAGATTAATGCAAACTTGTTCGTTCTATTAATATGGTATCAGAGCTTTACCTTATTGAAGCTCGCGTTTGTTTCGTAGCTCAAAAAACTGACCAAGCCTACCTAGGCACATAGATCGAGACATGGACTGTAACCTGTATATCCAATGCATCCTCTGATATGAGGACTCAACACCTGGTAGACGTGATAGTCCAGTTGGACGACGCTAACAACTAGCCTAGCCCAGTTGGACGACGCTAACAACTAGCCTAGCCCTGCAAAAAGAAGCATATTGACGTGAAGGAACCTGAACTGGGGAACATGTTGACTGGGACAGTCTACCCTCACATGTTTGACACTGAGCTGAGTGACCTAGGCGGGTTCATAAGTGATGTGCGGACAAGATCACATAGAACATGTCAAAATTCAATGGATCCATGTGACGACGGACACCTTCACGCGAGGGAAACATCGGGTATAGTCTAGCTAAAGGTAGACACTTTCATTATGTGAGAAATTATCATTTTAAATTACATTTTTTCCAAACGCATCCCACATGTGGGATATTTTTTCCACGACCATTGTTCAATCCCGTTTGATTTTCTATTTTTTATCGAAGCCCTCTGACTCATTTGTGAAGAAATCATCAGTTCAGTCCTTGTTGAATTTCACCCTTTGCGATCACAGACGAAGGAATCATTGTAGTCAAAATTATGTTGGTTGATCATTTTGATCGAGAGTCTCAAATTGTAGACAGCAGGGGGGGCAATCATATCAGGCTCATCTGCATTTTTTTTTACTTTTCAACGACGAGGTTGCCATGAACGTGATTTAGGACCACGCTATGTCACACAAGTTTCGAATGAGTTGATATAAAATTGTCAAAGACACAGCAACACAACAACACAGTTCTTCTATGCAGAACAATGATCAACGACACTCATTAAACAAAAATTATTATTTTTTGTTTGTTTAAAAAAAAACTCACTGTGTGATTCACGCTCAGCCAAGACAATCTCACTCAGGAGAAGCAATCGATCTTTGAGGACGTTTTTCCCTGATCTACGAGGATGCTCCCATTGATAACCTACAACTCCAAAATGATGAGGATGTACCAAATTTGGAGGCGCATTTACAAAACGGTGTATATCGATTACTGCCTTCTCGCGATACCCGTCGGAGAGGAGTGTGCCACTAGAGAGACACATCTACCACCGTTGCCCATTTTGCAAATAGCTGCACAGGAGAGCTGCGCCCCACCTGGTCCCATGAGGAAGGAAACCTTCAAATAGGGGACTTTCACCTTCATTTCCACCGATAGTGGTAGCCAGGGTGGTCAATGGCCAGGAGCTAAGGTGTTGTCGACTACAAGATCGGGGGTTCAAACCCGTCTGCTATTCAAAGGTACAATAATTTGTTTTAGCATTTTATTTATTTTTTTATTATGCAAATTTTTATTTAATGATTCATTTTTTATTAATTAAATATATTTCTTAATCATTTTTTTAATTTAATTAAGAATTTTTTGATATTTAATTAGTATAACAAGTTTTTCATTAAATTATATTTTTGCGTTTTTGAAAAAAAACAAAACTCCTTTGAAGCTCATCCTCGAAAACCATTTCATCATATCTTTTGCAAACATGAGGGGGACATTTTCATGTCATATTCTTGCAAATTTCTCAAAACAGGATGAAAAGGGGGGAAATAGAGAGTGATTTTTCAATTTTGAAAAGCAATTTGGCATTGTAATTAGGTGCATTTTCGGTGGAAACCAACACCTAAAATTTCATTTTTTGTGGGCACTTTTTGGTGTTAGTTGCATTTACACTTCATTTGCACTACATTAAGTAAAATCAAGCACAATTAAGTCCCGAAAATTTGAACCCATCTGTGCAATTCATTTGCACAGCAGTGTTCGATATACACGGTACCTTTGGCCCACACTTACAGGTAATGTTGCCATGCTTTGGGCTATTGTATCTATCGCCTAACATAGCTGCAACAATTATGTCTGAGTTTGTTATCTATAAATCGTCGGGGAGATATAAGTTTACCATTTTGTTATTTTTTCACTCCATTCACTACCCTAATCGTTATTCATAAATTCTGACAAAGTGCTCTCCAAAGTGTTTAGGGGAAATTACACACCACGCATGAGGAAATACCTTCTATGGTAGGTTTCATAAACAAAATGATTCTCTTTCAGTACCGCCTATGTACCACTTATCATTATGCTCTCATGTACTTATAGTCTCTCTCACGTAAGCGCGAGTATATTGATATGATTGGTATACAGGCCTGGCAGGTATAAAGAAATGGGAACCATTTGGTGTTATAAGGATCCCCCATTATGACCACCATCCACAAGTACCTTAATGACACTCAGTTACTAAAAGGTTCCAATTACACACCATGGAAAACAAAGATGAAGGTTATTCTACAAATGGAATATTTGTGATGTCTCTAGCATGGAAACAGAACCTTCACGATCAACCAACACAACTCAACTTGCATGACCAACTGTAGAACATATTGCATTTGACAAGAAAGATAGTAAGGCACGAGTGCTCATATTTCTTGTTGTTTCAGATGAATTTCAACCTCACATAGCTCACAAAGAATATGGTAAAGAGGCATGGGATGCCCTTAAAACCATCTATGAGGGTAAGAATGATTCCACCATTCTTCACCTTCAATCTCAACTTCACAGTTTGAGTATGAATCATGGCGAGACAGTTGAACTATTTCTTTGCAAAGTGGCTGAGTTGAAGTCAAAGTTGAATTCTATGGGATAAACTATAGAAGATAAGCTCCTCACTTCAGTGATTTTGAGAGCTTTACCTGATTCATACAAAATGTTGATAACTTCCCTTCAAGTGTCACAAAGACAAGTTACCTTTGTTGAGTTGGTCAATTTGCTTCAGGAAGAGGAGGCCCACCAACTACACAAAGATGAAGCTTCTAATACAACCCTCTATTCCAACAAGAAGGGTTCTAAGAAGAAAGGTAATTTTCAAAAGGGAGGAAATTCTTCCAAGGATTCCAAGGGAAAACAACCTCAACAACCGAAGAGATATTGCAAAATTTGTGAGAAAGATACCCATGACACCAATCGGTGTTGGTACAAGAACAAACAACCTAAGAACAAGATCCATAACAAACCACAGAACAAAAACAAGCAACCCAAGGTGAATGTTATTTTTGAAGAATCAGATTCATATTCTGAGTAGGCACACAAGGTGCTCATGACTACCACAACCTCCAAGCAAAAGGATCTTGTGTGGTATGTTGATTCTGACGCTAGTAAACACACGACTGTCGATAAGTCGTGGTTTGAGAAATATGAAACCAAGGAAGGCAAACCCATCACTATTGCTGATGATCATAGAGGAGTTTAACTCTGGTCAGGAGGCCATTACGTAGGGAGGCTAATGGCATTAAAGATCATCAAAGTAGGATATTTTTGGCCTACTCTCTTTGCAAATACTTTCAAAGTTAGTCATAGTTGCGACAAGTGCTAGAGATATGTCGGCAAAAACAAGAACGCATCATTGCCCCTTCATCTGATTCAGGTAGAAGAACTATTTCAACAATGGGGCATAGAATTTATTGGGGTTATTGATCCCAATTCCTCTATCGAACACAAATATATCCTGACTGCAACCGACTATTTTACCCGATGGTCAGAGGCAATTCCAACCAAGAAGATGGACCAAGCAACAGTGATCACTATTCTTGAAGGTTTAATTACCTGGTTTGGCATACTGGATGCCATCATAAAAGATAATGGGACTCCCTTCATTGGTGTTCGGATCAGTGAATTCGTAGGTAAGTATGGAATTTACTTGAATATATCATCTAACTATTATCCGTAGGGGAACGACTTGGCTGAGTCCACAAACAAGAATTTGCTGAGAATTCAAAAGAGGACCCTAGGTGATAATAAGCGTAGTTAGCACTTACTTTTAAACCAAGTATTGTGGGCTTACCATATTTTCATGAAGAGATCCATTAAAACGTCTCCTTACTCCTTGGTTTATGGTAAAGAAGCAGTGTTGCCCATTCATCTTGAATTGATAACTCTGCAGTCTTGACACTTGTTGTATGGTGAAGATGACGGTGAATTTGATCCCATGAGCATGAGATTGGCACAACTTTTATAGTTAGAAGAAGAGAGGGAGAGATCGTATAATGTCTTCATGAAACATGCCCGGATGACACAGAAATGGCTTGGAAACAAAGCTTCTGAGAAGTCATTTTAGGTGGGTGATCTAATGCTGAAATGGAATGAAAACAAGGCTAATCCCGACAAGTACCACAATTTTGAAGCAATATGGGAGGGCCCATTCCAGATTTCAGGTGTCAATCAAATCAATTTGTTTTATTTGCAAGATATGGACGACCGTGAGCTACCAATTCCTGTAAATGGTCTTCATTTGAAGCCCTACCATCAGTGACAAATTTTCTAATTGAGTGTGTATATATGTACATAAATTATTCTATTATTTGGTTTCAGTTAATTATGTTTAAAATGATATGATAAAAAAAAAAAGAGCAAAAATAAATAAAGGAAGTTGATTTCACCGAGAAATCATTTTTTCCCCCAAGGCAGGTGATTTTGCCCTTAAAGCACCTTGCCACTGACAAAAGATCATTTTCACCTGAAAATGTTTTAAAAGGTTATTATATTATTTTTGGGTGAAAAGGGGGGAAAAAAGAAAGCATATTTCTTTTTCTTTTTTTTATGAAAGCAGTATGCGTTTAGCGTTTTCATTAAAAATCGCTCCTATTTTGCCAAAAAGAAGAAAAGAAAAGCAAAAGGAAAAGTTTGAAAAAATGGGGAGCCTCGTTTTTTATCAATTTTTCCCCACTTGTTTTAAAGTTGCCAAGAAAAGCAAAGGATGAAAGTAAGAAGGATTTTAAAATTTTATTTTTGCCCCACAAGGAGGATTTACCATGCTTTTCCTATTTTCGGGGTGAAACCCTCATTTATTTCTCGAAGACGCTTTCGGAGCGAAACTTCCAGAGAAGAATTAAAAATAAATGCATGCTTTTTTCCAAAATCCAGTTGATGGCGCTAAGTTCAACAAGGAAGAAGGAGAAATTAATTTTGCCCTGCTTTTTCATGCAAAGCTGAAAGCTCTCAGTAAAAGCTCGCTTTAGCAATAAGTCTTTTCGGGGCAAAATTAGAGAAGAATTATTTTAAAAAGGATTAACAGGCATGTAAATTCCACAAAGTAGGTAGAAGAAGCAGTTTCGTAGTGCAGGTGATGTGATTATTTTTGCCTTAGTACGTTTTCGGCTAGGCAAGCACGCTCCCTCAACGTTTTTTTCTAAATGGAGCTAATTTCAAGAAAAATTTTATGCAATTAGATTGATTTCGCCTGCAAATATTCTAGAAGATGTTTCGATGTTTTAATAAGGCGAAATTAATTATTTTTGTCCCCTTCTCTCACACGTGGCATTTCTTTTCTCGAGATGAGCTATTAAGTATCCAGATTGCATCCTCCAAGGCAAAAAAGTGGCTGAGTTCAATGTCCAAGGAAGATTCACAGCGCAAGGGTGTTATTGGCAGTTAATGGGCAATTGAATTTTCATTAAAAAACATGTCGGGTGAGAGAATCAAGGACCACGTTGAAGGACGAATGTTATAAATCTAGTGGTTGAAGGATGAATGTTATAAAAAGGGCGAATTAGAAGCTTGCAATCGAAGATTATTTTTCTGACCATTGCCAGGTTATCCATCAGCGTCCTGAATTACTGCTTTGCTGAATATTTTCCAAACTGTTGCAGTAGGAGTTGTGTTACAAATATGGGAAAGAAGGTAGTTTATCTAAAGAAAGCTTCAGATCCGAAAAAAGCTCAGGGCAGTAAAAAAGCTAGGCGGCATGAAAATACCGAGCTCGACCCATATTCTGATAAGCTGGCCAGCATTGGAGATTGTTCTATTTCAAACAAAGGCGTAGAAAAACTACACCAGGATGTGGAGACTGTAGTCCGACAAGGTTTGACACCGGAAAGTCCATTAACTGTTGCTTATCATGCACAACATTCTTGGTACATTTATACACCTGTGCATACTTGCCCTGAGCTGGTAATGACAATCGCAAGATTTTATCAGCCTATAACCAAGGCCGTCTGAAATGTGAAGGGAGAAAATTTGTTTACCATTTCGCCCGATGCAGTCAAAGAGGCATTTGCTTGCAGGGTGAAGCCTTCCTCAGACATCACATTCAAAAAGATGAATCTAAAGGAGCAAGAGGAAAGGTATCACTCAACCATAACATTGCACCAGTTCATGGAAAATTAGCTAATAAAGGCGCCCCATTTCGGAGAGTTTTTGGATTTGTCGAAAACCTTGACGGAATTTAAAATACTAGATATGTATTCTATGTTGGCTTGGATGTATGGTCTTCCTATCGATACCACAGTGTACAAATGACAAGCAGCGCTGGTGAAATGCATTTCACAGGTAGAATTTTATGCCCCTATAGTCATGCAAGCAAGCATAAACCCCATTTTCTTCGAATGGGTAGATTATGTGTCCCAAGCAATGCACACCCAATTGGAGAGAATACAAAGCAAAGAAGCAGGTTTATTCAGGCATGCTTCATTTTTGGCTTGGTACTTTTTCTTTCATATGCACCAAGGGTTTTCTTTTATTGAAATGAAGCAAGCTGATGAGGCAGATAACTAGCTATCGATATATGTATGGACTTCAAGTTTGTCTAGGGGGGAGTCATTCTACAATTTTAACGACATGTTTTTAGGCCCCGCTCTTCAAACTTATTTTTTGCACAAGTGAGAGTGCCAAGGGCAATGTGAGAAGAAATCGTCATTAAGGAAAAAGGAGATATTTTCTTGTTGACACAGGGTGTCGTGGTGAGAATTTTTGGCTTCACTGGCAAACCATTTCTCTTTCCATAATTTACTACCGAGCACCTCTTTGCAATGGAAGTTGTCTATCAGACCGATTACATCAACGAAATACAAGGGGTAGGACAAGGCAAGAAGAGAACATGTACCATGTCATTTTGCTTCGACGGTATTGAGATAGACCAGGTTGGCCAGAATACGTTGATCAATGAAGCACTTTATGACATGGGTATGGTGGAGTTACCTCAACGGTGGAAGTATGACCCTTTGGGTCGATTCCTTGATTTCATTAAAGCCAAAAATTTGCATTATTGTCCCAAACCTTATATTCAGTGGCATAGAAATAATCCATAAGGGCATGATCTCGAATGGCATGTTGAGCAGATGACGCCACTTCCACCATGGCATGATTTTTATGAGATGGAGGTTGAGTACGACCCCACAATTTACAAGCATCAGATTCCTCCCCCAAGTTTGTTTAGAAATATGAAAGAACAACTTCCAACTTGGTCTGATGAAAAAATTACCAACTGGTGGGTTATGAGGGCCCACAGAGGGAAAATCGGGTCAGCTTATGGTCCGGCAATGGATGATGCATTTTCGGATGTCTATGATGAGTACTATGATGGCTATCAGCCAATCTCTCTCACCAAGATTGTGCCTCGAACTTTTCAAAGATCTGATAGCGAAGAGATCGTGGCTGAACATGAGCAACATGTGGTTGAAGAAGCGCCACTTATGGGGGAAGAAAGACAGTCATCACCAAAGGTGCAACTCCAGTGAAAGAAGAAGAATAAGTGTGAGGCGCTCCCTTTCTCGAAGATATCCAAAAAGCCAAGAAGGGTTGCAGTTTCTTCATATGTGGCAAACCCTCCTACAGACGAAGCCACACAGGCTAACGTTTTAGAAGATCCTCATTTAGTTTAAGCAGAACAACTTAGCAAACACATGGAAGTCATAGATCTAGAGAAGGAGGTAGAGGAGGAGCAAGGCAAGGGTGAACCAGTGCCACAGTCGCCCTCAGCACTGGCTCAGAGGGTGTCCAAGCCCGAAGGTAAATTCTACACCTACTTCCCTTTTTCTTGAGCATTCGATGACTTTTGCACCCCATTCTATAGTTGTTGCTTATGTACCACCTCCATTCGACGTACCTACCACCTCCATATCGCTTTTCGTTTCCCAATCCCCAGTCATCGATGCTCCCTCTTCTTATATTCCCACTTCTGTTGTTTCCATTTCTTTTAGTTCTTTTGCATCTGGTCCCAACCCATTTTCGCTCCCTTCATCCTCCATTTCAGTAGTTTCTACCATGGCTATAAGTACACAAGCTTCTCCTCGAGTGAGTGTAACTACAACCAAAACCCTCACTTCTGTCTCCTTAACCACTTTTGTTCCACCAACCGTTCCCGTTTCCACTTCCCTTCCTGAGCCAAAACTTCAACAGACTCGCTTTCTCCCTGCTCCTTTTTTTGAGTTGTAGGTGTTGTCGAAGCCAAAGATAGAGATTGTACCAGAGCATCCTATTGTGGCGAAGATGAGCCGAGCCCGATTAAGTACATCGCAATGGCTGAAGAGTCATAAGAGAAAAGAAGCTTAGGCTCCAAAAAAGGTATTGAAGGTCACTTTTGACCCTGAAACTATGGAGTCTCATACTGTAAGAATGATTCCCCAGGTCCAAAAGCCTCAAGGAGAAATGGCTCCAAGTGATTACACTTATGAAGTCATTACAGAGGACCTGACAAAGATTGACACCACAGATAAGTTGGGGAATATGCAGGTGGACATGAGCTCTCTTTACTTGCACGATGAGCATTATAAGAAAAGCTTCTTCGAGGCTAAGGCAAAAATTATTGAGTTGAATGATACTCGGGCCGAAAAGAGATCAACTGGAAATAACAAAATCAGAGGTAGAGCATTGGCAGAAGAAGGCAGAGGAATGGGAGAAAGAAGCCAAGGGTTACCAAATAGCTTGGGCAGAAGTAGAGAAACAAGTGAAAGCATTAACAGCCCAACTTGAGGCTGTGCAAAAATAACTGGCTGAGAAAGCCATGCAATAAGTGGGCTTCTCCAAGAAAAAAATCAAAGAGACTTGCCGCCATCTATTGAAAGATTGTGTGACTTTGGCGATGGATGCACTCAAGGTTCTGTTGTACATTCATGAGGCTCGATTAGTGATTTTTATTGGAGAGCAAACTTTGGAATATGTTGAAGAGAGGTTGTGTTGAGTTGTGTTTTCACCCAATTGTGAAAGCACACTCTCCGGTAGGATCTGAGTCCCAAAATCCTCTGCTTGCAAATAAAACCATTTCTCCAAGGTTCCTGTTATGCTGAAATGATGCTGTTCAAATGAAATGCTAGGAATATCTTAGGGTTTGCAAGTGGATGTTAACAAGGGGCACTATGGTTTATTTAATTTGAATTTCTATTGGACTCAAAATGAATAAATCTTTTCTAATCTTCAGTTCTGATGGATTTTCAGCTGCTTATTTAGATACAGTAATTAAATTACAAAAAATAAAGCTAGGGTTTGAACAATAAAGAAAAGCAAATGAAAAATAAACTAAGCTATAGTCAGAATGCTTCCATCAATTCGATGAAACCAAAGATAATGAGGTTTTCTGCATACAACCTAACCTAATGAACCTGCAAATTTGCACAATCCAAATAGGCTAGGTGCGGGTTTCTAGGGTTTCTACTGTAATTCTAGATTTAGGCATTTGCATGAAGCAACCAAGAGCACTTGCATTAAACTTCACCTAAAAGCCTAAGAAATCTGAAATGAATGATATAACATTAAATCATGCATGCAAAAAATGACTCCTTTCTCATCAAAAGATGCCAACTCTCTGTATTTTGTATTAAATGATATGTCAATTACATTCAAAGAATGTTCCAGGCAAAAATATTCCAGACCAATGAAGGAAATTGCCCAAGTGCAGGCCCAGAATGGCAAAAAGCCCTTGTCTCTACAATCAGCAATTTCCAACCCCTCTTTCAATCCGCGCTCTTGATTTTATAATCACTGAAATGGCTCTTCGATTCTTCCTGTGTCGCTTCGTTTCACCTTCCTACATGTGACCTTTCAAATTCCCGCCTTTTCCTTGCCTTTAATTCATGCCCGATTCTAAAACGCTCGAAATCCACCGCTGCATGTAACGCCTCTACAATGCTGACACCTGTAAGCCACGTGTCCTGCATTTTCTGCGTCTTTTGTAACGTCTTCCCATGCCAGAACGCGACAAAACAGCATACAACCTGCTCACCTTTCTGGCTGCAAAAACATGACATGTCGCGATATCGCGACGCTATCCCCGTCGGACGCCTTTGGCAGCTTTACGTCGTGAAATCACGACCATTATCACTTTCGTGCCCTCTTTCAACAAACTGTAGTGATTTCGCTACCATTTCCCCTTCAGACCACTTCGAAAACTTTACGTCGTGAAATCGCGACCATTATCATTCTCGTGCCTTCTTTCAACAAACTGTAGCGATTTCTCTACCCTTTCCCCTTCGGATCTCTTCGGCAGCTTTACGTCGCGAAATCGCGACCATTACTTTCGTCCCTTCTTTTAACTAACTGTAGCGATTTTGCTACCATTTCCCCTTCGGTCTTCTTCGGCAACTTTACGTCGTGAAATCACGACCATTATCATTCTCGTGCCTTCTTTCAACAAACTGTAGCGATTTCGCTACCCTTTCCCCTTCGAATCTCTTTGGCAGATTTACGTCGCGAAATCACGACCATTATCACTTTCGTGCCCTCTTTCAACAAATTGTAGCGATTTCGCTACCATTTCCCCTTCGGACCTCTTCGGCAACTTTACGTCGCGAAATCGCGACCATTATCACTCTCTTGCCTTCTTTCAATAAACTACTACCGCCTTCTCCGTCGGTCCATCTCTTCGAAACATGTTGCGATTTCACTACCATTTCTCTGTTCCGTACACCTTGCCGAAACCTGTCGCGATTTCGCTACCATTTCTTCGTCCGTACACTTTAGCTGCAATCGGTCGCGAAATCGCGACGCCTTTCCGCTTCGAGTCCCTTCGCTGTTTCCTGTCGCGATATCGTGACGTTTTTTCGCTTCCATACACTTTGCCAAAACACGTCGCGAAATCGTGACACTTTTCATCAACCGTACGCTTTGGCAACACACGTCGCGAAATCGCGACCATTTTCAATTCTAAGCAATGGCAGCTCCATACATCGCGAAATCGCTACAATTTTCGTTCTTGCCTTTCTCTCTCTTGCATGAGCCGCGACGGAGCAACATGTCACGATTTCGCGACACCTTTTCTTTTCTTCTCAGCAACACGTCGCAATTTCGCTACACCTTTTCAATCCTTTCCAGCGATATGTCGCGATTTCGCAACACCTTTTCTTTTCTCTTCAGCGATATGTCGCAATTTCGCGACAACCTTCAATTTTTTCTTCTCTCTCTCCTTTTCGGTAGCGATAGAGCTACATGTCGCGATTTCGCGACACTTTCTATTTTTCTGCAGCGATTTCGCGACACTTTCTTTCCTTAGTGCATTTTGTCCCATTTTTTTTGGTTTTTAGCAACTGGGTGATCGAGATATTCCCTGCAAACCTGCAAAAAGGTGGGTCCCCAATTTTGGGGTGTGTTGTGGATCAGCCACAATAGGTTGTAACCAAAATTGGAAATGGCACTAAATATTTAGGCATTGACGAACTCCAATTTCTAGGTTAAGCCGATGAGCGGGATGGATCGCAGTTGGTCCAAGGCCAGAATGACATTGTCTGGCTATTTTGCTCGATTGGAGCTAGCAAGACAAGCCTGATAGTTGATAACTATGTTTGAAAAAGAGTGTTGCATTTCGTTCATGTATTTCGAGGTTCTAGCCGATGCTGGGTTTCTAAGCTTCGTTGATGATCAGGGTGAGTTGTTGCCAACAAAAGAGTTGAAGACGACCTGGCAAGCCTTCGTAGAAGATACTTCAGAAATTAATGGCTAGGAGGAACCAATAATGGAGGAACAAGCACTACCTTGCATGGAGAGGCTCACCCACATCGAATCTTCCCAACTGGAACTTTAGCAAAGAGCTAATCGAATCAGCATGGATCACGTTGAAACATTGCGCTTTGTCATAGATTCATTGAGCACATTTTTTAGCATTCATAGATGATGCCTAGGTCGAGGTAGTTGTCGTATATGAAACTATAAGCGAGAGCCTCGCCAAGCACGAAGCCTGAACATGGGCAAAAGCACAACAACAAGCAACAGAAGAATAGGAGAAGCAGGCATAGGAGGAAAGAAGGAAGGAGAAGGCTGCAAAATCAAACACACCATCTGATGCAGCTGGCGATGGCAACAGTTAAGCCCAATGGATAAAGGCCTGGGGTTGATAGTGTTCAGAAGAAATGAATACCCCGAGAGCCGCCAAAAGTGTTGGCAATTTTACCACATTAATTTTGCTTGTAAAATTTTTGGCAAAAGGATAAATGATGCAGTTGTGTTGTTTTTACTGCTTTAATATTTTCTTTCCTTGTAAGTGATTTCATTAAATAAAATATTGAGTTTGTTTCTAGAAGATGCACAGTAGATTTTGTTGATAACAAATTAATGGAAGTCATGAGCAAAATGTAAGGAAAATCAATGGCAATGGGCGTTTTGGGACAGAAAAATTATTGGAAAATCAATTACGACTTTGGCAGTTTATTTTAAGTGGAGGTGCCAGAAAAATTAAAACAAAGATGTTTTTGCCTCCAAATGGGGCAAAAATCATTTGCGCTCCGTCTTTGGGGCGAAACCACCTTGATGGAAGATTTCGTCTAAAAGAGAGAAGTAGAGAAAAAAATGCAAGATAGAAGAGGTCAAAGTCAAAAGCGCCCCTGGATGGGAGCGAAAATCATTTTCGCCCCTCTCCAAAGTGAAATTCCAGATAAAAGCATTATGGGGAAAAAACCAAGTTAAGAGCTTGCTTGGTGCGGTCAAAGTCAAAGTTGCCCCTTAATAATGATTTTTGCCCCTCTCAAGGGCGAAAACCCAGTAAAAAGTAGTTTCAAAGAGTAAACACTAAAATGACATCATCTAGGAAAAGATGAAGTAGTCAAAGTCAAATGCGCCCCTTAGGAGGGGAAAAAATGATTTTTGCCCTCCTAAGCGAAATTCCAAATGAAGATCTCTCAAGGGCGAAAATCCCAAAGATAACAGCTTTCCCTACCAATCAAAGTCAATGTCACCCTGGGCTGGGGAAAAAGCCATTGTCTCTCCTCTCAGGGGCGAAATCAATAATTTTTGCCTCTATCCTTGTAGGAAGACATTTTTGGGATGAAATCACCCAGGAAAATGGCAAAAGTATACTAAGGGGTGAAACTCCCATTTTTTCTGGACACTCAAACAAAGAGACGTCATGGGGTGATATCAATTAAAATAAAAGGCAAAATTCCATCTTTGGAGGCAACCATCAACGTAGTTTTATTTCTTCCTCTCAGAAGCGCCATAATAGCAGATTTCGGGAAAGGATAAATATTGTCAAAATTTAATGCTTGGGGCAGTAAGAGCGATGATCCAAAATTTTTTGTTAAAAGTTGCCAAGATTAAATGCTATGCCCTTCAATCCGACGTGATCTTGATTAATTTTTAGGCACCCTCTATGGATTTCATTCCTTTTCAAAGCATAATTGAATTTCTTTGATTTTCATTGACAAGGGTAAGATTCCAAGGCATGAAAGAATGTAATGACGCCCAAAATTTAATATTCGAGCTCCTGATTTTCGAGCGACGTTACAAATTTTCAATGCACCGACGCTTGGGAAGTTTTTTCCATTGTCCATTTTTGTTGATTTCCCAAGCGCGTTCCATGAAAACCGGATCATTGCTCCCTGAAGAACGATTTAATCCAAACATTATCATTACCAAGGAGAGAATTGCTACTGCAGATCTTTGACCAGTCGATATCTTGTTGTGTTTTGCATTAAATGGAAGAGGCAAAATCCTCTATAAATACTAAGCCTTTCAATGTAATGAAGGGAGGATAGACACTCTGTAGAAACACTTTATGTTTTTTGCATAAATAGAAAGACATTCGACTTCTGGTTCCTTGAGCAGTATTGTGTTTGGTTTCTTTCTGCTTGTCATTTTTGATCAAGTTCATGTCCTTTATTTGCTGATTTTAAATTTTACATATGGAATTAATTACTGCTTATGAGGGAGTGAATATTAGAACGCTTCTTGGAAGTTATCTCTGCAAAACTGTGAGTGGTTTATGTGCCTGGATTTCTGTTATATGCTAATCCATGCTTGTGAATTTTTGTTGTTAATTTATCCCCATCTCATCTTTCCGACTTATAGCCATATTTCCCATTTCTTTCTTGTTACCCTAAGCTTTAAACCAATCATTAGTTTTAGTATGGGAACTAGTCCTCTCTAGAGATTGACACGGAGGACATTTCTTTCCTCCATCCTTTCAATGTTGGTCGGGTCTAGGGCACACAAATTATATTTTGTACTTAGGCAAATTCGTGACCAACACCTACAGCATAGCACTAGTAGTTATTAGGAATCCCTTACTTAGAATACGATACCTCATTGCCAAGCAACCTACCAAGCATATTCTCAACAATTATCAATGAGGGAATGACTTATGATATATTAGTGTGTCAACACCAAAAAGATAACTCTTTCTACATCTCTCATGCCCAAAAATCTCTTGTTAATGGTTTGTCAAAAAGCCCCTAATACCAAGAAGTTTTCCCTTACAACATCGAAGATAACATGCATTATATTTACTTAACAGATGGATATATTTCTTTAGTCATATTCTGATGTGTTTAAGGAATGCCACTTCACTACTCCATCAAGGCATCAAGTCGATCCAATCCTCGGTTGATCTCTACCTAATGGTCCATTGCATTGTAAGTTTGTTTGGGAGATGATGAAATTTAGTGACATTCATGAATTGATTGATCAGGGCAAGACTAGTCCAAATCTTCTCCTCCTAGTAGCCCCATTGTTTTAACACAAAAGGAGGATGGTACATGGCATCTTTACATCAACTACTTGTCTTTGAACAAGATATCAATAAAGAACAAGTACCCATTACCTCATATTAATTACCTTTTGGACCATCTCCAAGGAACTTCTTACTTTATAGATTTTAATCTCAAGTTAAGGTACCATCAAAGTTCCTGTCAATCCCTTAGATGTCTAGAAGACAACTTTCAAGATTGAGGGACTGTTCAAGTGGTTGATTATGCCTTTTCACTTGACTAATGCACCTACAACATTTGTGGACTTGATGAATAATACTCTCAAATCTTTCACTAGATCCTTTCATCATTGTCTATTTGGATGGCATTCTTATATTCAATTTGACATGGAAGGAACATCTATAACATGTGAATCAAGTTCTAGATACACTACGCCAACACAAGCTTTAAGCTAATATAGACAAGTATATCTTTGGCATCATAAGGTTACCTTACCTAGACTCTACAAAGATACGTGTTATTCAAGAATGGCTTGTTCCAAAGCATCTGATTCAGCCCAGGAGTCTTTTAGGCCTCACATTTGCACCATAGGTTTGTCCTTAATGTCTTACATGTGTCTTGGCCGCTTAACCGAAATCATACACACCATGTCAACATTTAAATTGACTTCTTAGCAACAACAAATGATCAATGATATGAAGTGGCATTGTTTGATGGAATTGCTAACCATGTTGGACGTTACTAAATCTTTTAAGATTGAGACTGTCATGTCCCCTTTCTGAGCTCGTCAGCATTGGCATAGTGCATAGCCTATTCACGCGATCCTGTAGGCTATGGGAGCAGTTTAAGGATCTTGGAAGTCAGTTGGAGCAGTTTCCTATTTTTTAGGGCCGTGCTTTTTTTAGAAGCAGTTTCTATATTTGGACAGATTCGACCAAAAGGGTATCCAAAAATGCTATCAGATGTTGGCTTGGGTCTTCTAGTGCAATTATTTTAATACTCGTAATTATTTAATTATAAAGTCGTATTTAATTAAATAGACTTTATATTATGTGTGCACATAAGTCACTTAAGTGAATTATTAATTATTTGATAAAGTGACTTAGGGAGACATAAGGATTTATTAAAAAGGGGGTTTTTTATCCCACATTGGTTATGTTATGATACAGCCAGGCCCGAGTCAATAATAAATAAAGTGGTCGGGCTCTCATTCCAGCATCCTTGAAGATTGAATATATTGCTTGATGCATTCTGGAGAATTTGCTTGCAGATTCGAGCTTGTTGAGAACGGAAACTCTCGGCAAGGACATCCACTACGGTTGTGAAAGATCAGCTCTATTGGATTTTGATTGTCTTCATTCAGAGGGCAAATTGGAGATCAAAGAGAATTTTTGGTTCGTCATTGATATCTTGTGTGTGTTGGGAGATAACAACGATTTAGACCTATAGGTGGTATTTATTTGGAGGCTGTAGCAGTTCACTATTCACGCGGTACTGTAGCAGTTTACTATTCACGGGGTACTGTAGCAGTTTACTATTCAAGCGGCACTGTAGCAGTTTACTATTCATGGGGTACTGTAGCAGTTTACTATTCATGCGGTACTGTAGCAGTTTACTATTCAAGCGGCACTGTAGCAGTTACTATTCACGCGGCACTGTAGCAAATTACTATTCATGGCACTATTCACAAACTATTTCCAGAACGTGGATTGCTGCGATTTGTTTTCAGACTTGAGGAAAATCGGGTATTTTCAGTGCTGATCATCATTGTAATTTCCCTTGCAATTAAGTTGTTCCAGTTTGTGAAGCTTTCTTTCAGCAGTATACTGTATGTTTAAATCCCATAAAAATACCCAGAAAAAAAGAGCATATATTTGAATAAAAAGAGCAAAAATTTGTGTTTTTTTTTACTAGTAAAAATAGATAGGAAACAATCCAGAATAGGGTGGGTTGTTACAGTGGTATCAGAGCTGGTTTCCTGCCAGCCTGTGATCAGATCTGAATTAGGGTTTCATGAGGAGGATTCAGCATCCCTGAGTAGATCAACATTCAAAAAATTTTTGGGCACTTTTGAAGGGTTTGTGGTGGAATTTTGCTGAAATGAAACCTAGGGTTCTTGAACATTAAATTTTTAATTGTGGATCATGGCACTATTGGGCGAAAACGAGTTGGTCGAAAGGCTTACTAATGCAGGAAGAAAACTTGGATTCATATCTTAGCCAAAAGATGTTCTCTACTGTGTCCTAGGGGAGGTAGAAGATTGTTTGTATATGATGGATTCATCACCTTCTCAGATATTACAATCTGCTATGACTCCGGTGGTGAAGTCTTTGGGCAAGCCTAGATGGTTGAAACACACGGATAAGGAGGTAAGACTCATGGTCACTTCTTGCTTGAGTGAAATTTTGAGAATTTCAGCTCCTAAAGCTCCTTACAATGATGACACATTGAGAACAATATTTCAGTTGTTTGTTGATAGTTTTGAAAGTTTGGAGGATGTTACTTGTTCTCATTTCTCTAGGAGAGTTTCCATACTTGAATTATTTGCAAAAACTAGAATGGGCAACATCTTGTTAGATTTGGACATGGATGAGTTGGTTTACGAAATGTTTCATCATTTCATTGCTTCAACTAGAAAAGAACATGCTAATAATGTTATTGCAGCTATGAGAGACATTATGATTTTGATTATAGATGAAAGTGATTATATTTACCAACCACTCTTATCAATGTTATTGGACGTTTGGAGGCAAGACTTGGTTGCTTCCACTGCTGCACATGAATTGGTTAATAGTGTTGTTAAAGAGTGTGAGAGGAAGCTGAAACCTTTCTTGGACAATGAGGATATTAGGGGAGAAGAGCAGTCCATGGCAGAAATTTCACATGAGGAAGCTAGTAAAGAAGAGCTTGTGGATCTAAAGAAGAATTTAGTGGAAAATTTTGAAGTTGTACCTACCCTGGACGAAGAAGAATTCAAATAAAAAATGGTTAACCAAGAGATTGAATCACCACATGAGATTGTTGTGAAAGAACATGATGCGAGATGAATGTATTAAAGTTCCCAAATCAGTTTGTGATGATAATGGATATGGTCTAGATTCCCAAACTAAATCCTTGGATAGAAGTGTTCACACTAGTTCCAACTCCTTGGATTTGGAGAGTGATGTGTGGGAGAAATCAATCCCTCATGAGGATCACAATGAACATACCTTTTCAGATCAGCTCCTAGTTCCTTGGGATCCCCTTGGGATCCAGGTGTTTTGGTACCAAGGTATGATGAAGGCAGAGAGGCCATTGGAGGCTTCTCTTTCGCAGTTTCAGCCTTTGAAGAAAAGCGTTCAGATTTGGAGATCCTAGAAGAGAGCAATACACACCCAAATATGCCAAGTTTATTCATAATAAATGGTGGCAACTATTTTTCCAACCAACCTAGCTTAGATTCAGTATTGGACAGAGTTGAGAGTACATCTTCAGTTTTGGGGTGTTTGGATGAGAACGGCCACCAGTTGGAGTCATCTCTACATCCATTGAGATCATGGATCAGCCATGATATTACTCCCATAAGGTATGAGCTTCATCCTGATTTTTATAGCAGCGGATTGAGATATTTTGGCACTCATGAATTAGTGGCAACAATGTGTTTGATAAGACTAATGATGTATGAGAAGGATGGGACTCTTGCACCACATTCTTCCATGTTGTTAAGAATCATATGGGCTGCATGTTTTTGGATAGTTGGAGCACTTGATGGGACTGTATTAACAAAGGAAGCACTCAGAGTTGGTGATGATATGATGCTTGTGTATAAAACTGATTACATGAATGAGGAGACAGAGATTGTTGACTCAAAATTTAAACTCTTTCTCACTCATTTCTCCTCAATGTTTGATGGTTCTATTCATTTTTTGCATAGTATAGTCTTTGATAGAAGTAGTAAACTAAGTTCGGTTGACGTTAAGGACATTGAACAACTTTTACACATTGTTGTTCATGGGATTCACAATGAGCACACTTTGTCAAGAAGGAAGGCATAAGCCCTTAAATGCATGGAATCTAGGTGTAAAATTCAATTATGTGTTAGTGGCAGCCATGTATATAGATCGGTCTTCGATTTGTTCATCACCATCATCGATTTTGTCGAGTTTTACATTTCACAGCCATAGGAAATGATGAGGAAAGATGTCACATTGTTGTTAGAAGGTTTGTGCCACATATGAAGATTGTTTATGATACACAAAAGATACAATATTTGCTTATTTCGGAGGATGCATTTGCAAGAACGAGTCTTAGCGGGGACGTTGGGTCAATTGGAACCTTGTACCACTCAACTTGGCGCACTACATGCCTATGATGAGACGTTGTTGTATAGGAGTTATTGGATGGTTGTGTTGGAATTTGTTACATTACTTGGTGCAATTTGGGCTGCACATGTGAAGACAACTGAGGAGGCAATATACAAGGAGTTTTGCGCAGCTTTGTGGAGGAAATTTGATGACCAAACAATGTTGTTTTGGACAAACACTTCGCTGATTTTCAAGATTGATTTTGGGACTGTTGTGAGGGAGAATTTTGGTACCAATAGGACTGATTGTCTGCTGATTTCAGAAGCGGCATTTGGGAAGGCTATGAAGGAAGGAACGATGGAGAAATTGAGGTCTCATTTGGAAAAAAAAAGAGTTGCATCTTTAACACCTTGTGAGACAGAATTGGAGACAATATGGGTTTCACGTAGACTGATCGGTAAGGCACCAACGATTGCACATCACATCAGGTCTGATTTACTTACATTCGCTGAGTTTTTGGTGACAAGAGGAATTGCTACACCACACGTGTTTTCAGTTTTGGGTGAGAATTGTATGAGGCCTGTGTTAGTCCATTTTGGGAGATATAATAAGGTGTCTTTCATAATGTTAAAGGTTGTTCTTAGAGTTGAGTATGAGCATAAGTTAGTAGTTTACAGGTATGCTCACTTGCAAGACATGAAGAGGGAACATTGTCAGTTTTTGAGGAAGTTGGAGCAGTTGTTACACTTGGATTTGATGGCACATAATGGAGATAAAGTTGCATTTTCAGTTTTGATACATTTGGGGGCAAGTTGTTTTGGAGTTGGAAACATGGGAAAAGTAGAGCTTCAGCCATTGACATGCACTTTCGGTCCCATTTTGGAACAGCCAGTTAAGAAAAGCATGGAGTGAGGTATGTAGGAGTATTTTGGTCATAAAACTTGACATTTATGATGTTGATAATGTTTCTCAAGGTTGGGGAGTATTGGATTTCCCTTTGGGAAAGGAAGAGGTGATGTACTTGACTTATGCATATGGAGAGCCAGAGTTTGTTGATTATAATTTCCTTTTCACTCTCTTTGGTGTTGATTCATTCATTACCTTTGCTAATTTTATTACACTCTTGCATAGTACAGCCATTATAAATAAAGGAGAATTGAGTTTACACATCTTTGAAGAGATTAAACAGTTATTTACCATTGTTGTACATGACAAAACTTCAGATCTAGTATGTGAGAGTTTGAGCCTATTTCCACTCAGTTTTTGCACAATTGCAGCCTTTGGACAGTTTTGGAATAGCATGAAGAGAATCTTTGGTCAGCTTGAAGCAGGTTTGGGAACAGTCTTGGATGAATGTTTGAGGCAACCTTGGGTCCACGCATTGTTGATTTGCATCTTGGCCTCACACTCAGATTTTTGTTTTGATTTTTATATAGAAGTGGCAGTTGTAATAATTGTGTTGAGATTGGTTTGGGACCCTGGAATCACAGGTGGTTCTGATTAGGTGATTCTGATGATGCTACTTGGGAACATGAAGACATTCTACAACATCCGACACTAATATTGCTTGGGGACAAGCAATTTTTGGGAGGGAGGACTATCATGTCCCCTTTCTGAGCTCGTCAGCATTGGCATAGTGCATAGCCTATTCACGCGATCCTGTAGGCTATGGGAGCAGTTTAAGGATCTTGGAAGTCAGTTGGAGCAGTTTCCTATTTTTTAGGGCCATGCTTTTTTCAGAACAGTTTCTATATTTGGACAGTTCGACCAAAAGGGTATCCAAAAATGCTATCAGATGTTGGCTTGGGTCTTCTAGTGCAATTATTTTAATACTCGTAATTATTTAATTATAAAGTCGTATTTAATTAAATAGACTTTATATTATGTGTGCACATAAGTCACTTAAGTGAATTATTAATTATTTGATAAAGTGACTTAGGGAGACAAGGATTTATTAAAAAGGGGGTTTTTTATCCCACATTGGTTATGTTATGATACAGCCAGGCCCGAGTCAATAATAAATAAAGTGGTCGGGCTCTCATTCCAGCATCCTTGAAGATTGAATATATTGCTTGATGCATTCTGGAGAATTTGCTTGCAGATTCGAGCTTGTTGAGAACGGAAACTCTCGGCAAGGACATCCACTACGGCTGTGAAAGATCAGCTCTATTGGATTTTGATTGTCTTCATTCAGAGGGCAAATTGGAGATCAAAGAGAATTTTTGGTTCGTCATTGATATCTTGTGTGTGTTGGGAGATAGCAGCGATTTAGACCTGTAGGTGGTATTTATTTGGAGGCTGTAGCAGTTCACTATTCACGCAATACTGTAGCAGTTTACTATTCATGGGGTACTATAGCAGTTTACTATTCAAGCGACACTGTAGCAGTTTACTATTCACGAGGTACTGTAGCAGTTTACTATTCAAGCGGCACTGTAGCAGTTACTATTCACGCGACACTGTAGCAAATTACTATTCATGGCACTATTCACAAACTATTTCCAGAACGTGGATTGCTGCGATTTGTTTTCAGACTTGAGGAAAATCGGGTATTTTCAGTGCTGATCATCATTGTAATTTCCCTTGCAATTAAGTTGTTCCAGTTTGTGAAGCTTTCTTTCAGCAGTATACTGTATGTTTAAATCCCATAAAAATACCCAAAAAAAAGAGCATATATTTGAATAAAAAGAGCAAAAATTTGTGTTTTTTTTACTAGTAAAAATAGATAGGAAACAATCCAGAATAGGGTGGGTTGTTACAGAGACTTATGATTTGGACAATGCCTTTGGTGCCATCCTCATTCATATCATACATCCTATTACCTATCATTTAGAGACTCAACAACACAATCTAGCGTTACTCTACCTATTGTACATCATCTTCCAAGTTATTCAGCCTCGACAACATTATATCATGGGTAAGAAGACAATCATCCACTCTAATCATAAATAGTAACAATTTTTGCATATCTAGAGCAAGCTGAAAATGCAGACCATATAAACTAAATGACATGCTTAAAACAATTCCACATTATGAACAAACATCACAAGGGCAAGGAGAATCGAATAGTTGATTGTCTAAATTGATTGTCCATTCAAATACTTCTAGCAATCATGAATGCTAGAGGTCGTAACTTCTCTAGCTAGGAGACATTATACAATCATCCACTCTAATCATAAATAGTTAATTTTTGCATATCTAGAGCAAGCTGAAAAATGCAGGCCATAAGAATTGAATGACATACTTAAAACAATTCCACATTGTGAACAAACATCACAAGGCAAGGAGAATAGAGTAGTTGATTGTCTAAATTGATTGCCCATTCAACACTTCTAGCAGTCATGAAGCAAAGGTCATAACTTCTTTGGCTAGGAGATATTATACCCTAATGATGTCAACTTCCCTTTCATACATAATCAGTTGATACATGGCAAGTTAATGCCAAAGCTTTACCTTGACAGTGGTTTGTAGTATTGGTTAGGAAAATTATGTATCTTTCAACACACCTCACCAATGTTGAATTTGGGAGATGCACTACTCCAAAATAGTAGAACATTTTGACATCAACAAGATGCTTGCATCATTTTGATAAGACTTTCACTAGACACAAGTGCACACAATGTAGAGTGCCACATCAAATCTTGTATGTCATGCAACATTGCCTAACCAACAAACAAGAAACATAGATAGTATTCATCCCTTCTTGTTTCTTCCAAGCCATGAGGATCCATCAACATGGATTGCTTATGAAGTTTGCCTTCCACCAAACATCAAAATGATTGCAACTTTGTTGTTATGGAGGCCATTCACACATTTTATATTACACAAATGTTCTTTCAACATGTTTAGACCCATTTTGGCATTTCAAGTTCCAAAAAATGTCAAATCATCATTCTCGCTTCATTAACCACTTTTGATGGCATCTTTGTAATCTACTTAACTTTAGATTAAACCACTCATCTCTGTACTGAACAAGATATTGGTGCATCAATTGAAGATATACAATTACAATCATCCTTGTATATGGGATGAAAATCTACCTTATATACAACATTCTTAAAAGTAGGGCTCCATATAGTTCCATTAGTCAAAACCAATTTCAAGCATGTTTTGAGTTTCTACCCAATGTGCTCATGGATGTCGCAACTCATGGTCCTATCAATGTTATGGCACTAACCCAAGTCAGAGATGGACAAGACAAAACACTTCCTATAGCAAACCTAACATGTCCATCAAAACATGCTTATGGATGTCACATTTGGTGGTCCTATCAATGTTATGGCACCAACCTAGGTCAAATATGGACAAGAAAAAACACTTCCCATAGCACACCTAACATATCCTTTAAAAGGTTTAACAAATAGTTGGATGTCAATAGCAAAAGTATAAGCACAATAATCAACATCACACTTTTCATACTTCCCAAGTTCAAGGTTGAATTTGACTCTACTTGAAGAAAGAACGCTCCTTTGGCCTCCAACAAAAGATTAAATATCCTCACACCTAGAATGTGTAGTAGGTAAGAATACTTCTATTATTGATCTACCACCATACTTAAGGATGTAACTAACTTTGAATGCAAATCTTCTCAATCCATACCATCCTCGTCTACTAGGGCCCATGGTAATACAACATCATACAAAATTGACCCCTACTCAACTGATACCTACCTCATCATATCATGATCGACTCATCCATAAATAGTACCAACCAAAAGGACACATGCCAAATCTAGTTAGTTTTTTGCGCAAGCCAAACGATTCATGCTTAACCAACTCAATCATCTTTTTCCTACTTCATAGATCTAGATGCCACATTGACCCAATAGAAGTCTTGGCCCCCATTAGGTCTCTTTGGACAACTTAATGCCATGATTGTTTCTAGCACAAACCTCATCTATGGCACCAACCTTACCCTTGGTGTTGTTCCCATTATGGCATCAACCATACATTGGCAACAAGACTTGTGGCACTGACATTGCCACACAAGGCACCTGGGTCTAGAGCCTTCTGTTATTAGATGTCAAAACCGAAACAAAAGACATCTACATCAGCTTCTGTCAATAGCAAATCCACAATTGGCAAAATGCATTGTCAAACATCTTTATCCCCTAGTGCCAATTGAAGAAGTCATGCGAACATTTTCACAACTATTCTTCCTAAACAATTTCTTGATTAATTGGAAGGTCGATTGTTTCATTTTCTAATTACTTTGTAATTGTTGTACATATAAACAACTTAGAAGCTTATGTTACAATATCTTCTTCACTCTTCTTCTCGTCTTTCTCGTCTTATCTACTACTATTGTCAATGCTAGAAGCATAGAGATTGTGCTTAGCATAAACTTGCAATGCATTTCTACACAACTGAGTTTAGCACCATTGTTAATTTTACTACATGACAGCCTTGAATTCTATAGTTCTTGCATTTTTATTCCTCGTATCTAAATGAAAATTTTGTTTATTTGCATGCTTTCAGATTTTCCTATATTATAAAAGTGGTAGTTTGTTGTATCGAGTTCTTTTGCACAAATCTGAAGCATAACTAATCCAACGCCACCAGCTAAGCTAAGGGGTTGTCCTCCATGCCATCCTGGACCTATGACCAATCAAAATTTCCTCACATCTTTACATTGGTGATGAGAGTTTTGCTTTACATGGATAATGTCAATAGCATCAAAAGTTCAAAGCTATTTGATAAGAGTCTTACACCATTTGCAGCAAGTGGGAAAAGAATGGTTTTCAGCTTGGCATTCCATCTCAGCTTAGTATATATAAGGTGGTCAATTTAAGCCTATCTCATTTGGAAAAAGACGTGGTTCTCTCTTAATTTAAGGATTGCTATTTCAAATTTATGACCTCTAGATGATGATACTCTTTTATGTTTGCGCATGCACATCCACTTCTATGTAAAAATCAACTACCACTTGCCGGTTGCAATGACTCATTTGCTCAAGCTAAGTTAATGTCCAATCTGCATTTGAGCTCATGTGGAAGAAGAGGTGGCTCTCTATTAATTTGAGAATTGCTATTTCAAATTTCTGACCTCCTCTAGATGAAGATACTATTTCATTATTGAACATGCACATGCACCACTAAGTCAAAATCAACTACCACTTAGCCAGTCACAATGACTCATTTGCTCAGGCTAAGTTGATGTCCAATCTGCACGATGCGGGAAGAAAAATATGAGAAATAGTCATATCATACAACTCTAAGAATAAGTAGTACACTTAACAAGCTTAGGTGCATTTAGTAATTGAATATCCTTTGCACATTCTTATATAAATCCTCCATAAGCTTTTCTTCTGTCTTCTGCAAACGTTTACAGGCACATGTTCCATCTCTTAGAAGCTTCTTTTGTATTCTTTATATATTCATATTACAATAAGCATACATATTCAGCTGCGACAATCCTTTTTGTGTGCTTGCATCAAAGTTGATTCAAATGCCAGTGTTTCTGATTAATATCTCACATTTGAAGAGGCATTTTACCCTTTTTTAATTCCAACCTGGTACTAAAAACAATGAACAGAATTTTTTTATTAGAAGTTAACATAGGATTTACAATATAATATACTAATCATGTTCTTTATTTATTAGAAGTTCATCAAGGCCTAAGTAGTAAAACAGAAGGAAAGTAGAACATATGAATACCAAATTTTATGGCTGTGACATAAAATACGATGATACCTAGGTTAAAGACTCCTAGATGATGTTAGTCGATAATTTTGGAAAATATTCTTGACTATTGAGTTAAAATGAGTCATTCCCTGTGCACCCATTACAAAGAATTTAAACCAATGTCGGTGATGCAAAAAGTTAAGCTACATTCAACATTTGAATTGAAGAACAAATAAATGGAGAAACCAGTATTTATTATACAACAGAATCATATTTCTGATGCATTTGTTTCCATGATCTTTACCATCAGTTCTTATCCATTTGTTTCTATGATCTTTACCAACATGGCAGGTGATAGCAGTGACTGAAAAGTGCATAAAACAAGCAATTTTATTTCAAAGATGAATGAAATATTTTTAATGTCCAGAATTGACCCATGGCAATAAATGGACCAGCAGCTTACAAACCTCAAAATAAGGAGAATTATTAAGACATCTTCCCAATTGCTCAACAAGTAACGAGATGAGTCTTTCATTTTTCTTTAGAAATATATTTACGTTTCTGAATTTTCTTCATAGTTTCGACTGAAGATGAGCCTGTGTAGCAGATTCTCTTTCATCTACAGGTAGTTGTAAATCTTTAAAACCATCGCCTATCGGGGAGAAATAATGATCAACCATATCTTGAGTTACATGCTCCAACTTTTCAGGGTTCCACTGCACATCCCAAAAATGAGCGCATTACATTCTAGGAGAAAGTAATGGTAATTGCCTACAAATTTGATGAGGTAGTAAATTTTCTATCCCCATTTTGTGCAACAAATAGCCAACCCACATATTGAGAGATTAAAATACTTGGTTATGCCCTTAATCATTTTATACCACAGATTTCTAGCACTGCGCTCTTCTTCATTCATTTGTAGGTTAAGAACATTTTATGAAGAATAGGTGATATCTTGGTCCTCCTCACCTCTGTTGGGTGAGAGGTTCAATACAGCTGAGTTGCCACTTCCTATGCATCATTATCTTTAACACTGTATAATAACATGCATGCCTTAAAAGGCAACAGAATCATTAACCACAAAGAAAGTGGGAACAAATTTGTGATTTAGAATTCACCTTTGGATTTCTGTCTTTGTCTACCAAGATCGCTCTGCAACCCTGCATACATTTGTTCAAACAACACATTAAAGGGCTGATAAATATGAAGTAATCTTGACAACAAGTATAAGAAGTAACAAATACTTAAGGCTTTGTTACCTCATACAAGTCACTAGAAATTTTCCGAAGAACAACATGGCAAGTCATTCTATACTCTCTCATCAGACACTCGTGTAGGCATTGTCTCCTGCCTTCTCTTATCTAAAGGCAAATAGGATGGATATAATTAAAATTGAGCTAAAAGCACTTCTCTCAATGAACATAGTCATTAACACTGACGCCACTGGAAAATTAAATTCCAGTTAAACAATGTCATCAATCAGAGATTTCAAGATTTTTGAGCTTTGGAATGGGAAATAAATCTATTGCCACAGAACAAGAATTGGTGCCTAATAAAACAATCCCACAAACTATCAGCATGTTTTAACTGGGGAAAACTTTAAACTATCCTTAAAAATTTGAATTTTTATTAAGTCCAGAATCTAAATTTATAAATTCTAACCAAATATTTAATAAGATATTCTTCAAAAATGCACAAAATCTTTAAAGAAATTTAAACAACCAGCTGGGGTTCAAGTCAAATGATTCCTTAGATAAGAGTTTACAAAAGATAACAGTTAAAAAAGTCTCCAAAACAAAAACAAAGTGTGACATGCTCTCTATGTTGAGCTGTGCACAATAATTCCCTGTAGAGTTCGGATAGATGCATTATAAGTTAGTTTGCATACTTTCCAACACTTGCAGATATATGATGTAATGTAAGACTCTAACCCAACTTATTACAAATTGTATCAAATTTGTCTGTTGTACTTGTCGGAGAGGAAATACAACAATATGTGTGCACATCATAGAACAAGTAAGTACAAGAAACAAAATGTTTTGCTTGCAAAAATCAAAGTATTTCCACAAACGAGGGATTATGAGTCTGATAGCTCTCTAAAATTGCAAGTACCAAAAGGATCAATGTTGAAAAGAGGGAAGGAAAGCAATGGAAGAATCTGAGAATTGTAAATTAAAACACATACAGATGCTTAGATATTTAAGGATTATCTCAACCACAGCAAAACAGTAAAATAGTTCAACAATAAACACAGGTTCTCAAAGTCAGAAAAAACTCTGGGAATTGAAGGATACTATTTTATGAATCATGGCCATACCGATCTTAACGTGATTTTAAGGCTGACTGGTGATGCCTTCTTCAATGATTGAATGGCCAACTTTAGCCATGCGTCAGCCACATAGTTAGTCTCCAGCTCCTGTTATGGTTTAAGAGAAAACACAATAATAAGAAGAGGTGGCAACCGTCTTCTGACATTCTTTATCATTTATGGAGGGTGATAAAATGGGAAAACAATGAAACATAATTACAGCAGATAAATACAACAACCATCTTGCAAAAAAATCAAATATAATTCCAGGATATGCCATATGCAGCTTGAAAAAATGATATCTGTAGTGTATATTCATAAAAATAGATGCCAGACAGCAGATAGGAATGATTTGAGCTTTTAGGCTTTGTGAAATACCCAACATACATATGAAACAAAAAGATGAGGTCAATGATTACACTCATCAATAAAATGAACACATCTAAAGGTGCAAAGAATGACCAACTAATCTTGGTGCTGTTTACTATACACACAATATAAACTTTGTAGTAACTTCCGTTAATCAGATGGCAAAAATGGGTCCTCTAAGACATGGTTGCTGACATTGACTGCAAAAGGGACGGTGTACGCCCGTTCATTTATCACTCACACAATAAATGATTCTGAATTCTACAAAAATTTATCAACACTTTTCCAACTGAATCACTGCTTGTATTACACCTCAAATTGGAATTTTTTTTTGCTTGGAAAAGAACAAATTTACTATGCTATGTCTCTATGAAATGCTCAGATAACAAGTCAAATTATGTCCCAGTTAAAAATCTTAGCTACTGCAGAGAATAAACAAGAAATACATCAACAAATCCAAACAATCAAGTTTACACTAAAAAAGAAAATCTTCAGGACAATAAAACCTTTTTTCTTTAAGAGTTTTGGGAGGGGAGCAGAGAAATTGAATTCAATTTACAAAAATGAAGGTACAACTGTACAAAACAACAGAGAGGGGCTTTTTTTTTATCCTAAACCATTGTGGAACCGTATTCTATGGCCTCTTACGTTTTTTTAAGGTGCTTTCCTCTGTAATGTAAAAGAACTCTAAGCAATTGGGTTGGTAGATGAATGCATGAACACATGGGCCACCTCCATGATGAGTTACTATCGTGTAAAAATAGTATGTCATATCTGTTGTTTCATCACATAGTGTCTGCCATGTATGTATGTCAACATATGTTTGTAATAAATATTATGGAATGTGTTATAGATTGAATGCTTTATGTGTATGGGTAGTTTGGTGGTAGTTAAGAAGTTGCAAACCACCTATTGGTTCTCGTGATACATAAATGTAAGCCATCTACCTTGGTCAAGGTATAAGGTCGGAGGATATTGGATAATGTCGGCCAAAGCATTTTAGCTATGTGTGGTAGTCCAGAAGGATTTCTATGTTGTTTGCCCAGAGCATGGTGGATTGTAGATAATTGGAATATGAACAATACATAGCATGTGTTGTATATTTGCATGCATATATAAGCTCTTCCCATTGTGAATCTTTCTTTTATATATAATGGACTTGACCATTTTGGTGTCATTGCCTCTACCAAGTTAGTTCGAAGTTGGTGCAGACTATACCAGTTAGTGCAGACTATTATACGAGTTGGAAAGAAGACGGTAGGTGCAATACAAGTGCTGGGAACAAACAATAGAGGTCGTACGAGCAACGGTAAAATTTGAAGCAACAGTTGCAGTTGAAGATGCAGAAAAGACCAAGCATCCGGGAGAGGATAGAGCATGCGGAACAAGAACCAAGAAGAAATCCACCCAGCTCAGGAAGGAGAGACAAAAGCGCCAAAACCAGTGCAAGGAGAAGTCTTGCTAACTGTATCCAAGAACAAAAAAGAGAACATGGTTCTAACACAAAGCGAAGTAGAAGTAGGCAACAAAGTGGACATTCGAGAGAACAACCTCGAGCTAACACTCTGGAGGAGTAGAGAGTGGAGACTTCACCGTAGAAAGGAAAAGAAAGAATGCTGATACCACTAAAAGACATTACATGGCAACATCCGACGGGAGAATTTTGCCACAACTGGTGGAGGGAAAGTGCAAACGATCACCCACTGAAAGTTGCGCTTGAGAAAGTAGGCATCAATTGCATACTACAGATTCTAAATTTCAATAAAGAATTCTTCAAGAGTTACTTGTTGCAAATGTTGGATAAGTACAATCCAATGCAGAACACTAGTTAAGATTGGTGACAAGAAGGTGCAGGTAGTGTTTTCTCCTGGCAATTTTCGGAGAACATTCGGATTGTTGAGCCATGGGGCACTACTTCAAAAGGACACAATAGATCAAACCTGGTGGAATAAAATGATTGATAAATTGCAAATAGACAATAGTGCATTAAGGTTAATGTGGACGTCCTAATATGAAGACAGTTAGGTGATGCGTTGTCCTAGGAAGCCATTGTTGGCAACGGCCAAGAAAATGGTTAAATAAGAAACAAGCTCGAACATCCAAAAGAAACATGTATTATAGTTTATCCTCTTAAATAAGAACAGTACCAATTATGGTATTATCACTTGTAACTATAAATATGCCCAGTGGTTAATAATATCACGTGTTCATTTCTACACACAGTTTCTGCTGCTCCTTTCAATATTTCTTAAATATTGTCATCTCATATAAAAGCATCTAATAAGGGCTTGTGGAGGATTTGCCTTCTTTTTCTCTAAATGTGGCCCTGACATGTTGTCCTAGACTAAAGCAGTCTCCAAGCCAAGTGTGTTGCCAACTTGCCAGTGCCTGATTAAAAAATGTGTGGTTCACCCGAGTCACGATGGCAGGTGACCTTAGTCCAAGATATCAATGATATCTGAATGTAATCAAGTGAATCTTGAAAGTCTAGATGATGAAAATAATGGACATGAACTTCAGAAAATGGAATACTAATATGGTCATATAGATGAAATATTCAAAATTAGTACAAGAGCATCATTGAGATGGCTGATAAGGTTCAAGCATGGACAGTCATGCCATGAACTTTTCTTTTTTTTGAAAAGTCATGCCATGAATTTGAACCGAACTATATATCAAATCTCCCTTTCCTTCACAATAACCTCCTTTGGTCCCATTTGAAATCCTTTTGGTGTTTGGAGCATGGACATCAGGAGGTGGAAGGTAATGGTGTGAACAAAGTTTGTTGGCCCTTGATCTACCTATGAAATGGATGCATAGCAAGGGCTGTTTGTTTCTTTGCAGACACTGTTGTCCAGGGCTACGATGCTTTGTTGTGGTTGTTTTTCTCAGATCTTGATTTTCATTGGGCATAAATAAAAAAACTTTAAAAATTCACCTAAGTCTCATGTGACTATGGAACCCTTAATTCGTCTGTTTAGTTGTTCATATAAGTTTTATTTTAGGAATTTATAGAGATCTGACTTTGAAACGCTGTAGCTTACAACATATCCAACATTATTTTAAAATTAAAATAAAATACAAATAACGAAAAACAACCCTTTGAAATCATCTACCCAAAAAATATTACTGAATACAGCATAAAACTCCACAAATATGAACTCAGATTTTCTTTCTATAAACAAGAAAGGGTAATTAAATCCCAAGGCTAGTCACAGGCAGTAAAAGGCAGTAGCTGGCACTCATCAATACCACATACAAGAGCGGAGAGAATATCCTCTACTGTCTCTTTCGAGAAGCACTTGTCAATGATATCCAACCTGTCAAGATCAAAATGCATTATAGCATCAGCCGTATACCAAATTCACATACAGAAAAACATATAGCAAGGTTATACCGTATACATAACCAACGTACAAGACAAGAATGTTTATTCAGCATATTTGGAAAGTGCACTCAAATCTCTGACAATTACTTGTATACTGCCAGACAATACACATTTTTCTTGCATAACTATCCAACCTTAGATGAGAATTCTCATTCTCACAAAGCTTGATCTATGTCTACATAACACCATGTATGAACTCAAGTTAATCACAAAAAAATGTTTGAATTTGCCAGCATCTGTAAAAACAGGGGTTCTTACGATTTTAAGCAACCCCTATTAGGTGCCACTCTGAACAAGTAGTTTCAGATGTACGTTGCAAATCTTATTCAGGATGATAAACATTCTCATCTTATTTTTCCACATCTTTAAAAATTATGTGTCCCTCCTTCAGTCTTTCATTTAAAATTGGTAAAGCATTCATTATTTTAAATGTTCCTTCATGAATTTGAATCCATATGCTCTAGACTGTTATCAGCCAAGTACAGAAAAGGGAATATGTTAATTAGAACCTGTCACTAGAAGAGTTTTCTAATAAGCAATTTGGTGCAATACAAACTCTGGCTGAACAAGAAATCTTTGTTCATCTGCAAGTTTAAGTAGCAAAGCCTTGTCCATAAATTATGCCAGAACAAGATAGCTGCCTTACTTAAGATACACAAATGCTACAGTGGAATGATGATTAACATATATGAGTACTTGGAATCTCAATGAGGTCAGGAGGGCAGGAGTACAAACGGAAAAAATAGATTAAGAAAACCTGTTTCAGATTAATAGCCATTAAAATTTTCGAAGTCAAAATCATGTCCAGTAACCGGTGTTTTCATTGATACTGGACTCCAAAGTCCTGCAAAACCTCAAGAAGACCTTGCAAGTTAGCCATGAGCAATGATAATGTGCTCCTGCACAAGTTACAACCACCCCTCAACAAAGAACACAAGTAATTAGGATCAATTGTTATTCGTTGCCATAATGCAGAAAAGGGTTTTAACAATGTCATTATAAATAAATTTTCTGAAAAATTCAAACACCAAATCCACTTTGTAAAACACTAGGCCTCAAAGCTTGCATATGAATGGTTAATATGGTAATTATTAAGTGCCAAAAGTTGTCAATTTGAGTTCATCTTCAAATCTGTTGACAATAAAATCATCAAAAAGTAATCCAGTAATGAAAAATCTAGTGTAGCATTACGTTTGACAGACAGAATAGGCACCCTCTATTATAACTTCACATTTTCAAAAAAAAAATAAACATTGAAGACTGAAAAGCATGTCAAGACATCAATAGACTGACCATTCCATTGGTCATTATATTGATATCATCATATCAAAAATAAAATTGAAGCTTCACATAGCCAAGACAAAACACTTCAATGGGAACATAAAGTTCTATGGGGGTGTTCCTACAGCCTATATGTTACATCATAAAAACTCTAAATCAATAAGAGTCCTTGATCCAATAAAATCATTATATAATGTTTGTTGCTTTCAAGATTAATGTCCATGTCATAGCCATCTCAACCTTGTAGAAAGGGTTTTTACATATCCCAACAGTTCCCTTTCCATGTAAGTAATCTACAGATCTGCAAGCATTGTAGTATAGCAATAATAATACGCAGAAATTCTGCAACAGCATTAAATAACAGCAGTAATGGCAGAAAATGCAGCAATAACAGTTAACAGTAATTACAGCAGTTTGTATTAATAATGGTAGGTGTGATACAGCATTACAGTTTCATCAATACAATCTACAGCCAGCATAACCATGGCTGTACACAGGACTGGACTGCACTTTGCCATCAATCTGCCTGACTTCCCTGCAATACTTCTTCCACATATCAACCATTCAACCCTAGGCTGAACATCCCTCATGGTTGCACATCATGCTAGACTGCATTCTGCCCATAGACTTCAATCTGCTCACGTACCAATCTTCAGCAACTCTAATGAATGAGGGGGGGTTTATTTATACACCCACCAAGTAGTTACTTTCTCCAACTACCTTGCAACTACCCTCAAATTACATTTTATGTGCATTTGCTTTGCATTTACATTTCATTTGCACTACAGGACGAAATAGCTTATTTAGCCGACTTACATGATTTAATATGACTTTATTCTTTACGTACAATATTAAATTGCACTTACAACATTAAATATATATGCACGGGCGTTTCGTCAAACACTTTGCGTGCATTTACAATAAAACACATAATATCAAAACTGGTTCTGCAATTAAGGATATCTCAATATGTCTGTCTACAAACCTTTCAGTGCTTATGTGAGTGCGAGCGCGAGCCAGGAACGAGTGTCATTGGAAGCCAGTGCGAACGCGAGCCAAGAGCGAGTGCAGTTGGAAGCCAGTGCGAGTGCGAATGCAAGCCCGTAGCGAGTGCAGCTGGAAGCGAGTGCGAGTGCGAGCGCGGGCGCGAGACGGGAGCGAGTGCAGCTGGAAGCGAGTGCAAGAGCCAGGAGTGAGTGCAGCTAGAAGTGAGTGCGAGCATAAGCTAGGAGTAAGTGTAGCCGGTAGCGAGTGCGAGCGTAAGCTAGGAGTGAGTGTAGCTAGAAGCTAGTGCGAGAGCGGGCCGAGAGCGAGAAGCGTGAGCAAGAAGTAGAAAGCAAAGTGTGATCTAGTTGAAGAAAATCCAGTGCAAGCCGAGAGGAAGTGCAAGCTAAAAGGAAGTGTGAGCCGAGATTCAGTCATGGTGGAAGAGCAACAGTTTCATCCGGAGTGCATCACTGCTTCAAACCCTTACCACAAATGTGTGGAACATTGTTTCCAAAAAATTGTTGAAGCGAAGAAATGCCATGGAAAAGAAGAGACAAGGGGTATTGCGAGCCAAGAGGGAGTGCAAGTTGGGAGCGAGTGCGAGGTAGGAGAGAGTGCAAGCCGAGAGGGAATATGAGCCAAGAGGAGGTGCAAGCCAAGAGCTCCCATTAGCTAGTATGGAAGGAAAGTCATATTTGAAAGCCCTAATGGGAAGTTCGCATGCTCTAGTGGTAAGTAGGGAGGCCCAAGTTGGAGATAAGCAGAAGAGAGAATACATGGCAAGTTCGATCTAAGTAGCAAATGTTACACCAGAATGAGTATCAAGGATGAGATGATTGAACATGATATAATGGTTCTTATAATAGAGGGTTAACATGTAAGTTCCAGAGATCATGGCCAAGGTTTTTGGAGATTCAAAATTGGATCAAGTGGAAGTGGGGATTAAATTCAAAAAAATTTCCTCATCATTTTTTCCAATTCAAAAATTAGGGATAAAATAATGGTTGGTGGCCCATGGTTTAGGGGAAGAGATGCACTTTATTTGAGACCATGGAATGAAAATATTTTTATTGAGACAAAAACTATTAAGAAGCTTCCAGTATATTAGGTGGCATTAGTTCAACCGGTTAGATTCCTAATATTTAAAGAGGAGACTAAGGTTCAAATCTTGCCAAGCGATACATGGATATTTTTATTGAGACAAACTATTAAGAAGCTTCCAGTATATTAGGTGAGCTAATTCAACCGGTTAGATTCCTAATATTTAAAGAGGAGACTAAGATTCAAATCTTGCCAAGCGATACATGGATATTTTTATTGAGACAAACTATTAAGAAGCTTCCAGTATATTAGGTGGCATTAGCTCAACCAGTTAGATTCCTAATATTTAAAGAGAAGACTAAGGTTCAAATCTTGCAAAGCGATACATGGATAATATCCAAGCTTTGTTGTAATACCACTATGTGGTGATGATATAATACGGGTGCGACCTATTTCAATCCCTATATCCAATTGAAAGAAAGAAAAAAAAAAAACTTCCAGAGTATGGGTTAGGCTTTTTGGACTTCCATATCAGCTTATAAATAAGGATGTTCTAAAGAATATTGGAAATACCCTAGGGGAATTCATCAAGGAAGGACTAACTACTAAGGAGCGAAAGCATGCTATATATACTCGAATATGTGTTGCTATGGATATTTCAAAACCTTTGCCACAATCCATTAAGATTAAATCTGAATCAAGAGAATGGGATCAACAAGTAGATTATGAAAATAGCGCATTTCGTTGCCACAATTGTTACGAGATTGGACACATGGTAAGAGTTTGCAAAGTGAAAACTATGAAGAAAGAGACAAAAAATTCTAGCCATGAGATAAACTTCAAGATGAAGCAAGGAAATCATATAGTAATAGAAGCTAAGATCATATCAAGGATATTCCATTCCAAAAGAAGAGGCAAAGAAAGTCTATCTACAGTATCATTTGGCAAGTTCAGAAGGAATTAAAGGTGCAAAAGAAGATTGGAGAGAAATCCTTAAACAAAGACAGCAAAAGAAGTCAAGTTTATCCCAGGTAAATCATTTTCATTTTCCACAAGTAGTATAGAATCCTCTCCAAGTAATAAGAGTGAACGAGGTGAAGATGTTATCCCTTACACTTTAAGGTTTCAAGAGCAGCATAATAAAGAAATGAGGATGGAGGAAACCCATAACAATTTAGGTTTTTTAGAGCAGAATAAGAAGGTAATTGCTACAAAAGAACATCCTTGCACTTTAGGGTTTCTAGGGCAACATAAAGAAGATTGTTATTTTGAGGTTATTCCTTGCACTTTAGATCCTTCAGAGCAAGGCAAACCTCAAGACGAAAAGTCTTACTATAAGCAGTGTGAGAAGATTGAAAAGATTGATGAAGACAAAAGTATTGCTGGGAATGAGAAAAAGAGAGGAAGACCCAAGAAGCAAAAACAAAGAGAAAAAGAAACCCAAAGGGATATTGATATGGGAAAACAAAAGCAAATATCACAGGTGCTAACAAGAAGTGGGGCTAAACCCACAAATAACAATGAAAATAATATCTTGGAATATTAGAGGAATGAATAAGAACTCTTAAAAAAGGTATTAAGAAATTGTGAGGTTGTTATAGACAAGATATTTATAGATATAGAAGTTGGGCAACAAATATTTTAGCCATTAGCGGTGTTGAATTTCATCTTGACAGAATTTAAATTTCGAAAGGCATCTGATATAAAAGGAGTTGATTGTGGAAACTTAGCAATTTGAGGAAGATGGAGAATATCTTTGATAGAAAGGCAAATGAAGAAGATCTTTGATAGAACGGCAAAGTCGGATATGCTTTAATTAACTTGTTAGAAATGTAATGAGAGCAATGTAATGTTTTGTTTTTGTAATGGGAGTGGCCCCCAATAGAAGCCAAACATAGCTTATTAAAAAAAATATCTTCCAGTGCTTATGGAACATGATTCAACCATGGAAAGAAGAATTAATACTTTTACGCCCACAATGATCATAGTGAATTGCAAATTATTGCAAATATAAATAAGAACACCATTGTCCAAATAACAACCTTTTTTTTTCTTGAAGTAAATGCAGCATTAAGCTAATGGTGTATTTTTTTACAATGGTAATTACCATGGTAACTTTATTTTCACCATCATGATAAATTTTGTTTAATATAGGATGTAGCATGCAAAGAATATATTATCGAACACGCATTACAATTAAATATAATATCATACAATAATGCAATGAAAAGATTGGCTCATAGAAACATACATAAGTAAACAAGGAATGCATCAAAGCATGGATTTCATCATATTCTCTATTAGATAGACAATACAACCCCAAAGAATCCAAGATAGGACTTTCAATATCATGTTTGCAAGGGTAGATATAGTCACATACAGAAGGTGGTAGAGGCTAACCACCATACTCACTCAAGCTTTTGTAAAGAAAATACAAAATTTGTATCCCCACCAACAGCACTAACTAGCTAGCTAATTAATTTGTATCACACCAACACCACTATATATATATATATATATATATATATATATATATATTGTCATTTATTTCTTCATTTATGTAAGGATGTTTCAAAATATAATGAAACATCATAGTAATATTCAAATTCATGACTACTTTGATGGCCTACATCTACCCCTTTCTATAATTGCATTGCGATCCCTGCAAATTGACCAACTAAATCACCAAGTGGGTTATGGATGGCTGAAATGTATGTTGAAGAGAGGAGTGGTCAAAGTGGTCAAAGGTGTAGCACAACTAAAGATGAAATCGAAGGTATCATGGAGCCCACCTCACTAGGCTCTCTCAACCTTTGGCAAGCAAGCCTGTCCTGTTAGATCTCTTGCCAATGAGACAACACTCAACACAACCTCTATGGTTCCCCTAGCCCTGTCTCCTTGGTGTAGAGTTGTACCTAAAAGTTGACAAATCACACAACCTATTGGTCCCACATGTGGGCCGCCTCCTTTGAGTGTAACCTCTCCACGTCCATTACTTTTGTTTGTGCTTCCTCCTCTTTTGCAACTCCCAAGAAGTTGGACATCCATCATCCATTGAAACCTCTTCCCAAACTGCCACTACTCTAACTACTCACAATCCTCATGAATGTGGCCCACCATGCACGTCTATGTAAATAAGCCTAGTCTCATATGAAAGGAAATTGAGTTGATGCACATTTTACCAACTTCATAGCAACTATAGGCCTTGTGCTCCAAGTGCAGCATCCTCCGAAATGATACCCTATTCCTTGTGCTCGTGCATACTCTGCAACCAATACAGAATAGCAATGGGCTCACAAAATCTGCTCAGGTAAGTGGGTCTACCCTCCCTTGCTCTCCTATAGAAAATATCTCTCCCTTGCAACTCCCCCAAGAAGTTGGACATCCATCATCCATTGGAAACTCTTCCACTCAAGATTGAATAGTCGCTGCTCTAACTACTCACAATCCTCATGAATGTGGCCCACCATGCACATCTGTGTAAATAAGCCTCAATATAATATGAAAGGAAATTCAGTTGATGCACAATTTACCAAATTCAAAGCAACTACAACCCTTTTGTTCCAAGTACAGCATACTCCAAAATGATACCCTACTCCTTGTGCTCATGCATACTCTGCAACCAATTCAAAATAGCAATCGGCTCACAAAACCTTCTCAAGTAAGTGGCTCTACCCTCCCTTGCACTCCTCAAGAAAATGTCTATCTTAATGATGACCCTATTGGCCCTCAACTTCCACTTGAGAATCTCACCCTCACAAAAATCATCACAAGCATGCATAAGGACACTAATGAGCTAGATGAAGCAATTTTATGTGTAACTCTACTTCTAACCTTTAAATGCGATAGGAGTGTGCAACCCATGAACTACCAGTGTGATCTATCTCATCTTTTGCACCTCCTCACCATGTTAACTCTTGTAGTCCAAGGATGTATACTTAGAACCCTCCTAAAAATATCCAAACATCCTCATCATCTCCACCATTAACATCCCAACTAGATGCCTCACCTTGCACAAATGAGTTTGGTTCTTTGTAAATCAACTCAAGTGGCTTTAGTTCATCCATGGATGACCCATGTGCAAAATTGGAACACCCTCTCACTCCAAACGCCCCAAACCTTGGGGTAGCTTGTTATAGATTTTAAGCTGGTATGAGAGAAATTATAAAATGCGAGCTTTCAATGAGAGAAATTATATATCATACCAGCTTTCAATGAGAGAAATTATAGATTTTATAGATTTTCAAGGCCATCTTGTTATAGATTTTAAAATGATGTTTTTATTTATGCACAGTTTGTTTATAGATCATTAAAGATTATATTTTAGATATGGGTCATGAGTGCTTTAAGTAGAATCAACATGTTTTCATGTCCTAGCATGGACAGAATGGTCTCTATTTGGCTCTTGTCAATAACAAAATCAGAGGCCAATTTTGTTTCTCTTAGACAGCAGCACTGTATATTCAGGGACGATGAAATATCTGATTAGAAGAATTGATATTCATGATGCTTGCTGGAGAAGAATGCTTTATAGGGGTACAAGAATGTTTTAAAGACTGCACCAAAAGCAGAGAAGTCATTAGCTATGGCACAGAGAGTTTTTGCAATTTGATCTAACTGAACAAAGCATTTTTTTTTTGTTTGTGGAAAACACCCCAAATGGGATCCCCCTTTTGGGTAAGCCCCAAGGAGGCAGAGGTATCTATTCCGCCAAAATCGCCCAGGGCTCGCACCTGGCCTGCCCCCTTTGGCACACTCAACGAGCATGCCTAAAACAACAAAAACAATAACAAAAAAACACAAAAAACACAACATCAAAAAACAAAGACAAACAAACAAACAAACAAAAAATAAAAATAAAAACCACAAAACAAACAAAATCAACATAAAAGAATAAATACAACAAAAAAACTCAAAAAAAAAACAAATAAATAAATAAATAAAATAAAAAATAACAACAAAACACAAAACACTTAAGAAAATCATAAAAACAACAAAACAACACAAACACTTTAAAAAAAAACAAAAACACAAAACACAACAAAAAAAAACATGAAAAATGTTAGGAAGTGAAGTCACTATACAGTACAGGCAACCAGGAAAGAGGATTGCAGTAGGCCAAAGCAGGCTAGACGTCTAACCTGCTAAACGTCTGGGTCAGACGTCTAGGCAACAGGCTAGACGTCCGACCTGCTAGACGTCTAGGCTAGACGTTTGGGTTGCTAGACGTCTAGGTTGGTAGACGTCTGGGCTGGTAGATGTCTAGGCCAGACGTCTGGGCTGGCAAACATCTAGGCCAGACGTCTAACCAAGTAGACGTCTAACGAGGAAGACAAACAGGTTCAGACGTTTTCCTTGGGAGCGGAAACGAATAGTTTTTTGGAGGCTTCCGTTGGGAGAGGAAACGAATAGTTGGAGTCTTCCTTCAGCTCTATAAAAGGGATGTGATCCCTTACATATGTATGGGTGTGTGAAAACATTGAGAAATGTGAATGTAAACTTTGCTGAAAATAATAAAAGGAGAAGTTGCCATTGCCTCGTGGTTTTTCCTACACATTGCAGGTTTCCACGTAAATCTCTGTGTCACTTGTGTTGTTGTTTCCGTGTTTTCTATTTTTGTTATTGTGCTTCCTCTTGCAGGTGTAAAATCTGAAGAATTTCCTAACATCTGGTATCAGAGCTAAGGTTTTGTGCGAGTGGGAGCTGCAACAATGACAAAAGGTGTAACCAAGTTTGAGATTGAAAAATTTGATGGCAGGAACTTCACTCTATGGAAAATGAAGGCGGAGGATTTGCTGGTTCAGAATGACCAAGCTCAAGCCTTGAAAGGGGTCGCGAGTAAACCGAGTAGCATGAAAGATGAGGCGTGGGTAACGCTTGACAGGAAGGCGGTTTCTACAAACCGTCTTTGCCTAACAGACTCCGTCTTGTTCAATGTAGCTAAAGAGAAGACTGTGGAAGCCCTTTGGCAAAAGCTTGAAAAGTTGTATGAAACAAAATCTACAACAAATAAGGTTTTCTGAAAAAGCAGCTTTATAGCTTGAGGATGAAGGAAATTTCATCCATTGTAGATCATTTGAATGAGTTTAATACTCTAATCAGTAAACTAGTTTCAGTTAATGTGAATATGGAGGATGAATATAGAGCTATCACCCTACTTTTTCCCCTCTCGGACACTTGGGATCATATGGTGATGTCAATAATTCATCATCCGGAACTCTCAATTTTGATGATGTGGTAGCCGCTTTGTTGGCAGAAGAGTTGAGGCGAAAAATTTCTCTGGAACCCTCAACCAATGAAGCCCTATCTGTGAGAGGTCGATCTTTCGAGGGGAGTAAACAAAGTAGAAAACAGTCCAGATCTAAGTCAAAAGGACATAAGTAGAAAGGGAAGTGTTGGCATTGTGGGAAGCCAGGATACTCCAAGAAGGACTGTTGGCAATTAAAGAATGGTGAAAAGCAAAATCAGCCATCATCTAAAGCCAGTGCAGCAGATTCAAGAGAGACGGCAACATGTGAAGCCTTATGTATCAGTAACAACAAATCTGTTTTATATACCTGGGTTTTGGAATCAGGTGCATCTTTCCACATGTCCCCCCATAGAGACTGGTTTGACAAATATCAGCCGTACTGTGGTGGAAAGGTCTATTTGGGTGATGATCACCCTTTAGAAATTGTGGGAAGAGGGGATATAAGGATCAGGCTGGAGCCGCTGGACGATGGTAGAGAAAGGATGTTATGTGATGTGCGACATGTACCCGATTTGAGGAAGAATTTGCTCTCAATCAAAATGATGGATAAGCTAGGGTATTCTATCACCTTCAGTAACAACTACTACAAGATTACCAGAGGAGCTCTTGTAGTAGCAAAGGGAGAATCTTATGGGACCTTATACCGTTTATGCGGTGATACGGTGACAAACCATGCAACAACAACAACTTCTGTTCAGGATGCAATAATGCTATGGCATCAATGCCTAGGCCATATGAGTGAAAAAGGCCTGAAAATTCTGCATGACAGAGGTATGCTTTCTGGGATTAAGTCTTGTAATTTAGACTTGAGCACTGTATTTTTGGTAAACAGAAGAGGGTTTGGTTTCCTGCAAGTCCTGGTAAGAGTTCTGATTTTCTGCAACTTATACATTCGGATATATTTGGATCAGTCCCCACTCAATCCTTGAATGGCACCATCTATTTTCTGAATTTTATAGATGATTATTCGAGGAGAGCGTGGGTTTATTTTCTGAAAAATTCGGAAGCTTTGCAAAAATTTAAAGATTTCAAAGCACGAGTAGAAAGGAGTTTGGGCAAGTCGAATTTATGTCTCAGGTCAGATAATGGGGGTAAATATTGCTCCAAGGAATTTGATATATTTTGTATGCAGGAAGGTATTAAGCATCAGAAGACTGTACCATACACTACACAGCAAAATGGTGTGGCTGAGCGGATGAATCGCACAATCATGGAACATGCAAGAAGCATGCTTAGCGCAACCATGTTGGAGAAAAAGTTTTGGGTAGAGGTTAATACAGTTGTTTATCTTATTAACAGGTCACCTACAACTGCATTGGATGGACAGATTTTGGAGGAGGTTTGGTGTTGTAAGCCAGTTGATTACTCTCATTTGCGCACCTTTGGCTGTGACGCATTTGTACATGTACCCAAAGAAAAAAGGTCCAAGCTTGACCATAAGTCAAGCAAATGTGTTTTTCTCGGCTATGGAGATATAGTGAAGGGGTATATATTGTGGGATCCTACAGCCCACAAGGTAATTATTAGCCGAGATGTAATTGTTGATAAAAATCCATGCAAAGGAAGGAGGTACAACAAATTCCTAATGTTGTACCTGTTGAAGTAGAATTGAGTGAAGATGAACATGCCGAAGTTTCTGATTAGCATGTAGAACAAGAAGTAGAGCAGCCACAACGATCACAAGACCAAGAGTCACAATCAACAGATCATTGGGTTGGAAGATCTACATGTCCACAAAAGTGTCCGGAAAGGTATTCTCAAGTGTATCAGTCCTCTTTTGCTTTGTTAACTCATGATGGTGAACCTAGTTCATTTCAGGAAGCTAGAGAGTCTAAAAATGCAGAAAAGTGGAGGAAATCCATGGAGGAGGAAATCAAGGCACTTCGAAAGAATAAAACTTGGGAACTTGTGGATCTCCCACCTGGAAGATAGACTGTTGGAAACAAGTGGGTATACAAAGTGAATAAGAACAGCGATGGGCTATTGGAACGCTATAAAGCTTGCTTGGTGGCAAAGGGCTATGAAGAAAGAGGCAAAGAGCATTTGGTTTGCAGACTGAAGAAATCACTGTATGGGTTAAAACAGGCGCCAAGGATGTGGTACTGGAAATTTGACACCTTCATGAAGAGCCAAGGTTTCAACAAGAGTGAAGCTGACCATTGTGCATACTAGAAGAGGTTTGATGATGGCAATTTTATTATTTTGCTGTTGTATGTTGATGATATGCTGGTTGCAGGCCCCAACATGAAGAAAATCATTGACCTTAAGGCTCAGTTAGCTAGGACATTTGAAATGAAGGATTTAGGAGCAGCAAACCAAATTTTAGGGATGAAGATACATTGGGACAGAAAAGGAAGAAATATCTGGTTAAGTCAAAAGTCATATGTGGAAAATATTCTGCATCGCTTCAATATGCAGAATGCTAAACTAGTTAGTACCCCACTTCCTCCACACTTAAAGTTGTCTTCCAACCAGTGTCCTAGAATAGAAGCAGAGAAGACAAGCTTGTCTCTTGTACCGTATTCATCAACAGTAGGAAGCCTCATGTATGCCATGGTGAGCACCAGACCGGATATTGCCCAATCAGTGGGAGTAGTCAGTCGGTACATGGCAAATCCTGGTAAGGAGCACTGGAATGTGGTGAAGTGGATATTCAAATATTTAAGAGCCACTTCAAATGTTGCCATTTACTTTGGATGGGCAGATTTGCAAGTTACAGGTTTTGTGGATTCTGATTATGGTGGAGATAGAGATGGGAGAAAGTCCACTACAGGATATACCTTCACTCTTGCTGGTGGAGCGGTGAGTTGGGCTTCTAAGTTGCAGTCTATTGTGGCTTTATCAACCACTGAAGCAGAATAAATTGCAGCGACTCACGCCAGCAAAGAGGCAAATTGGCTAGAGTGATTGTTGGGTGACTTCAAGGTAATGCAGGAGACAATTAGCTGCATTGTGATAGCCAGAGTACTATTCAACTAGTGAAGAATGCAACATTTCATGATCGCACGAAACACATTGATGTCAAGTACCACTTTATCAGAAATGTGGTGGAAGAAGGTAGGATCCTGTTGCAGAAAATTGACACTGAAGTGAATCTTGCAGATATGCTTACAAATCCGGTCAAGGCAAAGAAGTTTGAGTGGTGTAGAACTTCTCTGGGCTTGCTGAAAAAGTAACAAGGGCAGCATTGGGCAATTGGCACTGGATGAAGATCTTTGGCAAAAGAATTCCTGTATATTGACTTCAAGTGGGAGACTGTTAGGAAGTGAAGTCACTATGCAGCAGGCAGCCAGGAAAAAGGATTGCAACAGGCCAAAGCAGGCCAGACGTCTAACCTGCTAGACGTCTGGGTCAGACGTCTAGACGTCTAGGCCAGACGTCTGGGTTGCCAGACGTTTGGGCTAGTAGACGTCTAGGCTGGCAAACGTCTAGGCTGGTAGACGTTTAGGCTGGTAGACGTCTAGGCCAGACGTCTAAGCCAGACGTCAAACCAAGTAGACATCTAACGCGGAAGACGAACAGGTTCAGGCGTTTTCCTTGGGAGCGAAAACGAACAGTTTTTTGGAGGCTTCCGTCGGGAGAGGAAACGAACAGTTGGAGTCTTCCTTCAGCTCTATAAAAGGGATGTGATCCCTTGCATATGTATGGGTGTGTGAAAACGTTGAGAAACGTGAATGTAAACTTTGCTTTAAATAATAAAAGGAGAAGTTGCCATTGCCTAGTGGTTTTTCCTGCACATTGCAGGTTTCCACGTAAATCTCTGTGTCACTTGTTGTTTCCGTGTTTTCTATTTTTGTTATTGTGCTTCCTCTTGCAAGTGTAAAATTTGAAGAATTGCCTAACAAAAAACAACAAAAATACACAAAAAAAAAAAGAAAAAACATTAAAAACAACAAAAACAAAACAGTACAAAAAAACACACTCCTCGAAAAACTGAAAAAAAAAAACACAATTACGACCTTTTTAGGCCAAAAGACTTTTAAGGCAAGATTCAACAGAGGAAACATAAGAAAGATAAGTCTAAGCTAGGGATCTAAAAAACCCTGACCGAAGAAAAGAGAAGCAAAAACAAGGAACTAGTTACCTCTAGTATTGGAGCCATCCAAAGAAAGTATAAAAAGCAGAGCTTCCCTTATTTGTGAAGCCCACCATCTGGGAGGGTGGTTGTAGCAAGTAAGATCACCTTTGTCCAATGCCCAATTAGCTAAAGCATCAACACTCCTATTTTGTTCTCTGACCACATGATTGTAATCCACTTTCAAAAAGCCCATCTGGATTAATTGAATCTTCTCAACAATTCTTTTTATTCTCCAATCAACCTTATGATTCTTAGAAGGAGTCTTCAAAAGATTAATCACGATTTGGGAATCAGATTCAACCAACACCTTTTCCCATCCAACCTTAGCAGCCTCTTGAAGGCCTCTAAGGATACCATACCCCTCAACAAGGTTATTGGAAAGGATACCCAAGTTCTCAGCAAAAGTGAAAACCAGGGAGCCATATGAAAGTCTTACCAATTCGTATTGACTTTTCCATAATCCTTAGGAGGAGGCTACCAATTCCTCCTGCACTAGCTTTTCCAAGGTTTCCCCTAGAGGCTCCATCGGTATTGACTTTTCCATAATCCTTAGGAGGAGGCTACCAATTCCTCCTGCACTAGCTTTCCAAGGGTTTCCCCTAGAGGCTCCATCGGTATTGACTTTTCCATAATCCTTAGGAGGAGGCTACCAATTCCTTGTTCTTTCCATCTTGCAATTACTCACATTCTCTTTAAATCGGTTGCCCTTAGAAGAGTTAATCTTCAATATTTACATCACTTGATCCCATCTTTGGTGGCAGTTTTGGGGGTGATTAAGGAGTTGTTGGACTGATTCAACTAAGTTGGCAATGGTCTTTTGTCAGATATAGTGAATATCCTTTTTTTCTTGATTGAAAATTTGGTTGTTCCTTTCATTCCAAATATTCCAAGGTAGAATGGTAGAACCCATCCAAACTAACTGCCTAGTGAAATGATCAACACCCTCCTGATTAGGCCAATCCCTCCAAAGCTGTTCAAAAGTAGAAAAATTGGACCATTGTAAGCCAAGTAGGATGGCCCTTCTCCTCCATAGCTCAGAGGCTAAGGTACACTCAATAAAAATATGGCTAAGAGATTCCACATTCTCTCCACACATTTCGCATCTAAAAGGGCCATGAAAACCACGTTTCATAAGTTGCTCACTAGTTAGCACCCTACGATGCAATAAAATCCAAGTAAAGAACCTCACCTTAGGCCAGAGCTTTTGAGCCCACAACTGAGAAAATATGTCATAAAATTGGTTGAGATTATTATGGCATAAGGCCAAATAACCTTGAGCAACTGAATACTCACCCTTAGTAGTGTTGGTCCATCCAAAACAATCTTTATCATGGGACCAAGAGAGAGATCTCATATGCAAGATGCGTTGGATATCTTGTCTTTGAATTTCCAGAATTTGAATAGGCTAGTCCTCAATAGGGATTCAATATTTACCAACCTCTGAATTACCAATATGGTATCGACAATAATTAGCCACCTTTATCCAATTAGCTCAGTGAAGCTCCTCCATCCAAGGCCTCCAATCAGGAAATGGAGTTATCACCGGCTGGTGACCATCCCAAGAATCTGTCCAAAAATTGGCCTGTTGACCATTATGAATGATCCAAAATAACTTTTTCTTAATCAAACCCTTACCAGTCTTAAGAACCGCTAAAATAAGAGAACCTTTGGTAGGCAATTGATAGCGAACAAGGTCTTTAGGACTTTTGTTCTCAACATATTTAGCACGGAGATTATTGGCCCAAAGGGCATTGGGGTTATGTAAAGTCCTTCAATACAATTTAGCAGCTAAAGCTTTGTTGTTATTAATAGCAGACCGGAATCCTAACCCCCCTTCATTCTTAGGAAGACATAAAGTGTCCCATTTCACCAAGGCCCATTTTCTTTTCTTCTTAGTACCACTCCAGAGGAACCGATGATTAATTTGATCTAATTATCGAAGAACAGTCTTTGGGATATTCAACACGGTAGAAACATAAATAGGTACAGCTTGAAGGACAGATTTTACCAAAGTAATTCTGCCCCCAAAAGAATGCCACCTATTGGTCCACTTTCCAATTTTCTTCTTAACTTTGTCCAACAACCAATTCCAATCTTTATTTTTCTGTCTTTGAGTATTGATAGGGATGCCTAAATAAGTGATCGGAAGGGAGGTCTTCTTATATCTTAATTTATCCAAGACCATGGAATCCTGTCTAGTAGAGCAATGAAAGAAAATGACTTTAGACTTGTCTTCATTGATCAATTGCCCGGAAGCCTTAGAAAAACAGCTAATGATTCGCTTAATTTTAGAAGCTTCCTTAACTGTAGCTTTACCTAACAAAGTAGAATCATCAACAAATTGAAGATGAGAGATAGGCCTAGCTCCATGAGCAATGGTAACTCCCTCAAGGGTTTTCTTGTCTCTATTTTTGGTTATAGTCCTACCCAAACATTCAGCAAGAATGATGAATAAATAAGGGGAGAGGGGGTCACCTTGCCTTATACCTCTAGAAGCGGGGAACGGTTGTGAAGGCCTGCCATTGATAAGAACTGAGTAGGATACTGAAGAGATACAAACAAAGCATTAGACAGAGCCTAAAACCCCTGAAATGGGAAGGGACTAATGAGGTTATTCAGTTGTACATTTTCTATGATTGTGAAAGCAAAGTGCACAAGAGAAGAATTTTGGTGGCTTTTAGCAAAGAATTTGAAGACTTTTAATAAACTTACTACTAATCCTGTGGTGGAATTCCATGGCTGTGAAGTTTGATAAAATGCTTTTACTGTTTAGATGAGTTCATCTCTCTGGTACCACACTATAAGACACTCCTTTACATGAGAGCAGTAATCTCCTGATTATGCAGCTAATTGTATATTTTTGTGAATTCTATTATGCTAAGTAAGAATTTCTTGGAAACTCTGTTACTTATCTAAGGAAGAAGAAGATGGCAGCAACAAAAATTAAGTTTACGTTCTGTGAAGACTTTGGATTAGGCATACTGTTCTGTCTTGCTTTGTCCCTAGTTTCAAAATGTTTTATTTGACAGGGGTTTATTTGTGTCATGAAATAATGTCCATTAAGCCATTTTGCAGAATTTAGAATCATAATATTTACTTTATAAGGTTCACCATATTAAATAGTAATGAAGTATTCTTTATGAGTTCATTGGAGATGTATAGTTTCATTTTGTAGCATGACCAACTAGAGGTTACATACTTAACACTCCATGGTATAAAACCCTGACATTTAAACTAAATAAAGGCGCCACATTCCCTCACCCTTTTAACGCTCTCTCTCATAAATGAATGAACAATTCTATTGTAAAGATTCTTATCAAACTTTTCAAACACACATCCAATTCTCAATAGGGGACATGTCAATACCAATAAAGATACCTAAATACCTAATAACCTACATCAAATGATCTTCTATTTTGGTGAAAAATGTACAAGATGATCCCTCATATCAATAAAAAATATTGTTTCCCTTCATCATCAACTTCTCAAAGCTCTAGCAAAGGTATGAAGACAATACATGCTCACCTTTATAGAGAGTACAATCACCTACAAAATGGAAATTGGGAAACTTGCTAGCATGGTTCAAATGTTGAATACTTTTGAAAAGACACTGATCCCAAGCCTACTTGTTGGCAGACTAGATATAGGGCTTGAAATTAAAATAGTAGCACCATCTCTACTTAGTAACAGGATCCTTTGGCCTCGGATCCAGATATCTCATTAGTAGTTTCAAATTTGGATAATGATAAGAATATTTTGACGTCAACAAGGATTACCAGGATCCATTCTCCTGATTGCTTCCAGTAAGCAATTTTTCATCATTTTAAAAAAAGCAAGAATTTCTTGTTCTTTCTCCTTGCATCTAAATGTAACAGAATATCTTTGGTCTTACACATCACTATCAGTTGGGGCATTCAAGTATCTTATAATTATTTCCATATTGTAACTTTTGTGTCTGTTGTACATTTTTTCTCTTACTTCTTTTTGAGAAGTTGCCTCCTTTAAAGCACTTTTACTGCTATTATTCCCGGCTATACAGTGCAGTATCATTGACCTATTTTGGTCATCTTTGGAACTTCAAATAATCTCAACTTTAATTTGCAGCATATATCCCAAGACGTTTGAAGTTACAACATACAAAGAACAAGTAAACGATCTTGTCTAATACATTTGTGCTATGTTGCAGGAAACTCCTCAGACGCACTCATTTCCCCATTTCAGAAATTTGGAAACTCTTTGGAATCTTCTAGAAGCTTGTCTTCTTGACTTCCCATGTTTCCTGTTTCTTCTAAGAGATGCTTCCAAAGGCATTACCAAGATTTCTTGTCATTTTAAACCAAATGAATTGTAAAAGTTGAGGATTTTAGAGATCTCATGGGTATTGCATAAGGCTCAAATGGGAACACTTTAATTAAAATCAAGTTACTATAGAAAAGCTCTAAGATGAAAAACAAATTTAATGATAGCTTGAAAATAATTTTAGGTTGGGGTCAATGAAGCCATAGAACCTAGAAAAAGTGGCAAGCTCTTCAACAACAAAGAGGAATTGAAGCAATAAAATAAATAAAAAATCCCCAAGTAGAGGATCTCCTTTTGTTCGCATTCTAACCTTGGTCTTGTATCTTGAAAAGAGAAGAGCACACAAGACGGCAAACAAGAGAGTGTGGATCCTAAAAATTCTAACTTAGGTGTTTCCATGGCTGTGCCTAATCTTGAGGATGATGGTGGTCCTTCTCACATTCCTGCTGTTGAAGTCACAGGGGTTGGATCTTCTTTCAAGAGTATAGATTTTGATTACTTCAAAAAACTAAATACATAGCGTATCCCATGTAGTTTATTTTTGCATGATATGTATACCTTGGGGCCTGATCTAAAAAGGTTGAGCTTTGATATTTACTATTGTACTCTACTTAATATTTAATAATTAAATGTGTTTTCATCAATTTGTGATCTCTTTTATTCAATTTTGTCTACAAATTTAAAAATATTTCATATCTTTTTAATTAGGTGTTGTCTTTATGTTTCCAAAGGGTTTGATAACTCAAGTTTCCTAAGATGTTTCCATTCAGAAACTTTAGCCTGCCACTTACCATTTGTGTTATTAGATACAGCATCAGATATCTTACCGTTAACAGTGACTTTAGCTGAAGCATTGAAAATATTACTAATGACACCTCTAACTAACTATCCAAATCCCATCCAATCAAACATGCCAAGTATCCCAATTTTCTCAATCCAAAGCATTGGAAAAATCACATTTTAGGAGCCTTTCATTTTATTTTTTCAACCACATTCAGTATCATCCTTGGCAACAATGAGGTCGTTAAAAATAAGCTTACAGACCTCAGTTCCTATGACTTAAAAAAAAACTTTTGTCCCCAAAAGGACAACAATCATGTTAACATGATGGAGTAACATGACCATCATATGGATCCAAGAAACAGCGCCTTACATTAATGAAGGAAACAATCAATATGATAGTGATTTAGAAAAGCTATCTGTAAGCATCAATTTAACCAACCACACATAAGTGAGAATACAACTGCGCTCTTCTATGTCCCCAGGTGAAACATAAACGTTGCCTAAAAATTAATAAAATAGTTTTTAGCCATTTCTGATATTACGAACTATTTACTTCATTATTAAATCAGTTGAATACTGCTCCATTCCAATGAATGATGAATCCATTTTTCCTCCCTTCCTAATAGCTTGTTTGCCCTCCCTTGCAAGTTTTACAGCCTTTCACTTGTATTACAGTCATGTGCTTATAAAACCAACCATCTTGCTTAATGTTAAAAACATAAATTTCCACCGCAATCTTTACTCCTAGTTCGTAGGACAGGGATCCTAATCAGGCAAGCCATAATCACCTTTTGCTTTGACAAGGTTCAGGAACACTAACAGAGCTTATCACAATATTGAAAGCATGAAACATTTATGACTATAAACTGACAATCCACTTTCACATGTAGTTAGCAAATGATGCAAAGGGCCATGACACACATGGACCTCATGGAAATGGTATGTACATGCTCTTTATGGACTTAGTAGGGTGGCTTGGAAGTGTTTGCTACATTTTGTTCAAGTCAATTTATCTCAAGTGTTTTGTTACCCTTATTGACCGTAACATTATAGCATTAAGAATATAGCTGCTTGTACCCAACCTATGGCTTGAGTACACATAAAAATACTAATAAAGATTCTAACTGCCTGGCATGATTACTTGAGTGTAAATTTTCCTAACCCTAGATAACTGCTGCCCTATATTTCTAAATAAAATCAGATCTGAGATGAATTTATTTTAAACATACAACAGTCACACAGATGGCTGGAAAAAATAAACAGAATGAACAGCGAAAAATATACTACAGAACCTGCATATATTTTATATAATGGAGGAGGTTACAGTTACAGCAGGACAGCCTGCTCTCTTACTGCCTTTCTGGCCAGCAAATCACTCTTCACCTTTGCACAATAGCCTTGCAATTCTCCTTCAACAATTTGTTCACCTTCTTTTCTTTCTATGTAAAACACTCTTGACCTTCTCCTTTTATCCTTGAAAAGGCAACCCTAATATCTCTAACCCTAATATTAGATCTCATCTCATCTTGAGATGTATGGTTAAAAATAGAAAATCACTCAAGTGATTTACAAAATAGAATAAATTAAGTGAATTTCAAAATAGAAAATCACTTAAGTGAATTACAAAATAGAATTTGAAATGTCTCGAACCACTTCTAGCACGTTCATACTGAAGCCTATATAAGAAGTTTGTGTCCGAGCTACATTTCTCAACACTCCCTCTTAGAGAGGAAGGAGTTCTACACCAATCCAAGTGTCTCTAAATGCTTCAAACTTCCCTTTCACTAAGGGCTTGATCAGAAAATCAGCTACCTGCTGATTTGTGGGAATATACTGGAGCATTACGGCTCCCTTCTGAATCTTGTCTCGTATGAAGTGATATTTGATGTCTATGTGTCTGGACTTGTCATGAAATACTGGATTCTCAGAGAGTTTGACACAACTCTGATTATCACAGTATATCACTGTGGGATCCAACTCCTGATCAATCAATACTGTAAGCAACTTGCGAAGCCAAATGGCCTCCCAACTAGCAATACTGGCTGCCATGTATTCGGCCTTTGTTGAGCTAAGGGACACAAAAGTTTGCTTCCTACTGAACTAGGATATCATGCTTGATCCCAAGCTAAAGCAGCACCTTGAGGTGCTCTTCCTGTCTACTACATTGTCTGCCCAATCTGAGTCTGTATACCACTGCAACCTCACTTCACCATCTCCAAGATATCTTAGACCATACTCCACTGTGCCCCTCAAGTATCTGAGCACATGTTTTGTTGTTACCCAATGCTCCTGCCTTGGCTCCACCATGAACTGAGTCAAGGCGTCCACTACAAAACATATATATGGTCTAGTGTTGACCAAATACATCAAAGATCATATCAACTGCTTGTACAACATAGGGTCCAGTAATTCTGAATCTGAAGCTGTCACCTTCTTCAAATTAGTGATCATGGGTGTGGCCATGGGTTTGCAGTCCTCCATCCAAAACCTCTTCAGGATCTCAACTACATACTTACCCTGCCCAAGGAATATCTCCCCTGGTCTCTGCCAAACCTCCAAACCCAAGAAGTAATGCATCATGCCAATGTCCTTCATCTCAAACTCAGCTGCCAAATCTACTTTGCACCCTCCAATGAGCTTCTCTGCACCTGTAAGAAACAAGTCATCTACATATAGCACCAAAATGAATAGATCAGTCCCAACATATGTAATATAGAGGTCCGAGGTGTAGACCAATTGGTTCGACCAAACCCCGTAAGGGGGCGCAGGTCCAAGGTTCAAATCTCGAGCCTCGCTGAACTGAACGCTTGTCCCTTTCCTGGTGCTTTCAGCGGCTAAAAGGTTTAAAATGATTATAGCATGGTGGTTATAGGGGCAGACTGCGTGAATATCTGTGTGGCGGCTTCCGGGGTGGACAACGCAGAATACTGTGGCGACCATAAAAATCGAACAGCCTGCCCGGATTCAAGGCGGCTACCAATTCCACCATGTAAATTCAAAAAAATATATATGTAATATAGATTAGGATTTGCATCACTTTTGGCGAAGCCCACACTCTGTAAGTATCCATCTACCCTAGAATACCATGCTCTCGGTGCCTGTTTGAGTCCATATAAGGCTTTCTTCAACCTACAAACATGGGACTCCTAATTTACCTCAAAGCCCTGAGGCTGCTCTATGTACACTTCTTCCTCAATCATCCCATTAAGGAAAGTTGTCTTCGCATCCATTTGATAAATCCACCATCCCATAGATGAAGTTAAAGACATAACTGCTCTAATGGAAGTGTATCTGGCAACTGGAGCAAAAGTCTCCTCATAGTCCACTCCCTCTTTCTTGGAGAACCCTCTCGCCACAAACCTTACCTTGAACTTCTCGATGCTACCATCTGCAACATGCTTAATTTTGTAGAGCCACCTAGAACTCACAACTGACTTCCCCTCCAATCTTGGCACTATGTCCCAAACATCATTCTTCATGATGGAGGTGTACTCCTCCACCATGGCATCCTGCCAAACCTCGTTGGTCCATTGCCTCCCGAAACCGGAAGGCTCTGAATTTATGATGTTACTCATCAATGCCATGTAGTTTGAAAACTTCCTTGGAGGTCTGCTCTCCCTAATCATGTTGCTAGGAGCCTCAACATACTCCTAAGCATCCCTCAATGTCTATGTAAGCCATTGAGGACTCTTGATAGAACTTGAAGGGGCTAATGTCTCCTCCTCACCTGAAGGTTGTTGTCCTGAACTGGAAACCACTAGTGTCTTTGGTGACCCTGGATCAACCTTTGGAGCTTCCTGCACCTCATTATCTATCACCGGAATAGTCTCAAGGGACTTCCTGGATACAACGTCCTCCTCAAACTTTACATCCTTGCTCACTACTGTCTTCCTCTTCTCTAGAATAGAAACCCTGTAAGCTTTTGAAGTCTCACTATAACCTACAAATAAACCCTTCCTACTGGAGGGCTCCAACTTGGTCCTCTTCTCTATCGGAACATGGATATAAACTAGACATCCAAAGATGCGGAAATGACTCACCTCTAGTTTCACACTAGTGAATGCCTCCTCTGGTGTCTTGTCCTCCAAGATCCTGTGAGGAAACATGTTCTGGATGTAGACTGTTATGTTGCATGCTTCTGCCCAAAGAAACATCGACAAGCCCTGGTCATGAATCATGGCCCTAGCAGCCCCTATGATGGATCAATTCTTTTGCTCTGCAACCCCATTCTGTTGTGGGTTGTATGGAACAGTCAGCTCCCTCTTGATTCCTGCCTGCTTGCAAAAACCATCTAACTCCTTGGAGGTATATTCACCCCCATTGTCTGATCTCAAGACCTTGATCTTCTTCTCTGTATGGTTCTCAACTAGAGCTTTGAACCCCTGAAACCTGCTAAAGACTTCAACCTTGGTCTTTAAGAAGTAGGTCCATGTCTTGCGAGAGAAATCATCAATAAAGGAAACATAGTACATGCTACCTGAAATTGATGCTACTGACATTAGTCCATAAACATCCGAATGTACTAGATCTAGTATCTTCTTAGACCTATGCTCGCTGTTTGGGAAAACAGCCTTGGCATGCTTGTCAAGTGTACACCCTCTACATACTCCCTGATGCTCAATGCTGAACTCTGGAAGACTTGTGACTATCTCCCTCAGAATAGGCAACGCTCTATGATGCAGGTGCCCCATCCTCTTGTGCCACAACTCACACAAGTTGTTATTACTATGAACTAGGGCTCGAACAGGTTCACCCTGTAACCCGGATAGACTGCCTTATCTAACCCCTATCACTTGTGCTATTTCAAGGCTAGATTCTTTTTGTCTAATAAGGACATGCTGGTTCTTGAACTCCACTGCATAACCCTTATCCTCCATAACCGAAACTGAAAGCAAGTTCTTCCTAAGACCTGGAACAAACAAAACATCAAAGTCTAAAGAGTTCCTTGACTAGAGTCAAAAATGAATGGTACCAATTCCTTCAACTAGATATTTGGTATCACCACCAAGCTCAATCTGAACCCCGGAGTCCTGCTCTTGTAGACTGGTAAAACATTGTCGGGATGATGTCATGTGCCGAAATGCCCCACTATCCACATACCAAGCATCCCTCGAAACCGTGCTGGTAGAAAGGCAAGAGACCAACGAGAAATCCTTCTCGAATTTGGCAGCAAACTCGCTCATCTGAGTTTCTGCAGAGGCTGCTACCTACGTCTATTGCTACTTCCCTTTGCCCTTCTTGTCTAGACACTGTGATGCATAATGGTCGTGCTTATGACAAATGAAGTACTTGATCTTGCTCAAGTCCTTCCCTGAGTGTGAGGTTGACTCCTCACTCTTTACCTTACCCTTGTTGGGTTCTTTACCTTTGCCCTTCTTGGTTTGCCCAAAGAGGGCTAGGTTATCGTCACCACCCTTCTTGTTGGCCTTTGACTCCATTCGAGTCTCCTCCTGGATGAAATCATCCCATAGTTTCTCAAAGGTGGGAAGGTGCTCACGAGCACAAATGCCTTTGACAAATGGTTCCCATGAAGCTGAGAAACCATTCAGTGCCACATTCACCAACTTTGTGTCTGCAACCTTCTCCCCAACTACTGCCAGTTTATCACGAATTTGCATGATCTTCATCAGGTAACCGGTAACGGTGTCAGATCTGGTCATCTCTATAGATTTGAATTTGTTCCGCAATATCATCTTTCTATTTATGTTCTCGCTCTGGTAGAGGCTAACCAGGGCATCGAACATCTACTTTGTCGTAGTCTTCTCAGATATGTGAGGAATCAGGTGTTCCTTCACTGCATCCAGGATCATCCGCTTGGCCTACACTTCCTTCTTTCTGTGAGCTGCCAATTGTTGTGGATCTGTAGGCAGAGTCACAGCATCCTTGACAATATCCCAGAGATCATTCTCTTCCAATAAGAACATTACCCTAACTTTCCAAGGCAAGAAATTTGAGGAACCTTCCAATCTATCCTCAAATTTGAGGCTAGATGCTGCCATTTCTAAGATCTAGTGCACAAACTTTCAGATCTGATATGAATGACTCAAAAAAACTGTCCTACAAATAAGCTTAGTCCTTCAAAAAAAAATATGAAATCCTCTAACTGCTGGTTTTTAATATCCAACATTGATCTACTGTTGTAAACCCTTGAGGATCTCAATTGCAAAACCTAGCTTTGATACCATGTAAATTTTCCTAACCCTAGATAATTGTTGCCCTATATTTCTAAATAAAATCAGATCTGAGATGAATTTATTTTAAACATACAACAGTCACACAAATGGCTAGAAAAATAAACAGAATGAACAGCGGAAAATATACTACAAAACCTGCATATTTTATATAATGGAGGAGGTTACAGTTACAGCAGGACAACCTGCTCTCTTGCTACCTTTCTGGCCAGCAAATCACTCTTCACCTCTACACAATAGCTTTGCAATTCTCCTTCAGCAATCTGTTCACCTTCTTTTTTTCTGTGTAAAATATTCTTGACCTTCTCCTTTTATCCTTCAAAAGCTAACCCTAATCTCTCTAACCCTAATATTAGATCTCATCTCATCTTGAGATGTATGGTTAAAAATAGAAAATCACTTAAGTGAATTTCAAAATAGAAAATCACTTAAGTGAATTACAAAATAGAATCACTTAAGTGAATTTCAAAATAGAAAATCACTAACCCAGGTGTTGTAGGTGAGTTGGAGAGGAGAGGGCAATCCTCCAAGGGACGTCCCAGGTTCAAATCTCCACCCTACCAAAAAGCTGAATTGGGTATCCAAAATCCAATTGATAATGTTGATGCGGGCAGGGGTCGGGTGCGACTCCCGGGTGACTTTGACGGTGTAGAACCCCCTGTTCGTGGTCTCTCAGACCAAGGCGGCCCCGCAAGGGGTTTTTCGCTTATAAAAAAAAAAAAAAAAATAGAAAATCACTTAAGTGAATTTCAAAATAGAATTACTTTAGTGAATTACAAAACAGAATTTGAAATGTCTCAAACCACTTCTAGCACGTTTATATTGAAGCCTATGCAAAAAGTTCCTATCCAAGCTACATTTCTCAACATTGAGTCGCTGGTTATAAAAGTTCATGTACAGGATAATGAAATGCATTTCATAAAGGAAAGTGTCTCCCATCTTCAAAAAACTAAATAAATAAAGGAAAGTATCTCCAAGAGCAAAGAATTTTTCAACAAAGACAAATTCTCTTATGTTTAATACAGAAATGGCACTTGTGTTCTATAGTAATAACACAAACTTTTGAGCCCATGGGGTTTAGGACAAGTAGAAGGAAATGTGTTTCACACCATAAACCAAGGTTCAAATCCCACAGGTGAACCTTAACATATAATCAAATGGCATGAGCTCAACTGGTTAAATACCTCAACTTTTAAGGACGTTTAGGTTTGAATCTTGAAAAGAGATATATGCATAATTGCCAAGGATGTTTTTGTATTACCACTCTCAGGTCATGATGTAACAATAGGTAGGGCCCATTTCAATCCCATATAACCAATTAAAAAAATAACACAAATTTCTGAAGAATGTAAAAAAGGAGAAAGTTCAGGTACCTATTTAATGCACTATCCTTTTTCACAGATACTTCATTGCAAAATCCATCAATCACCGAACTAACAATATTTGGATCCATCGTCTCCACTTTGGCTAAAGCTTCTTCCAGCAAATGCAAACGCTATACATTCATTGCAGTAAAAATAAGCCAATATGTCAAATATATTAAACTGCAAACATAGAAAGCAAATGGAAAGAATCTAAAATACATGTTTTAATTGTGACTTAAATAAGAGGAAGTTTGGTTTTTGATTCTTCATAATAAGTTCAACACTCACTAGTGGTTCTCATATTGTTTCACTACAATGCTAAGTACCAAAGAACATATTCCCATTTCCATAAAGAGTTTTCGAAGTTTTCATTACTGAAAACATCATCCCAGTTATTGTCTTGTGAATGGGTATCTGCTGCCTTTATATGTTAAGGTGGGGTAGTAACAAAGAGCTTTAAGAAGAAATAAATATCACAGAAGACAGAAAAAGATGGGAGCCCTTTCACTAAGAAGGATAAGACAGTAATATGTTTTAGCATAGTTTCAAACAAAGTCAAGATACTTACAACATCCTCATATGGATTCCTGTGTCAAATCATAAGATCTTGAAGAAGACAATTATCTTTAAAGGTTTAAAGTTCCATTTAAACTCAGAACTTCGAAGACGAAGAAAAATATTAGCTTTAATGGCTTAAAATTACATTTAATCTTCGAACTTCAATGTTTGTTAATTTTAGTTGGTTATAAGCTAACGGTGTTAGGATTTTAGTACTATTCTGCAAAGAGACTTGCAAGTTGCCTGTTGCCTTGTCATGACAATTTTTCCATGTTGTCATAGGGATACATATATTTGATTTGATAGAAACCATAACGATGAAGACATTTGCAACTGGGCTCAATGATCACTTCTGATATAGCAGTTTCAAGAGTCTTCAGTAGATAGCACGCAAGATTACACGTGCTGAAGCCCAGAACAAACTGAATCTTATGTCACCATTCCCTTGAGCTGCCATGACTACATTTTGGTATCTGTCATCAGTATTGTAATTTAGCTACAGGCATTTATTATCCTGTCCAATTTAATCCTATAAGAGAACAAGCAGATCTGAAAGAAAAATAATTTATGTAAATTTCAGAGCTTTTGGGTAATTGTTTCTCGGTAACCAAATCAACTATTTCGAATCTGTCAGTTTCTGGTATAACGGATAGAGTGAAACGTCCAAACTGCATATAAATTTTTACCTGGTTACAAAAAAATCTTGCTGCACAGAAGTTTGAGTCCAATGTTTTTAAACATTTATAAGAAAACCATAGTGGAATTTGCAGGATAAGTCTTATGTGTTCTGATGTAATACAGAGAGAACAATAGAACACTACAGAAAGAAATATGCAGCATAAATAAACACACAGCAATATCAGTAGACCTCCCAATACCAACCAATGTATGTCATTATCTCCATAAATAGAATAGTTACCAGGTTCATCCTAACCTGAGCCAAGTTTGATCTGGTTCGGACTTTCCAACTGGACCAAACCTGTCTGGTTTGGCTCAGTCCTTTTTGTTTTAAATTGCAATTTTTTATATATTCCAAAAAATTTAAGTATATAATGTATAACTTATAAAATATAAAATATACTTTAATATCAAAATATGGAAGAATCTTAATTTTTTTTTTTTTTTTTTTGGGGGCGGGGGTGGGGGAAGGGGGGCATATAATTTTATTTTTTTATGCATATGTTGTGTGGGAGTGTGTGAGTGTGTATTTATTAATTTTTTTTGTGTGTATATATATAAATACGTATATCACATGTGTATGTATATATGTATTATCCAAACTTTTCTTCAAATGGCATTTACCTCAACCAGTTAACTTCCTCAATTTTCAAGGAGACCCCAGGTTCAAAATATTACCAAACGATATATGCATAATTGCCAACTTGTTGCAATACCACTATGTGATCATGAAGTAATATGGCTGATGCCTGTTTCAATCCCTTATAACCAATTAAAAAAAAAATTATCTGAAATTTTTCGAACCAAACTTAACCTTCCTATAAAAGCAAAGCTCTGAACTTTTTTGGCCTTCCACACCTACCAAACTGAACCATACCTGGTAACTATGGTAAATAGTTCATGTATGATACAATTTCTCACACAGTATGAGAGCAACAACTATCCATGCCACTGATACATGCAAACCTATATTCCACAAAATTTTGGGACGACAGTGGGACGGCTTTTTGGGATGGCAGGAAGCATTTTTGCACAGCATAACGCCCTTTTGAGACGTTGGGATGTGTCCCCAAGATGGCCCCGAAATCCTAGGACAAATCCCCATGGAACATAGAATGGCAAACATATAAATAAATGAACACCACAATAATTCCACCACAATCCTACAATAATACCCAAGAGACTATAATAGGTCACTATATAGGAGTTACTGAGTGGCAGTTGGCAACTCCCTAACTATCCAACTACCTTCACACCATGTACATCCATACAGCATCAAATATACCCATCACTATAGTTGACATACATTGTTACAAACATTTTCATAGCCATGTGCGCACATGTGACAACTCATATGACAATACATATAAATGACAAAATCCTACAAAACTATATACATAGTTTAGCTCATGATGGCCCATGGGGTCAAAGCCCAACTGGTGAGCCTTTGGCTGACAAAGAGCACACTAGGGTGCAATTCCTATGGATGTAATAACACGATTTGTTGTAATACCACAGGAACTTAGTCATGATGTAATACGGGTGGAACCTATTTCATTCCCATATAACCAATTTAAAAGAAAAAGCATAGCCCATGATGACTCATGGATATGGTGGGAAGTAAGCTCGCGTTACATCATCAAGTGTGCTGCTTGCAGAAATTATTGAGTAACAAATTGATATTTGTGTATAATTGATGGTTTAAAACATACAGCTTCAACTTTTCCAATAATACATATCCACGGTATATGACAAATCACGAGATCTACTAGACCATTCTGTCTGGGTAATTAATCATCTTCAGATGAGAGGTTCATGTATTTGTAAAATAGTTGTGAATTGAGGAAGATAAAGATAGATATAAAAGGTGCAAGTCAAAAGTCATGTACTTTTGACATATAAGGTCGAATGTTGTCTGCAATTGTATTTTTCTGTGCTTTCCTCTACAGGAAACTCAAGCTCTTTAATGCAAAATTTCTCATACTTTGTTCTGCTTATTGTACTTAGTTTTATATTCATGGTAGTGCATGTTCTCTATCCAATATATGATATCAGAGCTTATGTGGTATATGTGCCTATAGCATCCATGGCAGTTTACTCAAAATACTATGAAGAGCTTCTGACATTGCTGAAGACTGTCAAGAGGGATTCTGATATTGTAAGCTGAATAGCATGGAATGTGTTTAACCCTAAAAATATACAATTCACACTTGAAGCACCCTTATAAAGGTTTGTGGTATACGATAAATAATTGAAGTTTTTCCTGTATATATGGACAGGCAGACTGTGACTGAAGATGCACATTAAATGATTGTTAGAAGCAACTGTTAGAGTTACTATGCTATAGTAACTATAATTATTACCTCATTTGGTAATTTGTAAGATTCACCTGCGTAGATTTTATTTACCTCATGGTAAAAAGTAGTTTGTTACTTTTTACTATTAGTATTTACCATTAGGTTATTACCTTTTAACCTAGTAGATATTATTTCTAATATCTACCCTTTGGTTAGTAAGTTATCGTAGTCAATTTGACTACGTAGTTAGCTGTTAGTAAGTTAGCTACCTTTGGGGGGGGGCTACCTCTTAGCACGTTAGTTAAGCTACCTTCACGGGGCAATTTCCTATTAGGCTATTTTTAGCCTAAGTCAATTGTATTTAAGCTTGGCACATTAATATTATTTCATAATGTTCGCTTTATTATTTCCTAATATTGGTATCAGAGCGTGGTGAAGCGGGACCTGCAGAGCTGGACCAGGGGGCACAAATCCCGAGTCGGGACCCCCCTGGACCTACTGCTAGAACGGATCCTGAGGTGGATCCTAAGCAGCAAGGCACGTTTCTCGAGTGAGCATTCTTTGGAGTCTCGGCATAGTTTTCGAGGCTCTTTTTTGCTGGATTGACACGCAACCCGACGTAGGTGTTGTGGCTACTGCCAGCCCGCACAGACGCTGACAGCCTACAGATGCTGACAGCAGGTCTGTCCCCGCAATCCCGATGCGAACCAAAGCATGAACGGGCGTAGGCAGACCTAACACTGCAGTGACTGCCTGACAAGGTGCTGTCCACCTGACAACACTGATGCTGTCAGCCGCCGAGCGCTCTGACAGCGCTGACAACCAAGGTCAGCCTGACAGGCGCTGACCACTTGGCGGGCGGGCGGCCATCTGCTGGCGACTCCCTCCATCGGACGACGATCAACACGAACTCTCCAAACTGCAAGAACCTGCGGATCTGACCGCCGACAACTCCCGGGCACAGATCTCGAGGACACCTGACAACGAGGCAAGCTGGCGAGCACGAAGCCCGAGGCAGACAAGTGGCCAACTGACCACATGCCACTTGGACTCGACCTAACTGACGTGGCGACACGTGGCAGACTGGCCACGCGCCACCTGGACTAGACCTGACTGACGTGGCAGACTGGCCACGCGCCACCTAGACTCGACCTGACTGACGTGGCGGACTGGCCATGCGCCACCTGGACTCGACCTGACTGACGTGGCGGACTGGCCACGCGCCACCTGGACTCGACCTGATTGACATGGCGATACGTGGCGGACAAGCCAAGTGTCCACCTGACACGTGGACCCCTCTGCGTGCGCCACGTGGGCGGCAGCAGAAGGGGCCCGACTCAACTCGGATTGCCCGAGGGCAATCAAAGCACAAATTGTGCTTTGCTGTTTTTAAACAGCCATTACATCGTCGCACAGGCGATGTGGGACAATTAGTCCCAAAGCCTTTTAAGGCTTTATTTTTTTCCACTACCTGGCTAAAAACGCCTTCAAGAAGAAGGCGGCCCTTTTACCACCTGTCGGGCTAGCTAGCCTGACTGGTGGCGGGGCCAACACTAAGGCGTTGCCCGACGAGAGGTCGGGTGTTTGACCCCCGTCGGGGAATAAAATATTTTTTTTGATAAAATAAAAAAAAAAACAAAAAAACAAAAGGACGCCAAGGTATATATATTTTATTTTTGCATTAATTTTTGTTAAAAGGTTTTTTAAATAATTTTGTTAGAATATAATATTTGTTTTTTTTTAGAAAAACATTTTTTTTCTTTTAAATTAATAATTTTTTTTCTTAAAACACAATTATTTTATTATTAATTAAATTATTTTGATTACTTTATTTCAAATTTTGCAAATTTTTTTTTTTTTTTTTTTTAAGCGAAAAACCCCTTGCGGGGCCGCCTTGGTCTAAGAGACCACGAACAGGGGGTTCTACACCGTCAAAGTCACCCGGGGGTCGCACCCAACCCTGCCCGCACCAACATTATCAATTGGATTTTGGGTACCCAATTCAGCTTTTGGGTAGGGTGGAGATTCGAACCTGGGACCTCCCTTGGAGGATTACCCTCTCCTCTCCAACTCACCTACAACACCTAGGTAAAAAAATTTAATTTATAGTGGAAAACACCCCTTTCGAGGTGCCACTTTCAATAGTTTGGGCATAGGAGGAATGGAGCCTTGTCGGCCTCTACCAGCACATAGGACATTCCTAACTATACCATATATCTGCATGATGGAGACAAGGGGAATGGAACCTAGGTCGGCCTCTACCAGCACCCAGGGCATTTACCATTGCACCACAACAAGCAAATTAAATTTTGCAAATTAAAATAAAAGAAAATGGACCTATTTGTTTTTGCAAAACCAACAAAAGAATGCTTTTGTTTTCTCCAAAAAGGGGGATATAAGACAAAGAATAGCACTATTTTTCTTGCAAAATTAGGGAGCCCTAAAATCTTCTCAAACCTTGTTAATTTTGCAAACAATAAAGGATCAAACTTGAATTCTTTTTTGCCAAATTGTAACACAAGGAGACAAATTTTTTTTTTTGCAAAATCCAAAGTTAAATATTGTGCATTTGTTTTCTCCAAGGAGGGATATAACACAAGAAATTGCACATTTTCGTTTTTGCAAAACCGAGAAGAGATTGAAGACCTTGGGTCCACAAAAACCAAGTCGTGTGTCGACTGTTTTTGTAAAGCCTTTTAAACGTGGGTCGTGTGTCGACATGACTTGAAAGGAGTACTACTTTGTTAATTTTGCAAATCAAAGGGGGGAAGACAAGAAATTGTATTTCTTTGCAAAATTGTAACACAAAAGTGAGAAGCACTTTAAAAATCAAAACTTGTTTATTTTACAAAATCAAAAAGGAAAGGCAATTGTTTTATGCCACATTCTTTGCAAAATTAAAAAAAAAACAAGAGGAGACTTTGAATATCAAATTTTTGCACAACACAAATCAAAATTTTGTTTCAAAAGTTGGTAATAAGGTGCATTTTTTATATTATTCGACACCTTTATTACAAAATGACAAATTAGGTGCATTTTCAGTTGCATTTGACACCTATGTGATACAAATTTTGTGGGCACTCTTTGATTGATTATTGCATTTACTTTTTTGTTTTTTGCAATTATAACTCATCAAAATCAAGAGCACTCAAAACCCAAAAATTTCACAATAATTTGTGTAACTCATTGCACAGGTTTAAAGCCATTTTTTTCTTGATATTCTCTCCTAAATCAAAAACCCTAATTCACTCTTATTTGTTTGGCTCAATTTCCTCAAACTAATTATCCTTCTTCAGGAGGATTTTCAGGTAGGTGCCATTAAATATCTTTTTGAGTGAATTATCTTTTGGTACTCTTTTAGGGTATATCGAAAGAAAGAACAAGTTTTTGTAAAATAAGGAACCTTGAAAGTAGCAATTGTTTGCACTAAGGGGGGATAATTCCTTTCTTCCTTCAAAACAGATTTTGATAAGAGGGAGATAGAACTTGAGAAGGCAATCAGAAAGGTAGAAGTCATCAAAATTATACCTTTTCTTTTAGGCTTCATAATAGCAACCATGCTTGAAGTACTTGCAATAAGGAAGGATTGTTTGGTGAACTTTTTTGATAAATTGCCTAGAAGGCAAAGGCACATCACAGAGGCAAAATAGACAACAAAGAGGCCATGTTGCTAGTGAAGTGTCTGATTCCGATTATGATTCTGGTTCAGAAAGAGCACACAAAGTGTTCATGGCTAAAACAGTATTGTGAAGGGAAACAAATTTGTGACCTTACGCAAGCACCATTTACACTCTCTTTTTAGGCTTCATAAATAGCATAAAGTTTTTTGTTTGAAGTACTTGCAATAAAGGGGTAATTGTACCTCTTTTAGGCTTCATACATAGCAAACTCTTTTTGTTTGAAGTACTTTTAATAAAAGGGGGGATTTTTTGGTGTAAAATTTGCCTAGGAGGCAATCTTTGTAAAAAGCCTTAACAAAGCTTCATGAGTTGCATATTTTTTTGCAATTAAGGGGGGATAAACATTTATTTTCCTACTTCACACAAATTTTTGTAAAAAGGAAGGAAGACTTATAAGGGTGCATTTTCGGCAGTGACCGACACCTTAGTCACACTTCTTGCAAAAATTCCATTACAACATGTTTTGCAACAAGGGGGGAAACTTATAAGGGTGCATTTTCGACAGCAACCAACACCTTAGCTACCTTATCAAAACTTTTTGCAAAATCATATTGTAAACCGAATGAACCTCGTATATAGTGATCTACTCTAGTACACCTAGCGGTTGCAGCGGTTGGTTACCCATGCAATCCGGTTGGATGAAAAGATTACAATAAGGACATTCGTTGATGTGAAAACAAAGTGAGGAATGACCCACTTTTTGCTTAGAGCAGCCAAAGCACTGTGACAGAGCCCAAGCTAGAGCAAGAGCCAGCAAATCAACATCTTTTTCACTGTATTGGGACAGTTATATACATTACCCAAATAATGTAATAAGGGGGGATGTTAGAGTTACTATGCTACAGTAACTATAATTATTACCTCATTTGGTAATTTGTAAGATTCACCTAGGTAGATTTTATTTACCTCATGGTAAAAAGTAGTTTGTTACTTTTTACTATTAGTATTTACCATTAGGTTATTACCTTTTAACCTAGTAGATATTATTTCTAATATCTACCCTTTGGTTAGTAAGTTATCGTAGTCAATTTGACTACGTAGTTAGTTGTTAGTAAGTTAGCTACCTTTGGGGGGAGGAGGGGGGGGGGGGCTACTGTTGGTCACAAATCTGCCACAGGAAAGGATTTTGTACGTATACACGCGCCCTAGACCTGGACCAACATTGAAAGGCCGGAGGGAAGAGATGCCCTCCATGCCAATCTCCGGAGAAAGGTCAGCTCCTTTACTAAACTACCCGGGGTTTTAAGTTAAGAGTGCAGGAAAGAGATAAAAAGAGTAAAGGTGTGGGAAAGAGATAAAAAATACAGAAAGAAATGTAAATCGTTGATTTAAAGGGGAAGAACCAACAGCACGATTACTAACTAATACCTTGAAGTAGCAACAATGAATACAAGAAATAAAACATAAATGAACACCATGCTAGCTTCCCTATGTATCCTCTGGAAGAGTTCCAGGATCCACCTATCTTCCTATGCCTAAATCCAGATTTCAGAATTACAACAGTTGGGAAAATATGCGAATATAGCAGAAACACTAACTTGTTGTCACATTTTGCACGGGGTGCCATGTCTTGAAATTTTGTAAGAATGCTGCTTTCCCTTCCCTCTTTCTTCTCCCCCTTTCTTCACCATGTCCCTTCTACTCTTCTGCCATCAGTTTCATTTTCTCCACCTCCTTTTCCATGTTTTTGACTGTTTCCTTAAGTGGGCAAATATGCCCAAAAATATTCTAAGTGTTGTTGTTCGCCCGACTGCGCAGCGCAGTCGGGCTGCGCTTGCCCATTTCGGCGCACCCGGGCGATATCAACAGAGTCGTGCCCAGAAAATTCCTAAGTATGGAGCCGCCCGACTTCGCAGCGAAGTCGGGCTGTGCTCCTAATTTCATGCACACCTGGGCGACGTCAATGTGAAGAGTAGCCAAAAACTGGCTAAGTGTTGGGACCGCCCGACTTCACAGCGAAGTCGGGCGGTGCTTTGAAGATGATGCATGGTAGGGAGGGCTTGCTTTGAAGACACCAAAAAAACTGGCTAAGTGTTGGGACCGCCCGACTTCGCAACGAAGTCAGGCGGCGCTCTAAAGTTTGTGTGCAGTAGGGCGGGCTCGCTTTGAAGACATCAGAAATTTTCCTAAGTGTTGAGTCGCCCGACTTCGCAGCGAAGTCGAGCTACGCTCACCAGTTTGTGCGCACTCGGGCAGAAGATGAGAACACTGCCAAGAAATTTGTAAGACACGAAGGCCCTCCCGACTATGCTGCTTCCACCCTGCGCCGCCCGGCTGCGCTCCAATTTTGTGCGAAGTCGGGCGGGATATAAAAGATGAGCTTAAAGACGATTTCTTCCCCCTCCATCAGATGCTGACAGGTGTCCAGCCTCGAGATTCAAGTCAAAGATGTAACAGAAGGTGTGCCGCTAGGGTACCGGACAGATGAGCGTGAACTGACATCGTACCATATCTGCCCTCATTCAAACTAACTCTAGGTTTCATCTACCGGATTGCCACGTAGCTGCCAAGTTTTCAGGTGGACCTTGTTGCAAGTACATTCCATACCCGCAGAGGTCAACATCAGCCGCTTTTGTCAGCTTTTCCAGCTTTTGTCAAGTCTGGGATTTTGTGCCCGAAGTTGTAATTGGGGGGGAAATTGCGCTATAAATAGTTGCGCCATATCTTTGTATAAGGGTGGATGGGAGGTATATTGCTAGGAGACTTTTGTAGATGTGCGTTTGCTTTTGAATACAAAATATACTTGGCTCCATTGATTGTCTTTATTTTGTATGTTGCCTTCGTTAAGTATTTCTGCCTCATGTTGCTTATATTTCTGATTACTTTTATTCTGCTTATCTGGATATCGATATTGGCAATTAAGTGTACCTGGAATACTTAAAGTGAGGGATACATAGGATAAAGTTACGTTAATGGTTTTTGTTACATATTTTTTTTAGATTGTTGTTAGTAGTGGTGATTGGTTAGTTTCTATGCTGCTTATCTTCCCCACCCGAAACAAGCATATTTATGTTTCTTTCAGTAATTTGTAATCTCTTTCCTGCACTCTAAGCTAAAACCCAAATTGAGAAAACATAGGAAGCCGGCCTCCTCCGGAGATTGGTGCGGAAGGCATTCCTTCCTTGCGCCCTTTCAATCTGCTGGGCGAATCTAGGGCGCAAATAGATTAAAATCCTATCCTAGTGGCATATTCGTAACGAACAGTTTCTCTGGCACGCCCAGTGGGACACGAGAGGTTCCCACCCCAAAACAAAATCGAAGCATCGGTGTTCACTTCATTGCTGTCAAATCAGAACACCTAGCGACTTTGTTGTACCTGAATATTCTCTGAGTCCGTAAGACTGGTCCAATATCAAAAGCGCCTTCATGTATACAAGAAGGTGGAGAGCAAGAAATCCGGGACAACAGCATGATCTCTACGAAATTGACATCAACGCTCTGGGAGAGCGTGTAAGGCTGGCTGACTACCAAGCTCACCAAGACGATAGGTTCGAGCACGAACCCGAAGCTGAAGCTGAAATAGAAGAAGCTGAAGAAGTTGAGGAGGCCGAAATCAAAGAACAGCCTACAACTTCGGACAGCACTGATACTGATTATACTACTGATCAGCTTGAAGAAGAGGAAGAAGACATGGTTGCCCAGAATCAGCAAAATGATGATGATCTCTCCCAGCCGTTGATTCCACAGGCCCCTGGCTCTATTTGGACAAGAAGTTGTTCCTCTTGCTGCCTTGAAATCCATTCCTACGTATGATGGCTTCGGGAAGACAGCATACGAGCACATCCAAGACATTTTGGCCTTGGCTGCACTGCACTCTATCACCAATGAGAGTGTTAAGACCCGACTGTTAGCTCTCTCTCTGAGAGGAAAGCTTCTCTACTGGTGGAGATCCTTGCCTGAGGGAGCTATCACAGGATGGCCCCAGCTAGCGGGCAGACTAGTGAAGGGATGCAATCAGTCCGATGATCCCTCCTCACTACTGCACCAGTTTCAAAGTATCCAATGCCATCCGCAAGAGGAGATATCGGACTTCAATGTGAGGTTTGCGAGGTCCTGGAAAAGAGTACCCCCTAAGCTGCGTCCTTCTGCAGGACAAGCTGCTCACTATTACCTGAGATCTTTTAACACAAACATTTGTCAAATTCTCAAGATAGCCCGGGTCAACACTTTTCCCGCCTTGTATGAGGCTGCTCAGCAAGTAGAATTAGACAATTTCTATAGGCAGACTTCCTCATAGAATGCAACCTCCCATTTATCCCGACTTCCCTCAGTCACAATATCCGCCTGCGTCTGGTGGAACGTCATCATCATCCAATCAGTACCCCCATCAGCCGTGGAACACAGCACCAGTTATAAACCCGTATGGTCCATCTCAAATCCATTATCCTAATCCGCCACCCCCACAATATCCAGCACTCCCAGCTCCCCCTCAATCCCCGGCATATTCTGCTCCCCCACCATTAGCCTTTTGCTAATGAAGCCTGGCTTTTATAGATAGCAGTTGAAGCCGCTTCCATTAATGGCACCTGCTAAAATTAAATATGCAAATTGGGCCGAGATCGCCTTGTCCTTCAATTGGCTTTGCGGCGCTACGCACGAGGGTCGAGGTACTTTGAATACCTGACCGTGCCTCGAGAACTTAATTTTTTGCTACCTCGTACGTGGGCACGATCTTTTATCATAACTAAATTCCCTTGGGATGCGCTCTGCCACCTTTGCATTAACTCCACATGCTTCGAACGCTTTCCTATGCTGCCAGTCGGCACGTGCTTCAAGGCACAATGCGCTCTCTTCTATTCCGTTGCTTCGCTCAGGTTGATAGTGCTTTGGGAGTTCAGCAAACTTTTTTTCCGAAGTAGATTTTATGCTCGAGGTTTAGCGAAGCGGATTTTTTGCCGAAACGGTTCCAACCCCTTGTTGCCTTCTTTCAAGTGGTACTTCGCTGAAATCCTGAGCGATTCATAGGCTGGCAATGTTTCAGGCCCGAAGCTTCCTTTTTTTATTATTATTATTACTACTTCGCCATTTTGGTGGATAACTGCTTCACGAGGAATCAGCCCCGAAGTGGAGGTTCGGCCCTCTTTTGAGTGAAGCAACTACTTCGCTAGTTTCTTCAACCTTCCTGGGCACGGGAAGCGGTTCGCTGTATTGTCGCCGAAATGTAGCTTCGCTAGACCTTCCTGGCCGAAGTGCCCTTCGTGCCTTAGCCAATTTTAAGCTAGAAGGCGCTTCCTGTTTATTTCTTTTAGCGAAGCTGTTCCTAAGCGAAGCTATTCTTCTCTGCTTTCTTTCTTTGGTTCTGGGATTTATGAATCATCTCTTGACATTGGCATGTTGGCGAAGCGCTATACATCTGCCTTGAACCTTACTTTGATGCTTTGGTTTTAGAGCAAACTCCTTTACACCATTCCGTCTTTCGATGTTGTGATGCTTCGCAGCGAACCAACTGACGATAACCACTTCGCAAAAGAAATTTCCGAAGTAGATTTTACTAGGATTAGATGAGCCAGACTTAGTGGTTTTAGGCAGGAATTAGCTGACCTTGCAGCAAAAAACTGCGATCCTATTCTTGCCACATCTTTAACTCTAGAAGGCTCTAAAATGGAGTATATACAGGTGTAAACAACAAAACGCTATATACAAGAGCAAAAGTTTTGGGATACCTTTTAATGGTGAAAGGCCTTCAAATGAAGACCGTTGACAAGGATCGGTAGGGTCTGGCCGCCTGCGTCCTTAAGGATAAAGGAGTTAGCCGGATTCACTCTCACAATTTCAAATGGACCTCCCCAGAATGCGTCAAGCTTATCGTGGTTGCTTGGCTTGGCCTTCCATGAGTCCCACTTCCACACTAGGTCTCCGACATTGAAGGTTTGAGGAGAAGACTTCCTCTTGAACCAATCTCGAGTAATTTGCGATGTCTCACGAAGTCCTCGTAAGCTTTTTCTCGGTCCTCCTCCAGCTGTAGCAGTTGGGCTAGTCTAATCTCCATGGGGTCGAATTCCTCTTTTTCATCGTCTAATATCCATAATGTAGGAATTTCTATGTGAGTTGGTAAAATAACCTCTTTGTTGTAAACCAGGGCATAGGGTGAGGTCTTAATTGACCTTTTGATAGAGATCCGATCAGCCCACAGGGCTTGATCCAAAAGGAGGTGCCAAGTCCTCTTGTTCTTTTCTACAAGCTTTCTCAGTAATTTCAACAGATTTTTATTTGTTGATTCTGCTAACCCATTACCCTGTGGATAATAATTGGAAGTGGCTTTGAGATATATCCCATACTTACAGACGAACTCATTGATCTTGGCCCCTATGAACCCGGGACCATTATCTGTTACTATAGCTTCAGGTACGCCGAAACGGGTGATTAAGCTTTCCAGGAACGTGATAACCGTTTCTTGGTCGGCGTGTTTTGTGGGTATTGCTTCGGCCCATCTGGTGAAGTAGTCCGTCGCAGTCAAGATGAACTTGTGTCCCGCCGAAGAATTTGGAGATATGACTCCAACAAAATCTAGCCCCCATTGTTGGAAAGGCGCTTCGACCTGTATTGGTTGGAGAGGCATAGGGGCGTTCTTGCTTCGGCCAGCGGACTTCTGACATTGCTCGCACTTTCGGTAGACTGCAAAGGCGTCGGTGGAGACTGTGGGCCAATAATAGCTCGCCCTTATTATTCTTAAGGCCATTGGCCTCCCTGAAGAGTGTCTTCCTGACATCTTGTAATGGAAATCGTTTAAGACCTTTTCCTTTTCATTCTCAAGAAAAGTTGAGGTACCCATCGCTGACGAAGAGACAGGGTTGAAGCCACGCAACAATACCGAACCAAGTACGAGCCAGCAAAAGAGACAGAGGGAGCCGACACTTCGACTTACAATATAGTTGACGAGCTCAAGAAAACTCCAGCAAAAATAAGTACGTATGATGCTCTTCTGCTCCCAAGATAGGTAGACCTGTTGCAGGAATCCTTGAAGAATGTGAAAGATGGAAAGCCGACGCAGCCCGTTGTGTTAGCTCAGCCCTTGACAGTTTATGCTACCGGGAAAAACATTGCCGCCACCTTTTTATCTGTCTTTGTGAATGGAAGGCCACATAGTACATAATTGCATGGTGGACTCTGGTGCCTCCACTACTGTCATGCCAAGGGTTGTCTGCGAAGAGATTGGTATGGAATACACAAGGAGCAACCAAGGTGTGCTGCAGCTAGACGGCACTCCTGTGAAGACAGTCGGAGTCATCAAGGACATCCCAATCCGGCTGCATAAAGCACTCGACATCGTGGTTATCCAAGAAGTCGTAGTGGTGGATCTGGAACCCTCCTTCGGCATGTGTCTCTCTAGGGAGTTCACTGCGAAGCTGGGTGGATATCTGTCGCTAGATTATTCACATATGGAGGTGCCTTTCAAAGGGAGGAGATTGAAGATTTATAATGAGTTCCACTTTTCTGGTAGAAAAGATACCCGGGGAAGAACAGCAAAATGACATGGTTCATCTGACGACTGAGGAGCTGGTAGAGGTAGACTTGGCGGGAGAGACCCTGGAACTGTTGCAAGTGGAGGATGAGTTCTCCTTACTGGACTTCAATGCCATGATTGAGACCGAACAAGGTTGCTACTCCATCACCCAGCCTGAAAGACTTGATCAGTCTTCAAAGAAGGATGTTGGACCTGCCCTAGAAAAGTTGTGGAAGCTGTACTTTGATGGTGCACGATGCAAGAATGGCGCCGGGGCAGGTGTCTTTTTGGTCTCACCATCTGGCATTCAAAAAGACTACTGTTATAGGCTGGCCTGGAGTTGTACTAACAATGCGGCAGAGTATGAAGCCTTGTGCTTGGGCTTGAGAAAGGCAAAGAGGCTTGGGATAAAACATTTGCAGATCTTTGGCGACTCAGAGCTGGTGTGCAACCAGATTACCAATAAGTGCGCCTCCAAGAAGCACTACCTCAAGGCGTATCATAACCGTGTCTTGGATCTGATGGAGTCATTTGACTCTTTGAATGTCAAAGCCATATCTTGTGAAAAGAATAAGCATGTTGACATTCTGGCGTTAGTTGGAGCCAGGTACGTCCCGACTGATGACACTGTCCAGAAGCCAAAGCCGGTTCGTACCATTTGCAGGCCTTCTATGCCTAACAAGGACACCCACTGGCAGGTGTTCGACTATGACAAGGATATCGTCACCTTTTTGATAAATGAAGCTAGTACAATAGAAGGTAGAGACCCTGATGATGAGCAATATGAGGGGTTGATACAGTTAAAGAATAATCATGTCCCGAAAGGACTGATTACCCTGGAGAGCCTCTTTGATCAGAATGATAGAGCTATATCCCATAGTATCAAAGTAGACCCCAAGCAGTACATGGACATGAACTGGAACCTGGAAAGGTGATTAAGGTCGGGACAGATTGCACTGATGAGGAGTTAGAGCAGATCCGAGCTCTATGCAAAGAGTACCCAGATATTGTAGCCTGGTGCTACCAAGATCTGAAGGGGTACGATAGAGAGATGATCCAGCATACCATAGAACTGGAAGATAATGCGAAGTCCTTCAGGCAGAAGCAAAGGGCGGTGAACCCAAAAATTGAATCCATGATGAAAGCGGAGCTCTTGAAGATGTTGGAGGCCAAAATCATCTATCCCATCAAACATTCTTCTTGGGTCGCAAATCTGGTCCCTGTAAGGAAAAATAATGGAGACATCCGTCTCTGCGTGGATTTCAAGAACCTTAATCAGGCTTCACTGAAGGATCATTACCCGCTCCCTCAAATTGATCAAATCCTTCACGTGGTCGCAGGAGCTCAGAGATTTTCTCTCTTAGACGGTTTCTCCGACTATAACCAAATTTGGGAGAAAGATGAAGACCAGCACAAGACGGCGTTCACCACCAAGTGGGGAATGTTTGCATATCAACATATGCCCTTCGGTATTTCCAATGCCAAGGCTACATTTCAAAGGGCTATGGACTTGGCGTTCCGAGAGTTGCTCAACAAGATCATTGTCATCTACTTGGATGACATGACTGTGTTTTCACATAGGAGAGAGGACCATGCCTCCCACTTGCGGCAAGTATTTGAGAGATGTTGTGAATTCGGCATTTCCATCAACCCAAAGAAATCAGTATTTGCGGTGAAGGAAGGCAAACTGCTAGGCCATGTCATTTCTGAAAAAGGCCTTGCAGTTGAGGCTGACAGAGAGGAGGCTCTTCTTCGCTTGCCCATCCCAGTCGACAAAAAGAGGTTTAGGAGTGAAGTGTCGCCCCCGGATTGTTCAGGTGTTGTGGGATTGGTGGTGTGGATGAGCGATGTCTTGCTGATGGACGCGTCCAGGCCAAGTGCCTCGAATGGTGTGGAAACATTTGGGGAACCGGCGGGGTTGCGTGATATGGCTTGGGTAAACGGGGCGGTAGCAGCGAATGAGATAGTGTGGATTGGTGACTGCATAGTGGGAAAAGTGCTTCGGGGGATCTGTCGGAAGGGACAGAAGACTCGGGGGTTCTTTGGGCCGAGACTACTAGAGATGTGATTTGGGACGCAAGAGAAAGGGAAGGGGGGCGCGTACCTGCGTGCTCTGATGATAGAGCAGTAGCGGCGAAATCCTGCGTGTTGAGCTCGCATCCACTCTCCTGCTCTGCTCCTTGAACGTTCTCAGCCTCCTTCTCCCCTGCATTATCCTTCTCTTGGAGGTGTTCCTCCACATCAATGACATCAATGTCAATAATCTCCTTTTCTCCCTGCGGCGGTGGTTCAGGTGCCGCTTCTCCAACATTCACCTCTGCAAGTTGTTCGCTAGAAGCACCGGAGGGTCTGGTGCGAGGTCGCTTTGGGTGCGGGGGAGGCATCTGAACTTTGTCAAGTTTCTTTCTCTTCTTCTTTTCTTCCTTTTCCTGCTGCAATGCCTCCTTTCCAGCGTCTGGATCAGAACCTTCAGCAGGCTTATTTGGCAGCTCCTGTTGTGTTACTGCTGCCTCTTCTTCTTCTTCTTGCTCAGGAATATCTTCAATTCTTCTTGGGCTTTCACCCGAGCCCGGGGCACTAGGAGGGAGGAATTCAGCGAAGGATATGGGTTGCCAGGATCCAGCATGGGCTTCATAAAAAATGTCAAAGTCTTTATCCATCTCTAGAAGGTCGTGCGACTTGTGTTTTCGACAGTGGACTCTCATTATCCACCATTCTCTCAGTTGCTCTTCGGGCCAACCCCTTATCTCTCCTCTCAAATCATCCTTCATTTTTCTCAAGAATGGCGAGTCTAATTCCGGAAAAGGATACCGGGTGGGGTCGAATTCGGCCTCAATGGCGTAAAAATCATGCCACGGGGGCAGCATCCTCTTTCTCTCGACGTGCCACTCCAAATCCCTTCCGTTCGGGTTGTTCCGCTACTCCACTATCTCCGGGTGGGGGCAAATGTGGAAATTTTTAAATCTGAGGTGACCTCTCGTTACCCCCAAATGGTCATAGAACCACCGTTGCGGGATTCGCAGTAGGCCGAAGTCGGCAAGTTTCTCTTCCAAGTGAATGTACTGATTGAGGGCGAAAACCTCAATGACCCCCATCTTGAAGGGAAAATCGCAGGTTGGTGCCCATTTTCGGCCATGGCCGTAGACTACATTAGTCATGTCGCTCTGGCGAGCGACTTCCAATGCAAATTGGTATTTTGAAGTATAAAAATGGTAACAAGAAGGGCTTTCCCGTAAACCCAAACAAACGAATGACGAGCCCCTGCGTTAGTTGGAAAAGATCGTCCTTCCTCTCAACGACGACCTTATCTCTGAGCATCGCAGGTACCCAAGGACAAGAGCCTCACATGAGTTGGATGGCGGGTCCCAAGAACTGTTGATTAAAAGCATAATATGACTCCGACCTCACCGAGAGCGAAGTCCACTGGCATATAGGTTGGGGAACTCCATCCTTGCCGATGTGATTGACAACAATGTGAGGGAAACGCTCCTGTGTATGGTAGAAGAAAAGCCAAATCAGGAAGGAGCATGGCCCGAAATACTGGTCTGCTCCAAAATTTTTCAAATTGGCCAGCCGCGTGTGAAGGGTATGGGCCACCCACTCCGCCCAATCGAAAAATACTGGGTTAGTATTGGGCCTCGAAGGATCTGGAGCATAGAACTCTCAGCGCGAAATACATTCCGCAAGCATCACTTGCCAGTGGTGCACAACAGCATCAATAGACAGGCCCACCACCCATGCATTGATGGAGAAGATGTCAGGAGACTTAAAATCATCCAAGGAGTGAGGCATCTGCGGCAATTTGCCTGAAGGGAGCCCTCCCTTCAAATTGTCGTTCAAGAATTTAATGATGTGTTCAGAAGGGGTGAATCTCCCCTTCTTTTCGTTCAGGCTGACATTGCGATCAGTGTATCCCTTAGGTGGCCCTTGTTTGGGAGCAAAGGCTTCTTGTACATCCTCCTTGAAGATCGTAAACAATTTGTTGCCTGCCGCATCCAGGACCTGCCTGGTTAAGGGTTGGTAGTTTTGCGCAATGGCATGGACCAACTCAGGGCAATGGTGCACCGACGGAGTCAAGTACCAGTAGATGTGAGAATAATAGGCAGCAGCCCTTTTGTTCTCTGCAGACAACCGGCTTTTCATGAAATCTATGGTCTGCCGAAGTTCGGCGATGCTCTTAGAGAGCGCGGTGTCCTTAATCTTTTCCCACCCGTCAATGGGCAGCTCTACAGGCTGCTCTTCCTCAGAATCTTCCCCCTCTTCCATGACCTGCTTCTCAGGGCGGAGATTAAGGTCAACCTTCTTAGGTTTATGCTTTTTTTCCTCTTTTGTCTTCTTAGTTTTCTCTGTACCCGTCTCTTCAAGCTCCTTTCTTTTCTCCTTTGAAGCTCTCTTCCCCATCTGAGCTTACAGAATGTAGCAAGGTTTTGAGGCAGAGTGGCGAGAACACAACAAAGCTCTTGGTTAGGGTTCCTATGTCTCTTAGCTTTCGCTCGAAATTCTCTAGCAGGTAGATAGCCTTTTGCTAATGAAGTCCGGCTTTTATAGATGGCAGTTGAAGCCGCTTCCATTAATGGCACCTGCTAAAATTAAATATGCAAATCGGGCCGAGGAGATCGCCTTGTCCTTCAATTGGCTTTGCGGCGCTGCGCACGAGGGTCGAGGTACTTTGAATACTTGACCGTGCCTCCAAAACTTTATTTTCTGCTACCTCGTACGTGGGCGCGATCTTTTATCATAACTAAATTCCCTTGGGATGTGCTCCACCACCTTTGCATTAACTCCACATGCCTTTAACGCTTTCCTATGCTGCCAGTCGGCACGTGCTTCAAGGCACATTTTAAATGCGCTCCCTCTTCTATTCCGTTGCTTCGCTCAGGTTGATAGTGCTCTGGGAGTTCAGCAAACATTTTTCCCTAAGTAGATTTTATGTTCGAGGCTTAGCGAAGCGGAATTTTTGCCGAAACGGTTCCAACCCCTTGTTGCCTTCTTTCAAGTGGTACTTCGCTGAAATCTTGAGTGATTCATAGGCTGGCAATGTTTCGGGCCCGAAACTTCCTTTTTTTTTTTTTATTATTACTACTTCGCCATTTTGGTGGATAACTGCTTCGCGAGGAATCAGCCCCGAAGTGGAGGTTTGGCCCTCTTTTGAGCAAAGCAACTACTTCGCTAGTTTCTTCAACCTTCCTGGGCACGGGAAGCGGTTCGCTGTATTGTCGCCGAAATGTAGCTTCGCTAGACCTACTTGGCCGAAGTGCCCTTCATGCCTTAGCCAATTTTAAGCTAGAAGGCGCTTCCTGTTTATTTCTTTTAGCGAAGTTGTTCCCAAGCGAAGCTATTCTTCTCTGCTTTTCTTTCTTTGGTTCTGGGATTTACGAATCATCTCTTGACGTTGGCATGTTGGCGAAGCGTTGTACATCTGCCTTGAACCTTACTTTGATACTTTGGTTTCGGAGCAAACTCCTTTACACCATTCCGTCTTTCGATGTTGTGATGCTTCGCAGTGAACCAACGGACGATAACCACTTCGTGCAAGAAATTTCCGAAGTAGATTTTACTAGGCTTAGATAAGCCGGACTTAGTGGTTTTAGGCCGGAATTAGCTGACCTTGCAGCAAAAAACTGCGATCCTATTCTTGCCACATTTTTAACTCTAAAAGGCTCTAAAATGGAGTATATACAGGTGTAAACAACAAAATGCTATATACAAGAGCAAAAGTTTTGGGGTACCTTTTAATGGTGAAAGGCCTTCAAATGAAGACCGTTGACAAGGATCGATAGGGTCTGGCAGCCTGCGTCCTTAAGGATAAAGGAGTTAGCCGGATTCACTCTCACAATTTCAAATGGACCTCCCCAAAATGCGTCGAGCTTATCGTGGTTGCTTGGCTTGGCCTTCCATGAGTCCCACTTCCACACTAGGTCTCCGACATTGAAGGTTCGAGGAGAAGACTTCCTCTTGAACCACTCGCGTAATTTGCGCATGTGTCACGAAGTCCTCGTAAGCTTTTTCTCGGTCCTCCTTCAGCTGTAGCAGTTGGGCTAGTCTAATCTCCATGGAGTCGAATTCCTCTTTTTCATCGTCTAATATCCATAATGTAGGAATTTCTATGTGAGTTGGTAAAACAACCTCTTTGCCGTAAACCAGGGCGTAGGGTGAGGTCTTAATTGACCTTTTGACAGAGATCCGATCAGCCCACAGGGCTTGATCCAGAAGGAGGTGCCAAGTCCTCTTGTTCTTTTCTACAAGCTTTCTCAGTAATTTCAACAGATTTTTATTTGTTGATTCTGCTAACCCATTACCCTGTGGATAATAATTGGAAGTGGCTTTGAGATATATCCCATACTTACAGACGAACTCATTGATCCTGAACCCTATGAACTCGGGACCATTATTTGTTACTATTGCTTCAGGTACGCCGAAACGGGTGATTAAGCTTTCCAAGAACGTGATAACCGTTTCTTGGTCGGCGTGTTTTGTGGGTATTTCTTCGGCCCATTTGGTGAAGTAGTCCGTTGCAGTCAAGATGAACTTGTGTCCCGCCGAAGAATTTGGAGATATGACTCCAACAAAATCTAGCCCCCATTGTTGGAAAGGCGCTTCGGCCTTTATTGGTTGGAGAGGCATAGGGGCGTTCTTGCATATCGGCCAGCGAACTTCTAACATTGCTCTCACTTTCGGTAGACTGCAAAGGCATCGGTGAAGACTGTGGGCCAATAATAGCTCGCCTTATTATTCTTAAGGCCATTGGCCTCCCTGAAGAGTGTCCTCTTGACATCTTGTAATGGAAATCGTGTAAGACCTTTTCCTTTTCATTCTCCCTGATGCATTTTAAGAGAACACCATCAAGATTTTTAAAAAATAGCCCCTCGAGGCATAAAACATAGCGAAGGGATCGCATCCTGAAGCGTCGTCGCTATGAAGCATTCAAGTGGTGGGGGGACCTCCCGGTGTTGAAATAGTTGACTATCTCGCCCACCCAGTCCTCTTCATCAGCTACTTGAATTGCGAAGCTCCCTTCTGCTATCGGGTCATCCCATTGGCAGGCCGTTACTTCGACAACGATAATCTTCGCAAGCTCCTGGCACAGCGTGCAACCGCGAACCAGTTTTGTGGGCCGAATTTCAACATCAAACTCTTGTATTTTGTTCACCCAACCGGCCCTCTTGCTGCCCATCTCACCCTGGATAATGAAGTTCCGCACGTCTGGATGAACAACGAACACCGTGACTCGGCTTTGTGAGACAAAATGTTTGAATTTGCTCAGGGATCTCATAACCACTTGCACTTGGTGCTCTATGAAGTTATATTTTTCTTCATGGGGCTGTATCACTTGGCTTAGGAATGCAATAGGGCGCCATCATCTCCTTTTTGTGTTAGGACTGCGGCGTAGCTCTCAGGTTCCCCTACGACATACAAAATGAAGTCTTTCTTGTAATCAGGGTTGATCAGCATGGGGGCCTGGGAAATCCGGGCTTTGATCTCCTCGAATGCTTCCTTTCTGTCATCTGTCCAGGCAAACTTAGCATCCTTTTTCAGGAGTTCGAACATCGGCTTGATGACTTGGGCAAAGTCTGGGACGAACTTCCTCACGAAGTTGATTTGACCGAAGAATGACTGCAGCCCTTTCTTATTCATCGGAAGTGGAAGCTTTAGGAGAACTTCGGCTCTGTCTGGGTCGACCGCGAGCCCTTTTTCTGATATGACATGTCCCAGTAGCTTTCCTTCCCTCACCGCGAAGATAGATTTCTTCGGGTTAATCGAGATGTCAAATTCTCTGCACTTCTCAAATATTTGTTGTAAGTGCGAAGTGTGATCCTCTCTTCTTCAGGAAAAAACAGCCATGTCATCCAAATAGATGACGATGACTTTATTCAGAAGTTCTCCGAATGCTAAATCCATAGACCTCTGGAATGTGGCTCCAGCGTTTGAAAGACCAAATAGCATTCGCTGATAAGCGAACGTTCCCCACTTAGTGGTAAACGCCGTTTTGTGCTAATCTTCGTCTCTAACCCAAATCTGGTTGTATCCTAAAAAACCATCAAGCAATGAAAAACGCTGGGCTCCAGCTACTCGAATGTAGGATTTGATCAATCTACGGGAGGGGGTAGTGATCTTTCAATGAAGCCTGATTTAAGTTACGAAAATCCACACACAGGCGGATATCTCCATTTTTCTTCCTGACAAGGATGAGGTTTGCAACCCAAGAAGAATGTTTTATTGGATAAATGATCTTAGCTTCAAGCATTTTTAGAAGTTTGGCCTTCATGAGGACCTCGATCTTTGGGTTGACTGGCCTTTGCCTCTATTTGAAAGGTTTGACTCCTTGCAGCTCGATCGTATGTTGGATCATTTGTCGGTCGTAGCCTTTTAGGTCTTGATAAGGCCATGCCACTATGTCTGGATACTTTTTGCATAAAGATCGGATTTGTTCTAATTTTGCTAGAGTGCAATCCATTCCGACCTTTATCGCCTTCCCTAACTCGAGCTCCAAATCTTGGTATTTTCTTGCATCGACCTTGATCCTATGGGAAATTGCTCTATCGTTCTGATCGAACAAGCTTTCTAATGTGATCAGTCCCTTCGGAACATGGTTGTTCTTCAGCTGAATTAACCCTTCATGATCTTCATCCTCTGGATCCCTCCCTTCAACGGTGGTTGCCTCTTGGACTAGGAAATTGATGATTTGTTCATCACTGTCAAAGACCTACCAATGAGTGTCTTTGTCCGGCACGGAGGGCCTATAAATAGTCCTCACGGTTTTGGGCTTGTGTACCATGTCTTCGGCTGGAGAATATCGGGCTCCGATAGAAGCCAAGATGTCAGTATGTCTGTTTTTCTCTCGCAGGATGGATTGCACATTAAGCGATTTGAACTGCTCGAACAGGTCCCATACTCTATTGCGATATGCCTTAAGATAAGGCTTTTTGGAAATGCATTTACTGGTGATCTGATTGCATACCAGTTCTGAGTCGCCAAAAATCTGGAGATGTTTGATACCTAACTTTTCGGCCTTCTTCAGTCCTAAGCATAGAGCTTCGTATTCGGCTGCGTTGTTGGTGCAGCTCCATGCCAGCCGGTAGCAATAATCCTTTTGCTCGCCAGATGGCGATACTAGGAGTATTCCTGCCCCAGCGCCGTTTTTACATCTGGCGCCATCAAAAAATAACCTCCATAATTCATCTCGGGCAGCTTTTTTACTCTCCTGCATCGGCTTTGTGGACTCTTCAGGTCTGGCGATGGAGTGGCATCCCACTTCCGTTTCTATCATTGCATTGAAGTCTGTCAGTGAAAATTCGTCTTCGGCACACAACTGCTCTAAAGATTCTTCCACTAAGTCCACCTGTTCCATTTCTTCAGCTATTGCGTGCACTGAATCATCATTTTCTCCCTCTTTGGTCATCTTTTCTACGAGAAACATGGAGGGTTTCTCATTGTATATTTTGACCTTTCTTCCCTTGAATGGGACTTCTAAGTGTGAATAGTCCATGGAAAGGTATCCGCCTAGCTTAGCCGTGAATTCCCTTGAGAGACACATGCTAAAATAGGGCTCAAGATCAACTACTACCACCTCCTGTATCACCACAATTTGGGGTACCTTATGTAACCGGATGGGTATATCCTTGATGACGCCGACGGTCTTTACGAGGGTACCGTCCAACTAGAGCACGTCGTGGCTACTTCGCGTATACTCCATCCCTATCTCTTCGCAGACCGCCCTAGGCATAACTGTTGTTGCGGCACAAGAGTCAATCATGCAGTTGTGAACGATATGTCCTTCCATTTGTAGGGACAGGTAGAACGGAGGAGGCCTGTTTTTTCCCGTGATTGAAGTAGATAAGGTTTGAACCCAAGCGGGTTGTGTTTATTTTCCCGCCTTTATTGATTTCAGGGACTTACAAGTCCACTTGTCCTGGTAATTGCAAGGCGTCATAAAGGCTGATCTTGGCGGGAATTTTCTTCAACTCGTCCACTATGTTATATGCTATGGAAGCAGGTACTTATGGTTCTTTCGCCACTTCATATTTTTTTCGGTATTGTTGTATAGCCTCAACCCTCTGCCGTTTAGTTGGCGAAGGAAATTTGAGCCTTTCTCTAGCATGTTCTTTAGTTTCGGCCTAAGGCGGGGCTGCGGCGACCTGTTGGGATTTCTCTTTTGTCGGCGGGGGATGAGGATCTTTGTCTGGAGCCTTAACTAGTTGTTGCTCTTTTTCGCGATGGGTGTACACCTTTAAAGGGGCCATTTGAGCTGCGTCTACCTCCATCGGTCTCTTTCCTTCCTTGGTAAGGACCGAAACTTGTTCTTCTACAGCAATCACTAGATTGTGATCTGTTTGCCTTATCATATTGACCTGACCACTAGAGACGTTGCCAGATAGCGTTTGCACGTAATGCTGATGTAACATGCAAGTATCCTCTTCGTGTGGGTCATTGCAGGTGGAGCACCAATGCACATGATCAGAAGTGCTTGGCTCCTCATCGATCGATGCATTCCTCGCTAGAGGTCCGCCTGACTGTGCTACCTGGTCCTTAGTGAGCGCTGGTGGAGGGTACAACCTTCTTGGCATGAATTTTTGATGTGCCTACTTCTTCTTCATGACAGCCATGTCATTAGACAAGGTTCCCACAGTAGAGTACAAAGATGAGACCTACAATATTTTGGTCTGTATGTCCATGGCTGCGGGGGTTGACGCTAATGGAGATGGCAATGGGGCTATTGCTGGTACTGAGGGCAAGGCAGGGTATTGCGGTGGCGCTGGTAAAGCCGAAAATGACGGAGGAATAGTGGGTTGTGCTGGCGAAGTTGTGGGGAAATGTATTTGTGGAGCGGAAAACGGTGATACTATAGGGTTGGGATTCCAAGGTGGAATTTGGGCACATCGGAGATGCAGAAGTTTGCGAAGCAACTGTATTGGGGTACTGAGATTGGGGAAATTTTGGGAAAATGGGCATCGGCATCCTCGGAGGGAGTTTGCCAATGGCGATCAAATCCATTTCCGCCTTCTGGGCCAATTCATATAATTCAGGGAAAGTATTAACATTCGAAAATTTTACCATCATACTAATGTCGGCGTCAAAAGCCCTGAGGTAGTAATAGGCTACAGATTCGCTAGTTGGCCGAAGTCCGGTGGGTACTGTTTGCCAGGTTCGGGCGAGCCTCACATTGAAATCGGCTATCTCCTCTTGAGGGTGCCTTTGGATTGTTGTAAATTGGTGCAAGAGGGAAGATGGATCGGCAGATTCGTTGAACCCTCTCATCAGTTGTCCGCCTAACTGGTCCCATCCTGTTATTGTGCCAGGTGGTAGAGTTTTGTACCAGTATAGGAGTTTCCCTCTAAGATACAAAATCAAGAGCTTGACCATAACTGCTTCCTCCGTGATATTATGTATTGAGGCCAGGGAAGCAATGTCTTGGATATGATCGTAAGGTGTCTTACCTGTGCAGTCGAACGTAGGGATTTTCTTCATAGCAGCAGGCGGAACTTGCCCCTGTACTGCTAGGTTCAACGGTCCAGTAGAGTTCCATGTCGGGAACCGTCTGGGCGACGGCGGCGGCTGTTGTTGTTGATGTTGCTGATGTGCCATACTTGCACTCTGATTCTGTTAATTCGGTGAAACTGAAACTCCCGAAGTTCCTAATTGGTGAATCGGTGGAACGGGGGTGCTCTGGCGATCTGGGGAGTTAGGGGGATTAGGGGGGAGACTGGTCGTTGTGCTGTCCGAGGTTAGACCTTGTTCGTCAAAGATAGCCTCTTGCGAGGACCCTTCACGTAAGAGTGATTGTAATGTCCCTTTTTAAGAAACAGCAAACCCTTACGATGAAAATGCATAAATTAAGTACAGCAAGGAAATAACTCAGAAATTGCTCATAAAATAACACAAATATGAGAAGAAATCAGCCAGTATCATATATTAAATATTGCCAAACCAATACAACAGCTCCCCAAGGCTGAACAAATGCAAACACTCCTCAAAAATGACCCCAAATACAAGCGTAGGGTTTGGGGCTGCCAACAGATCTGAAACATGACACAAATGCTCCCAAAAATGCCAATAACTCCTCACGGATGCCTCTTTTTTTGTATTTTTGATATTTTAGGGCAATAACACCTGCAATGATATTGCCAAGACCCCAACCATGCACCTCCAATGCACTATGGGAATGAGCAAGACCTGCAATCTCAACTCATGGAACTGTTGGTTACGAATCTGCCATGAGGAAAGGATTTTGGGTTAATGCGCCCAGATTCGCCCACCAGCATGAAAGGCCGGAAGGAAGAGATGCCTTCCGAGCCAATCTCCGGAGAAGGCCGGCTCCTTTTGGGGGGTTTCTGATTTAAGCTAAGAGTGCAGGAAAGAGATAAATGTACAGAAAGAATTTACAAATATACTTGGAGGTTGGTGGGGGGGAACTAACAATACGGGAACACACCAATCACCGCTACTTACTTGCATTATAAATACAAAGCATGACTAAGAACTGCAAAATCTATGTGTACTTCCGATACCTAAGCAGTGTACGCACGGCTTCAATGGCTCCCTAACAGACATTCCCTACAAGGAACTAACAGTACGGCAATGCATCAATCACCGGATACGTACACTAACATGGGTAGAAAGCAAACCTAGAGATATCAGAGCCAGGTATATGTGTCGTGTAGAGAATTTAACCGCACAGCTTCAATGGCTCCCTAACAGACATTCCCTACAAGGAACTAACGATGCGGCGGCGCATCAATCACCGACTACGGACCAGACAACGTAACACACAAGCTGATGGAGCTGCTACTACATCTATTCTATGTATCCTTTAAATTATTAAGTACAGAGGGTGCTTTAAACAAGCAATGCTAGAGGCACCCGATCACCAAATGCTGAAATGAATCAACGAGCCGTGACACAGGTTAGCCTAAGGCATGAATATAAAGAAAGGCAGCATAAAAAACAGAAGCGACAGAACAGAACCAGGCATACAGATTATATTTATAAGCGAAGCACGGTTACAATGGGCACAGTGGTTCCCTAACAGACATTCCCCTTCCACCCTTTACAATGAATTCATGGTGGGCTTTTATAGCCAGAGTCCCTCCCGTTACATTAATGGGCACAAGGTCCCAGTCAAACATAAGCTGACAAAAGCGGCGAAAGAGCTGCAAATGCTGACCTTTTGTCGGACCGGACTGTACCCGCAGCATGGTCTTCTACGTGGCGGTGTGTTGGGCAGAACTTCTCTCTGGAAGTGATGCGGGTAGCTGGAGCAGGTAGAACCTCAGATCAGCTTTGAATGAGGCTACTGGCACGAGCGGTGCAGCCCATGCTCGTCCTTTTGCTCGGCACGTCTCGGCTCAAATCCCGAAGGCTGGACACTTGTCGGATGATGGGTGATCTTTGTTTGACACGTGTCTGCCTTGGAGGGCAGTCTATCCAACTTTGCTTGGGATCGGAGCGTCTCGGGTTGCGCGGGCAGAAAACGGTGCAGTCGGGAAGGCCTTCATGCCTTGGTCAAATTCTGGGTTTGTTTCCCTACTGCGCACCTGTCAAGGGCGCACTCCGACTTCGCTGCGAAGTCGGGCTGCGCACAGGTGGAAACTGGTGTCTGCCGCCGTACGGACTTTGCTCCGGCACTTTGTCATTTTCTGTCAGCCTGCCAGTCTGCCAGTTGCAAGGTGCGCCCAGAAACTGGGGCGAAGTCAGACTTCGCACCAAAACTAGGCGAAGTGCGCACTTCGCACCCAGACTGGGCGAAGTGCGAACTTCGCACCAAGCCGGGCGAAGTGCGAACTTCGCACCAAGACTTAGCCATTTTTCAGGTAACCTGCTGGAAAGTTTGAAAAATCAACTGGGGAACTCCGAGAAAGGGGGGAAGAAAGAGAATGCGGGAAAGAAAAGGAAAGGGAGAGAAGAAGGAAGGAAAATAGAGGAAGAGGGAAGGAGAAGAGCAGCATTGTTACAACATTGAAAACATTGCACCCCGTGCAAAATGTGACAACATTTCTGGCGGCTCGCGGGGTGTCGAGCTCGCCTCGGCGCAAAGAATCCATGCCTTCATCCTTTGGGTGCAGAGGAACTTGCCTCCCCTGCCTTTTGCTGCTCTAGCTGTTCTCCTTGCGGCAACTGTTCTTCAGATTCATCTTTGTCAGTTGCCTCCTCAGAATTACCTTCCGAAAGCTCTCCATCTCTTGCTTCTGCCTCGCAGATGCGAGTGTATGCGGCCTGGGCTGGGCGCCAGGCTTCTGCTTCGAATGGCCGGCGGTCAGCTACATCTTCTAATGCTGCGTGGAAAGCAGCGACCGCGTGCAGGTCGATGGTGAGGTATCTTTTTTCTAACTCCTGGAAGTAGGAGCTGATCTTGCAATATTTGGACACCATCTGAGTGACCTGATTGTCTTGGATTGGCTCAGTCCAGCTATCAATTTCAGCTGTATCTGCTTCAAAGGACTGCCAATTCCTTTTCACCTGATCTAGGGTGAGAAGCTCGCCATTCTCAACAAAACCTGGGCACCCTAGTTCAGAAAGAGCGTGAAAGGGGGCCAAACAAATGTCTCTTTCATGTACGAATGCGTCTAGCATTCGTCTGGCCACTCTCACCTCTTCAACTTTTTTGAAATATTTGTGCAAGGTCACCCTTGCACCTGCCCATTCTGCAGCGAATGAGGACACGGGAGAAAATTGGAGGCCGTTGCGCTCGCGCTCTGAAGATTTACCGCCAGGTCCAGCCATTGCTTCGCCTGACGTTCGGCCTCCTCTACCACAGGCTTTCCTTGGGCGAGAAACTTCTTGAATTCTGGATGCGAAATCCAGAACTGCCATCGCCTTATAGGTGTGGGGCTTGCATTCCCGCAGCAAACCAGCCCTCATCTCCTTAACCTTTGTCTTCGAAAAGACCGTCGCTTGAGATGCTCTCTCTGCAAGTTGCGACTGTGCCTGCTTCAAAGACTCTTGGAGCTGAGAAATCTGCTCCAAGGCTGCTTGCTTTTCGGTTGCGGCTTGTTGCTGAGAAGCGGCCAGCTGGGCTTTGAGTTCATCTATTTCTTGCCGCGCCGCTTCCAGTTGCTCAGTGGACCTAGACAGGTCCTCTTCAAGCTGCCTTGTTTTATCCTGCAACCCGAAAAGTTCTTCCTGCTCCTCCAGACTCTTGACAAAGAGATTATCAGCTTTGCGCATGATTGACCGAATCTCATATTGCTTGTTAATGTCGTCAAAGCTCTTCTCCTTTGTCTGGAGCTCGTAGTCCGCCCTGGTCATTTCCCGGAGAGGCTTCTTCACTTTTGGGATTATCTTCTCCGTTGTAAGCACTCTCCTCCCGAAATCGTACTTGGCGCGTTTTACCGGGGCGGCTATCTCTTCAGGTCTCCTCCGTTTCAGGTTCTGGAGGAAAGAGAGAGAATACTCTACGGCTCTCGTTGCCAGGGGCAAGTCGTCTGTATTCTGGAGGTCGTCCATGAAATCTGGTTCCCCCAGCCTAGGGTTCTGTTGAGACGTCTCTCCTGCGGGAATGGGATCAGGAGGAACCGGACAGACCTTGGAAGAATCGGCCGCTTGTGGGGGCGACCGGGAAATGGAGATGGGAGCGGCTGATATTGTGAGGGTTTGAAGCGGCTGAGACGGTGGATGTGACGGTGAATGGGCGGCCTCAGCACTAACTTCAGGCGAAGGGTTTGGAGTTGTGCTCAGAGATAGGGAAACGTTAGGGTTCTGAGCAAACTGATCAAAAGAATGGGGGCCGCTAGAAGGGCGCGGAGACGGGGAGGGGGATGCGGTCATGACTTGCTCGGATTGAGCGGGAGACGGAGTGGGAGTAGGGCTGGATGAGACCAAAGAGACAGGGGCAGCAAACGTACCTGCGGGCTCCGCCTGAGCCGATGCCGGATGGATGTCTGTGCTTCTGATTTCGGCGGCTGGCTTGGGACTGCCCAGAGGAACTGTCTCTGCGGCGGCAGGACGCGGCTGCGGCTCTGCGACTGGCTGCTGCACTATCAGGCTAGGTCGCCTGATTTTCTCAACTCTCTTCCGCTTCTTCTCTTCTGGAATAACGGTCGGATCAGGGGAAGGAGATGAAGCAGGTGCAGCAGGCGCTGATGCTCCCACGGTAAACTTGTGCCGGGGTTTGACTTGCAGAAGGTCTGCCGCAACCGGTCTGCCCTCCGACGGCGCTGGCGTTTTTCGTGCCTGAGGGATTGCCTCGGGCGTTGCCTTGACTAATTCTTTCGCCTTCTCAGGCGCCGTCTTGGAAGCCACGGGCTGCATCGGATCGACCTGGACGTCTGCTGGGCCCACGCTGGCAGTTGCCGAAGTGTACAACTGTTGGGAGGAAGACCCTCCTTTATAGTCTTCAAAGGGACCTCGGGGAACGTAACCTTGATATGCGAACGGCCGCCAGCTGTCATGATGCTGGTCATAGAGAACCGAAAAGTCGTCATCTACGGCCAGATTTCTCCTTGTGGATTTGTCGTCTCTGCGTGCGGCATCTCATCTTCCAGCATTCAGTAATCTTTTCTTTAGACCAGTTAAGGCCTGCTATCTTGGATAGGAATTTTCTAAATCCTGGAGATGAGAACTGGTGGTCCGGGTTTCTCTTGGGGTCATATGTCGCCTCCTCGCAGTAAAAATCCTGCCAGGGAGGAGAAGCTTCCATCAATTCAATTTCCCAGTCAAGGTCCACATGGACCACGTCGCATTTATCTTCGACTATGTCTGCCCGGGGGCAGAGATGTGCGAACTTTCCCCTTATTCCATACGGGTCATACTTCCAACGTTGCGGCAACAAAACCAGGCCAATCCGGGACAACTCCTGCTCGAGGTAGACATGTTGTCCTACCTCAAAAATCTCAACGTTTGCCCAGGAAAGAGGATATTGAAAAATCTGTCCTCTCTTCTTTCCTAGGCCGAACTCCTCTTCAACATAGTCCATTTGTCGGGCAACCTCCATCCCGAACAGATGCTCAGAGCACCAGTAGGGCAGCAAATGGGGTTTGCCCTTGAATCCGTAGATTCTGACCACAATTCCTTGCGTCAGTCTGAAAACGTCCCCGAGCTTCTGATTTATCAAAGCGCTCGTCATTTCTCTCGGGGGACGGGGGATTTCGCTTTCACTGAAGACTGACATGACGAATCCCAGAAAGTTGAAGTTGAACTTGTAGTAGGACCCTTTCCGGTATAAGTCATCCGTCCAGTTATAGACGGGCTGTGGCTCTCCCCTCTCGTTGACCTTCTTCAGGTTCGGGATCGGCATTCGGGAGTGCAAATGGTACAAACAAAGCCAGGCTAGAACAGAACTAAACCGAAAATCGGTGGACTGCTTCTTCTGGATCTTGACTAGGCTGGAGTGGATGGCGTATGCCAGCCAGTCTGCCCAGTCGAAAAAGATGGGACGCTTTCCACTTCTCTGTGCTGCCGGTTCGTAGGATTCTCCGCATAGGAGACATTCTGCGAGCGCTAGGCTGAGTACTGGCTGTACCCGGCTCATCGAAGTCGCAACCAAGAATTGATGCCAAAATGGTGTACAAGTACTTGCTCTGAAATTGTGCCAAGGGCATGGGGCCAGTTGGCCACTGTCCAGCTGCAAGCGGGGCGTTCAACTCTGAATTGAGGAAATCCCTCATCCTTTTTGTTTGCGTGAAACGTCCCGTCTGCTCGCCCAAATTTATCTTTCTGAGGATGGTGCTGGAGTCATACTCCAACCATGGGGCGAAAGCTAGCTGGACAGTCTCCCTGCGCAGCGTGAACAAGGGTTTACCGCTGGAGCTGCAAATTTGCCGGGTAACCGAGTGCGTAGTGTCGACAATTAGGTCTACCAGTTCCGGGCATTGGTGGACAGGAGGGCACAAGAATCTGAACAGATTGGATTTGTACGCCGCTCCGAAATGGTGGGAGGGCGAAACTTTGTCGGCCCAACTCTCCACATTTGCCCGCAGCTTCGTCAAGCTCATAGAAAATGAGCCGTCCTTGTATCCCGCTAAGTAATTTAACGGAGGTGGTGGGGCTTGCCCACGCTGTACTTTTTTCGTCCGGGACTTTGACTTTCTCTCTGGCGGGGTTTCACTTCTGAAAACGCCCGGCCGCGGTAAATCCTTTGGTTCGCCACTTCCATTTGGACTGCGGCTGACACTGGCATCTTTCCTCTGTCCATCTCTCCGAATCAGCAATAATTACGAGTTCAGGGCGTCTGCGGCGATTTGTTGTCACGGGAATAATTTGCACCGTCCGAGGAATAATCTGTGTAGTCTGGAATGTTTGAAAACATCTGACCCCCTTTTCTAGATAAAGACAGCGCCATTAATGCCGCGCAGGAGGGGGTAGGTCGGCTGAGTTAAGGTTCTTAGATGGCTGCGCAGGAGAATGTTTGGAAAAAGTGCACTCCGGCAGACGTGCCATGTTCTTTTGCTTGCACTTTCGTTGAGGAACGTGCAATCATTAATTCTGTCTTGGACGCTGCGCCATGGCTGACGTCACGGCCGAAATCAGGGCACACTGCTCAAGAAAGAACCATTGGTGCGGAAACCCACTTTGAAACGGTCGCAACGCGCCTTGGGCCCAGCTTGGGACCTTTTTTGGATATTTTATTCATTTTTTAACCTTTGCCCAAACTGGCCCAGAAAACGAGGCGCAGTCGGACTTCGCCCAAAGTTGGGCGCGACCCGACTTCGCCGGGCGAAGTTCGAACTTCGCGCGAAGGACGCGTTGGACTGTTCTGTTTTCTTTTCTTCCTTGTTGCCGCGCCCAAGGTTTGAGCGCAGTCCGGGTCCTTTGCAACTTTAGCATCCTACTGCTTCTTTTGATCTGTTCGAACTGCGCAGCGTGAACATTGAAGCGAGTTCGGACTTCGCCCGAAGTTCGGGCGAAGTGCGAACTTCGCGCGGAGGTCGTGCGCAGTTCGGACTTCGCACGCAAGCCGGCGAAGTCGGACTTCGCGTGCGAAGTCGGACTTCGCCCAAGGTTGGGCGCAGTCCGTCCTTCTTTGCTTTGCAGTCTTTTTCTTTGAACAAGCTTCGCACTTGGCTGGCCCGAAGCCCGACTTCGCTGCGAAGTCGGGCTTCGGCCAACACTTAGCCAATTTTTTGCCTTTTTTCTTTGCTTTCTTCTTTCTTTGCACAGCCGAACTTCGCCTCTGCTGAGGGGCGACGACAGACTTCGCTGCGAAGTCTGTCTTTCTCTCCCATGCCGTAGTTAAGCTCAAATAATAAAAAATAAAATTAAAAGCTGAAAACCGAAAGCTGTACATGCTGGGGAATGAAAGTGCATAAGGGAAATTTTTACAAGGAAGGGCCACTCGGGCACCTTCAACAGCGGTAAATTTTTAAGTGGAACCCGTTGACAGGGATAGGCAGGAGCTGACCCTCCATATCCCGCAGTACGTAGGCATTGAACTGGTTCACCCGGGCAATCTGATAAGGGCCCTCCCAGAGAGCATCAAACTTCCCGTGATTACCTGGCTTTGCTTTATATGAGTCCCACTTCAGCACTAGGTCCCCGATTTCGAAAACTCGGGCTGTGGTGCCTTTTGCAAACCAGCCTTGAGTTGCAGCAATATGATCAGTGAAGGCCTGGTATGCACTTTCTCTGTCTTCTTCCAACTGCAGGAGTTGGCACAGTCTGTCGTCCACCGGGTCTCCGTTGCTCCTGTCTTCGTCCAACATCCACAGGGCAGGGATCTCAATGTGTGATGGCATGACAGCCTCTTTGCCGTAGACGAGCGCGTAGGGGGACGTTCTGATGGATTTTTTGAACGCAACTCTGTCCGCCCACAGTGCCCGGTTCAGGAGCAAGTGCCAAGTCCGCTTGTTCCTTTCAATGGTCCTCCGGATGATTTTCAGGAGGTTCTTGTTAGTGGACTCGGCAAGGCCATTCCCCTGCGGGTAGTAATTAGAAGACATCTTGTGATAGATGCCAAGTCCGCCGGTGTACTCCGTGAGTACAGCGCCTACAAATCCCGGACCGTTGTCTGTCACAATTGACTCTGGAACCCCGAAGCGGGTAATCAGGCTCTCAATGAACCTGATGACCGTTTCTTGGTCTGCGTTCTTGGTCGGGATTGCCTCTGCCCACCGTGTAAAATAGTCAGTAGCTGTAAGAATAAACTTGTGTCCGATAGAGGAGTTAGGAGAAATCACCCCAATGAAATCTAGACCCCATTACTGGAACGGAGTCTCGGCTTTGAATCGGTTGAAGGGGCGGGGGTGCCTTTACGTTTCGGCCAGACAAACCTACGGCATTGATCACATTTTGAGCGAGACCGCATGCGCGTACGCAAACGAGTGGGCCAATAGTACCCGGCCCTTATTATTTTTAAGGCCGTTGGCCTTGAAGAATGGTGACCCCCAGGCATCCCGGAATGAAAATCTCCGAGGACCCTAGGCTGGTCAGATTTAACGACGCACCGCAACAGGATGCCGTCGATGTTTTTGAAGTAAAGCCCCTCGGGGCGAAGAGTGTACCTAAGTGCACCTAGCCGAAATCTCCTTCGTTGTGAGGCGTTCAGGTGATCGGGACATCTTCCGGTGCAGAAGAATCTCACCAGTTCATCTGTCCAATCACTCCCCTCCGATAAGGAGTCGGCTAGGTAGATGCGTGTCGCTGTGTCCTCCCACTTAGAGGCGGAGATGCCGGCTACAGCGCTTCGGGCCAATTCCTGACACAAGGCTCGGCCTCTGATAAGCTTGGTGGGCCGCACTTCAATGTCAAACTCCTGGATTTTGGCAATCCATCCCGCTCTCTTGTGACCCGGTTCTCCTTGTAAGATGAAGCTTCGAACATCCGGGTGAATCACAAAGACGAGTGGTCTTGCTACGGGAGACAAAATGCACGAACTTTCGAAGGGACTTCATGACGGCGTGAACTCTGCCGCTCTATAAAATTGTACTTTTCTTCATGCGGCGAGAATCACTTGGCTCGAGGAACGCTATGGGGCGCTCCTCACCATCGTCTCCCTTCGAGTTGGGACTGCGGCGTAACTTTCGGGTTCTCCCACTGCATACAGGATGAAGTCCTTGGAGTAGTCCGGGTTTGTCAATACCGGAGCTTGCGCAATTCGAGCCTTGATTTCCTCGAAGGCTTGCTCTCTCTCATCAGTCCATTCGTAAAGTGTATCTTTCTTCAGTAGTTCGGCCATAGGCTTGATCACCTGTGCGAAGTCGGGAATGAACTTCCGCACGAAGTTAATCTGACCGAAGAAGGACTGCAGCCCTTTTTTATCAATGGGGGCGGCAAGCGAACGAGGGCTTATGCTCTGTCAGGGTCAATGGCGAGGCCTTCCTCGGAGATGACATGTCCCAGCAGCTTTCCTTCCTTTACCGCGAAGACAGACTTCTTCGGGTTTATAGAAATGCCGAATTCTCGACAACTCTCAAATATTTGCCGTAGGTGCGAAACATGATCTCCTCGTTGGTGAGAGAAAACGGTCATGTCATCGAGGTAGATGACAATAATCTTATTGAGCAGCTCTCGGAAGGCCAAGTCCATGGCCCTTTGGAACGTGGCACCAGCATTGGATAAGCCAAACGGCATGCGCTGATAGGCGAACGTCCCCCACTTCGTGGTAAACGCCGTCTTATGCTTGGTCCTCGTCTTTGACCCAAATATGGTTGTAGCCGGAAAATCCATCTAAAAGTGAAAATCTCTGGGCTCCAGCAACGATATGTAGAATCTGGTCGATTTGGGGAAGCGGATAGTGGTCCCGGAGGGAAGCCTGGTTTAGGTTTCTGAAGTCGACACAGAGACGAATGTCGCCATTCTTTTTCCTCACGGGCACCAAATTCGCGACCCAGGATGAATGTTTGATGGGGTAGATGATCTTGGCCTCCAGCATCTTCAAGAGCTCGGTCTTCATCATGGCCTCAATCTTTGGATTCACGGCCCTACGCTTCGTCGGAATGGCTTGGCGCCATCCTCTAGCTCAATGGTATCTTTGGATGACGGTTCTGTCATACCCCCTCAAATCCTCGTAGCACCGAGGCCACGATGTCGGGGGAACTCCTGGCACGGTGATCGATCTGCCCAAGTTCCTCCGACGTGCAGTCTATTCCGACCTTGATAGTTTTACCAGGTTCAAGTTCCAGGTCAGCATACTGCCTCGGGTCTACTTTGATTCTGTGAGATATTGCTCTGTCATTCTGATCAAAGAGACTTTCTAATGTAATCAGTCCTTTTGGGACGTGATTATTCCGTAACTGTATCAACCCCTCATATTGCTCGTCATCAGGGTCTCTACCTTCGATTACACACACTTCGTTAACCAGGGAATGTGACGATCTCCTCGTCTCAGCCGAACACCTGCCGGTGGGTGTCCTTATCGAGCACGAAGGCACGTAGATAGTGCGAACCGGCTTCGGTTTACGGACAACGTCTTCGGCCGGAACGTGCACTGGCTCCAACAGACGCCAGAATATCAGCGTGCTTGTTTTTCTCACGCGATATTGCTTTGACATTCAATGAGTCGAATGACTCCATCAGGTCCCACACCCGGTTGCGGTATGCTCTAAGATAATGCTGTTTGGATGCGCACTTCTCCGTAACTTGGTGACACACCAGCTCTGAATCTCCGAAGATCTGCAGGTGTTTGATTCCGAGCCTCTCCGCCTTTCGCAAACCCAAGCACAGGGCTTCGTATTCCGCCGAGTTGTTAGTGCAGCTCCGAGGCCAACCTGTAGGCATAGTCCTTCTGGATTCCGGTTGGAGAAACCAGAAGTACCCCTGCACGGCGCCATTCTTGCATCGCGCGCCGTCAAAGAAAAGCTTCCACAGCTCTTCGGGTGCGGGTCCCACTTCTTTCGCGGTGACATGTCAAGCCTCTCGGGCTGTACAATGGAGTAACAGCCCTGCTCTGTCCCGATTACGGCATTAAAGTCCCGCAATGAGAACTCATCTTCAAGCTGTAGCACTTCGAAGGCTTGCTCGGTCAGCTCCACTGTCACCAGCTCTTCCTCTGACAACTGGACCATGCAGTCCATCTCTCCTCAGGGTATCTTGTCTACTAGGAAGGTGGAAGGCTTCTCATTAAAAATTTTCGGTCTCCTTCCTTTGAAGGGCACTTCCATGTGTGAGTAGTCTAGAGACGGTGCCCGCCCAACCTCGCGGTGAACTCCCGAGAGAGACACATGCCGAAGTAAGGCTCCGAGTCAACAATCACGACCTCTTGGATGACTACGATGTCGAGAGCCTTGTGCGGTCGGATAGGGATGTCCTTTATGACACCAAGCTGTCTTAACGGGGGTGCCGTCTAATTGCGGCACGCCTTGGCTGCTCCGTGTGTATTCCATCCCGATCTCATCGCGAGACGGCCTTCGGCATCACGGTCGAGGAAGCACCAGAATCCACCATGCAGTTGTGAACTATGTGCCCTTGCATCCGTAAAGACAGATAAAAGGGTGGCGGTCTGTTCTTCCCAGTGGCGGAGGCTGTCAGAGGTTGAACCAGGACAGCGGGTGCATGTCTGCTTGCCGCTCTTCATGTTCTTCGGTGATTCTTGCGGCGAGATCCACTGGCACAGGGAGCCAGAAGAGCATCGTACATGCTGATTCTAGCAGGCGTTCTTTTCAACTCGTCTACAATCTTTGTAGCCCGAGGTACTAGCTCCTTCTGCTTGCTTTGCCGGCTCATACTTCGTCCGGTACTGTTGGGTGGCCTCAACTCGCTGTCTCTTGGTCAGAGACGGGTACTTCAGCTTCTCCTGGGCTTGTTCTTTGGTTTCAGTTGGAGGGTGAGAGTACGGGAGCTTTAGCCGGAGTTGGGGCCTTTCTTTGGAGGTTTGGGTGGAGCAGCGGCGGCCTTTGCTGGAGAAGGCTTGGTCGGAGCTTTATCTTTGGATGCCTTCTCCTGGGGCTGTGTAAGGCCACGGCCGCTTGTACGGTGGCGGCCCGCCGGGCTGCGGTTTTCTCTTCTTGCGTAGACTTGCAAAGGCTTGGCCGCATCCGCGGCTTTCTTTTCTTCCTTGGCGGGCGGCACTAGATTCTCTTCCGGGAGGGCGAAGTTGGCCTCGCCGTCCAAGATCATGTACAGCTCATCGTCTTCTATAGCGCTGCCGGCCAAGGTGCGGATGTAGTCTTTGGTGCAGAGTGCAGTCTTCCTCCGAATGCGGGTCGTTGCACGTAGTGCACCGGTTGACTTTGGTCGGGAGGACCGAGCGGGTCTTCTATAGCAGCATTTCTCGGAGGCGGACGCCTCTGCGGTCGGTGTTCGGGGCTTTGTCTTTTGTCAGCGCGGGTGGCGCATACGGCCTCCTAGGAGCGAGGTCCATCTGGGCTGCTTCTTCTTCATAGCGGTCATGTCATTGGACATGGCATGGTATCCGGAGGCCAAAGCCCGCACCTCTTGTAGAATCGTGTTCTGGATGCTGCTGTCGGGAGGCGGCAACTGTGCCGGTGGAGGCAATGCGGCCAATGGAGGAGGGTTAGAATAAGATGCGTACTTGTGGGGAGCGAGGAAGTGCTTTGGAAAATGCGGAGCGGGAGGAGGCGGATGAGGGTAATGCAACTGAGGCGGGCCGTAAGGAGTTACGACCGGCGCCGGATTCCACTGCTGCTGGGGTTGCTGTCCTGATGTGGACGGCGCACCACCAGAAGCAGAAGGATGCGTGATGCAGGGAAGTCGGGATGAATGGGTTCCTGCACCACTGGACGGGAGCTTGCCGATGGAGATAATGTCGGCTTCGACTTGCTGGGCGGCCTCGTACGGCGCGAGGAAACTCGTCTATTCTGGCGATCTTCAGCAGCAGGCATATGTATGAGTTGAAGGATCTCGGATAGTAGTGAGCAGCCATGCCGGTTGAAGGCCGAAGTTCGCGAGGTACCCGTTTCCGGGATCTCGCAAACCTGATGTTAAAATCAGACACCTCCTCTTGAGGATGTCTCTGGATAGCTTGGAACTGATGCAGTAGAGAGGTAGGGTCAGCAGACTCGTTGCATCCTTTCACGAGCCTTCCGGCAAGCTGGGGCCACCCTGTGATGGATCCCTGTGGCAGCGATCTCCACCAGTAGAGAAGCTTTCCCCTCAGGGAAAGGGCCAGCTGACGGGTCTTCACACTTTCATCGGTGATAGTATGCAATGCGGCCAGGGCAAGGATGTCCTGGATGTGCTCGTACGCCGTCTTACCGTAGCCGTCGTATGTGGGAATAGACTTTAAAGCGGCGGGGGCACGGCTTGCTGTCCGACCGGGGCCAAGGGCCCCGTAGGAGTCCACCGCCGGGAAGAGATCATCGTCATTCGGCTGTTGGGCAGCCATTTCTTCTTCTTCTTCTCCGCCGTCGGTTGTGTACTCAGTGTCGGTACTTTCCGAGGATGCGGGATCTTCTTCTTCCTCGGCCTCTTCTATTTCGTACTCGGCTCCTCCGACTTCGGCTTCGGCCTCTTCTTGGATCTCGGCCTCGGCTTCGTCGACACGAGCTCGCGGATCGGCCCGGCTGGGAATCTCGCCTCGGCGTTGATGTCCGGTTCGTAGAACTCGGGCGGGCTTCTCGGATCCCTTGCTTGCCACCTTCTTGTGTGCATGAAGGTGCTGGGACCGGTCTTTCGGACTCGGAGGATTTGTTCGTGCAGAGTCGCCAGGTGTTCAGATTTGGAACAGCAATGAAGCGAACACCGGTGCTTCAATTTTGTTGGGGGTGAGAAACTTCCTTGTCTCACCAGGTGCTCGGAAACCACTATCAGCGCCAGGTGGAGACTGATCAGAAAATCTCTCTTCAAATGTGGGACCCGGGTCCCACCGGCGTGCCGAGAGCTGTTGGTTACGAATCTGCCATGAGGAAAGGATTTTGGGTTAATGCGCCCAGATTCGCCCACCAGCATGAAAGGCCGGAAGGAAGAGATGCCTTCAGAGCCAATCTCCGGAGAAGGCCGGCTCCTTTTGGGGGTTTTATGATTTAAGCTAAGAGTGCGGGAAAGAGATAAATGTACAGAAAGAATTTACAAATATACTTGGAGGTTGGTGGGGGGAACTAACAGTACGGGAACACACCAATTACCGCTACTTACTTGCATCATAAATACAAAGCATGACTAAGAAGCGCAAAATCTATGTATACTTCCGATACCTAAGCAGTGTACGCACAGCTACAATGGCTCCCTAACAAGACATTCCCTACAAGGAACTAACAGTACGGCAATGCATCAATCACCAGATACGGACACTAACATGGGTAGAAAGCAAACCTAGAGATATCAGAGCCAGGTATATGTGTCGTGTAGAGAATTTAACCGCACAGCTTCAATGGCTCCCTAACAGACATTCCCTACAAGGAACTAACAGTACGGCAGCGCATCAATCACCAGATACGGACCAGCAACGTAACACACAACTGATGGAACTGCTACCACATCTATTCTATGTATCCTTTAAATCTATGAAGTACAGAGGGTGCTTTAAACAAGCAATGCTAGAGGCACCTGATCACCAAATGCTGAAATGAATCAACGAGCCGTGACACAGGTTAGCCTAAGGCATGAATATAAAGAAAGGCAGCATAAAAAACAGAAGCAACAGAACAGAACCAGGCATACAGATTATATTTATAAGCAGAAGCACGGTTACAATGGGCACAGTGGTTCCCTAACAGACATTCCCCTTCCACCCTTTACAATGAATTCATGGTGGGCTTTTATAGCCGAGTCCCTCCCGTTACATTAATGGGCACAAGGACCCGGTCAAACATAAGCTGACAAAAGCGGCGAAAGGGCTGCAAATGCTGACCTTTTGTCGGACCGGACTGTACCCGCGGCATGGTCTCTCTGGAAGCCGGATGGCTACGTGGCGGTGTGTTGGGCAGAACTTCTCTGGCAGTGATGCGGGTAGCTGGAGCAGGTAGAACCTCAGATCAGCTTTGAATGAGGCCTACGGCACGGGCAGTGCAGCCCATGCTCGTCCTTTTGCTCGGCACGTCTCGGCTCAAATCCCGAAGCTGGACACTTGTCAGATGATGGGTGATGCTGTTTGACACGTGTCTGCCTTGGAGGGCAGTCTATCCAACTTTGCTTGGGATCGGAGCGTCTCGGGTTGCGCGGGCAGAACACAGTGCAGTCGGGAAGGCCTTCATGCCTTAGGTGCATTTCCGAGTTTGTTTCCCTACTGCGCACCTGTCAAGGGCGCACTCCGACTTCGCTGCGAAGTCGGGCTGCGCACAGGTGGAAACTGGTGTCTGCCGCCGTACGGACTTTGCTCCGGCACTTTGTCATTTTTTGTCAGCCTGCCAGTTGCAAGGTGCGCCCAGAAAGTGGGGCGAAGTCGGACTTCGCACCAAAACTGGGCGAAGTGCGAACTTGCACCAGGCGGCGAAGTGCGCACTCGCACCAAAGCGGCGAAGTGCGAACTTCGCACCAAGAGGGCGAAGTGCGAACTTCGCACCAACACTTAGCCATTTTCAGGTAACTTGCTGGAAAGTTGAAAAATCAACCGGGGAACTCCGAGAAAGGGGGGAAGAAAGAGAATGCGGGAAAGAAAAGGAAAGGGAGAGAAGAAGGAAGGAAAATAGAGGAAGAGGGAAGGAGAAGAGCAGCACTGTTACAACATTGAAAACATTGCACCTCGTGCAAAATGTGACAACAGGAACCTCTAGGGTTTCAATATTCAATTATGATATCAACATAACATGCCAAAATGGAACGTATCACTCCCTTATATAGGGTGAGGATCTAATTTGGAGTTGACATCTCCCAACCCTAAAATCACTTAAAGTTCTCCCAACCCTAAAATCACTTAAAGTACCTTATTACAACATAAAAACATAAAACATAAATAAACACAACTTAAGTTATGTCTCCTAGTCACATGAACCCCTTTTTCACTTTTATAATTAAGTGTAGGAGACATTTACAAAAATATTTATTTTTGGGACATTACAAGTCCACCCTCCTCAAATTCCTTGTCCTCAAGCAAAGTCAAAGCTGGAGCATCTAAAATTTCTGCACCTTCCCAAGTAGAATCCTCCATAGGCAAGTCCTTCCACTTCACAAGATATTCTTTGACAGTCCTACTCCTAAGCTTTCTCTCACTTGTCTCAAGGATCAATTCAGGTTCAAGAATGAGCTTTCCTTCATCATCAAGGGGTGGCAAATCTGAAGATGGTTGAATATGTTGGCCCAAGGCCTTCTTCAAACAAGAAACATGGAAGACATTATGTATTTTACTTCCACTTGGAAGTTCCAAAGCATATGCAACCTGTCCAACCTTACTCAACACCTTGTAAGGTCCATAAAATTTGGGTTTGAGTTTTTCTGCTCCACTTCTTTTCAATGTAGACTGTTTGTAGGGCTGCAACCTAACATAAATCAATTCTCCCACCTCAAATGAGCACTCACTACGTTGCTGATCTGCATACTTCTTCTGCTGATTTTGTGCCGTAAGAATATTGTCCTTCAAAGCATTAAGAATATCTTGATTTTCTGCTGCAAAGTCTCTAGCTTTTTGGACCCTTGAATCACCAAAAATCAGATCTGAAAAGTGTGGGGCATCATAACCATAAAGTGCCTTGAATGGAGACATTTTTATGGACATATGATAAGTAGAATTGTAGCAATATTCACCAAGGTGCAGCCATTTAACCCATGCCTTTTGTTGACTTGAAACATAATTTCTCAAATATCCTTCAAGCCATTTGTTAACAATTTCAGTTTGCCCATCAGTTTGGGGATGGTAGCTAGTACTAGGAGTCAATTTAGTACCACATAGCTTAAACAATTCTTGCCAAAACATGCTCAAAAATCTGCTGTCCCTATCACTCACAATGGATTTAGACAAACCATGCAATCTGAAAACTTCTTTAAAAAACAAATCAGCAACTTGTATGGCTGTACAAGTTGTTGAAATGGCATAGAAATGAGCAAATTTTGTCAATCTATCAACAAAAAAAAATATGCAATCCTTCATGTATACCTTGGGCAAACCAGTAATGAAGTCCATGGAGATACTTTCTCATTTCTGATTGGGAATAGGAAGTGGCTGAAGTAAACCAGCTGCAAATTCATGTTCCCCCTTGTTTTCTTGGCAAATAACACATTCCTGAACATGCCAGAAGACATCCTTTTTCAAACCCTTCCAATAGAATCTTTCTCTAACCTGTTTGTAAGTCTTGTGGAAACTTGGATGGCCTACAAGTGGAGCATCATGCATGGCTGTAATTAAAGTTTGTTTCAGCTTTGATTCAGGTACTAAAAACACTCTTCCCTTGCAAAAAATCAGTCCTTTATGGCTGAACCTGTCATTTTCAACTTACCCATTTATTAGTTTAGAAAAAAAATCATTTTTTGCATATTCAGCCATAATTTTCACCTTCCAATCAGCAGAAATAATGGAAAGAGAATGAAAAGTAGGGTGCCTAGAAAGTGCATCAGCAGCTGAATTCTTCTTACCCTTTACAAACTCAATTTCAAAATCATATGATTGCAAAATTGTTACCCATTTCTGCTGTCTTTCATTCAGTTCCTCCTTTCAAACCTGTTCAAAACCCTGGTACAAAATTCATCAAATGTATCAATATCACCATGCCCTTGGGTTACTAACCCATGATGCCACCATGAGTAAGCACTACCCTCAAGGTGGAGTGTAGCAATCTGAACTGCATCAGCTTCAAAAATAGGCTCCAAGGTAAAATAAGTCTGCAATTTTTGAACCCATGTTCTAGCTATAAGACCATCTTGACCATTAAATGAGGGAATGGTCACCTTTTGATGCAAAAAGGGCTTTTTTTTCTCTTTTTTAGCCTCAACAACAGATTTACCCACAATCTTCAAATATTTATCAAAAGAAAATTGCTGCCCTAAAACCCTCAGATTTATTACCATAAGCAGCAAACCATTCATCTAATTCATCAATTACCTCACTTTCCTCCCGTGGAGGTGGTGGAACAAGGAACATAGGCTTGGACGGCCGAGGCAAGGGAGTGTGTGAGTTAGATGATGACTCATGCCCATTTTTGTTGCCTCCCCTTTCTCCTTCCCTCCTTGTGCCATTTGGGTTGCCCAAAGCTACCCTCAATTCTTGCTGATTTGTCTCTTGTAAGGACACCATTCTTTGCATCATGTCAAGTAGGGCATCGAATTTTTGCTCAATCCTATCAACTGGCCTTTGGGGCACCTCAACCTCTTCCCTGTTTGACATTTCCAAAGCGAGTCTGTTTCTCCTAGTAAAATACTGATGAACAGGAGGATGATGCATAAAACCCTATCAAACCCTAAAAAGATGGAAATTTGAAATTCTGAAAATTCTGACCACCAAAAAAAATTTCTGAAACCACAAAACTGCAAATTGGTCAAAAGGGTATCCAAATCTACAATTTTTATTTTCTGAAAAAAAATCCCTAAAAATCCGCGAATCCCCTAAAAATCCGCGATTTTCACTAGGGCACAACTTTTCACCACAGAAACACACTTATCACCAAGAATAACCGAAAAACACACGAAAATGCTGAAACTAACCACGAGTTGGCAAGATTCCAGCTCTGATACCACTTGTAATGTCCCTTTTTAAGAAACAACAAACCCTTACTACGAAAATGCAGAAATTAAGTACAGCAAGGAAATAACTCAGAAATTGCTCATAAAATAACACAAATATGAGGAGAAATCAGCCAGTATCATATATTAAATATTGCCAAACCAATACAACAGCTCTCCAAGGCTGAACAAATGCAAAAACTCCTCAAAAATGACCCCAAATATAAGCGTAGGGTTTGGGGCTGCCAACAGATCTAAAACACATGACACAAATGCTCTCAAAAATGCCACGAACTCCTCACGGATGCCTCTTTTTTTGTATTTTTGATATTTTAAGGCAATAACACCTGCAATGATATTGCCAAGACCCCAACCATGCACCTCCAATGCACTATGGGAATGAGCAAGACCTGCAATCTCAACTCATGGAACCTCTAGGGTTTCAATATTCAATTCTAATATCAACATAACATGCCCAAAATGGGACGTCTCACTCCCTTATATAGGGTGAGGTTCTAATTTGGAGTTGACATCTCCCAACCCTAAAATCACTTAAAGTGCTCCCAACCCTAAAATCACTTAAATTACCTTATTACAACATAAAAACATAAAACATAAATAAACACAACTTAAGTTATGTCTCCTAGTCACATGAACCCCTTCTTCACTTTTATAATTAAGTGTAGGAGACATCTACAAAAATATTTATTTTTGGGACATTATAGTGATTCGGGTGTTACTAGTCTAGGGCGTTCCCCGAAGGCGTTAATGTCGAGTTAAAAAAACTCGGTCTCTTCTCCACTATTCCTAACTCTCCATCTTGTATGCATGAAGGTTCAAATGATTAGTACTGGTCTCTAAGGCTTTGAGATTTTCAAATTGAACAGAGTCGCCAGATGCTCGAGTCTTACAGTAATGATATGAGCATCAACTCTCAATACCACTCATAAGGTGAGACTAACCAAGTCCCACCGGGCGTGCCAGAAATTGTTGGTCACAAATCTGCCACAGGAAAGGCTTTTGTACGTACACACACGCCCTAGACCTGGACCAACATTGAAAGGCCGGAGGGAAGAGATGCCCTTTGTGCCAATCTCCGGAGAAAGGTCGGCTCCTTTACTAAACTACTTGGGGTTTTAAGTTAAGAGTGCAGGAAAGAGATAAAAAGAGTAAAGGTGCGGGAAAGAGATAAAAAGTACAAAAAGAAATGTAAATCGTTGATTTAAAGGGGAAGAACCAGCAACACGATTACTAACTAATACCTTGAAGTAGCAGCAATAAATACAAGAAATAAAACATAAATGAACACCATTCTAGCTTCCCTATGTATCCTCTGGAAGAGTTCCAGGATCCACCTATCTTCCTATTCCTAAATCCATATTTCATAATTACAGCAGTTGGGAAAATATGCGAATATAGCAGAAACACTAACCACAGGCAGCATACAAGAAAATTAACATAGCATTTTCTCCCCTATGTATCCTCCGAGGAGAATTCCAGGGGTTCTATCCCCAATCACACACCTAAATCCAGGATGCAGAATTACAGTATGCAAATGAAGAAACAGAATAACAGAAATAATCGCAAAAGGCAGCATACAAGAGAGAAGTAGAGCCCAAAGTTCTTAATATCAATTGCAAAAATCAAGTTACAACTTTATAGCAAAAGTTCCCTCTCTTTTTCATTACAATGCTAGGGTTTTTATAAAGGACCCGACCCTTTGAGTCATTAATGCGCTGAGCTTGCAAGGACGCTCTAGTGGCCGAAGAAATCGGCTCGCCTTCTCATGCAAAATGAAAACTCATCCTATTTCTATATCTGGTTACAGGGCCGCGTTTAGCGGGGAAAACCGCATTTATGAGCCGCTGACTTGTCCTGGGTTGCCTTGGGGATGGGGCACTCGAGTGGCTTCACAAGTTGCCCTGGCTATTCCCTGCAACTGATAATTCACATCCTATTGCCTCAAATGGGCACCGGGTCTTTCGGGAAAGAAAAAATGCATTTATGAAACACTCGAATGCCTCGAACGAATACCCAGCCTCGGGACGTGTTCTTTGAAGGGAGCACCACCGCTAATCAAGCCCTGGGAAGAGCTTCGTCGGATTCTGAATCGGAGCATCACTTCGCAGCGGGTTTGGACCGAAGCAAGAGAGATGAGCATGTGTTGATGCTTCGCCCGGAGGAGTCTCCAAAAATGGCCTCGCTAGGTGTTTAAGCCGAAGTGGATGTCTCCTATGAAAAACATGGCCTCTAGCTGCATTACTTCGCCAGGGGTGCAGGCCAAATGCCGCTTCGCTAGGGATTTTACCCGAAGTGGCGAATTACTTACAACGGGCTATGAAATCACTTCGCCGCGAACCTTCTAAAAGACAACAGTTCGAAAAGATTTCGGCCGAAGTTAGTTCCCTAACTTAGGATATTTTTCACTTCGTTTCCCGGTGCTTTGGCGGAGCGGCGTTTTGATTGGGAGCTTCGCTGGGGGGATGGCCGAAGGAGATGCTTCGCCAGGGCCTGGAGCGAACTAGTGCCGAAGTGAGTGCCGAAGTGAAAGCTTCGCTAAAATTCCAGCGAAGTAGCTCCGCTGACTTAAGAAATCTTGGCAACCCACGATGGTAGCTTCGCTAGTTTTCCGCCCGAAGTGGGTATTTTGGTAGCTTCGCTAGCGAAGCTCCGTTCATGCCTTAGAAATTTTTTGGGCTTGAGCTTGGGCTTTCTCATTCCTCCTTTTGCGAAGCTACCCCCTTCCTCTTCTTTTGTTCAGCGAAGCTCCTTACACTACTTTGTTTGCTGGCGAAGTTCTTATATACACGGGTTATATACAAGGGGGCAAAAATGGAAGCCAAAATTGTTGTAATACTTGGAAATACATAAAAAAGCAAGGGAACAAATTCATGAAAAGCAAGAAAATACTTTACAAAATTTTATTTTCTCTACCCCTTCAAGCAATGTGACAAAATTGTCAACGGCTACCTCTTAGCACGTTAGTTAAGCTACCTTCACGGGGCAATTTCCTATTAGGCTATTTTTACCCTAAGTCAATTGTATTTAAGCTTGGCACATTAATATTATTTCCTAATGTTCGCTCTATTATTTCCTAATAGCAACAAAATAGAATGAAGAAATTTACAGAATGTCAGAAACACCAAATAAAATATAGAGATTTACACTCATCAACAAGTCCTTTCAAGGACTTTGCAAAACTGCCCATTGACGGGTGGGAGAGAATAAAGGGCACTGAACTTTCAACAAGCATCGCGGAGCTGCGGTATACCATCGACTACATGAAAAGTCGATTATCTGCAAAAAACAAGAGGGCTGTCGCATATTACTCACAGATATATTGGTACCTGACTCCGCCGACGCATCACTGTCCTGAGTTGATTTGTGCTATCGCCAGAAATTATCAACCCTCCACCAGACAAGTTCTGGATGCTGCGGGCAATAAATTATTCACAATTTTTAAGGAGGATGTGCAGGTTGCCTTCGCTCCCTTGCAAGGGCCGCCTAAAGGTTATTCTGTTCGCAATGTCATTCTAAGCGAACAAATGGACAGATTCAACACTTCCAACCACATGGTAAAATTCCTAAGTGAAAGTCTCAAGGATGGGCTCCCTTCCGGCAAGCTACCGCAGATGCCTCGCCCTCTAAAGGATTTTAAGAGTACGGCCATCTTTTCCATCATTGCGTGGGTCGCGGGCTCGTCCACGGATGCTTGATGTATATCCCTGGCAAGTGTCACTGTCCGAATGCATTTCACGAGGAGAGTTTTATGCTCCGGACCCATCAAGGCCAAACACGAACCCGGTTTTCTTTGATCGGGCAGAATGGGTGGCCCGGACTTTGAATACGCGGCTGGCTAGTATAAAAAATGTTGGAACGGGCCAATATTTTGGACCTTGCTCTTTCTTGGTTTGGCTCTTTTTCTATCATACCCACAGGCGTTTTCCTCATATTGCTATTACTCCAAGCGGCAAGGATGGAGCACCACTGCCGATATATCAAAAGACTCTCCTCCTAGCGAGGATGGAGTCGTATTATGCTTTTAACCAACAATTTTTAGGACCTGCTCTTCAATTATTGAATGGTTCTTGCCCTTGAGTACCTGTGGACCTTAGAGATAAGGTAGTTAATGAAAGGAAAGGAGATGTTTTTCAATTGACCCAGGGACTCGTTGTCCGCCTATTTGGATTCACATGGAAACCCTTCCTGCTACCAGTATTTCCTTCTGAATACCAGTTCGCCTTGGAGGTTGCTCGTCAGAGCAACGCAACAAACGTCATCTACGGCCACGGCCGAAAGTGGGCTCCAACTCACGATTTCCCCTTCAAAATGGGAGTCGTAGAAATCTTCGCCTTGAAACAACATGTCTACCTGGAGGATAAACTATCCGACTTCGGCCTGCTGCAGATTCCGCAGCGATGGTGCTATGACCCCTTGGGAGTAATGAGAGACCATCTTAGATTCAAAAACTTTCATGTTTGCCCTCAGCTGGAGATAGTGGAACAGAGGAATAACCCACCGACAGAGATTTAGAGTGGCACTTAGAAAGGATGAAGACGTTTCCCCCATGGCATGAGTTTTACACTATACAAGTTGAGTATGATCCCGTTCGGCACCCCTTCCCGAGTCCAGATTCTACGTTTTGGAGGAAAATGAAAGATGATTTAAGGGGAGAAATAAAAAGCTGGGGCGAAGCACAACTGAAAGAATGGTGGGTAATGAGGGTTCATCGCCGGAAGCAAAGGTCATATGGACTCTTGAAAATGGATAAGGACTTTGTTATTTTCTATGTAGCTAATGCTGGATCTTGACAACCCCTCTCCTTTGCTGATTTCATTCCTCCCAGTGCCCCAGGTTCGGGCGAAAGCCCAAGGAGAATCGTTGATGATTCTGAACAGGAAGAAGAAGACGAAGCAATAGCGACACACCAAGAGCCGCCTAAGGAGCCTGTTGGAGGTTCCAATGTTGATGTTGGAAGGCGATTGCAGCAGCAGGAGAGAGAGGAGAAAAAGAAGAGAAAGAGACTCGAACAGGTCCGGATGCCTCCTCCTCATCCAAAGCGGCCTGGCACCAGACCTTCCGGTGCTTCCAATGAACAGTCCGCAATAGGCTCGGTGGAAGTCTATGTTGGAAAAACAGTGTCACAAAGGACAGAGGAGAGTGCCGAGGTAGACATTGTTAATATAGAGGAATTCTTCCAAGATGAAGGAAACGTTGGTGGAGAAGTTGAAAATATTGAGAATGTAGAAGTTGAGAAGGGTAGTGAACCCAGCACGTAGGAATTCGCTGCTTCTGCTCTATCACTAGAGCACGCAGGTACGCATTCCTCTTCTTCCATTCTGGTTTCTCAAGTTGTGTCAACGATAGTCCCGACCGAAGTTCCCTCGGGACCTTCTCCCAAAATTACTTGTCCAGTTGAACAATCGCCCTCCCGGGTAGTTTCCTTTACTGTCACCAATTTGTCTCATGATTCCGCCAATCCCATGGATGTTTCCCTTCCGTCTGAGTTGTCAGGCCGGGACGTGACACCAGCCACCACTTCGCTCGCCCACGCCACCATCCCGTTAATACTTGGTCAGACCGGAGGTGACACCTCACCTCCAAACCCCAACTCCCGCTCCATAGCCACTCATGCCATCGCTTCTCTAGCCAAAACTCCCACCACACCCGCTGCCGAATCCACTGACGACGTTTCACCCATACAGTTATTATACTTGTTTACCCCTTTGGCTGTTAACCCAGCCTCATTAGAAAATGAATTAGCTATGATCAAGGAGAGCCCTCTAGCAGAGAAATCGATCCGAGCCCGGCAAAACACCGACAAGATGGTCAAAGAGGCGAGGAGAAAGAGGGGACGTTCCTTGGCGAAAGAAGAGAAGTGCACGGTATTCAATTTGAAAAGTGGAAAATTGCATAAAGTGAAGAAGATTCCCAAGGTCCAAAAACCCCTAGATGAAATGACCTCTGTTGATTATGAGTATCAAGAAAAGGTCAAGGGCATGGAATATATGGGCGTTGATAATGAGTCTGAGTCCATGCATGTAAGGATAGAAACATTCCGTGCACATGCAAGAATTGCCAACCAACGCCGCTGTGAGGCAGAGAACGCCAATGTAAAGCTGGAAGAAGATCTAGCTAGAACCCGCTCATTGTTAGAAGATGCTCAGAAGCAATGCGAGCAAATGAAACAGGAAAGGGATGCCTTGAAACAGCAGATGGAACAACTGCAGAATGAAGTAGAAAATCAGAGCAAGATTCAGGCCGAAGTTGAAATAAGGGCCAAAGGGTTTGAAGGGAGAATCTTGCAAATGCAACTACAGTTGCATGAAAAGGAAAGTGTAGAGTTGTTTGACAGAAACAGAATCAAAGACATCCGCTCGCATTTGCTAAAAATTTTCAGATCCCGGGCCTCCAATGCCCTCTCAATATTGTCGTATATCACCGAAGCCCAGAACGCTGCAGCGCAAAAGGGACCAATAGTGGATGAGGTAATCCAAGAGATAAGAAGCCGGCTCAATTTAGCTTTTGAGGTACAAAGCATTAAATACCAAGATTTACAGGTTACAACTATGAGTCGGACAGCCCGAGATTGGTCCACTGTCCAAGCCACGGTACGCGCCTTCTTCTCCAAGGTGAGGAAAACTCAAAAGGCGAAGCAACTTTTGGATGTGTTTGAGCAGGAGCAGCGTACCTCTCTGGGATATTTCTAGAACCTTTCAGAATTGGGTGATAAATGAAGTTTTACTTGCCCGAAAGACCCAGGGCCCATTTTTGGCAATCAAAAAAGAGATCAGTCGCAGGAGGAGAGCCCGACGTACCTAGCAGCAACTCGAGCACCGCACCCGGAGAAGTCAGGACGAGTCAGGCGGCCCATAAATGCAAATTTCTCTGGTTAATACAGTCGTATCTGCTAATTGTAGAAAAGGATGTGAGAGCTCGGTCACGAGAGGAGCAAGAGCAGATTTCTCAGGTTTTCGAGGGCGTACTTCCAGATTTTGTGCATTGATGGCTTAGAGGGTCGGGTCCTCTATAAAAACCCATGAGTTGTAATGAGAAAAAGGGGGGGAACTCTTGCTAGAAAATTGCTGTAACTTGGTTTCTGCAATTGATATTAAAGACTTTGGGCTTATTTCTCTCTTGTATGCTGCCTTCTGTGATTATTTCTGCTCTTCTGTCTTTGTTTGTATATCGTAATTTTGAATCCTAAATTTAGGTGTGTAATTGGGGACAGAACCCTGGAATTCTCCTAAAGGATACATAGGGGAGATAATATTGTGTTAAACTCCTTTTATGCCGCCTATGGTTAGTGGTTTCTGTTACGTTCATTTATTTTCTCAATCCCTGTAATTCTGAAATCTGGATTTAGGCACGGCAGAATAGTTGAATTTTGGAACTCTTCCAGAGGATACATAGGGAACTTTGCGTGATATTCATTTATGCATTATTCTTGGTATTTATTGCTGCTTTTCCAAGTTATTAGTTGATAATCGTGTTGTTGGTTCTTTCCCACCTAATTGTTAACACTTCTTACCCTATCCTTTTATTTCTTTCCTGCACTCTTATCTTAAAACATCAAGTAGTTTAGTATAGGAGCCGGCCTTTCTCCGGAGATTGGCATGGAGGGCATCTCTTCCCTCCGGCCTTTCAATGTTGGTCCAGGTCTAGGGCGCGCATACATGCAAAATCCTTTCCTATGGCAGATTTGTGACCAACAGGCACATAGAACCACTAATAGCAGAACCACATTGGGAGAAAAAGGGCTGAAATAGATTAAGTGTAGAATATATATATATATTAGTATTCAAATACTTCAAATAATCATGGATCCAGACATAGTTTTCAGTAATATTCACTGCTGAAATGTTACAGATGCTGGCCTGGTCAGATGAACTCAAATGATCTGTGAATGAGTGAAATATTACCAGGCATTACGGTCATGTAGAAGAACCAATAGTGGGAAATACAAAAGCAATGCAAATGAGAACAAAATAAAAGTAACAGTGGAGAGATTGATTTGCAACCTTCCATATATAGTTGTATACTTTGGTTAAATTAAACAGAGTTTACATTTGTTTCGAGACAATCACCTTTGATCTGATGAGGACTCTAGAAGCAAAGCCAAAATATCTTACACTAGATAATCTAGGAGACTATTTGATATTAAGATCAGCAATAATCTGAGATCTTTAAGCCAAACCCCTTTTTAACCTGTGAATTTGGTTATATTGAGTACCTTAAGATGGGAAATCAATTAAACATGGAAGCTTCCTTTGATGTTATAAATTGGTTTTATTGGCATTATAAGGGAATCAAAATCATAATTACCAAGTTTAGTCCAAACCGGGCCTTTGGGCCAATAGAACCAGTTCAGCCCAATTAATTTTAATACCCTGAAGTTGAAAAAATATTACTTCAAAAATCATGAAAATGAAAGTGATGACTGTATGCAATCTAACAAAAATAAAAAATTTATAACATCCATTGGAATTTCCTTTGTCAAGACTGTGAGGTGAACGCCATATACAAAGGGAGGTACAACTGCCATTGAGTTAAACCACTTCTGTGCATAGTTTTCATTATATTAACTTGTACATTATACGTGTGCATGTGTGCACACACACGTGTGTAACAAATTTTCAAACCAAACCCAATCTTTTCAGAATGGTGGCTAAAACCCTAAAAGGTTATGGAAATATAATGGCAACCTAACGAAGATAGAAGACAAAGGATGAACTGTTAGAAGTAATAAGATAAACATTGAGCAAGGTCCTCAGACACAAGGCATAATAAACATGAAAATATAAGGCTAATAAGAAATGAAAGAAGACATTATATTGATGTCTAAATATGATAGTTGCAGGTTAAAGGGACTCAAAAAGAACAGCAAGTTGCGGTAAGTAATCAGAAGTGCTAAAAGAACTCTTAACAACCAAATATAAATGAGAAAAGAAATAGAGCAGAAAAAGATGCCAGCAAAGATAAAATGGGCCCAAACCAAGTTAACAGAAATGGTATCTCACATTGATATAATGAGGGATAATATTAAAGGAATATTTCAGTACAACCTTCATATGTTGAAGATTAAGAAGACGAAGGCCACATGATAGAAGACTACCAATGATATAGGAGCTGAAGGGTGTTGTCGATCACAACCACAAGGACTCGAAAATATTATATAACAGGATTTCTTTGATGCATCAAGTACAGTATGGAACATTCAACTTTAGTAGTAATAGTGCTAATACTTCTAAGACTGGCACTTTAAGATGATTAAGTGGGAAGGTCACTTGAGTATTTATCATCTTCGAATAGCAAGCTTGTATATTTGTAAATATGGTCACTATAAATGCAAGAATATAAGAAGTAATATACAAGCTGAAAAATCATGTACATGGAAGATGCATCATGGATCATTAATCCATATATCAAGTGAAATTACATATTAGAACAAGTGGTGTATTTCCTCAACATCTCACTCAAGCTATGTTAGTCATTAGCAAACAACAATAATAAACTGGAAACTTCAAGCATCAAAAATATTGTACAAGATACACCAGAACATGAGGGTACACAATAGTGTATCCAAAAAATATCACTAATATTTGAAACAGGTGATCACTTCCACAAGATAAGGGAGCAAATTAGTGAATTGTAAATAGGAGGAGATACAATTCTCAATCTTAAATGGGCTTTTCCGATAGTTGGTTTAAACATAATTACATTCATTAATAACATAGTAATAATATGGCAGGCCTCATGTATTCCTCCAACTATCAAATGGTCAAACAAACAGCAGCCCATAGCACCATACACAAACATGCATACAAGGGACCAAATACATATATTATGGTCACAATTGCAAAGTATACCACAGATACTGGTACTGTTGACCCAAAACTGGGTGCCCTTTTGTGATGTTTTTGACAAGCATTCCTATGCATTTTGAAATTTTCAAAACCAGTTGTCAAAGCCAATAACCCATGTATGGACTTAGATATCTTTCCCAAGTCTAATTTTGCTCATCCCACTTTCAAAGTTGGAGTAATTACCATCATATAGCTAGCGTAAATTTATACTCTGTCAACTTCATATGTGATCCACTTTCATTTAGCATAAAAATTTTAACAGTTTTTATCATTTTTAAATGTAATTATGGTTCTTTAAGTGGTGTCACATGCTTTAAAAGTTTAGGAGATTTTCAGGTCATGGACAAAGCCTAATTAAAAGATACAAACTGAATTTCAGAATTTTATTTTATGTTTGAGGCTTTGAGCCATTGTACATAGAGTTCTATTTATGTTTTGAGTCATTGCACCATGCATCTTAAAGTTTCAAAATTACAAAGAGACATTATCTCACATGAATGCATACAACACTCAAAAATGTAATGGGTCATTCTCCTCTAAATAATGCATCTTAAAGTCACAATGCAAACTGAATTTCAAAATTACCCCTAATTTGCAATCTTCGAGTTTTTGAATGTACTCCATATGTACATGTAGCTGATGAATGACAAGAAAAGCTAAATGCTACGAGTGTCAAATGTACTTTTTTTGGGCATAGAGTCTTCAAACGCATATAAGCTTTGGAAACCTTCCAAGCATAAGATTGAGTTGAGATGCTTTGTTCATGAATATGATGAAGGGATTATACCTATTGTAAAATCTAATGACAAAACTAGGGTCAAATGATGTGATGAGTGAGCATGAGCAAACTAGTGAAGTGAGTGACATCAAAAGTGAAGAGGGAAGCGAAAACAAGTCGTTCTCTTCATCCTCTTCTCCACCTCCTCCCCCTCCTCCAAAATCAAATATCCCCCCAAGCATACTTGCAAACGATAAAAGATTCAAAGATTGAAAATGTCAATTTTGATGGTGTTCAAACTAAAACTATGCATAAGGTCAACTCTGCAATAATATCTAATGTGATTTAAGGAGGCCCAAGATCAGGCCCAATAGCAAGAATCCATGAAAAGAAAAATTCAATTCTATCTTGAAAACAACACTTGGGATCTGATTGAATTACCTCAAAACAAAATGCCAACTAACAGTCATTTTTTTTTTTTCTGGTTAAATGAGATAGAAACGATTGAAAGGGGTCCCACACATATTACATCATGACCACATAGTGGTATTACAACAGCATGGCAATTGTACATGTATCACTTGGCAAGATCCAAACCTTGGTCTCCTCCTTGAAAGTCGATGAATTTAACCGATTGAACTTGTGCCACTTGATGCCAATTGATTGTCAATTGATTTTCGAGAAGTTCCATTATAATGGTTGTATTGATAGGTACAAAGCTTGACTTGTGATGAAAGCTTATGCTCAAGTTGAAGGTACAGATTTGAAAAAAACATTTGCACCAATAGCACAGATAACCACAGTTATATTGTTGGTCAATTTTGCATTGGGAACTACATCAGATGGATGTAAAGCGTGCCTTTTTGAACGGCATTCTTGATGAGGAAGTTTACAAGAAGCAACCGCACACATTGGTAAAGAGTGTCTGCTTTGTTGGCTTAAGAAAGTCTTGTATGGGTGAAAGCAAGCTACAAGAATTTGGTACTCTCCAATTGATTAGTACCTCATTACCCATTGATTCACTAGATGTGAATCAAATCATTCATTGTATATAAAAGGTAAAGATGGCGAAATTCTTGTGGTAGCACTCTACGCTGATGAACTCATCACTAATAGTGATAGCAATAAGATCAACTCTCTCAAGAAACAACTTTGCAAGGCTTCTACTTAGGCCTTACTACTTAGGCATGAAACTATGGCAAGGAAAATATGAAAAATTATGTCTCCAACTAAATATGCACATAGTCTTTAACAACGTTTTCATATGCAAGATTGCAAAACCATGTCTTTCCTATGGAAGTTGGCACAAAATTAACTAGAGGTCCTTTGTGGCACATTGTCTACACAATTTATAGGAGGTCTCAATTATTTGAGTACCAGAACGCATGATATCAGTTATGTTGTCAGGTTGTGTCACATTCACGAGTACTCAACCCATCACTCTGTAGAAGGGTACAAAAAGAATTTTGAGTCTCAAATTTGAACTCCTCTTCACTAGATTTGATGAGTTCAAACTTCATGGCTACATAAACTCAGAATGGGTTAGTGACATTCATAACAGAAGCCCTACATCCACCTATGGGTTAGTGACATTGATGACAGAAGCTCCACATCAACCTATGTATAGTTGGACAAACCGATGTGCCAGCTCATGTGCCACCCCAATAAGTTGTTGATGAGCATTTATGTTTTTTTGTACATATGTGAAATTTGTCATTTTGTAGAGCACATTACAAATTTGTCACATCATGCGTGACACCCTTGTGTAATAATACATCAGGTGGGGTAATATCAGACTTTTTATGCGTGCATTATGGATAAGGTATGCGGGAGTTGGGAGTTACAGCCATTCCCCTATTACCCATAGTTGTATCTATGCAACCCCAGACCAATCTGAAGGAATCACATTAGATCTGTTTGTTCATGCATTGAGTTGAGTTCTATATGTTTATGTTGTTCAGAGGGATTGTACACACATGCTGACATTGGTTAACGACATATACTTTCGGTGAGCATAATAGGATGACAACATTATTTAAATCTCTTAATTGCTGTTATTTCTTTTAGTGCACAGTGTTTCTTGTTATTTGCTGCTCTATTTTTGTGAAATACATATTGCTGTGCTACACTATGCAATCACTTTTGGCTCTGATGCAATTTCTTGAAGTCAGAAACAAGCTACAATTTCTTTGTCTCTAAATGAAACAAAAAAATAGCAATAGTTTCAGCTACGTATGAAGCAGTTTAGCTAGGAAGAATTTTTATTCATTATGGGCTTCCACAAAATGATCTTACAAAATTGCTCTGTGATAGCCAAAGTAGAATACAACTTTGAAAGAACCCAGTGCCCCGTGCTAGGACTAAGCATACAAAGGTGCACCATCACATCATTCAAAAGTAGTTCTTAAATGGATCTATTGACTTTGTTTATATTCCAACTAAGAATCAAATAGCTGCTTATTCTTATTAAAGCTTTGTGCATGGGAAATTTGAGAAGTTCAAAGAACATTTTTGAGTAAGAGATAATAACAAATTAGCATTACAGAGACATAGAGATAATATTTAATTCCCATCTTTGGGATTATTATTTCTAATATCTTAGGTGTTAGGTCCTATTATTCATATATAGATCATGAAGGTATGTGCATTACGGTATTTGTCTTTTTAATTTATTCTTTGAGGATTATTATTGTGGATATCCTTGGTACTGGTGTTAGGAATTATGACATCATGGTTATGGTTTATTTAAGTGTATAAATAAATGGATGGTTGAGTGATTGAGGGAATCACTCACATACAGAGCAATGGTTGAGGTTGGTACTCATATAGCCTATCTTAAGTCAAGTAGTTGAGTTGGGTCATACTGGTCTATTACAAACTTACAACAATAGACTATATTTGGACTATTTGTTGAACCTAATATTAGTCAACTCTATTGTAGAAATATGTTTATGTGATTAATAAAATTTTTTCAGCCTCATGGTTGTTCCAAGTTTCCAACAGTGGTCTCAAAGTGTTGGAGGTATTACATTATTTGGTACCTTCGTAAATATTAGAGTAGTGTGTGTTTAAATATTTAGTGTGCTTAATATTTATGTCTATAGTGTGTGTCATGGAGTTAAGTGTGTGAGGTGTCAACTTAGTAAGTGTGAGTTATGTAGGTTAGGTGTCATGTTTAGAATTAGGGAGTTATGAGCAATAATGAGAGACTTATCTTTATGTAATATGTGAGATTTATTATGTAAAAGGGAAATATGAAGAGTTTGTTCTCCCATGGATTTTGAGGAGAGCAAAGGTCAAGAGTCATGTAATGTTAAGAGTCTCATGTATCTATACATTGAATACAAAGCCCTATAACATGTATTGAACAAGAATTGCTTTTGTAGATGAATTTTCAATAAAAAATTTCTGCAGGTTTATTTGTGAATTATTTGAGTGATTTATGATTCATTGAATCCTTTGATATTCTTGAGATATTATTTGATCTTGGTGATTAATAATTCTGAGAGAATAGAGGTGATTTGCTAACAGTGATATCAAAGCATCATTGGTGAAAGCCACATTTGTTACACTTCTAGGGCAAAGAGAAAATTTATAAATTTATCTCAACCCAAGCGGAAGAATTTCCACAAAGGGACGTTTGATAGAGAGATTGCAGCAACTGAAAGAGAGATAGCAATAATAATACCGTATTTGTAAGAAGCCAAGCCTTGAAGAAGGAAGGTTCAGGGTTATCTGTGATAATCCAAAGACGCATCTATGAATATTGGAGATTGAAGAAGAAGAGAAAGCAAAAAAGGAAGAAGAAAAAGAAAAAAGGAAAAAAAAGAAGTCAGGTTGAGTTCTCCCAAAGATTGAAGGAAAACAGGGCTAAGATTGCCGAAACTTAAAGATAGCCAGCTGAAAAGAGTGCTGGAAATTGCAGAAGGTAGAAGAATAATTGCCAGGTAAGGCAGATTTAATTATTTGAAGAAAGTGAATTTAATTTAAAGGAAGGAGGAGTTAATATTGTTGTTGGGAGTTAAAAGAAGAATTTTGGAGGAAGAAAATTTGTGGGAGATATAAGAAGAATTTAATAAAATATATTGTCCAGAGAGACAGAAGAATTATTTGAAAGAAAGAGAAATTGAAAGAAAAAATTGTTGAAGGAAAAATTGAAAAAATAAATTGTTTGTAAGAAGAAATTGAATTGAAAGAATTATTGAAGGGAGATATAAGAAGAATATAAATTAATTAACTGAGAAGAAAATGAAGAAGTTGAAATTGAAAAAATAAATTAAAGAAATTGAAGAAAGATAAAAAAAGAGAATAAGTTAAATTGAAGGGAGTTGTAAGAAGAGGAAAATTATTTAAATGAAATTTGCAAGTGATTGAATGATAGATTGAAGATTAAAATTGAAATTGGGAATTAAAGATATTGAAGAAAGATTGAATAAGAAGAAAGTTGCAGGAAGTAAGGGAATAAAAAAGAAATTTATTGTGAAGAATATTTGAGAGAAGAAGATTAAAACGCAGAGATTGCAGAAGAAAATCAAAGAAGCCTGTGAAATATGTTTAAGGAGCCACATTGCTGAAGTCTGATTCGCAGCTACAGTTGAAGGAAAGTGGTAGAAGAAGCATGAACGAGAGGAGTCTATAAAGACATCCTGGAAAAAAAAAAATACGCTCTGTTACATTAGACAGAGGAAGCTGTTAGACAAGGCTATATATTTGGAGCTGGCAAGCATCAAGAAATGCCAGGTTGAAGGAGAAACGTCAACAGGAGGAAAATCCAGAGATGGCAGGTTGCATTAAGTGCCATTTAAAATGGAAGGAAAAAGAAACGCACGCATTTAGTTCGACATCAATGGTAAATATACTTGATTGGATTCCACAAAGGTACCTTCCGTTTTATATAACGTATGCATCTTATCTTGGTAAGGAGATAAGAGAAATAAATTGTAGTCGTCGCACTCATTGTGTAGACTATCTATTTTGCTCACCGATTAATTCAGTCTGTACAGACAAATAAATGGCAGTCAGAGAAATTATAAGCACTACAAAAACGGGTTCAGGAATATTCAAGAGAACAATGGAGGAGGATGATAATAATAATTGCGGTAGGAATGTAATACTGGAACTGAAACATAAGACATTCATATATCTGGGAATAGATGAACAACCACCAGCTGCAGCAAAGCCTCTCATTCACAGGGCTGATAATAGATATCTACTGGTGGGTGCAAATGGTGCAGGGAAGACCATGATTCTGAAAATAATGAGAGAAAAGCACATGGTGGAACCAGACATGGTTCGAGTCCTCGTGAGAAGAAATGTTGCATTTACTGTTTTTGATGTTCCATTACAAAGGGATGTGTCAGCAGAAAAAATGACATTTGGTGTCCAGATTGCTCGATACCTTGAAGATGATGATGCTGTTAATGCAGAAACATTTATTAAACGAGCTTCGTTTATGATGAAGCATTAAATTTAGAGTATTAAGATTTGTTATATACGCATTTTGGATATGAAATGCAGATTTCTTGAAGCTGTAGTTCGTTATACGAGACCTCACAGATTGAGAGACAAAATTAGAGACAAGTGGATAGATGTGGATGCATTTTCTGAAGAACTCAAACCTCACCAGAAAGCTAGATTACCTCACAACTCAATTGTTCTAGATCGTGCTGTAATTGAGCATAATCTTCTTAGTGCAAGCAAACTGTACACAAATATAAACTTTGAAGAGCTTGGTATTGCTCCACAAAAGGCTGAGAAAATAGCTTCAAGGAGGATTTATGAGGACCACATGAGGGGCTCTATTAAAGCTATAATACACTTTGAGGACTTGCACAGATTCATTAGATCCAAAGGCATTGCATGATCCTGAAGCAGCTCATGAAGGCTCTGAAAGCAGAATTAATTATGCTCTGTGAGATGCATAGTTTACAATTCCTAATGATTTTATTTTTTGACAAGGTGTCTAAAGGCCAAGCTTTGAGTTAAGTGATTTTATTTTTATTTTTTTTTGAAGGAAAAAATTATTACCACATAATGTAATACAGGGGGTTGTTGGAGGTATTACATTTTTTTGGTACATTTGTAAATATTTAAAGTAGGGTGTGCTTAAATATTTAGTGTGTCTAATATTTATGTCTATAGTGTGTGTCATGAAGTTAAGTGTGTGAGGTTTCAACTTAGTAAGTGTGAGTTATGTAGGTTAGGTGTCATGTTTAGAAGTAGGGAGTTATGAGCAATAATGAGAGACTTTATCTTTATGTAATATGTGAGATTTATTATATAAAAAAAAAATATGAAGAGTTGTTCTCCGGTGGGTTTTAAGAAGAACAAAGGTCAAGAGTCATCTAATGTCAAGAGTCTCATGAATCTATATATTGAAGGAAAATCCATGTAATATGTATCGAACAAGCATTGCATTTATTTATGCTGTTGTAGATGAATTTTCAATAAAAAAATTCTGCAAGTTTATTTGTGAATTATTTGAGTGATCTATGATTCATTGAGTCGTTTGATATTCTTGAGATATTATTTGATCCTAGTGATTAATAATTCTGAAAGAATAGAGGGGATTTGCTAACACATAGCAGTTTGATAAAAAGAAGAGCCAACTCTTCTTTCTCTACAACATACTACTTCAAGAACCATTGACTCCATCCAAGAATTTTTTTTTTTGAAGATATCTGTTCTTTTGAACATTAAATTTACTGCACTGGCAAGAAATGCAATCAGAGTTGATTGCATTCGCATTCAGGGCAGCAAGAATGAATATAAGCTATGTTGGATCTGCCAAGTTCAACTAATGGAGGAACAAAAAAAAAGAAAATCAAATGCTGTGCACATTGCACTCATAGTTGCATTGCAAATATAGCTGAAAGTTGCATGTACTTTAGTTTTGACATTGTAAATATAGCTAGAAGTTGCATGTACTTTAGTTTTGACATTGCAAACATAGCTGGAAGTTGCAAATATAATGCTTTAGTGCGGACATTGCAAATATAGTTGGAAGTTACATTTAAAATATTGTTCATCTCTTCTCTACATTAGATGTACTTTAGTTTTGACATTGCAAATATGGCTTGAAGTTGCAACTGGAAGTCATTTCACAGCTTCAGATTTGGAATATGTGGACGACAAGATTGTTTGAAGTGGTATGCAGCTGTATGAACGTAATGGGCCATTTCCATGTGGTGATTTAATTTTGTTTTAAATCATGTGCTTTTGTGACCTGCACATGCCATTTTGGTCATAACTTCTTTATACAACCTCAGATTGCAGTGTCACCTGAAGCATTGGATTCCTGATTCAAAGAGCTTCAAAACGAGTGGTCACACGATATCTTTGCAGTCGTATCAATGGAGAATTGTTTACCCCAATGCTGATTAATATGTAGGAAGGGTAATTTATTAATTTTTAATCTTAAAAATAAGTATTAAAAAATTAATAAGTGTTGCAATTTTTGATGTATGGAGTGCATAATTGGTGGTAACCAACACTCCTCATTATTGTGCAAGTAATTTTCTCTAATGCTCTGAAATACCGAATTTAATGTAATTTTGAGGACTATACTCGATAAGCACCAAACGACCGAAGATCGACAATGTTGATTTCACAGTAGTAGTAAGGACCATTAGACTACCCAATTGATTGCGTTGATAAGTGAAGGCCCATGCCACACTTAGGTGGATAAATGAGTTTGTCCCTATTCACAATAGATGTAAGTCAATAAGGCTCAATCCCACATTGTTTGTGATTGGCAGTGTGTGTCCCTAACCACAAGTGTTGTGGACAATCATGTTTGTCCCTAAACTATAGTGTGTGTCCTAGTCCATGAACCCTTGAGTACTTGATGAACTATGAGTGTGTCTTGGTACATCAAGTGACTGGTGATGTATTGACTGAGTGATTGTCTCAGTCAAGATAAGTATGTGTGCCACTATTTAGAGCATGATTTAATAAAGGGGGGAATGTTAGGAATTACATCATAGTTATAGTTTATTTAAGTGTATAAATAATTGGGTGGTTGAGTGATTGAGGAAATCACTCATGTAGGGAGAATTGGTTGAGGTTGGTACTCATATAGTCTATCTTAAGTCAAGTAGTTGAGTTGGGTCAAAGTGGTTTGTTACAACAATAGTCTATATTTGGACTATTTGTTGAACCTAATATTGGTCAACTCTATTGTATAAATATGTATGTGATTAATAGAATTTGTTCAGCCTCGTGGCTGTTTTAACAATTGGGTCGTATTATTCATAAGTGGATCATGAAGGTATTTGCATTACAGGTTTTTTTTTTTTTTTATACTTTCTCCCTCGGATACCTCCCACATGTCCTTAGTAGAAAAGGTACTTATCATATAATGTCATGAGTCATTATGACCTGTCATTGATTCTTTGCAATATCTCATAACTGATTATGATTTGTCAAAAATTCTTCTTAATGAGTCATAGGGTATCATAGGAAAAATCTAATTTTAAATTATTATTCTCTCTTCTGTAAATCCATAAGATTCCTTCAAATCTTATGTGGGTCTTTCTCCTTCTAGGCAAATGTTGAGGAGTCTTTTGAATTGTATTTTGGAGTATTCTACCCTTATGAGAGAGTAGCTTAGTGTGCAAATATTCTCATTAACTTTTAATGCAAAATATTTATGTTTTGTCATGCTTGCTTCTTGAGATATCTTTTTTAAGTTGAAAATTTTCGTGCTTCAAGACGAGCTCTTTAATATCAGACTATGTTCCATGGGAATGTTACAAGAGCAATCTTAGACACATGTCCTATCATTTCAGCACCATCCTAGGAACATGTCTTGTCATCCTAAAAACACATCCCAACGTTTTGCATCATCCACATTTCGAAAACATTATAACACATAGATGTCAAAGAACTATGCCTCCAATATGCAATTCAAAACTTGTATATCATTACACTCTTCCAATGTAATAACCCACCCCTGTTGTGCTATATTTTTCTGAATCTTTGAAAGCTTCGGTTTTCTGCTTTTAATTGTTTTTCTGATTTTTTTGGGTTTTTTGATGCTGATAAGAAGTGCAGAAATAAAACATAACAAAATAGATATATTCTATGATACCCAGATGCTAAAAGGGACTCAAAACCATTATTCTGAAATACCCATTTCATTCAACAGATTATTTTCATCAAATACAACTAGGGCATAATATTATGAAAACCCAAAATGAACAGAATGTTTCCAGATTACAAATAACTGCATACCCATTTGATTGCCATAGAAGAAATGCACAGAGAATACTCAAAGGGAATGCCCAGACTGAAACCCTAACCTCAGCACCAACAATCTTCAAACCCAGCGCTCAAACCCCCAAAATGATGGTGCCAACAAATGGTACGGCCTGCTAGAAGGTACGGCCAGCTAGGAAAAATCACAATCTTTGCTAAAAATTCTGCAAACTCTCCCAAAGGGTCGCCCGGTGTAGAAGAAGCCAATGGTCAAATACCCAGAATCATTTGATGTTCCTGTTGGGCACTGCAATCAGAAATGTGTGGCTGGAAACCCTAGTATGGTACGGCCACCTTCAAGGAAAACAGCTGCAACTCAAGCCAAAATATCTACTGATCAATCCACACCAAAAACTATCTTTGAATCCTCCGTTTCAGTGCAAACTCAGCCCCTGAATGAGACTGATAGATGATTGCTCAGGGAACGATCTCTCACGTCCGCAAGCAATGTTCCTTGCAAGGGTTTTCGTCCTCACAAAGCCATGAAAACTCCGCCTGAAGCTGCAAGTTCTCGCCAGAGAGAAAATGAGAAATAAACCTGGATCCCCAAAATGAGCTCCAAACTCTCCTTATATTTCCCTCAAAACCCCACGCCACTTTTAGGGTTAGGGCGACTTAAAATATTTTAATCTCACTTTATGCAAGTCGACCCCCATGAGAAATACGCCTAAGTCACTTTTCCCCATTCAGAACATTATATTCCTAAGTCACTTTTCGACTTAAAATAATATTACATTTAACTTAGGAACGGGGCCACTTAAATAATTTAAATTAATATTCCACTTGACTTAGGAAAAGTAACTTTATTATTTAATATAACGCCTTTAAACGTTAAATATTAAATGTTAAATAATAAACTCCAGACCCCAAATAATTAACCGACTGAAAGGAATATGGTCTCAAAACACCTCGGGCACAACACACTGCCAACCCTGATAGGGCTCCCAATCATCTCCATTAGCCTACGGGAACCCAGTAGTAGGCTAATCCATAATGTTGCTGCTAACTGCTTAGAGAGGGGACATTACAGTCCTCCCTCCCCAAAATTGCTTGTCCTCAAGCAATTGTAACTCTGGATGTTGAAGAATCTGCTCACTCTCCCAAGTAGCATCCTCAACCGGCAAATTCCTCCATTTGATCAGAAACTCCCTGATCACTCTTCTCCTGAGGGTACGTTCTCTGGTATCAATGATGGCCTCTGGAACTAAAACAAGTTTCCCTTCTTCATCAAGTGGTGGCAACTCGGAAGAAGGAACTACATTTCCACCCAATGCCTTTTTAAGGCGCGAGACATGAAAAACATTATGTACCCTGCTGTCAGCCGGTAACTCCAACTCATATGCCACTTCTCCAACCTTTCTGGAGATCCTGAATGGACCATAAAAATGTGGCTTAAGCTTCTCCTTACCACTCTTTTTGAGAGTGGACTGTCTGTATGGCTGCAATCTGAGATAAACCAGGTCCCCAACGTCAAAACTGCGCTCCACACGATGCTGATCAGCATACATCTTTTGCTGATTCTGTGCCTGCTGTAAATTATCTCTCAAAGATTTCATGAGATCCTGGCTGTCCTGCAACAAATCTTTGGCCCTCGGCACTCTACTGTCTCCAAGAAGCAAATCCATGAAGCTAGGAGCTTCATACCCATACAGAGCCATGAATGGTGACATCCCAATAGACATGTGGTGAGTGGTATTATAGCAAAACTCACCAAGGTGCAGCCATTTAATCCAGGCCTTCTGCTGCCCTGAAACATAATTCCTGAGATACCCTTCCACCCATTTATTGACTATCTCCGTTTGCCCATCTGTCTAGGGGTGGTAACTAGTGCTAGGGGTGAGCTCGGTTCCACTTAACCTGAAAAGCTCCTACCAAAACAAGCTCATGAACCTGTTGTCCCTATCACTAACAACTGTTTTAGGCATCCCATGCAATCTGAACACCTCTCTAAAGAATAAATCTGCCACCTGTGTTGCAGTATATGTTGCTGAAATAGCAAAAAAGTGGGCAAATTTGGTGAGTCTATCAACCACAACGTAAATGCAATCTTTGCCTTGTACCTTAGGCAACCCAGTGATGAAGTCCATGGAGATTCCCTCCCATTTCTGGTTAGGAATGGGTAAGGGCTGCAATAAACCAGTTGGGTAAGAGTGCTCATCCTTGTTCTGCTGGCAAATGGAGCACTCCCGAACATACTAGAGAACCTCGTTCTTAAGACCCTTCCAGGAAAACCTCTCTCTAATCCTTCTGTATGTCTTAAAGAATCCTGTATGACCAGTCGTGGGATCATCATGGAAGCATTTCAGAACCCTCAACTTGAACTTTGAGTTCGGAATCAGAAATATTCTATCCTTATACATAATCAGCCCATTCACCACTGTATATCTATCATCGTGCAAAGACCCCTCAATCACACTCGTAGCCCATGTGTCCTTGGCATATTCTGCCATAATTTCCTCTTTCCAGTCTGCCGCTATCTCGGTCAGGGAACATAAATATGGCCTCCTGGATAATGCATCAGCAACTATGTTCTTTTTCCCTTTGACATAAACAATGTCAAAATCATACGCCTGAAGTTTACTGACCCATTTTTGTTGTCTCTCATTGAGATCTTTCTGATTCAGAAAATATTTGAGACTGTTGTGATCAGTCTTGACAGTGAATTTGCCTCCCACAAGATAGGGTCTAAACTTGGCCAATGCATGCATGATGGCCAACATCTCCTTATCATAAATAGAGTAATTCCGTTCAGCCCCTCTCAACTTCCTACTCTCAAAGGCAATGGGATGCTTGTTCTGCATTAATACTGCTCCTATCCCTTCTCCCGAAGCATCACATTCCAACTCAAAAGGTTTAGAAAAATCAGGTATGGCAAGTACAGGACATGAACACATTACCTGTTTGAAGTGCTCAAAACACTTCTGAGCCGACTCTGACCATTCAAATGCTCCTTTCTTGGTCAAGTCTGTAAGTGGGGTTGTTGTTTGCGAGAATCCCTTAACAAACCTCCTGTAGAAACCACACAGTCCAAAGAACCCCTTAAGCTGAGTGAGGTTCGTTGGTGTAGGCCAGTCCATGATTGCCTTAATCTTCTCAGGATCAACACGAACACCTTCTGAGTTGATGATGTGTCCAAGGTAAAGCAACTCGGTCAGCCCAAAATCACATTTGGACTCCTTGGCATAGAAAGACTCCTGCTCCAGAATACTCAGCACCTCCTCCAGGTGTCTCAGGTGTTCCTCCCAAGACCTGTTGTAGACAAGAATATCATCAAAGAATATTAGAACTGATTTTCTGAGCTGCTTACTGAATGTCCTGTTCATACAGGACTGGAAAGTGGTTGGAGCGTTGGTCAACCCGAAGGGCATAACCAGAAACTCAAAGTGTCCGAAATGGCATCTAAAAGTTGTCTTCTCCACATCCTGCTCACGAACTCTGATCTGATGGTACCCTGATCTCAAATCAATCTTAGAGAAGAAACATGCCCCATGTAGCTCATCAATGAGCTCATCATACGTGGAATTGGGTACCTGTTCTTGATTGTTTTCTTGTTCAAAGCTCTATAATCAATGCACATTCTCATGGTCCCATATTTCTTTTTCACCAAGACAACCGAGGAAGCAAAGGGACTCTTACTTGGATGGATGTGACCCATATCCAGTAGCTCCTTGATCACCTTCTCTATCTCATCCTTATGGTATTTTGGATGCCTGTAAGGAGTGGTAATGACTGGCTTGGCTCCATCCTCGAGCTCAATGATGTGCTCCATACCTCTCTCAGGAGGTCTCCCTAGGGGTATGTCACCAAATACCTTAGAATGCTTAGACAAATGATTCTTAATCTTAGGATGATATTCACCTTTCTGATGCTCTGTAACGTTGGGCATTATGAGACATTCTGCTGCCCACTCTACCTGATCATGGCGGAATAGCCTCTCCATCCTTTTGAGGGACACTACCCTCGCTCCTCCATCTGACATGCCCCGCAAAACTATCTGTTTCCCTGCTGCATCAAACTTCATTTCCATAGTCTGTAAGTTCATATAGAACTCTCCAAGGGTACGCATCCAATGCATACCAAGCACTACATCAGTATCTCCAACACTTACCACATAAAAATCATCATTCAACTCATAATTCCCTAACTGAATACGCAAGTTGGGAATCTTCCGTGTGCAGGTGAGTGTAAAGCCATCAGCTACCATCACCTTGAATCCTTCAAACTCCTCTGATTTGATTCCTCTTTTGGCCACTAGACCCTCATCAATGAAGTTATGCGTAGCACCTGTGTCAATGAGAGTAATGACTCGCTGTCCATTAATGACACCACGTACCTTGAAGGATCCAACCTTCTGAAAACTAGAAAGTTGGGCTATTGTACCTTCAGGTTTGGGCTCCCGTTCAACCTTTTCTTCCAAACTTTCTTCATCACTACTTTCCGAATCAGCTTGCTGGTCTGAATTTTTTGATCCTGTTTCATCAGCTGAAAAGTATTCAATCTGCTTAACCTTAGCCTTAACTGAGCACTTGTGAGATGGGTCCCATGGTTCCCTACAGTGGAAACATAACTTCTTCCTCCTAAGCTCATTTAGCTGGTCATTATCCAATCTATTTGGAACATTCCTCTACTGCGTGGAACCCTTCTGGAAATGTCTCTTATCCTTATCTTTTCTGCCCAGAAATGACTGAAAGGATGTTTTATGCTTTGGAACAGCAAACTCCATGTTACGTGCCTTCTTCATAGCATCCTGTAATGAAGGGGGATCAAATGCTTTGACCCAACCTCGAAGTGGCTCCATCAGTCCCTCATTAAAGAGGACCACAAGTCTCCTATCAGTGATGCTAGGAACCATAACTGAGAGTCTCTAAAATTCTGCAATGTATGACTCCACAGATCCAATTTGCTTCAACTAGGCCAGCTCTCTAAAGTGCAGCTCCGGATCCTTCCTGTCAAATCTCTCAATGAGTTTGTTGGTAAACTCATCATATGTAGTGATTAACCCATGTCCCAAGGTAATAAGACCATGGTACCACCACTCGTGAGCAACTCCATCCAGATGTAAAGTAGCGAATTTAATTGCCTCATCCTCGGACATTGGCCTAAGAGCCAAATAATTATCGAGCTTCTGCACCCAAGCTCTAGTTGTGCTCTTGTCACTGCCATCAAAATGAGGTAAGGTAACCTTACCCAAGGCCTGCTGAAAATCTCTCTGTACAGGAGGTCTCCTCTGCTCAACTCTACCACTACCACCCATGTAATCAGCTCTCTTCTGGTTCATAAATTCATTCAAGGATAAATTAGCACGTAGGTCTGCAGGAAGTGTTGAATACTCAGCCCACACTTCGTTCATATTGTTAGTTACTGGGGTATGTTCTTCCTGTTGTGTTCTTGCCTCCTCTCGGGGTGTAAAGGTAGGTTGCATGGGTCTAAGGACCGATCCTGCTGCTACTATGTTACTATGTCTATTATTGTTCTGGTGATGGGAGGAACTCGCCTCACCATTTTGTGCAGGAATGACTAGGGGAGTGAACTGGTTAATCTTCCCCAACATTTGTGACATCATCTCAAACATACCTTCGAACTTCCTTTGAATGGCATCACCGGGATCTTTCGGATCAGCACGCCCTTTATCCCTATCCGCCATTTCTCCAAATATCTCTTCACTACCACTGGACCCCTCGGAATGTATTCCAAGGATGTTAGAAACTGTTTCGCCCTCTGGGGCTGCTGGAGGTTGCCAACGTTTCCTCTATCCCCTTTCGTAATACCTCCTTTCTCTTTCACTCATGTGCAACAAAACCTAGTTTAATCCACAGGATGGCAGGAAAACTTGCTCTGATACCACTGTAATAACCCACCCCTATTGTGCTATATTTTTTTGAATCTTTGAAAGCTTCGGTTTTCTGCTTTTAATTGTTTTTCTGATTTTTTTTGGGTTTTTTGATGTTGATAAGAAGTGCAGAAATAAAACATAACAAAATAGATATATTCTATGATACCCAGATGCTAAAAGGGACTCAAAACCATTATTCTAAAATACCCATTTCATTCAATAGATTATTTTCATCAAATACAACTAGGGCATAATATTATGAAAACCCAAAATGAATAGAATGTTTCCAGATTACAAATAACTGCATACCCATTTGATTGCCATAGAAGAAATGCACAGAGAATACTCAAAGGGAACGCCCATACTGAAACCCTAACCTCAACACCAACAATCTTCAAACCCAACACTCAAACCCCCAAAATGATGGTGCCAGCAAATGGTACGACCTGCTAGAAGGTACGACCAGCTAGGAAAAATCACAATCTTCGCTAAAAATTCTGCAAACTCTCCCAAAGGGTCGCCCGGTGTAGAAGAAGCCAATGGTCAAATACCCAGAATCATTTGATGTTCCTGTTGGGCACTGCAATCAGAAATGTGTGGCTGGAAACCCTAGTATGGTACGGCCACCTTCAAGGAAAACAGCTGCAACTCAAGCCAAAATATCTACTGATCAATCCACACCAAAAACTATCTTCGAATCCTCCATTTCAGTGCAAACTCAGCCCTTGAATGAGACTGACAGATGATTGCTCAGGGAACGATCTCTCACATCCGCAAGCAATGTTCCTTGCAAGGGTTTTCGTCCTCACAAAGCCATGAAAACTCCGCCTGAAGCTGCAAGTTCTCGCCAGAGAGAAAATGAGAAATAAACCTGGATCCCCAAAATGAGCTCCAAACTCTCCTTATATTTCCCTCAAAACCCCACGCCACTTTTAGGGTTAGGGTGACTTAAAATATTTTAATCTCACTTTATGCAAGTCGACCCCCATGAGAAATATGCCTAAGTCACTTTTCCCCATTCAGAACATTATATTCCTAAGTCACTTTTCAACTTAAAATAATATTACATTTAACTTAGGAACAAGGCCACTTAAATAATTTAAATTAATATTCCACTTTTTTTTTTTTTAAAGTGAAAAACCCCTTGTGGAGCCGCCTTGGTCTGAGAGACCATGAAAAGGGGGTTCTACACCATCAAAGTCACCCGGGAATCGCACCCGACCCTGCCCGCACCAACATTATCAATTGGATTTTGGATACCCAATTCAGCTTTTTGGTAGATTGGAGATTTGAACCTGGGACCTCCCTTGGAAGATTGCCCTCTCCTCTCCAACTCACCTACAACACCTGGGTTAAATTAATATTCCACTTGACTTAGGAAAAGTAACTTTATTATTTAATATAACAACTTTAAACGTTAAATATTAAATGTTAAATAATAAACTCCATACCCCAAATAATTAACCGACTGAAAGGAATATGGTCTCAAAACACCTCGAGCACAACACACTGCCAACCTTGATAGGGCTCCCAATCATCTCCATTAGCCTACGGGAACACAGTAGTAGGCTAATCCATAATGCTGCTGCTAACATTACATCCAAGACACAAAAACAGAATTATGCTTGCTAACAATGCATGCCTCTATTATGGTGCTAACTTTGTTGGTGAAGCAACAATGAAGAGTCTACTCCATTTCCATCTTTTCACATTTGGCTTGGAGCAGGGCTAATAACTCCTCTCTAGATGCCAATTCTCCAAATCATTCATTCATCTCTCTTCTTTGTGCCAATACTATCAAAAACAAGGTAACAAATTTATGCACTCTATGTTTCTGCCACTACAAGTCTCTTTGCTATGGTAAAAAGGATATCCTCTTGTTCTTGAAGCTTCAGCTGAAATACACTATTCTCTTTCTTAACATGACAATCTCTTTGGTCTGCTTTTGATCATCTCTAGCAAGTCTCAATCCTGTCTTTCTTCTTTTGCAGCTTGAGACGGATGTTTCTATTGGATTTCAACCTAGTTGGGCAATTAAATCCTCAACAAATGCACAGTACTTCAATGTTGAACACCTGGCATGCGATGATTATTGCACATTATCCTCAAGCATGCTAGCAAACATTCACAGAAGCAACCTTTGCTGAGTGTCTCCTCAAGTGTTTTGTCATTATACACATGTCAAACAATTGTCGTCTCATGCTTTTATTGATTGGTTATGCTTCCAAATGGCCTATCCGTTATTCACTTTAATAAAAGTGAGTTTATTGGTGAATGGAATGAAGCACAATCCTCACCCATCTACATATACTCCATTGTTGTTGGGTCTACCTCATAATCATATTAAACATATTATAATAGATAATAATATAGTAATATAAAATATGTTAGGCCTCATGGATTCTTCCTATTACCAATGGGTCAAACAAAACCAACGTCATATTACCACACAAACATGCATTTAAAGGATGAAATGCATCAATCATGCAGTTATTGCTATGTGCCACACACATATAGGTACCATCAGTCTACCATAGATACCACAAACTTTGTAACTTAATAGGCCAATGATGGCCCAAACAATCAGGATTTCATCATGATCCTAAATATGCATCACTACATGTGGCACTATTCTAAGTTAAGGATGACAACAGAAAGCTTGTAAAGCAGAGAAACTGGGTTTATTCCCTAATTTAGCAACTATACCACAAGGAAACAATACACAGTGTAGTTGTAGCATGTGACATTGTTGCAAGTCTATGCGGTGTGGTTACTAAAACATAAGTTGGTAGGAAATTTGACTCAGTATACAAATGGCAAGTCCAAAGGGGTTTCAATCTAGCAATCAACATGGCAAAGAAATAAAACATAACTACACCTTGTTGTGAAACAGAGGTGGCATACTTGCACAAAATTGAGTGACACTATCAAATTTAGCATAAGACTCGTCATTTCACAACCTTCCAGAGGACTTAAGCTATTAATATCATTCCATTTTGATCCAGAAGCATTTGTCACCATTCAAATTGTTGCTTTGCAAAGACGGAGGGGTTCTTTCAACAAGAATGAGCAACAAAGAGCAACTAAGTATGGCTGAGGCAAGTTTATATCTTCTAACACAATCAGATGATTCCAGAAATAGTTTTAGCTCATAGATGATAGAATCCATATATGGATGCCAAAGCATAATGTACATCTAGTTTGTAAGAGGAATACAAATCTACCTATTTCTATGTGGAAATTTTATACTCCAACAGTATTTTCTCCACGTGAAATTGGTCTTTCAGATTTTGAGAATCACCTTTCCATTTCTTTGCTGTTGTTTCAATTCATATTATGGTTGAGCATGTTTTCTTGCCATTTGAACAGTTCAGTAAAGTTCTCAATTCATTAAATTGAAGCATTAAACTTCAGTTTACAATACCTAGAAGATACATGTGACAAATGCTGCTCAATTATAGAGTTGTGTTCTACATCAGAGATTTTACCCAGTGTTATTGGGTCTGGTAATTCATTTGAAATAGGTTCATCTTGCTTGCAATAATTATGTTTTTGGTAGATTTGTGATGAGAACACCAGAATACAGTGCTTTCAATATTTACCTTACTATGCTCCTGAAGAATATTAAAAGGTTGAGTAAGAAGATTTAAAATTAACAAAATTGAGGATGTCAATATGCTAAGTGGCATGAAGGAAGGGATCCTAAACACCCCCAAACTGTAGATTCTTACTGGTTAAAGTTTACCCCTGTAATTTGGCTTAATAGGACTCTTATGAACCACATACCCCATCTATGAATTTTTAGACACTTTTTTTAATCATTGTAATAAACCCAAAAATAAAGTATCAAATATCATGGATAAGCTCCAAAAATATGGGTTTTCCATTAACTCTCAATAATATGGCTTTCCATTATTCAATTCCCAATCTATGACTTTGCCCTGAATTCCATCATTTCCAGTCGTTTATTGTTTATGTCTAAATTTATCCTGCAAGGTCACAATTGCTGAGCTTGCAATGCATCTCTCATTAAACATAAGATCATAATATTTCAATGGGAATGTCTTCTTTCGTTTATGTTGTCAAGGTTCTTGGGATGTAACATCTCAACCCAATGGGTCCCTCCACTTACAACACTAATGTCCTAAAAGAATATAGAAATTGAGAATATGCCACGATCAATTTTGTTCTTAAATAATTATTTCAGTATTCCCTTGTAGATGAATAAATGTGAACAATACCTTTGAATGTACAAAGTGAGTTGCAAGGCCACAACTGACTAATTCTACTCCATCCAATCTCACGCCAGTCAGGCCCACATATTCACCTGAAAAGTAGCAAACCTGTCAACCAAGTGCCAATATTGTAAAATGAAATAAACAAAACTCCCTTTTGCAACAAAACATCGTACAGTCATAAAAGTAACTTTCAGCTTTCTGAAAAAATCATGTGTTTTCACACAAAAGCAAGCTACTGAAACACATTAAGTTTTATGCATTAATTTTGTCAACTCTATCCATTTTTTCTACAAAAATTGATAATATATGAAAGGATTGTAAACACTTAAATGCTAGCATGCTAAAATTTTCAACTTTGAAACCACACCTCAAGGAGAAACAGTACAGGGCATGAATGAAATTATATAGAGTTCATGCATGCTAGAATTTTCAAGTTTGAAACTACACCTTAAGGAGAAACAGTACAGGGCATGAATCAAATCATATAGAGTTCATGCATGCTCAACTTCCAAAGATAACACCAGTTGGTATTGGTAAATATGAGCATTAACCTTGCATTAAAATGATACAGGTATAAATACATTGTGATTCCAACGAACTGAGCCCAACGAACTTCTAGTTCGTTCAACAAACGTGTGGTTCGTTCCCCAACTACCTAGGCGCAATAATAGATTAAGATAATCTAATATGCTTAACAAATATGATGCGCTATAATGTAATAATATATAAGCTATGCTAACATCCCCCCCCCTTATTACATTATTTTGAGATACAAAGAGTGTTGCGAAACAACTCAAATTTGACACGGCCAAGTGCCTTAGTGAAAATATCCGCAACCTGTTCATCGGTGGGAATGTACTGGAGTTGTATCTTGTGTTTTGGAACTTCATCTCGAATGAAATGACACTGTGTGTCAATATGTTTGATGCATTCATGAAATACTGGATTCTTGACGAGCTTCAAAACACCTTGTCGCAAAACAAGTGAATTGGAAGTTTCTTGGGAAGACCTATACTTGCAAGAATGCGACGTAACCATATCACCTCGCATACTGCTTCACGTGTTGCACAATATTTTGCCTCTGCAGATGATAAAGCAACCACCTGCTGCTTTTTACTGTGCCAAGAGATAAGACCGCAGCCAAGATGAAAAATGTATCATCAAATGACACGGCATAGTCTGAGTCTGTGTAACCGTGCAAGGAGTTGTATTCTTCTTGTATTCCAGGCCACATTCTGTACTGCCACAAACATAATGAAGAACTCATTTCGCTGCTTTCCAATTACTAACCTTCGGTTCCTGCATGAACCTTGAAAGATAACTTACTACAAAACTGATGTCTGGCCTGGAGTTGGTTAGATATAAGAGACTCCCAATGAATGAATGAATGAAAGATTTTAATTACGTCCGCGAGACCCAAATATGGTCTATGGGACCTCAAATATGGAAGTACAATTACTCAAATCATATCATATGATCTTTAATATCTTTGAGAAGGTTGTTCCTTCTCCGCTGATTTGTGTTAGCAATTCTCCAACTTTTTTTATTTTCTTGTCTTCAAATAAATCTGTAATAAACTCGTTCCCAAGTGTTTCTTTGTATTTGTCACGGATATCCGAAAAACTCGGGCATTTATAGATGAAGTGTTCCTCTCGTCTCTACTGCCCCCGTGCCGCATAGAGTACATATCCTTTCTTCCCATTGTTCTTTGGGCGTTGTCCATCTCCCCGTTTCACATCTAAGCCTATGAGAGCTAGTCCTTATCTCGAGCAATGAGTATTTTTTCCTTCCACTTGATTTCAGCGCCTATATACGCTTTTTTCCTTGTGGTCATACGTTGGGTTAAAATTTGCAATATAATATTGTCTTTTCCTCGCTTGCATTTTTCCACATTCCACTTCCGAACTTTTCATTCACATAATTTTTAATGTCTTTGTTGACATTTGGGCATTCATTTATGTTGATTTCCCAACGTTTCATCCATTTTCGATTTTGTTTCATCCACGTATTCTTTCGCCTATGTAACTCTTCGTCTCTAACTGCTCTAGGCCATCTATCATTTGTCATGTTTTCTGTTTTTTTCAAGTAACATAACAGCTTGGTCATAGCAATTGCTTCTAAAGGGAACATTCCAGCTTCAGCTAGAATAATTTCATAAGGGGTTGTGGCCTTAATTTTGAGAAAGTTTGTGATTAGATATTTTTGAATCCTTTCTATTTGTCTCCATTTTGCATTTGTTGTGCCACTAGCCCACACCTCGCAACCATACAACAGAACCGGTGTAACAAGTAGGCCAAATAAGACCTTGGTGGTCTTCCAGCCCCACAACTCGGCATTCCTACACCTGTTTTGAAGTGCATATAGTGCTCTCCACCCACTTTGAGTTCTTTTCATCCTACATGTATTCCAATTAAGTTTGTCATGAAAGTCTATGCCCAAGTATTTGTATTCTACTACTACATCAAGCGGTTCTCTTGCAAACTGAAATTTGAGTTGTTGCTTCTTCTTTTTGCTGAAAAAATCATAATTTTTGTTTTGCTCGTGTTCACCCGCATCCCAACTTCTTTACAAAAGAGTTCTAGAGCTTGAAGGTGATCTTCTAGATCTTTGGCTGTTTTGGCCACAAGAATTACATCATCTCGCATACATGAGGAGTTTTACCACATATTTGGCTAAATGCACACCCTCTCCCCCAAATTTGTTTATCCATTCTTCTAACTTGTCAATGTACAGCCCAAATAAGGTCGGAGATAGAGGGCAACCTTGTTTGACACCTATGTCACTACCAAAACATTCGGATAACCCTTCCCGTGTTCTCGATTCTAGCTTTTACATGCTCATATAGTCTGTGAACTGCTGCCCTGTAGTGAATTGGAACCTCTAGTTCTTCCATTCTGCTCCATAATTTTTTCCTAGGCACTGTGTCAAATGCCTTTTTGAAGTCTACAAAACAGCAAAAAGCCTCCTCTTTTTTCTCCCATATTTTTTCCACTATGTGTCTGAGCGTGATACAGTGATCAATAGTTGAGTGTTTGGGCCTAAAACCCGCTTGCCCCTTTGCTCTCTTTCCCTTTTCTTCTCGCCCATATGCCGATCCTCCGCTCTATCATACTCCCAAACAACTTTGCAAAGAGAGGGTTGATCATGATAGTTCGATAGTTTGAGGGATTATTTACATCTCCACTTTTAAACAAAGGAATGGTCAAGCTAGTTGTCCACTCCGTAGGGAAGCCATTTTGTATGACCTCATTGAAAATTTCTTTGATTTGCGGTGCCAAGATATCTACCCCCCATTTTATATGCTCGCTTGAAGATTGTTTATGTCACGGGCTTTTCCAGCTTGCTAACTTTTTTATCCCTTGAATAATGTCTTCAATTGTGAAAAGTTCTTTCTTGACAATGATAGTAGGTGGTGTCTCCCGCTGGTTACTACGCTGATACAGCTTGTTTTGAATACTCCAACCACTCGATTAACTCGTTATGTTATTTTCAGTTTGCATCCTTTTCACGCTTAGTTCCTTCCAAAATTTCTTTGGTTCATGCTTCCCTAAATAAATCAATTCTTCCCTCCTTGTTTTAGTGTATTCTTCTTTTTTTGCCCTTACCAGCTTCTCATATGCTTTTTTGTTTGCTCTTGTTTTACCCGTTGGTTCCTTTAGTAATCTTCGCATTTTTTTGCAATCTTCATCGAACCATGGGTTGGTTGGGAAGCTATTCCTTTCTTTCTTTTTAGGTTTAGCTCTCTTGCATTTTTTTAGAGCTTCTTGAATAACTTGCATTAACCATTCACTCTTACTGTAATCTCTACTACTGTGATGTAGTTCTTCCCTTTCCTGTAACTTATTATTTAATACTGCTCTAAAATTTTGCCGATTTTCATCTGTTAAGAGAATGTTTCCCTTGTGAGGATATTTATTTTGATTGCCTTGCAAGTTTTTTTTCCCTTGGTTTGTCTCCATGCATTCGAAGTTTCATAACAATTGGGTTGTGATCTGACTTAAGTTCCACTGGAGAATCTTCCACTTCTAGCTCCTCTATTTTTGGTATGTAATTCTCTGAGCATATTACATAGTCTATTACACTTTGTCCCTTATATGTTTTGCATGTATACTTTCCTGAATTTTTCCATTTGTTCATCCCATTGCAAATAATCAAATTGTATATGCTGCAAAGACCTAACAACTCTTCTCCATATTGCGTGATAGCCCCATGCTCATCTTCTGAAGTCCTGGTCCACTGTTGATTTTCCTCTTCTGGCATCCAAAGAGGATTAATCTCAATATATTCGTTACCTTCTAGAATGTTAGCTTGCTTATTTGCTGTCCTTGCATTGAAATCTCCAATTAATATAATATCTCCCAACTTACTGTATATTGAAATGTCTCTTTTTAGGGAGGAGTATGGGTCTTCTCTTTAAGGTCATGTTTCTTATAGAATTTAGAATTCTTGGGAGCAAAATAACATGTCGCTATGCTAATAACTGACTTATTTTCTAGGATCTTTATCCAAATGTACTGTTTGTTTTCATCTTGTTTTTCAATTTTAATGACCCTATCCCATTCCTCTTTTATTAAAACCATAATACCCCCATGCCCTTTGCCATTTTCTCGCTGCTTTATTCCATACTGCTATTTTTTTGTATCCCACAAATTCTGGAGTCCTACATCCATCGTGTTCATGTGTTTTCGTCAATATGATTATATCTTTGTCTCTAGCAATGGGCCCTAACCCGGGTCCTCTTCTCCAAGGGAAACCTCTACAGTTCCAACTTACCATTGTAAGATGTTCCCAGGCGGGCCATACTCCCTATTTATTTTGGATTTGTTTAGATGTGATGTATGCCTTTCCATTTCTTAAATATGCCTCGTTTCCCTTCATTCCTTGCTGCCCTCACCTTTTCCCATTCCTTATTTCTTTCTTCCCGCTGTAAAAATGTTAGGTCATCATCTAAATAAAATTGTGACCCTCTCAAAGATGCCTCTCGTTTCTAAGTAACCTTATTTTATCCTCGTAGCTCATCAATGTGACCCGAATATGTCTATCTCTCGCCTCCTTCTCTCACCTCGCCAATTCTCGCTTACTTTTTTTATCCGACCCTTCCATTGTAACCGATCTCGACAAGAAGTTCCCGGTTAAACGATTTGTGTCTTCCCCGTCCCCATAATCTTTCAACCCTTTGATGATTATATTTGTTAACTTCTCATGTCTTTCTTTCTCTTCTGTTATTTGAATTTTTACTTGCTTCTCTATCAACTCTTTTTGTTGATTGACTGGTTCTTTTACTACTTGAGACCATGTCTTTGTCTTTGCTAATTCATTTCGTAGCTCATTTTCTCTTGTTTCAATGTTTTGGAGTGTTTTCTTTACCTCTTTTATTTGATTTGCATTTGTTTTTTCCACCTCTATTGCATCATTGATTGGGGGATGGATGGCTTGTTTGAGGACATGCCATTCACGTTGACCCATGTTTGCTAGGTTTTGTAGCTTTGACACTTGCTCCTTGAGCTGGTTGTTTTCTTTTTCCAGCCTTCGAATGGTGTTTATAACCTCATCTGATTTAGTTTCTCTTAATTTCTCCCTCCTTTCCATGCTTTCAAGTTTCTCTTTCATCTTCATTAGCTCTTGCACACAAAGTCTTGGTGCCCACATGAGTGGTGTAGTTGTCGGACTGTAAGTTTCTTCCTCATCTGAAAACTCATTTTGGTGATTTGCCTTTGATTGTTCCTTATTCTCCACCTGTTTATGTGGTAGAATATTTTTTATTGTTATTTTTTGATATGCCCTTTTCATTGTTGTTGCCCTTGCTCGTGCTTGTCGACGCCTTAATATCCTCCAATACTGTTTCTCATTGACATATATTGGTTCTTGCAATTGTTGCTTCCCTTCTTCCATTTTCAAACCCTTTATAGTCGAACCCTCTGTACTATTGATCCGTTGAAATAAATGTGTAATAAAACCCTCTTGCTCTGCAAACCCTCTGCTGCAAACTGGCGATAGAGAGTACCATCTACATGTGGAGATTTATCATATCGCAATAATTGTAACCCAGTTTCCATTGGAGTTTCTTTGGGCTTACAATCAATCATGCGATATTTCTCAATTAATATCTTGGCATATTTTTGTTGTGTCACTTTGATGTGATTCTTCTTATGTGCCACTTCTAAACCAAGACAATAATGAAGAAGTCCTAGATCTGTCATCTCAAATGACTTTTTCAAGTCATCTTTCGTTGTGTCTATCAATTTCTCTGAACTGCCAGTGATAATCAGATCATCAACATAGAGTACTAAGATCACTATATCAGAACCGATGCCTGTTGATAATGATATTTAGAATAAATTCCTTCAGGAGGTACGGGCTCTGGCCTCTGGTTATCATACTATTTCCAACGATATGACAATAATGAAGAAGCAAGCCCAGATGGAGTTCCGTCCAAGGAGACCATATCCTCCCCCGACGCTAACAAAAGATCAAGCTGTGCAAGCGCAAAGGCCCCCGGCAAGGAATGCTGCCAATGAGGTTCAACCTGGAACTTCTGACCAGGTTAACTACTGCTCCACATGCAACGATCCACATGGAGAGGAGAGTTGCACGCTGCATCAGCATTATCTTCAGACCCTTGCGAGCAGCGCCATGGAGGACGAAGCATACATGATCCTGGATGATGAAGGCAACTTTGCAGTCCCAGAAGAAGATCCTATGTCGCTCTTGACCAAGGAGGGCAAAAGGCCCATTGAGGCTGCCACGGCCCAAACAAAGCCGATGAAAGTATACGCCAGAAGAGAGAGGGCGCATCCTGCTGGGCTACCACCTGACAAGTCACCTTTGCCTCCTACAGCCAAAGAAAGGTTCCCTACGCTCAAGGCTCCCGCGATGAAGGCTCCCGCAGCCCAACCTCTAGCCGAAACAAAAGAACAAGCTCAAGAGAAGCTGAGGTATCCGTCGTTGATGAAGAGACAGAGAGTCGAAGCCACGTAGCAATACCGGACCAGGTATGAGCCAGCGAAAGAGATAGAGGGAGTCGGCACTTCAACCTACAATATAGTTGATGAGCTCAAAAGGACCCCGGCAAAGATAAGTATGTACGAGGCTCTTCTGCTCCCAGGGCAAGTTGATCTGTTGCAGGAATCCTTGAAAAGCGTAAACTATGGAAAGCCGACACAGCCTGCTGTGTTAGCTCAACCCTTGACAGTTTCTGCTACCGGGAAAAACAGGCCACCTCCTTTCTATCTGTCATTGCGGATGGAAGGCTATATAGTACACAACCGCATGGTGGATTCTGGTGCTTCCACTACTGTCATGCCGAGAGCCGTCTGCGAGGAGATCGGTATGGAATATACAAGGAGCAGCCAAGGTGTGCTGCAGCTAGACGGCACCCCTATCAAGACAGTTGGTGTCATCAAGGATATCCCGATCCGACTGCATAAAGCCCTCGACATAGTGGTCATCCAAGAGGTCGTTGTGGTCGACTTGGAACCCTACTTCGGCATGTGTCTCTCTAGGGAGTTCACTGTGAAGCTGGGTGGATATCTGTCTCTGGATTACTCACATATGGAAGTGCCCTTCAAAGGAAGAAGATTGAAGATCTATAATGAAAAGCCTTCCACATTTCTGGTAGAGAAGATACCCGGAGAAGAGCCGCAGAATGGCATGGTTCAGCTGACAACTGAAGAACTGGTAGAGGTGGATATGGCAGAAGAGGCCCTTGAGCTGTTACAAGTGGAGGATGAGTTCTCCTTGCTAGACTTCAATGCCATGATTGAGACCGAGCAAGGTTGTTACTCCGTCACCCAGCCTGAAAGACTTGACCAGTCAGCAAAGAAGGAGGTTGGACCTGCACCAGAAAAGCTATGGAAGCTGTTCTTTGATGGCGCCCGATGCAAAAATGGCGTCGGTGCAGGTGTACTTCTGGTTTCCCCATCCGGAGTCCAGAAGGACTACACTTACAGGCTGGCTTGGAGCTGCACTAACAACGCGGCGGAGTATGAAGCTTTGTGCTTGGGTTTGAGAAAGGCAGAGAGACTGGGGGTAAGACATTTGTAGATCTTTGGCGACTCAGAGCTGGTGTGCAACCAGATTACGAATAAGTGCGCCTCCAAGAAGCATTACCTCAAGGCGTATCGTAACCGTGTCTGGGATCTGATGGAGTCATTCGACTCTTTGAATGTCAAAGCCATATCGCGTGAGAAGAATAAGCATGCTGACATTCTGGCGTCTGTTGGAGCCAGGTACGTCCCGGCTGATGACACTGTCCAGAAGCCGAAGCCGGTTCGTACCATCTACAGGCCTTCTGTGCTTGATAAAGACACCCACTGGCAGGTGTTCGACTGTGACGAGGATATCGTCACTTTTTTGATAAACGAAGCAAGTACAATAGAAGGTAGAGACCCTGATGACGAGCAATACGAGGGGTTGATACAGTTAAAAAACAATCATGTCCCAAAAGGACTGATTACCCTAGAAAGTCTCTTTGATCAGAACGATAGAGCCATATCCCACAGAATCAAAGTGGACCCCAAGCAGTACATGGACCTGGAACTGGAACCTGGAAAAGTGATCAAGGTCGGGACAGACTGCACTGAAAAGGAACTGGAGCAGATCAGATCTTTATGCGAAGAGTTCCCTGATATTGTGGCTTGGTGCTACCAGGACTTGAAGGGGTATGACAGAGAGATGATCCAACATACTATAGAGCTGGAAGATAATGCAAGACCTTTCCGGCAGAAGCAAAGGGCAGTGAACCCAAAAATTGAAGCCATGATGAAAGCAGAGCTCTTGAAGATGCTGGAGGCCAAAATCATCTACCCCATCAAGCACTCATCTTGGGTCGCGAATCTGGTCCCTGTGAGAAAAAAGAATGGAGACATCCGCCTCTGCGTGGATTTCAGAAACCTCAATCAAGCTTCACTGAAGGATCATTATCCGCTCCCCCAAATTGATCAAATCCTCCACGTAGTTGCTGGAGCACAGAGGTTCTCTCTCTTGGACGGATTCTCTGGATACAACCAAATATGGGTAAAGGACGAAGATCAGCACAAGACAACGTTCACCACCAAATGGGGAACGTTTGCATATCAACGCATGCCCTTCGGCTTGTCTAACGCCGGCGCTACATTTCAAAGAGCTATGGACTTGGCGTTTCGAGAGCTGCTCAACAAGGTCATTGTCATCTATTTGGACGATATGACTGTATTTTCACATAAGAGAGAGGACCATGCCTCCCACTTGCGGCAAATATTTGAGAGATGTCGTGAGTTCGGCATTTCCATCAACCCGAAGAAGTCAGTCTTCGCGGTAAAGGAAGGCAAGCTGCTAGGACATGTCATTTCTGAGAAGGGCCTTGCAGTGGATCCTGACAGAGCAGAAGCTCTTCTTCGCTTATCCATCCCAGTTGACAAGAAGGGGCTACAATCATTTTTTGGCCAAATCAACTTCGTGAGGAAGTTCGTACCGGACTTCGCACAAGTAATCAAGCCCATGGCCGAACTCCTAAAAAAGAATGTTGAATTCTTGTGGACTGATGAAAGGAAGCAAGCCTTCGAAGAGATCAAGGCCAGAATCGCGCAAGCTCCAGTATTGATAAATCCAGATTATTCCAAGGATTTCATCCTGTACGCGGTGGGAGAGCCCGAGAGCTACGCTGCAGTCCTGACTCAAAAGGGAGATGATGGCGAAGAGCGCCCCATAGCGTTCCTAAGCCAGGTGATTCAGCCGCATGAAGAAAAGTACAATTTTATTGAGCGGCAGGTGCACGCAGTCATGAGATCTCTCAGGAAGTTCAAGCACTTTGTCTCCCAGAGCCGGATAACTATCTTTGTGATACATCCGGACGTCAGGAATTTCATTGTACAAGGGGAGCCAGGTCACAAGAGGGCAGGATGGATAGCTAAAATCCAAGAATTTGACATAGAGGTACGGCCAACGAAGCTGATCAGAGGTCGGGCCCTGTGCCAAGAGTTGGCCCGAAGTGCTGCAGCTGAAATCTCTGCCTGCCAGTGGGAGGATCCAATGGCGGAAATTAACCTTGCCAACTCCTTATCAGAGGAGAGTGACTGGACGAATGACCTGGTGTGGTATTTTAGCACAGGGAGATGTCCAGATCATCTCAATGCCTCACAAAGAAGGAGGTTTAGGCTGAATGCCTTGAGATATGTACTGCGCCCCGAGGGGCTGTATTTTAAAAATATTGACGGCATCCTGTTGCGGTGCGTCAGGGAATCAGACAAACCAAAGGTCCTCGGAGAGTTCCACTCCGGGATGCCTGGAGGACATCATTCAGGAAGGCCTACGGCCTTAAAGATTATCAGAGCCGGGTATTATTGGCCCACCCTCTTCACAGACGCACATGCGGTCTGTGTAAAATGTGAAAAATGCCAGAGGTTCGCCGGCAGGAATAGGAAGGCACCCTTGCCCCTCCAGCCAATTCAAGCCGAGACTCCGTTTCAGCAGTGGGGTCTGGACTTCGTCGGGACCATCACGCCCAACTCTGCAGCAGGACATAAGTTCATCCTTACAGCCACTGATTATTTCACTCGGTGGGCTGAGGCGATCCCCACTAAGCATGCAGACCAAGAAACGGTCATTGGGTTCCTTGAGAGCCTCATCACCCGTTTCGGGGTCCCAGAGGCAATAGTTACAGACAACGGTCCCGGGTTCGCAGGTGCTGTACTCACGGAGTTCACCAACAAATACGACATCTATCACAAGATGTCCTCAAACTACTACCCGCAGGGGAATGGCCTGGCCGAGTCCACTAACAAGAATCTGCTGAAGATTGTAAAAAAAAAAAGTAGAAAGGAACAAGAGGACGTGGCACCTACTTCTGAACCGGGCGTTATGGGCGGATCGCATATCTTTCAAGAAATCTATCAAGACATCCCCCTACGCGCTTGTATATGGCAAGGAGGCAGTTTGCCTACCCACATAGAAATGCCCGCACTCTGGTTGTTAGATGAAGAGAAAGGCGACGGGGATCCAGTGGATGCCAGACTTTGTCAACTATTGCAGTTAGAAGAGGAAAGGGAGAAGGCATACCAGGCCTTTACCAAACATGCCGAGGTAACCCAGAGTTGGTTTGCAAAAGGGACCACCACCCGGGTTTTCAAAATCGGGGACCTAGTGCTCAAGTGGGACTCACTCAAAGCGAAGCCGGGCAACCATGACAAATTTGATGCCCTCTGGGAAGGCCCCTATCAGATCGCTCGGGTAAACCAATTCAACGCGTTCGTGCTCAGGGACATGGAGGGACAACTTCTCCCTATTCCTGTCAATGGTTTCCACCTAAAGGCCTATCACCACTGAAGGTGCCCGAGAGGTCCTTCCTTGTACATATTTTTTTCCTGCATTTCAGTTTATGTCAGAATGTAAATATTTCTTTCAGTTATTCAGTTTTCAGTTTTCAAAACCGAAATGGGCTAAGTGTGAGAAAAGGAGCAAAATTTTGCGCTGCTTAAAAGTCTGACCAAGCATAGAGCAAACCCCGACTTCGCAGCGAAGTCGGGCATCGCTTCATGAATTGTGCGATGTCGGGAGTTTGAGAGAAAAGAGCAAACAAAAAGCCTCAAAATTTTTCTAAGTGCTGGGTGCGCAACCCGACTTCGCAGCAAAGTCGGGCTGCGCACCATCTTGGGAGCGCAGTCGGGCAGCAGAGGAAGCAAAAATCGGCTAAGTGTGGAATCCCTACTGCGCAATATTTTCCGGGCGAAGTCGGATTGCGCACATTTTTTGAGCGAAGTCCGATTGCGCTCTTGATTTTGGGCGCACTTCGAACGACCTGTCAGGGAGAACAAGGGGCATAGTGACGAAAAATTTCTAAGTATGGGCCCAGGCGGCGCAATGTGTATAGCGCGAAGTTAGGCCGCGTCCCTTCTTGAGCCCTGGGCCAAAGTCTCCCTCGAAGTGTGTGCCCAAGCGACGGCTGTGACGTCATTGGAAGCACGAGGTTCAAAATTTTTAAGGAATGATTGCGCGGATTTCGAAGCAGATGTCATTAAAGAAGCAAGCGCATTAGGACCAACCGCGTACAAGGTGCGCCTTCCAAGGAAAAATCCCACGCGCGGCCGCCAAGGAATAACGACGCTTTCTACCTACTTCGGGCAAATCACTTTAAACCCCTCCTCGCGCCATTAATGCTACGTTTTCATTCCTAGAAAAGGGCCCTGGCATACTCAGAACATTCGAATTATCAAGCTAAATCCGAGCTGCGCGTTTAAGAGGAAGAAAGGCGCAGAATTAAAGACTGGTGACTAGAATTCCCGTCTCTGCCACCACGAGCAGAAAACAGAAAATGGACAAGGGAAAAGCGCCAATGCAGCCGCAGTCCAGCGATACAGAACAGGAGGCTGAGGAACGCACAGAGTCCAGCGCTCATGAGAGCGAAGTGCCGCAAGAGCAGACAAGGAAATCCAGGTCGAAGAGAAGCAAAGGGCAAGGTCCTCCGCCGCCGCCCGTCAATCGCCTGGCCGGGTATAAGGATGGCGAGTACTCCATTAGCCTCACCAAGCTGCGGCCAAATATTGCAAAGTGGGCAGGCAAAGTCTCGCCCTCGCACCATGTCGGAGCTGCATATAAGTCGAACTTGTATCGGTTCTTGTGCCCTCCCGTCCACCACCGCCCGAGCTGGTTGAGTCTATTGTGACATATTACAAACCAGCTACCCGGCAAGTCTGCGACAACCAAGGAAGGGTGTTGTTCTCCCTCTCTCCAAGAAAGGGTCCAGCCACCTTCCCCCCGGGACTCCAGTACGACCCCAATGCCATTGTCAGAAGAATCAACTTGGATGAGCAGGCGGGCAGATTCGTTCAGAGCAGAAGGATGAGAGAGTTTCTCGATTCAGAACTGAAGTCCCCGCTGCCAGCAGGACAGTGGCCATCAGGCCCCATACCCCTGGAGAGGTTTGAAAACAAATATATTTATATTATCCTTGCATGGGTACTCGGCTGCGGCACGGACAGAATGGTGCACCCGTATCAGCTGGCGCTCGCGGAATGTATCTTGCATGGAGAGTTTTATGACTCCACTGCGCAAAGGAGCGGAAGACGCCCGATTTTCTTTGATTGGGCGGATTGGGTGGCGTACGCCATACATTCGAATCTGGTCAGGATACAGCAGAAGCAGACAACCGAGTTCCGGCACTGCTCATTCCTCACATGGTTGTGCCTTTACCATACGCACTACCGAATTAAAGTGCCTGATCTAAAAAAGGTAAATGAGAAGGGAGCGCCGCTGCCTGTGTATGAGTGGACGGAAGCCCTGTATAGGAGAGGGTCTTACTACGACTTCAACTTCAAATTTCTAGGTATGACCCTGGCGCTGTTCAACGGCAAAGCATCTCGCCCTCCACTGGCCATGACGAACTACCTGAGGAAGTACAAATGCGGAGATACCTTCCGGTTGACTCAGGGCATTGTTATCAGAATCTACGGATTCAAAGGGAAGCCGTTCTTGCTGCCCTATTTTTGCACTGAGCATCAGTTCGGTATGGAGACATCGCGCCAAATGGACTATGTAGAAGAGGAATTCGGCCAGGGAAAGAAGAGGGGCCATATTTTCAAGTATCCTATTACCTGGGCGAACATTCAAGTGCATGAGATTGGGCAGCACATCTACCTCGAACAGGAACTCCTCAACATGGGCTTGATACAGCTACCGCAGCGCTGGAAATACGACCCGATTGGGGTCAGGGGAAAATTTGTACATATTTGCCCCCGAGCAGAAATCATGGAGGAGAGGTGCAATAAAACAGGCGCAGACCTGGAATGGCACATCGAGCGGATGCAATCATGGCCACCATGGCAGGACTTTTACTGTGTGGAGGTGGAGTATGATCCGGAGCGCAATCCAGATCACAGGTTAGACTCAGCGGGCTTCAAAAAATTCCTCTCAAAGGTGACGCCCCTCAGCTGGGAAAAAGACAAAATCATTGAATGCTGGAAGATGAGGTGTCGCACGCAACACGATAAGTCTAACCGAAAGACATTGGCCGTAGATGATGAGTTTTCGGCCTTATATGATAAATACGCCGGCAAATGGGAGTCGTTCGCGTTTCGAGATTGCGTTCCCCTAGGCGCCAGAAAGAGATATAAAAGGAAGCCCCCACCCCAGCAATTACCCATTCAAAAACCTCCCAGCAGGACGCCAACAAGCAGTCAGGTGGGCCCGATGTTGTCTCCAGCTCCCGAAGCGTCGCCGCAAAAAGAACAGGAGCTAGAAAAGTCAACCAGTGAAGCGGTGCCTCAAAAGGAAAAGGCGCCAGAAGGGTCAACCGGTGGGCCATCGGCAATAGGCGTCCCTCCGTCAAAGCCCAAGTACAAATTCACCGTGGGAACACCATTGCCAGCCGCACCAACCGCCTCCGCCTCCTTCGAGCAAACTGCAGCTCCAGGAGAAAAGAAGAGAAAAAGGAGCGAAAAGACCAAGCGGCCGAAGAAAGAGGCTGCGCAGCAGACGGCTGCGGCACGAACAGAAGCAGCCGCGCCAGAAATCATCTCTCTGGACAGCCCAGGGAAAGAAGCAGAAGTCTGGGCAGCAAGCGTCCTCCAATCAGCGGCTCAGGCGGAGCCCGCAGGTACGTCCTCTTCCCCGGTTCCCCAAATCCCAGTTGGCCCTGCCGTGACACCGTCCCCCTCTGTATCAGGGCAAGCCTTAGTCGCATCTTCCCTATCGCCTATCTCCCAATCCTTCCATAGTCCCCATTCTTTCGAACAGTTTGCCCAGGACCTGAACGTTTTCCAAACCCTGGGTCAAACCCTAGACCCCTCATCCGCGGCCAGTGCCGAAGCTGTACCTACATCGCCGCGCCGCTCACCCACATTATTCAAGACCCCGTCTTCACCTCCTACTCAGCCGCCCGTTTCCCCTAGGACCCAGTCGCCCTTGAAAGCGACCTCACCTTCTGGAATATCTCCTGCTTCATTGTTTGCAGGAAGGATGCCGCAGCAGGATTTAGCCTCGGCATATCCTATGCTGGCAGAACTTGACTTCATGGGGGAGCAGCTGCAGATTACAGACGATCAGCCTCTAGCAGCGAAGGTCGTAGGGTGTTCCGCCTCTTTCCTCCAGGGCGTCAAACGAAGAAGAGCCGAGGAGATAGCCGCCCCGGTGAAGCGCACCAAGTTCGACTTGGACAGGAGAGTGCTGCGAACCGAGAAGTTGATCCCTAAAGTAAAGAAGCCTCTCCGGGAAATGACCGAGGCCGACTATGAACACCGGATCAAGGAGAAGAATTTTGATGACATAAGCGAAGAATACGAAATCAACGGTATTCGTCGCAGGACTGACAATCTCCTTGTTAAGCGACTCGAGAATCAAGAGAAGTTGTTTCAGCTTCAGAATAACTCGAGACAGCTGGAGGAAGATCTGGCCAAGGCCACCACGCGGCTGGAGTCTGCCCAGAAGGAGATTGAGGACTTGAAAGCTCAGCTCGCCGCGTCCCAGCAGGAGGCTACAGCACAAAGGAAGACGGCCGAACAGCTGTCGGAAGAGAAGAAGGCAGCACTGGAACATGTATCCCAGCTGCAGGATTTGTTGAGGCAGGCCCAATCTCAGCTGAAGGAGAAGGCGTCCCAGGCGGCTGCCTTTTCGAAAAACAAGATCAAGGAGATGCGGGCTGGTTTGCTGCAAGGGTGCAGGGCTAATGTGGTCAGGTCCCTGTCCGTCCTGGATTTCGCATCCAGGATCCAAGAAGTATCTGCCCAGGGAAAGCCTGTGGTAGAGGAGGCCGAACGCCAAGCGAAGCAGTGGCTGGACTTGGCAATAAAACTTGAAGAGTTCGCGCGCAAGGGCCTCCGATTTCCCCCCATGTCCCGGATTGCCCTAGATTGGGCGGATGCAAGGGTAACCTTGCATAATTACTTTGAAAAAACGGAAAAAACCAGGGCCGCCAGGAAGATGCTGGACGCATTGAACCATGAAATGAATATCTGCCTGGCCCCCTTCAACACTCTTTCTGAGCTCGGATGCCCGAGCTTCGTCAAGGATGGGGAGTTTCTGCCCCTTGAACAAGTGAAGCTGGATTGGCTGTCTTTCGAGGCAGATACATCAGAAATTGACGGCTGGGCCGAGCCAGTCCAGGAGACGCAGGTAACCCAAATGGTGTCAAGGTTTTGCAAGATTAACACCTCCCTCCAGGAGTTGGGAGAGAGATATGACACCATTGATGTACACATGGTTGCGGCATTCAGAGCAGCGCTGAAAGATGTCAGCGATTTAGAGCCCTTCCAGGCAGCAGCTTGGGACCAGGCCAAGACTGCATACAATCACGTCCGCGAGCGGGAGCAACCTGCCGAGCGAGAGGGCGACAGTGGTGAGCATTCGGATTCAGAAAGAGGAGGAGAATCAGAAGAAGAGACTGCTGAGAGTGAGTCCGAAGAAGAACAGTTACCCAAAAAGGGGACTCAGCAGCAGCAGGAGCAGCGGGATGCAGGGGAAGGGAGTTCCTCTGCGCCCAAAGGATAAAGGCCTGGTTCGTTGCATCGAGGCGAGCTCGACACCCCGCGAGCCGCCAGGAATGTTGCCACATTTTGCACGGGGTGCCATGTCTTCATTTTTCTTGTAAGGATGTTGCTCTCCCTTCCCTCCTCCTTCTTTCCCTTTCTCCACTATCCCCTTTCTTCCCTTCCATCAGTTTCATTTCCTTCATTCCCCCCCCCTTTTCTCCTTTCCTTTTTCCTGTCAATTTCTCCAAGAGAGCAAAAGGCCCCTAAAAAATTCTAAGTATTGGTATTGCGCAACCCGACTTCGCAGCGAAGTCGGGCTGCGCCCTTGAGTTTGAGCGCACTTGGGGAGCCGAAGTGCGGAGAGATGATCAGAAATTTTGCTAAGTATAAGAGCGAACCCCGACTTCGCAGCGAAGTCGGGGTGCGCTCTCATTTCTGTGCGCACCTGGGCATCAGTGGAGCCCTGAAATTTCTAAGTGTTGAGTGCGCAACCCGACTTCACAGCGAAGTCGGGCTGCGCCCTCAAGTTCATGCGCAGTCGGGGCGATGTGGCTGAAAAAGTGGCTAAGTGTTGGGTGCGCAACCCGACTTCGCGAAGTCGGGCTGCGCCCACTTTGTGCGCACTCGGGCAGAATGTTGAAGACAGCCCAAGAATTTTCTAAGGCACGGAGGCCTCCCCAACTGCGCTACTTCCCCCTTGCGCTGTCTGATTGCGCTCCAATTCCGGGCGAAGTCGGGCAAGAAAGAGAGACGAGATCCCAAGGCAGATTTGTCCCTTATCAGATTCTGACAAGTGTCCAGCCTCGGGATTCGAGTCAGAGATGTGACGGGTGGTGTGCGAGCGTGAATTGGATTATTGTACTTAAGCTGCCCTCAGTCAAGCTGACTCGGAGCATCATCCCCTCACCGCCACGTAGCTGCCAATCCTTCAGGTGGACCTTACCGCAAGCACATTCCATGCCGGCAGAGGTCAACATCAGCCGCTTTTGCCGCTTTTGTCAGCTTTGTCAGCTTCTTCGGTTAATTGTCAGGTCTGGGATCCTGTGCCCAATGATGTAATGGGGGGAAATTTGCGCTATAAATAGCTCGGCAATATCATTGTAAAAGGGTGGAAGGGGGATATATTGCTAGGGAACCATTGTAGCTGTGCGTTTGCTTCTGAATACAAAATACACTTGGCTCTATTGACTGTTCTTGTTCTGTATGCTGCCTTTACTTAGCATTTCTGCCTCATGTTGCTTATGTTATTGCTTACTGCTATTCTGCTATCTGGATATCGGTATTTGATAGTTAAGTATTCCTGGAATGCAAAGGTAGAGGATACATAGGATGAATGACATTGATAGTTTCTGCAACGTATTCTGTGTTTAATTGTTGTTAGTAGTGGTGATTGATAGTTGTTGTGTTGCTTATCCTCCCCACCCAATACAAATACATTTATATTTCTTTCTGCATTTATAATTTCTTTCCTGCACTCTGAGCTGATAAACAACTGAGAAAACATAGGAAGCCGGCCTCCTCCGGAGATTGGCACGGAAGGCATTCCTTCCTTCCGGCCTTTCAATCTGTTGGGCGAATCTAGGGCGCATTACACTAAATCCTATCCTAGTGGCAGATTCGTAACCAACAGCTACCATCAAACTCATAAGGTAGAAAATATGTCTTTTTTTCTCCCTACAAGAGGTGAGGATAGACAAACATTTTATCTTGAAGTGCCCCATGAGCTATTAGAGCAAAGGAAGATACTATTGTTGGTATATGGACTCAAGCAAGTTACTCACTTTTTTCATTATTGTTAGGATCTCATGTCCTAACCCTTTCTATTTATTTTATTCTAATAATTTAGTTAGCAATTAGAGGGCACATCTTTTGAATGTAAAGGTGACCCTTGATCATTAGGCTTTGGGTTAGACAACTCAGATAACTATTTTTGGCTAATCTTGGAGCATTAGGGTAGGCTGAATTATCTTTGTATTTTGCATTGTAAGAAAGGCAGAGGTATCAAGAAGAATTATATTGTATTGAGCTTTTCTAATAATGCTCTTAGTGTATTGAGCTTTTATCTTAGTGTATTGAGCTTTTCTGATAATGCTCTTAGTTTATTAAATTATTTTGCAATGTAAGAAAGGTAGAGGTATCAAGAAGAATTATATTGTATTGAGCTTTTATCTTTCATAAAATTATTGCTTTCTATGTTTAGTCTTCAGAATTGTTTTTCTTTGTGATTTTTATTAGTGTTTCAATCAATTCTTGCAAGTAGAATCATACATATTGTATCAGAGCTCAATCTAGGGACAATTTGTTGCGGAAGCAAGACTTATTTTTCTGAATTTTTCCTGACAGCCATAGCGCATCCATCTCCCAATATTTGATAAATTATTTCTTATTTTTCTGCAATTTGTAACCCTTGTAATTTTTTACAATTTATGTTACAATTGTCCTGCAGCAATCAATTTTTTTTTTCCCTACACTTATTAGGTTAGAACTTAGAAACCCTGTGCCAAGGGTTTTGAAAGATCATTGATATCTGTCATTACTAGCTAAGCTACACTACCTATAAAGCATCTAGTGAAGTGAGGGGTGATCAGTCTCCAATACCCAATAATTACACAACATCCATACATGACTACAAACTCCCACGTACCCTTGAGTATTTAGGGAGACCCCTTAGGGAATAGGAGAAGCCTTTTACCCATAGGAAGGCATCGATCGTTTGCATTTGTGGTGCACCAATAAGCAGTTAGCCCTAAGAAGTTACTCACATCATACCCCGAAGATAAGCAATACAACTACAGGAGCGGTGAAATCCTTTGTAGTTAGTGCCTTGAAATATCAAATTGAACACTATCTATGAACAAGATAAGTATATTTGCAAGCCCACATACCAAACAAACCCTAGCGTAGCACACCTACAATAACCGTTGCAAGGACTTTTGGGCATACTAAGAGAGGGATTTGGAAGTGACTAAAGTTCTGACCTTGCCGAAGTACTTGTTCCAACAAAGTAAGATTTTCAAAAACCAAGCAAAGGAGGAACAAGCAACAAAGTTATGGTTTAGGGGAAACAAAATCAAAAGAGAACATAGTACAGGGTAGAAAAATGAAATGAAATATTATTAATGTCCGCGGTGGGCCAAAATAAGACCCAAGGGACTATAAGAAGTACAATAATGACTGCCAGCTAGCAGGCTAAAAAGCCCAACAAATAAAAGAACTAAGAAAAATACAAGATCAAACCCGACAAACGGGCCAAAGAGAAAGGGAAAAGAAAAGAAAAGAAAAAGGAGAGTAGAGAGGGGAAGGGCTACAGGCCAACAGAGAAGTGCATGCCAAGAAGAACGGAGAGAGAGGAGGGAGGATGGAGCAGCCTAGGAGGGGCAAGCTCCGAGAATCCCCCAAAAACTAACCTCCTAACAATCGAGGCCGAAGTACCGGAGCTAAAGAAGTCCATGATATGTCTCTACCCATTGCTAGTTCGAAACCCTGACAAACTGTTGGTGCGCTGTCTAGTGACCCTGCTTCTGTTCAAACTGGATGGTGTGGGGCGTTTCCGATCGAAGTCACTTGTTCCGTCGGAGTTGGTGAAGTATGTTGTGATGAGCCGATGTCGAGGAGGGTGAGATCCATTTGGAGAACTTTTATGTTGTCGAAGTTCAGTTATCTCCCTAAGAAAGAGTGCGAGACAACGTTGGTCCGGGTATCTGAAGAAGTTAGAAACACATCGAGAGTTGTCCCTGAAAAGGCAATGGAACCTACCCCAGATTTCATAATAAATGGGACAACAAAAAATGAAGTGATGCAGGGTCTCAACTTCACCCAAGGAGCAAAACAAGCAAATCCACTCCTCCATCGAAAGATGGTGATCTGACTCAATCCGGAGTTGGTGAGAACACACCCTGAGTTGCCCAATAGTGATCCGAAGACTATGCATTGTGTGTTGCTGAAGGTATTGTGGAGGAACTATTCTGCCCTCCTGTATCCGTAAGAAGTGCTCATGGTAGAAAGACAACTTGGGGGAAAGAGGGGCAACAGGGAGAGATCCATGTGCATCTGGTGTACTGGAGACTAACATCCTTCCGAATCTCGTGGAGCATCTTCTCCTTAGTAAGCCGAGAGGGGGGGAGAACCCCCAAAGAATAAGGGGGCAGCCTGTCTATCTGTATCTGAATGCTAGCCAAGAGAGTAGAAACCTGAAAATACCAGCTCCTCCGACCTCCCCGAGAACTCGAAGAGAGTTCCATCGAGGAGCGAAGGGCGAGGTAAGGGTACCGCCTGCAACCCTCAAGGGTATCTCCAAAAGTACGGATCCTGTGAAGATAACAGATAATCGGGAAGATAATCTCAAGCTGGAGAGGAGAAGCCCCAAACTCTGCCAAAATAATAGAACGAGGGGTTGTTCCCTTGCAACAAATGAATCGTCGAAGAAAGAGTGTCTGCACTCGTTCAACCCGTGACCACTCAGTCGGGCCAAGACTAGGGCCCCAAACCACTGACCCATAAGTAATAGTTGGTTTAACCAAAGCGTCAAAGATCCTCATCTTCACAAGTATATCCTGAAAATGTGCTTTGAAGCAATTCCTCTCTAGCAAAGACAGAGTTGCATACCCCTTACACACCCGGACCTGGGCGGCGGGTTTCATACCAAAAGTGGGACCAATGAAAAGAACCCCCAAATACACATAAGAGGTGGTGATTTCGACCTCCTGGCCCTGGAAAAGGAAGTGGATATGGGATAGAGCCTCTTTGGTAGTATTGAATACCATAACCTTGGTCTTAGAAAGATTCACCGTCAACTATCTCGAGTCACAAAAAGCGGCAAGTGTGTCCAGATGACGTTGAAGCCCCTCAGGGGATGAGGCCAAAAGAACAACATCATCAACAAAGAGGAGAATAGAAATCAACACATGGTGAAGAAGGCAACCATCCTCTGGGTGAGCGTTCTCCTTGATAAAAGTCTCAAGCTCATCGATAAAGATCACAAAAAGTGTCGGCGAAATGGGGCATCCCTGTTTCACTCCTATGGTGCTAAGAATATTGGCTGAAAGCCTTTGAGGGGAGCGAAACCGCCTTTCACAGTCACATATAACCATGTAAACGTTGTCAAAAGCTACCCAGAGATGCCAATTGATCGAAGCCTCTCAAGAAGTAAATGTCGAGGCATCGTGTCGAAAGCCTTGAAGTCTACAAAGCAACAATAAACCTTCGAGGACCTGGAACGCGCCTCCTCAATAATAGCTTTGACTACTAGAATGTGATTTGTGGTTTGATGATCTCGCCGAAAACCAGCTTGGCCAAGAGCCCTGAAACCCCCCTCCTCCAACCTTCGAGAGAGAAGCACATCCAATGCTGTGGCATAGAGCTTGGCAAAGATATGCCCAATCATGATAGTCCTGTAGTTATTGGGTTCATGGGGATCACCTGCCTTATGAATGGGATGAATGATATGCTGAGTCCAGGACTCAGAAAACCCAGAACAAACAGCAAGATTAAAGAGATCAGCAAGGGGCCCAAGAAGAGGATCATACCATGCTTCAAAAATTTCACCTGTAACCCATCCAAATCTGTTGCTTTGCTTGTATAGAGTTTCCAGATAGCCTGCCTGACAAGACCAGTAGAAAAGAGGTGGCACAAAGAGGGAGGGAAGGGAACAGAAATACGAGGCTGATTTGGGATGGTAAAAAGAGAAGAGATATGGATGGTCCAAGAGGAAAGATTGATCCCCTGAGTAATCCGATCACGGAGGAGGATAAGCCGCCAGAAGGATTTAAGAGATTGTTGAAGGGAGTGGATAAGATCAAGTCGATGTCAAGAGAGGAAGAGACACTTCTTCTTTCGAAGAAGCATCCTATACTCTTTGTGAGAAATGGCATGGGGTTGGGAAGGATTTCGAATGGCATATTTCAACCTTCGGTGGGCAAACTTACATTCCTCATCATACCATATGTTCATGGGGCAATGACCATGGGGACGAGGACGAGGGGGGGACGAATAGTGTGGGGGTATGATTCCAAAGCAGCCTTCCAAATAGTTTGGACCAAGCAAGCAAAACAATCGAAAACATCGGAAAGAGAAGACACCTTGGGGAGAACATGACGCAACCGGTCCATGTAGGTAAAGGAATAATAATAGTCAAAGTCTATAGTGACTCGAGGGACTGAAGGGGAGGGAGGAGGGGGAGTAACAGGAAGGGAAACAATGGATAACGTAAGAGAAAGAACTGAATGATCGGTAAGGGGAGGAGGGTGATCAAAGACGTTGAATCGAGAAATGAATGGAATGAGGGTGGTAGAGGAAATAGCATAGTCGACGACACTGGCTCCACCACTATGAGGAAAGCAAGTAAACCCACTAGAATCCGGAAAACAAGATATACCATTGAGAATAACTAGCCTGTTGGATTCACCCAACTCAATAAGATGCTTACCATAAGCAGTTACCTATGTGTCACTGGAGGTTCGAGCAAAACCGCAGCATTTTAAAATGCAGAAGTAACAAAGCATGGGGCAGAGCATTTAGGGATTTGCAGGGGTTCTAGAAGTGCTTGCAAGAACTCTAAAAAGTGCATAGAGTGGATAGTGGAAAGTTTACGGGCCAATATCTCACAAAACATGAGGAATTTGGCAATTGTGACAAAACAAACCACCTAAAGGACGTCATAACTCAGGGCCAAACCCACGTGAGAGGAAAAGCAAAAAACGATTACCAAGTGCTAAAAAAAGCCAATTTGAGACCTAGCCCGTAGCAATACTCTGGGTGCAACAATGTTTTGATATAAATTTCCAGTAACCTATTTTCAGTCACTCAAAAAGGTCAATTTCGATCCTAGTGCATTATGATCACCTCTCTGCACTGATCATTTTCGAATATAGCACCCAAAGCACCTTTTGGACATTTGGTTTCCCTTCAAATGGTAGCAATATGAAGATCACAAGACATAGTCTTGGAAAAAATAAGCAACGAGGTGCAAAATACAAGAATGGAAGGTTCAATTTGAACAATTTTAATGGCATGCTTTGAATAGAGGAATGCAAAAGCTCAAGATGATGAATCAACTGGAATGAAACATGTAAAACATCTAAGCATTTCACCTCTAGTCTCTACACCTTTGTCAAGGACCTACAACAAGCAGCATAGCAAGGTGGACTCTAGCATAGCCACACTAAATCCACGAAAAATGCACCAAATATCTTGGGAGGACAACATACCTTAGCCAATGCACCATGTACCACAAAGTTGGATTTTCCAAAATTCAATGGTGAATCTAGTTGGATATATCATGCAAATCAATATTTTGATATACATCAAACTCGAGACAATCTGAAAGTACTTATAGCCTTCTTCAACCTAGAACAAGAAGCATTCCAATGGCATCAATGGTTCCAAAAATTGAAGGGAAAAAGACCTTCATGGGACGATTTTGCAAAAGCTTACTCGTTCATTTCGATGCTAGTGCATATGAGGATTTTACAAGAGCTTTTACTAAGCTAAGGCAAAATCACAGGGTTTAAGAATACCAAAAGGAATTTGAAAATTGGAAAACAAGATAGACGAGTTAACCAATGCACTTTTAACAAGTTGCTTCGTCAGTGGCTTAAAAGAGGAACTTAGGACAAAGGTAAAGACATTCAACTCAAAGAATATGAAGGAAGCAATCAGGTTAGCATGATTGGTTCAAGAAAATGATAGCACAACATCACACATATAAGTTGCCCCAATTAAAAAAAACTTCGAAGTTTCCTGTTTTCCCTAATGTAGGAAACAAAACCATTCCCAACAAATGATTAAGTGAGAAAGAGATGAAAGCTCGTCGATATAAGGGCCTCTACTACAATTGTTACAAAAAATATAGTCCAACATATAAATGCGCTAAACAGAAATTATACCTACTGAATGTGGAGTCAACCACTACCTCTCTTGAGCCTAATGCAACCAATGACAGTTTAGATGGTGAATAGCAAGAGGACACTGATACTGCGAAAGAGCCCACTCCTAAGATATCCTTGCAGGCCTTAGCAGGTATGACTGCACCTCAGTTTATGAGGGTACAAGGGTATCTAAAAAGATGTCCTCTAACCATTCTCATCGACATAGGTAGGCACTTATAACTTAATTGTTCTCAAGGCGGCTAAACGAGCAAATTGTTACTGTTGGTCACGAATCTGCCTAGTTACAAGATCTATGCCTTGTGCGCCCTAGACTCCGCCAACATTGAAAGGCTGGAGGAAAGAAATGTCCTCCAGACCAATATCCAGAGAGGGCTGGCTCCCTTACTAATCCTACATTGGTTATGAGCTTAAGAGTTATGGGAAAGAAATGGGAAATTGCGGAAAGAGATGGGAAATATGGCTATGAGCCAGCAATGTAGGATGGGGATAGACTAACAGCAGAATTTCCACCAAGCGATTAGCAACATGCAACAAAAACACAAGCGCAGAAACTTCTAACAGTTATGCAAGGAAATAACCCTTAGAGTGCATTTCAGTGTTCACCCCCACACAAGCAAAGACTAAATTCAGAAGCAGAATTTACTCACAGCAAATAAAGGAAATGGAAGCTTTCAAAAATTACACACAGAAAACTATCAAGTGCAAAACCACTCGAAGAACTAGAAGCCGAATTGTTTCTATTAATGCAAAAAACTTGGAGTATTTTTTTGCAGAGTGTCCATCCTTCCATCCTTTACAATGAAAAATTATTAGTATTTTATAGAGGGATTTTGCCTCTATCATTCAATGCATATACAACAAAATGTTGGTAGATCAAAAACCAGCGCACATATTTTCCTCCTCGGCATCAGTGACGTCTTTAGTCAAAACATTCTACAAGAAAACCATGATCCGACTTTGATAAGGAAATCACACAAAGAAATCAACAGGAGTAAATGCTTGAAGCAACCTTGGACGTCGGTGCATCGGGACTCAGCAAAATCATCTGAAAATCGGGACTTTGGTCGGTGAACTCACTTCGCCTCGCGCCTTGGAAATTCACTTTCGCTAGGAAAGTCCACCGAGCATTAAATCTGCTTTGAAAATCGGCAAGGTTGACATTCGGTGCATTGGTAATGAACAAGCATTGTCTCTGATCTCGCAACGTTTAAGTGGACGTTCTGGAAGGGCTGCCTTCATTGCTCCAAGAATTAAATGTTATCCTTCCTCGCCTCTTTCCCAAAAAAACTACAAAATCGCGCCTCCGGGAACTATATTTTTGTCAAAGAATTGATTTCGCCCAAGGACGGGGTGAAACAGCCTTTTCGGAGCAGCATCGGGCGACAACGTAGCTGGGCTTGATATTCGAGCAATTTCGCCTTTTAATTCTCCTCTTTATAATTGTCTTTTCACTTTCACCTCGAAAGAGGGCGACAGAGACTTTCGCCCTTCAAGAGAGGCAACATCACTTGCTAATTTGTCGTGGAGTGTTGCGCAATGATTTTCACCCGAAATTGCACTTTCAAAACCCCATTCGCCCCCTAGAAAGGCAAAACTACCTGGCGCATCTTCATGGAGGCAACTTCGATTTACTGTATTTTTAAATTTGACTCCAGGCGCCATCTTTTATGTATACCCAGTTGTGGATGAAATCAGCAATCGCTTTAAAGTGGGCACTTACAACGTCAACTTCTTTTTTGGCTTTAAAACCTTTGAAATCCTCTTTCGCCCCAAGGAGGGGCGACAATGAGCTTCACCCCTCATTTGGGGTGAAAGCGCTGCCTTAATTTACCCATGTCGAGCCCACCATACTTTAAACTCCACTTAAGATATGTTTTGCCCCAAGGAGGGGCGATAGAGAGTTTCGCCCCTTACTTGGGGCGAAAGAGCCTTTTAATTTTTACCTTGATTCGTGGGCGCCCAACCTACGTTGCGCTAATTCATATTTTCTTTTTCATTTCGATTTGCCCCAACGAAGGGCGCCAAGGATTTTCGCCCCTCTATTGGGGCAAAAGCGCCTTCAATGTTAAAACTTGATGTAGCCAGCGCTTTTAAATGACTTTAGTTTTTGCCCCTCAATTGGGGTGAAAGCGCCTTACTCCTTTATTTTCCACTTGAAATTTTCGTTCCTTCCCATCGGACGAATCCGCTTCCTTAAGATCTGTTTCGCCTCCAAGAGGGGCGACAGAGATATTCGCCCCTCAATTAGGGCGAAAGCGCCTTCTATCCCTTCCTTCAATTTTACGTTGAAATTCGAATACAATTTCCATATTTCTGGGGCGAAACTTCCTCTGCAAGTGGGGGCGAAAGCGCCCAACTTTGTTGCTGCTTCTCTGTGAAGCGCTTCTTCTTTCCAAATCAATTCCTTGTTGGCACTTCTGTTCCTTAGAAATTTTTAAACAAAATTCCTTCATTGCTTTCATAATTTCCATATTATTTACAGTAATGCAATATTATAAAAAGAGGCAAAAAATACAATTAAATATGCATTAAAACTGTAGCGCCTTCATCAGAAAATTCATTAAAAATTTACAATTAATCATTCAACAAAATTGTAATGTGGCAAAGTTGCAAAACTGCCAATAGTTACTTGTACCCATGCAATAGCTTTGAAGTCATCATAGCCAACAGAGGTACTCTTCCTTGCAAACACAAATGTTGCAATGTCAAGATTGTCATGGGAGACTAAAATTTAAAATCCAATATGTTTGTGCTTCCATTAGGAGAATGTGGCATAGTTTTAGTAACTCGGTGGTTGTGCACTTTAGGCCCCATCTTGTGGGATTTGATAGAAATGTGGATGCAATTCACAGTAGAAGATTGAATGTACACCCTCAAGGGGATGACAACTAGTTTGACAAAGGTAATTAGTCCTCATCACATGTAGAACGAACTTAAAAAGGGATCTCATAGAGTCATGGCTCAACTTTTCATAGAGCATTTGTAAAGGTCGATAAAACCGATCAATCCCTAAAATCACAAACACTCCTTAATTAGTATTCCTATGTGTTTGAGGAACCCCATGGACTTCCCCCACAACATGCACATGATCATGTCATCCATTAGTTTTGGGTATATGATGTACACTCCTTAACTGCTGTTCCGAATGTACTCTGTTTTACTCCTTTTTTTTTTCTGATTTTTGTTTTTCTGATTTTTTTTGTATTATTATTTTTTTTATGCTTTGAAAGGAAAATGCTATGCATGAAATAACTTCGAAAAATGCCACACTCGAACTGGAAAGGAACCAAGATGAAACTACACACTAAATAACAATATTTTATTGAAATTTCTGACCTGAAATTGCAAGTACAGATCTGGTATTAAAGTCTGAAATTGTACAATGCACAGCTGAAATCACTAAAATGCTTGTAACTTCTTCAATCGGACTCCGAATCGCCTCCCGTAAAGTGCAATGAGCTCGTATTTACTTGCTGATCAGATCTGGGCAGTAATATCAGAATTTTATGACTGTTTTTCTGCTGCACGCTTCCCTAGGCAGCTGTACAGCCTCCCTGGATGGTACGGCCAGCAAAAGAAATTAATGGCTGCACTTACAACCCCCGAAATCACCCCTAAAGGGGTCGCCCAAACATGAGGAAGGTGTGATAAAAAACCCGGATTGAAACCCTTGATGAATAATGAGATATGAACCAAACACGCTTTCCAAAACCCTCCAAACAGCAGTTCGATCTGACCCAGAAATGCAAATTTACTCTTTAGGATGCAAAACTAACTTCTACCCAGATGAAGATGGCCAAAAACTGAAAGACCCAGATGATCACTTTGCCTGGAACCCAAACTTCGAAAATCCTCAAACCCTACTGCTGAATCTGTGATGCCCAATTGAGCCCTCTTGTAAGAACTCCAATAATCTGACTAGGTGAGATCTTCCACCCACGAAATCAGAGCTACTCATGAAGGTTGTCGTCTCCACAAGCCTCAAGCTGCAATTTTCTCCATGAAAACTGGCAGTGTTTCTCCAAGATGGCAAAGATGTGAATGCATTTCCTAAAACCCCCAAAACTCCTCCTTTTATGAAAGCTACGCCCATCTTGGATTTGGAGCCAAAAAGCATAAAATTTAATATTGTTTTATTTCCCTTATCTCTCCTTGGAATGGGGCGCCCAACTTGTACCCCATCCTAGTTGATATAACGTTGTTTTTAAAAGAGGGCCCTTTTATGTCCCTTTTTAAAGTCACTTTATGACTTAATAATATAACTTGAATTAATTTATTTATTACTCACCAAGGGGCGCCAACTTAAACTTGGGCAAATATTGCATCCACCAAATAAATGACTCTGCGAAACTGGAAGAACTGCATCGGGCCCACACTGCTAAAAATAGCAATATCTATAAATAGTAACCCCCATGAACGGATGAATCCCCTAGCAAAAGCACTGATCAACCTACAGGGACTCTGGATAGGTTATCAGGACCTGTCTCAGCTCATGAACGAGGAGGGGACATTACAGGGAAATCCATCACCCAACATACACCCTTACAAATATCCCTATGTGCAAAAGTCAAAAATCGATAATTTGGTCCAAGAACTATTGGAAGTAGGGTAATTCAATAAAGCACCAACCCTTATTCGTCACCTGTACTTTTGGTAAAAAAAAAAAAAATTGGGTCATGGAGATTGTGTGTGGATTTTCTAGCATTGAACAAAATCACTCTTAAAGACACATTTCCAATTATAGTAATACATGAGCTCCTAGATGAACTACATGTGCCCGTTTTTTCTTCAAGCTGGATTTGAGTTTAAGATACCACTAGATACGCATCCATAATGAGGATATTCCTAAGACAACACATAGGACACATGATGGACACTATGAATTTTTAGTCATGCCTTTTGGCTTAACAAATGCTCCATCCACATTCCAAAGTCTGATGAATCAAATTTTTTGGCCCTTCCTCCAAAAATTCATCTTAGTGTTCTTTGATGACATCCTTATTCATAACAAGACTTGGGAGGAGCAATTGACTCACTTGGATTAGGCCTTGAAGCTACTTATAGAAAATTATTTATATGCTAAGCATTCCAAGAACTCTCTATTTCAAAAGAAGGTTGAATATTTGAGTCATATCGTACCAAAAGAAGGGGTTAAAGTAGATCCTAAAACAATTGAGGATACGAAAAATAGGCCTAACCCCAAGACCCTTAAAAGCGTAAAAGGATTTCTAGATCTCATCGGCTACTATCACAAGTGTCAAGGATTATGGGAAGATTACATCTCCTCTGACAGCCATGTTAAAATAGAATTCATTTAGGTGGACTAAGGCAGTGGAATGGGCTTTTTAAGTTCTTAAGCAGGCTATGTGCACCACTCCTGGACTTGCTATGTCGAACTTCTCTCATCCTTTCACCATTGATGTGATGCATCAAGGAATAGAATTGGGGTAGTACTCATGCAATAAGGGCAACCACACACTTTTACCAATAAAGCCCTCACAAACAAACTTTTGGGAAAGTCAACATATGAAAAAGAAATTATGGCAATCCTGCATGCGGTGACACATTGGCGACCATATCTTGTGCGCTAACATATTCACATCAAAACTAACGGTCACAACCTCAAATACTTCTTGAAGTAACAAGTCTCCTCTTAAATGACAAAGATGGGTGACTAAACTATTGGGATATGATTACAAGATCCTCTACAAAAAAAGGAAAAGACAATGTTGTAGTCAATGCCCTATCACGCAAATTTGATGACCAAGTTACATTGTGTGCGGTGTCCTTATCAAATCCAAGATTGGTTACACTAAGTCCAACAGGAGTGGCAAGAGGATCCAAACATACAGCAACTAATTTGAAAGTTATCCACAAACTCCAACGTAGACTCGGCATATTTTTGGGATGGCCAATACTTGCGCTACAAGGGACGCATTTTCCTTGCTACAAATTCTGTTATGCGTGACAAATTATTACAAAAATTACATGCATCACCTTCAACAAGATATTTTGGATTCTTAAAGACTTATCAATGCACAAAAGGGAACTTCTTCTAGAGGGGATGAAACAGGATATTAAAGAATTTGTTCAGGAATGTGATACTTGCTAGCATCACAGAGGGAAAACGATTCTAGTTCCATGCGCATTCCAACCATTACCTATTCCAGCAACAATATGGACCAACGTTTCCATGGATTTTATGGGTGGATTGCCAAAATCAGCAGGCAAGTTAGTCATTTTGGTTGTTGTGGAACAACTTAAAGTATGCCATTTTTGTCCTCTTACACATCCCCACACAGCCTTCACCATTCCCCAAACATTCATTGATCATAATTTCTGACCCCATGGCATGCCCTCCTCTGAAGTTTGTGACCTTGACCCGACATTCACCAGTAATTTTTGGAAGGCACTCTTTAAGCTACATAGAACCCAATTCAAGATGAGCTAAATATTGAATATACCATCCTCAAACAGATGGCCTGACTGAAATTGTCAAGGAGTGTTTGGAGGCTTGCGCTGGTTTGCTTTAGAGCATTAGATGCATCAGACCAAATGGATAACATTAGCGGAATGGTGGTACAATACCACTTATCATAGGACAACCAAGATCTTCCCATATGAAGCTATATATGGCAAGCCACCACCATCTCTCATCTCATATCTTCCAAGTAGTTTTCTTGTGTAGGTTGTTGATTGTACTTTTAGCAATCAAGAGGCCCTTCTTCGAGCTCTTAAGGAAAATCTAACAAAACAGGATGAAACAATAAGCAAATCAACACAGATCCAAGCAGAAGTTCTCTTAAGGAGATTTAGTTTTTCTCAAATTACAGTCGTACCATAAGGCATCCTTAAGGATAAAAGCCAATCACAAACTTGCACCCAGGTTCGATGGGATGGGCCCTATCAAGTATTACAGTGGATTGGCATTGTTGCTTATAGGTTAGACTTGTCGCCATCTTCCAAAATACATCGTCTTCCATGTATCTTGCTTGAAGAAGGCCTTGGGGCACCACATTCGAATTCAATCAACACCTCCTGAATTGGATGATAAAGATTCCATCATTTTGGAACTAGAAGCTATTTTGAATCGACAATCACAATTGCGCAATTGAACCATTACAGATTTCTTGGTACAATGACATAGATAACACCCTAAATATGCCACCTAGGAACCACTACATTAACTCTAGCCACAATTTCCTCATCTTCAGCTTTGAGGAGAAAGCTTTTTACTTTTTGTAGGGGATGGCAGTGTGATAACCACATGTCCTAACCCTTTCTATTTATTTTATTGTAATAGTTTAGTTAGTAATTAGTGGGCACCTCTTTTGAATGTAAAGGTGACCCTTGATCATTAGGGTTAGGGTTAGATAGCTCAAAGAGCTATTTTTGGCTAATTTATGTTTAGCTAATCTTAGAGCATTAGGGTAGGATATATTATCTTTATATATTGCATGGTAAGAAAGGTAGAGGTATCCTAAAGAATTATATTGTATTGAGCTTTGCTCAAAAAAGGAGGTTGCCCCCTCAAAATGACCTATGATATAGTGTAACTTTTCAATGTTCTCAATAAAATTATTGTTTTCTATGTTCATTCTACAAAATTGTGTCTTTGTGAGTTTTAAGGTGGTTTCAATTAATTCATGCAAACAGAATCATTAATTATCTTAATGAGATGTTTGGCTCTATACCTTCGTGAAGCAATCACCTTCAAACATCCACGCCTAAATAGTGGCTCAAGTGGCTTGCAACACTAATGCAATTGAAGTTAATGAAGTTACCTTCGTGCAATAATAATGCATTGTAAGTCAAAGGAGTGAAAAAACTCTTACTAAGACATTAAATGGTAAAAATGTTTTTGCTCGAGATGTGCTATATGTACCATGGTTGAAATAGGTTTGATATTTTTCAGCCAAGTTGAGAACAACTTCTGTGTATTGTTTAAAAATGATAAATATATCATAAAAACAATTACAAATTAGATTATGGGTGTAGAAAAGGGATATTCAGCTCTTTACAGATGATTGATGGCTAGTCCCTAATTTCCTCTCAAATACCATTCATTGTATGAATACTTTGGATATCTAAACTATCACTTTCTTGAACTTATATTCAATTTGAAAATGATGTATAGACCCAAATTGGCCACAAATAGACACTTTTGTGAATCACATATGATAGAAAAGCAACACAGATAAACTTGACAAGGCAATAGCGTGAACAGCAACAAGAAAGTTCAAGCCAGCACACTCTTATCTTGTATGGGCCCATGCCAACAGCCTCACTTACAGAGATAAAATTTCATCACTTTCATACACTAAAGCAGTTGGATCTCAAAAACAAGTCTCACTCCTTTGAAGCATAACAAGGATTTTAATACAAAGCAAAGAATAAGAGAGAAGAAAAGAGTACTATTCAATAATTGGGAAAATTATAACTCCAAGATGTTTGTGTGTTATTTTGTAGTTCATGTGCAAAGTGTTTAACAAAATGCATATGTTAACAAGATAACAAGGTTAGTGCACCCAACAGGCCAGGTGCACGAACCCGTAACCGCACCGGTTGCTTGGGTGCGGGATCAGCCAAACCCCGCCGAGCTGCGAGGTTTGGCCGGCTGCACCCAGCCCATTTTGGGCATAAAAAAAAAAAAAAAAACATTTTTTTTTTTTTTTTTTTTTATTTTAATTTAAGTGGGCCCCAGCCACACCCAGCCCATATAGGCTAAAAAAAAAACTTTTTAATTTTTTTTTGAAGTTTAAAGTTTTTCTTCACAAATATCATATATGCCCGTGAGTGTGGTCTACCGGCAAGGACGCCACTTGCATTATCGGTGATGTGTCCCGGGTTCAATCCCCATGGTGGATGTGTATAAGAAGTATTACTCAAAAAAAAATATATCATATATGCTTTTATAATGCCATATTCAAATATTTTGTAATGTGTATGATTTATTTTATTTCACAATGTGAGATTTATTTAATTAGTTCGCAATGTGTGTGATTTATTTAATTATTTCGCAATGTGTATGATTTTTTTTATTTTTTTCGATAAAAAAATACATAGATGTTTTTTTAATTAAAAAATAGCCGGACCCACACCCGGTGAACCCTGTTTTTGGTGGAAGCCACACCCGCACCTGCGATTCCCACCGCACCCGCGCACCTGGTAACCTTGATAATTAATAAAGTCATAAAGTGACTCATGAAATGTAAATGTAAGTCAAATGCATGTAATTAATAAAGTCATAAAGTGAGTCATGAAATGAAATGTAAATGTAATTGCATGTCAAATGTTATTTAAGAAAATGAAGAGGTGTTGGCTAGGTACTTAGTCGAAGGAAGCGACTACCTCCGTAGTTGTATAAATAAGGCCCCTCCCTCATTCATTCGAAGGTTGGTAGGTGGGTATCAAGGTTGGTAGGAAAGGTTGGCATTGTATTGAAGGTTGGGGTTGTACGTTGGCATTGCACATGGTAGTAGAAATTGGTTGTTCCAGGCAGTCTAAGTGTTGTTCCAAGCAGATTGGGTGATGTTCCGGGGAGACTAAGTGATGTTCCAGGCTTGGGTGTTGTTCCAGGCAACCTAAATGCTGTTCCAGGCAAACTGAATGTTGTTCCAGGCAGTCTAAGTGTTGTTCCAAGCAATCTGAATGTTGTGTTGGGCAGTCTGAACTGCTGTGTCAGGTCGTCTGATATATGTTGTGCGCAGTGTATGCATTGTAATTGTAAGTTATTCACATTGTATATTTTGTTCATTTAAATGGTAATGGAATTGTGTTGCCATATGTTGTTTCCCATTTCTACATTCTGGTGTCATTACCTATTCCAAGTGGGGTCAAACTTGGTGACATGGAGTTGTTACAAGCAAATCACTTGGGCATGTGCATCACCACGACAACAGTGCAATGATTACAATGAAGCCAACGAAACTTTTAGACACCTAAAGATATGAATATGGGGGCCAAGTGGTATGGCTCATTATGATGTAACCATTATTTGGGAAAATGAGTCTATAAAAAGGTAAGACTGGAGAAGCAAGGGATATGAAGTATTCTTTGTAGAAGTCTTGGCTTGTGGAGCTGAAGATTTGTGGAGTGGCTTCCTTCCAATAAGAAACATTGTACGGTGTTGCCCTACCTCAAGGGTATTATCAATCTCTATTTTATTATGTGTATAGTTATTGTGGAATTTATTTGTGGATGCATGTTTGAATATTTTTGCATATTGATGAATTGAATGATTTATTGTTGATAAGAGAGGATCATAACATTTGGTATCAAAGCAGCGATTCGGGCAAAGTGGGGTAGTTTTTGAAAAGCTAGGGCACATTTTTCCAAAAAAATGCAGAAGCCATATTTTTTATTTCAGTAGTCATTTTGAGAAGTGTTTTGTTCCAGCATGTAGATTGTTTTGAATACTACAAAAACGACTGCTCATTTGTTAAATTCTGATAAATATTGTGAAAGTTATGGCTGTTTGAAGTTGAGATAATTGTGTTTTTTTTTGGTTGGCTACGCGTTTTTTTTTTTCAAAAGAAAAAAAATCATATTAAATTTTTTAGCAGTCATTTTCAGAAGATTTTTGCACCAGCATGTAGATTATTTTGAGTACTATAAAAACAACTACTCACTTGTGAAATTCGGATATGTATTGAGAGTGTTATAGCTGTTTGAAGTTGGGCTTTTACTGCTGTTTTGGGGCTGCATGGAAAATTCATGCAAAGGGGAAAAAAAATCATTACTCTCAATCCAGTAATCAGTTGCTATTTGTTTTGCAGATTTCATTGTTTGAAGAAAGAAATAGATGAGATCTTAGAAATTTTAATTTTTGAGAATTTTCAGTTATTTAAAACCCTAGCTGCATTGGAAAAAAAAATCATGGAGTTGCCAATATTAACTGGAGAGGATGACAGTGACGCTAGAGAATGCTGGTACTTTGTCTTCAAAATCTTCTAATTTTTTTGGAGATGTGATCTTTATACTTATTTACAAGGGGAAGCTTTATATTGGTTTATGGACTTTGCTAGTGACTGTAATCCTAGATATACATAGCTAAGCTCCTAGATGAACAAAAGGAATTAAAAAGAAAGTTGGAAATTTTCAAAAAATTGACAAAAGGAGAAGATAGGCAACACAATGTTCAAAAGGATTTGTTTAAATATAAGCAAAAATTTTATTTTGCAAGTTCATGGTTGCATACAAAAGAAAAATGTTAGTCTCCATAAACCCTAGCAATAAGCATAACTTCATTAGTAGGGACTTGGTTAACAGTTTGCAGGTTCCAACAACAAAAATTAAAAACATAAAGCTTGAGGGTGAGGATGTTCAGATTTTTGAAGATCTAAAGATCACCATGGATAAATATGTTTTACATTCAGATTTTCATGCTATTGAGATGAGTGATGCAGATATTGTTCTTGGTTATCCTTGGTTGCATTATTTAGGTACTATTAATATTAATGTAAAAAAGAAGTTCATGGAGTTTTGGTACCAAAAAAATAAAATAATACAAGATATTTCCAAGGTTCCACAAGCCTGGGGGACGGGGGGACGGGTTTCCGGGGACGGTGGGGGACGGCAGGCCGATTTTAGGGGACGGCTCGGGGACGGCTAGTATAATACTATAAAAATTGAATTTTTTTAGAAATTTAGAATAATCTACACATTCAGAATTCTACACCCAACAAAAATGATATTTCATATTACTAATCAATTATGTAAGTGCAGCCATTCATATTCAGATTAGTTACTAACACATAAGTGCAGCCATTCATATTCAGATTAGTTACTAACACATAAGTGCAGCCATAATTGAGTCATTTAACATTTTCATATTCATATTAGTTACTAATATGCAGCCATTTAATTGTTTCAAGTTCAACAACTATAACTTGAAGGTTCAGCCAAGGATATCAAGTGCAAACAATGTTCAAACAGTCATCATTTTAAGTAATAACAGTCATCATTTTTTCAGCCACCAATGTTCAAACAAAGACTGTCATTTTTAAAAAATTTCAGTCACTAACTGTCACTAACTGTTCAAATTTTCAGTCACTATACCAAAAGAATTGGTATTGTTTAAATAAACCTCCTTTTAGTCTTGTAATGATGGCATTATAGCATAATTCCAAAGACCCTTACCATAGGTCCTTGGGGATTAGACCCCACAAGTGAATTAGTTTAGTGTTGGCTTTGGTGGGGAAATTTTGTAAGCATGAAAGTTTGATTTTAAGTAAGGGACAAGAACCAAATTAGGGCTAACCTTATACAAATCAATATAAAGCAACTCTTTTCTTGCACGCCTTCATATTGGAACCCTAAGTTTTGGTGAAAGAGAGAGTGGAGGTCTGAACCATCACTGCAAACTAGCAAGAGGATGCAATGACACTGCCTCATGGAAGCCATGCCCTAATCAAACCTCTGATTTTGCTGACTTCTTGCAAAACCCATTTGTGGATTCTGATTGAAATGAGAGGGGTACATGGAATGAGATGGATTTGGTGCTGGAAATGCACCATTTTTGGTCTTATAACAGTAAACCCTCGGAGGTTTGGGACACCGGCAAAAAAAAAAGAGGAAGCGAGACAGTGAATAGAGAAAGCTTGTGCAAATTTTGCCAAGAACATCTAGGGTTTTGTTGCAAATAGAACCAGGTACTATCCTTGGTTAAATTATTTGTTTACCATTCATGTTGAGATGGAAAAAACCTGTGTAGAAAGAGTTTTTCATGCTGCTGTGGAAATAAGTGAAGTCTTCTATTTTCACTCCTTGTTTTGTTAGGTTTAGGGTTTGATGGGGGTGAGACTCAAAATGGGTCCCACCCCTTACCTTTTTTTAAGTTAATTTTTTTTTTTTCCCCCTTGGGTGAGGATGCCCAGCCGTGGGGGACGGCTGGGCCCCATGGGGGACGCTCAGACCGTCCCCGAGGACGGCTGGGCGTCCCCGGGGACAATCGGGCCCCATGGGGGATGCTCAGACCATCCCCGGGGACGCTCAGATCGTCCCCAGGGACGCCCAGCCGTCCCCGGGGACGATCTGAGCGTCCCCCATGGGGCCCAGCCATCCCCGGGGACGGCTGGGCGTCCCCAGGGACGCCCCAAAAAAGGGGGACGGGGGGAAACGTCCCCCTTGCCGTCCCCCCATGCTGGGGGACACAAGAAACGGGGGGACGCGTCCCCATGGAACACTGGATATTTCTTAGCTTACAACATGATCAACAATCTCTAAATAGACACTTCACTTTTTGCAATAAGCCATATTATCAGCATGAGCAATGCCATCAACATCATGAACGTGACAGGTAATGCCCACCGCCATCTATGTCGGGGGTCAAGGGGGCGGGAGTCCCCTTGCAGGATCAAGGGACAACATCCCTTGCGGGGTCGAGGGGTAGCGCCCTTAACCTCAACGGCAAAACCATTGAAACCATCACTGTCCAAACCTCATTTTTCTCCTCATCAACCATTTGGAAGCTTTCACTCAATCTCTTGAAATTGCTTCCTCTCAACTCTAATTTACTGCTTTCTTGATCCAACTAACTGCTTATCAACCTTTGACAGACATCTCCCTTGTCGAATTGTACTTCTGACGGCAACTCCTCTGACTGCACTGCCTCAGATGTCAACATTTTTGACGACAATCCCTGATGGATTAGACCAGACGGATTGAGAATTTTGACGGGTACAATGTCTAGACCATAGTTGAGAAAATCTGCAGAAAATCCCGATTTTCCGATTTTATCCCAATTTTCTCCTGATCTCGCCGATTTTTTCCCAAAAAATTCTGATATGCATGAAAAAAGCTTTTTTCCAATGAAAATTTGCATTTTCTTCGGTTTTTTCAATAAAAAATGTCGATTTTTTGCCGATTTTTTCCCCGATTTTTTGCCGATTCCGATTCTTTGCCGATTTTTAAACCAGCCGATTTACTACCCGATTCCGATTTTCTCAACTATGGTCTAGACGTCTAGAATAACAGGTTAGACGGCTCAAACGGATAGACGTCTCGGACGGGTTGCACATAGGTAGACGGCTCAGACAGGACGCATACAGGTCTACACGGGTCAATGTAGATGTTGTAGACAGATAGACTAGACATCTGGATGGGTTGCTAGACGTCTAGGACGGATGACCAAACAGACGGTTAGACATCTGGAATGGACGGCCAGACAAACGGCCAGACGTCTGGGTCAAACGGCAGACGTCTGGGTCAAACGACAGACGTCTACACTGGACATCTGGACTGGACTACCACACGTTTGGGATGGACGGCTAGACAGACGGCCAGACGTCTTGGTCAGACGACCAAACGTTTGGGTCAGACGGCCAGACGTCTGAGCTAGACGACCAGACATCTAGGACGGACGGTTGCAAGACTCTGGGCTGAACGGCCAAACGTCTTCGACGGGCGGCTACCAAACAGGTAGGTTTCAGACGTGTGGTCTACAGATGGCTCTTTTTTGAAGTCTCAACTATTGATCACTATATCACGCTCAAACACAATGGAAAAAATATGGGACAAAAAAGAGGAGGCTTTTTGTTGTTTTGTAGACTTCAAAAAGGCATTTGACACAGTGCCAAGGAAAAAATTATGGAGCAGAATGGAAGAGCTAGAGGTTCCAATTCACTACAGGGCAGCAGTTCACAAACTATATGAGCATGTAAAGGCTAGAATCAAAACACAGGAAGGGTTATCTTAATGTTTTGGTAGTGACATAGGTGTCAAACAAGGTTGCCCTCTATCTCCGACCTTATTTGGGTTGTACATTGACAAGTTAGAAGAATGGATAAACAAATTTGGGGGAGAGGGTGTGCACTTAGCCAAATATGTGGTAAAACTCCTCATGTATGCAGACGATGTAATTCTTGTGGCCAAAACAACCAAAGATCTAGAAGATCACCTTCGAGCTCTAGAACTCTTTTGTAAGGAATTTGGGATGCAGGTGAACACGAGCAAAACAAAAATTATGATTTTTTCAGCAAAAAAGAAGAAGCAACAACTCAAATTTCAGTTTGCAGGAGAACCGCTTGAGTAGTAGTAGAATACAAATACCTGGGCATAGACTTTCATGACAAACTTAATTGGAATACATGTAGGATGAAAAGAACTCAAAGTGGTTGGAGAGCACTATATGCACTTCAAAACAGGTGTAGGAATGCCGAGTTGTGGGACTGGAAGACCACCAAGGTCTTATTTGGCCTACTTGTTACACCGATTTTGTTGTATGGTTGCGAGGTGTGGGCTAGTGGCACAACAAATGCAAAATGGAGGCAAATAGAAAGGATTCAAAAATATCTAATCACAAATATTCTCAAAATTAAGGCCACAACCCCTTATGAAATTATTCTAGCTGAAACAAGAATGTTCCCTTTAGAAGCAATTGCTATGACCAAGCTGTTATGTTACTTGAAAAAAACAGAAAACATGAAAAACGACAGATGGCCTAGGGCAGCTAGGGACAAAGATTTGCATAGGCGAAAGAATACATGGATGAAACAAAATCAGAAATGGATGTAACGTTGGGAAATCAACATAAATGAATGCCCAAATGTCAACAAAGACATAAAAAATTATGTGAATGAAAAGTTTAGAAGTGGAATGTGGAAAAATGCAAGCAGGAAAAGACAATATTATATTGCAAAGTTTAACCCAACGTATGACCACAAGGAAAAAGCGTTTATAGGCGCTGAAATCAAGTGGAAGGAAAAAATCCTCATTGCTCGAGATAAGGACTGGCTCTCATAGGCTTAGATGTGAAACAGGGAGATGGACAACGCCCAAAGAACAATGGGAAGAAAGGATATATACTCTATGCAACACAGAGGCAGTAGAGACAGAGGAAAAAGCGTTTATAGGCGCTGAAATCAAGTGGAAGGAAAAAATCCTCATTGCTCGGATAAGGACTAGCTCTCATAGGCTTAGATGTGAAACAGGGAGATGGACAACGCCCAAAGAACAATGGGAAGAAAGGATATATACTTTATGCAACACAGGGGCAAGTAGAGACAGAGGAACACTTCATCTATAAATGCCCGAGTTTTTCAGATATCCGTGGCAAATACAAAGAAACACTTGGAAACGGGCCTATGGCAGATTTATTTGAAGACTACTAAAATAAAAAAAGTTGGGGAATTGCTAACCCAAATCAGCAGGAGAAGGAACAACCTTCTCAAAGATATTAAAGATCATATGATATGATTTGAGTAGTTGAACTTCCATATTTGAGGTCCCATAGACCGTATTTGGGTCTCGCGGATGTAATTAAAATCTTTCATTTCATTTCATTTCAGACGGCTTCTACTAATACATTGGCACCTCAGACAGCTCCTTCTCAGACGGTTGAACCTCAGACGTCTCTTGCTCATACGTCTCCTTCTCAAACGGTTGCACTTCAGACGTCTCCTTCTCAAATGACTCTTGCTCAGACGACTGCACCTCAGAACGTCTCCTTCTCAGACGGCAATACTTCAAACGTCTCCTCTGTCGCCATCTGACTGCATTCTCTAGTCGTCCGAGTCTCATTCATCGGTGAGGTTTTTGCATCACGTTCCCAAGTCAAGGCATAATCCAAAGCCTCTTGGTATGATCTTGGATAAAATGTCTTCATATTCCTTTCATACACAGGGAGAAGTCCATCTATGAACCACATACTCTTTGATTCCTCTGAGTGCTCTTTCTCCACATAGTCAAACAACCTACTAAACCTTTGATTGTAATAACAAACAGGCTCCTCTCCTTGAATGTTATAATTTTCTTCAGTATCGTATGATTGAAATTCTTCCACAAATGCATCATGCAACTCTTCCCATGTCTTGTACTTGTCTGTTAGGAATTTTAAGTACCAATCCATTGTGAATCCATGAAACGTTGCAAGAAACCACCTCCTCCAATCTGCTTCATTGTTTTGCCCAATCGCTTTCCACTCCATGCGGCAAATTCTCCAATGCCTAATTAAGTCTTCCTTCCCTTCTGTGAAAAGTGGACACTTAAATAAGGCTTTGGTGGCTATGTTATCCATTGGTGGGGTTCCTGCTATGCTGCTCCTCGTCGGATGTTTTTAGTCTAGGTACCTTTATTCTCACCAAACAGTCTTCTCCCGACTTCCTGTGCATCCTTACTCCGCGACCTCCTTCGCTGGAATGTTGGTTGTGGCCCTAGTCTTCCTTCTTGAGACCTCGCGCATTGTCACTCTGGTGCTTGACTTTCGTCCTTTGCACTCCTCTACAACCTTCTTGCCACTTGTTCAGGTGTTACCATCCACTCAACATATCCTCACACAGTTTCTACATCAACGTCTTCCCTTACATCAACGTTTTCCTTGACTCTTGGTGGTCCTTGTACCCCTTCTTCCATTCCTATCAGCAATACTTCCTTCTTTTTTCCTTTGTTCTTGGACTCTCTTCTTGCAAACAATTGGCCGGTCTACCTCTTCTACTACTGCAGACGTCTAGACTGCAGACGGCGAGACTGCAGACGTCTAGACTGCAGACGGCGAGACTGCAGACGTCCAAACTGGAGACATCTAGACTGCTTCTGCAGACATCCAGACTGCAGGCGTCCAGACTGCAGACATCCAAACTGGTGCTGCAAACGTCTAGACTGCAGACGTCTGCGAATCTGCAATCTGCAAAATTTTCACTTGCATTTTTGCATTAATTTGGCATGCATGTCCCTTTTGATAGCCCTTCATCTGCATCACCAAAAAAACAAAAAATCTGGTGCGTCTTCACCTACATCTTTGGCTGCACTCCATTGTTTTCGTTGTGCATCTCCCCAAGGGTTTTACTTCTCAGAACTCCATGTCACCAAATTGGACCCAACTTCGATCAAGCAACGGCACCAGAATGTAGAAATGAAATTTCACATGCTCACAAACAGTTCCATTTCCACTTAATAGTCCTACAGATCTGCAATCATTGTAGTATAGCAATAATAATGCACAAAAAACTTGCAACAACACTAATAACAACAGCAATGACAGAAATAGCAGCAACAATGGTAGATAACAGTAATACAACTGTTTTATATTAACAATGGTATTTATGATACAACATTACAGTTTCAGCATTACAATATGCACTCTGCAAACCCTAGGCTGAATATCCTTCATGGCTGCATACCAGACTAGACTGCATTAATACATCAACCTGCATGACTGCCTTCAATGCCTAAACATCTATGAGCCACTTCCATGGGAGAGCAACTTGAATGAATGAGGGGAGGGCTTATTTATACACCCACAAAGTAGTTATCCTCCAACTACCTTATAACTTCCCTCAAATTACATTTCATATGCATTTACTCTTTGCATTACATTGACATTTCCCACTACAGGACAAAATAGTAATTTAGCCGACTTACATGACTTAATATGACTTTATTCTTACGTACAATATTAAATTGCACTTTACAACATAATAATTAAATATATGCACGCACATTTCGTCAAACACTTTGCGTACATTTACAAAATAACACATAATACCAAAACTGATTCAGCAATTAAGGACATATCAATTTGTTTGTCTACACAGCAATCAAGGGAAAAACAAGAAGCTATTACTGGAGAAGCAAAAGAATTCGAAATAGAATCTCAGAAAGAGACAGTAACAGAAATCAAGGAAGAAGTAAAAGTAAGGGACAAACCAAATGAGGGAAGCAAGAAAGAAGAGTCAAAAAAAGTAGAACATCAGGTTAAGGTTGCAGCATATCACCACCCACACCATAAAGAGCAGCAACAATCTTGGAGGCATGGCTTAAGGCAACCATATTATGGTTCTACAGGGAATCATATGGGCACTAACTATGGCAATGTTTGGCAAAGAAAGTATAATGACTCTGGTTTTCAAAGTGGTGTAGCCACATCAAGAAACAAATGGACCCAACATTCATCAACGGAAGCGTGGACCCAACTACGCAATTCTGGATACTCAAGTGGCAAAATGGCATATCGACATCAACGAAGACCACCGCCAATCATAGTTTCACTGGATGGATAGATGATCGAGATTGGCACCAGTTTCCAGCATGGCTCCGAAGATCATATTACTTAGTCTCTTCTTATGTTTCAAGGACGAAACATTTTGTAAGGGGGGTGGAATGTTAGATACCTAGGGATAGGAATATGGGTGCCAAGTGGTATGGCTCATTATGATGTAACCATTATTTTATTGTAAGTAGGAGTTATTAGTAATGATGTAACCGTTACTTTATTAGGAGTTATTAGTAATGATGTAACGGTTACTTTATTGTAAGAGTTACTAGGGTGAGGGAAAATGAGAGTCTATATAAAGGTAGGAGTGGAGAAGGAAGGGATATGAAGTATTCTTTGTAGAAGTCTTGGCTTGTGGAGTTGGAGATCTTGTGGAGTGGCTTCCTTCCAATAAGGAGCATTGTACGGTGTTGCCCTACTTCAAGGGTATTATCAATCTCTTATTGTGTGGATTGTTATTGTGTAATTTATTTGTGGATGCATGTTTGAATATTTCTGCATATTGGTGAATGATTTATTGTTGATAAGAAGAGAGGATCATAACATTTAAAAAAATCGCGCAGCCAAAAAACAGCACAATTATCTCAACTTCAAACAATCATAACTTTCCCAATACTTATCAAAATTTAACAAATGAGCAGTCGTTTTTGTAGTACTCAAAACGATCTACGTGCTAGGACAAAAAGCTTCACAAAATGACAGTGGAATTGAAAAATATGGCCTCTGCAAAATGTGACTTTTTTTTTGGAAAAATGTGCCCTAGCATATCGCCATCCACACCACTAGGAAAGCAAGAAAGAAGAGTCAAAAAAAGTGGATGCATGAAGCACAAATGCAAGTGGATGCAGAACCAAACATGCAAGCAAACACACAAAGAGGAGATGCGAAGGGTTTGTGCATGGTGAGTTGCATGTTGGCGGCGATGAGAATTGCATGTCGAAGGTGGTGAATTACGTGATTGCATTGAAGAATTACCTAACAATGACAGAGAATCACGCGACAACAAGTTATACGGTGGTGAGGAATTACATGGCAACGAAGTATGGATGGCACTAGAGCAATTGCAGGTTGATGTGTTTGATAGGTGTCAGACATCGATGCAAATGCAAGACGGCATATTCGATAGTGCGCAATACGGAGGTCCAACAATAGAGCAACTGCAAGTTGGTGTGCTTGATGGTGGGCAGGACAAGAGTCTGATGTTGGAGCAATTATAGATTGGCACGTTCCATGGTGTGCATGACGGGAGTCTGGCACGACAACAATTACAATGAGGTGCGCCTAATGATGTGCGTGAAGGAGAGATACATGAACAACCACAGCCAATGTCAAATCAACCTATCAGGGCAAAAGACCAATTTTGGCATATTGTGTAGATGTCTAATGTTTCTTGGAGGGAAAACAAAAGACCCAGAGTGGCATTGAAAAATTTGCCTCATGATGTGGAAAGTGAATGGGTAGAATAATGACACAGATTGGAGGAGGTTATTCCTTGTGACATTTTGTGGAATCGCAATGGACTAGTACATGAGATTGCCAAAGGGCAAGTACCAAACTTGGGATGAGTTGCGCAAAGCATTTGTGAAGAATTTTGATTGTTCCATAATGACAATGTAGTCATTGTTGAATGGAACAAGGTGAGAAAGAGCTTGTTTGTTTGTACAACCAAAGGTTCAGTGGATTGTTTACCCATCTAGAGGAAGATTCATCAAATGCATTGAAGACGATTTGGTTCATGGAGGGACTCCTTTCGACATATAGGAAGAAGATCAAGGTGTTCTCTCCGATTACATATCAGGAGGCCTTGGAGTAGGCCTTAAGCATGGAAAGTGCAAAAACACCATTAAAGTGTTGGGGTCATGTTAATGTGAATGAGTGACCTTGAAGATGAAAGTGACTCTAATGTTGAGAGTGACTCTCACAGTCAGAGTGATGATTTTGAGAATGAGAGTAGTTCATTGTCCGAGTGTTGGGGTCGAGAAGTCAGTGAAGGAAGTGATTCTGAAGAGAAGAACAATAACTCCGAGGATGAGTGCGACTTGGAGAGAGCAACATCATTGCTACCAATATATGTAGCAACAAGGGAGAGTGTACCAAGTGGGGATGACATTGGTGATGCAATCTGTGACAACAGCCAAAAAACTAGAAGATGCCAAAATACGTATAATACTAAGGGTAGACCCATTGTGCAATGCTATCAATCCCATTTGTGGGGGCACTTCGCACGTGAATGTCAAGGTGCTACGAGTCAAGACAAACCAGTGATGTGTAGAGAGTTTAAAACGCCAGACAAGAGTCACACCCCTAGCCGAGAAGCAAAGGACGTGAACTTGATGAACCCGGTTGCAATAGAGGAGGTGAATTTGATGAACCTGATTGCAATTGAGGAGGTGAACTTGATTACAACCAAAAAGGAAAAAATCGAGCAGATAGTTGAAGATGCACAAGAAGAGGACGTTGCACAAGTGGTTGATGAAAATGGCAAAGTGAGTGATGCAGACGACAAAGTGAGTGATGCAAACAATGAACAGGGAGATTGTTCAACGTCTAACCATTTGCTAGGATCATCTAGCCATTTGGACTTGGGTTGTTTGGACCCAAGCCTCAGTTGTTAGGACTTAGTCATCTGAGCCGAGGCCATTTGATTTGGGACCCTATTCATCTAGGAAGGACAACAGGCCGCTAAACGACCCTTGGGCCATTTGTACCAAGCAAGGGGCCATTTGGACCCAACCTTGACCATCTAAGGAAATCGTTTAAGTATCAGATTGCCCCCAGGCCGTCAGACGAACACCTTGAGTTGTCCGAAGATAGATCATGATCGTTTGGAGAATATGCAAAAGTCGTACGAGGAAGAGGATGAGCCATATGAAGTTTGGGATGAAGACAGACTGTCACAAGAATAAGTGGGGTTGTCTGAAGAAATACATGAGCAAGATGGAATTCATGACAATGTACAAGGACAAGGGACAAAGTTGTCTAGCCCCCTAGGTTGTTCGAACCATCTAGAGGACCATCTGACAAGAGAAGAAAATTGTACGAAAGTCTGTATGAGTTGTCTAAGTGATAGAGTATGTCATGCAAGCCATTTGATTGCAGAGGAGCAAACTATCTAGAGCAAGGTTGTCTAGAAGCAGGTCGTCCCAAGCTAGGCTATCTAAGGAAGGGTCATTTGGTGTTAGACTGTCTGATGCAAAAAGTGGGTCGTCTAAATCAGGAGGTGGCTCGTCTAGCCTAAGAAGTGAGTCGTCTAGCCTAGGAGGTTGGCCATCTAAACCAAGAGGTTGGCCGTCTAAAGCCAAGAAGTCGTCTAGAGCTATAGAGAAGTTATTTGAAGCTGAGGGGAAGTTGTATAAGAGGGTCAAGTGAAGTTGTTTGAATGGTTTCATCGTTAAGGGTATGTGCACAAGGAGCTGCCCCTCAAGAATCCCTCTTGGATGAATCCGTCACAAATGTCCAAAATGCACCTTCTTGTATGCATCAGCAGAAAGTTTCCAACACATGGTGACCCATACTTCTATAAGTACTTGAAACGGATAATTCAGCATGCACAGCAATTAAGGAAAAACTAATAAAACTGACATGTAAACATAGGACTACACTCACAAATTTAGCAGAGAGTGCTCATGTTAACTATGCACTGAAGAGAACAATAAATTGAGATAGCAGTAAACTGGAGCTATATTTCCATCTGATCTGTTTATATGAGATTTTCTCCTTATATGTAATTGATTGAATTCTTTGAAGCTTTGATAATTTCAAGGGCTGAGCTTTGACTCAAATAATAGCCATAAATATAAATAGATAGACAGATAGATAGATATATACATAGTTATAACTGATTGACAAACGATAGCAATTGTTGCCATTACACATACACAAAGTAGAAACTGACATCAAAAATTGACACTTTGCTAGTACACATTTTTCAACGGCAAAATAGCAAGAGAAAGATATTCTCTATTAAACTGAAATATGCTCACAGTATAGCATCTCTGAAATAAGTAACAAAGATAAACATGATTCAAAGATTTTGACATTTTGCAAGCAGAGACATACCCAAAAATCCTGGAAGTCTTGATAAGAAATAAGATGCACCAACATCAGGGTGTAGTCCCAGCCCTGTTTCTGGCATAGCAAAAAGCTGCACAATGGCCTCCGGTAGGTCATGAGATCTCATAGAACACATTTTTGGTTCCCATATTTAAATGCAAAGACCAAACATATAAACACTGATATTCTATCATCCCATCAAGAAACATTAATTCTTGTAGTACTATTTAAAATTCAATTGTGATCTAGACCCATAACCATGAGAATCAAAATATCAAAGGGACAAAAAAAAATCTTTGAGATATGAGTGGCCTAAGCTAATTGTCTAAGACGAAAGATGACTTTACAAAGTGAAAAATAAAGTTCATTTAATAACCGATTTCCAGTTAAGCATGTTCTATAAGCAAACTATGGAGATATAATGAAAGAACATTATGTAATACAGAGAAAAATGCAGAACTCTGGCAATAAAGCATATAGATGAAGAACACCACTAAAAGGTTATTTTGCTCAAATGCACATAGATAGCATTTCTCAAAGGAAGACGTTACACATTTGGAACTAAGACCCACAATATGTAAAACAATGCCTTTCAAACCTGACACAACTAAACATACACAAAAACTGAAGACAAATATTTTTATTTAGCTTAGTGCAAAAATTGCTTAGCATTTTGATCAGAGACATGAACAGCAGAATAAATACAGTTTTCTCTGTTGCCACTCGAAACTTTCCATGAATGGAAATACCAGCACCCCCACCCATAACAATCCCATTCAGCAAAGCAACCTTCACCAACAAAATCATCAGCAATCCAAGGTCAGGTTCATGATATTTGAAAAGAACAACAATGCATTTGTCTATTAAAGAACTTAATTGAAAAACACTGACTGTCTGGTGTTACTTTATTTGATTATTCCATTAGGACAGACTACTCACTTGAGGCTTTTTTAAAGTTCCAAGAGTATAGTTCATGATATACTCATCCCAAAAATAGCGTATAGCAGGACTGTACTGGCCTGATTAGCACAACCAACAAGGCAAATATCAGCATGAGTACAGTAGTGAGTTGACCTCATTCTTATGGCCTCTGCAATCACAAAGATATGGCAGATACAAGCTGGAAAAGCCTTAATACAAAAAATCCAATTTAATAATAAGGCCTATTATTCAAAAAACATGTTTGAAATCTATGCACTTTAACCTCCAATGTTAAACTATATAAAATCAATTCAAATAAGACTTAAGGCAACATATGAACATCTGTATTTGTTACAGCCTCAAATATTGGGAGGAAAGTCTTTTTGAACTATAGTATGCATCGTATGAACATACATAGCACCTTGTCTTTTGATTGTTTTGATTTTGATCTGGTGAGATGAGATCAAATGTTAGCCCACACACATGGGACACTTGAGTCCAAAGTTCAGTTGTCTAAAATTCCTCATCAAGGAATATCCACCAATTGCCAGAGGCCAGGTGATCTGGTGACCAACAGATTGCACCCACCCATATAAGGAATCACCCCAGGCCTATGAACAGTAAAATCCCAAAAGTCTCAGCTTTGCATACCAAAAAAGAGGATTTTCCACTCCCAATTGGGGATCAGCTCAAAGATTTTATGCTGGTAAACCTAGGGATCAAATGCTGGTCCATACATATTAGGACAACTGAATTCAAAACCTGGCTGCAAAAGAATTCCCAACATGAAAAAATGACCAGTCAGTAAACCAGGATTACACCTAATATTAAGAGAAAACACCTAAAACACCAGTATTACCACCTTTGTCACCTAAAACACCAGTATTACCACCTTTGTCTACCTGGCAGGAGGGTTCACTCTACTTGATGAGAACATGGACTGGGGAGTAGAGTCCATGTTGAATGCCCAGTAAGGACAGAAAAAGTCATATTTCAAAAGCTTGAAAACATAAAAGGACACGCTCAAGAGCATGGTAAGACAAGATAAGTCACCTTTGAGAATCATTATAAGAGAAAGGAGTGTCCACCTCATCCTTGCACACAAGGAAAAAAGTGAATATTTCCATGTCTACTATGTAAAATAAGACAGGCATCAGAAGACATCCAAGATGTGACAACTGAAGAGCCAGAAAAACAAGAAGGTTGGGAAAGGAAAGTGTTCTAACTGCCCACCCAAATGATATTTAAGAGAATATTGTAACATGTCACATTTACTTTCTCAGCTCCATCGTCCTTGCACAACACTACTCCATGAGCAATCAGTGGGGAACTGGTTTACATTTGTCCATACAAAACTTCTTCAACATATCTTTAGCATACTTTGTTTGGCAAATAAAAATTTCATCTTCACGTTGATGAACCTCCATTCCAAGGAAGTAATGCATCAACCCCAAATCTTTCATTTCAAACTCATTCATCATAGCATTTTTTAATTCATCTTTCATTTTTGAGTTGTTGCCCATATAAATCAGATCATTTACATACAAACATACAAGAAGAATATCATTACCTTCTTTCTTGGAGTAGAGGGTAGGCTCACTCTTGCTCCTTTTGAAGCCACTTTGTTGAAAGTATCCATCTATCTGGGCATACCAAGCCCTTGGTGCTTGCTTGAGGCCATACAAGGCCTTCTTCAACTTGTATACAAAGTCTTATTTACCTTTAACCTCAAAACCTTGTGGTTGTTGTACATACACTTCTTCTTCTAAGTACCCATTCAAGAAGGCACTTTTCACATCCAAGTGATGCACACTCCATCTCCTTTGGGCTGCCATAGCAATGACCATTCTGATTGTTTCTTGCCTTGCTACAGGTGCAAACATTTCTTCATAATCAATTCCATACCTTTGTGTGAATCCTTTAGCAACAAATCTAGCCTTATGTCTTTCAATACTGCCATCATTGTTATACTTGGTCTTGTAGACCCACTTGGAACCCACACATTTCTTACCATTGGGAAGTCTCATAAGCTCCCAAGTATCATTCTTTTGAATGGAATTGATCTCTTCTTGCATTGCTTGCACCCACACATCATTAGTACAAGCATCTTCAAAACAAGAAGGTTCAAACTCAGCTTGAGACATCAAAGCATAATTAACCGACTCACCTTTAGGATCTTCTTCATCATCTCCATATATGTGCAGCCTTTCCAATCTTGAAACAACTTGATCAACTTCTTGAGCTTGGCCTCTTGTAAGCCTCCTTTCAAAATTGCTATCAAGCATTTGACTTGGTGGGTGAGCTTGAAGAGTTCTCTTCCCCTTCTTAGTCTTCATAAGATCAATAATGGGTGATGAATTACTTGAAGAACTTGATGAACTCTCCTTAGGACTGCTTGAAGAACTACTTGAAGGACTGCTTGGCACACTAGTGGGTTGTTCACCACCAACACTACCATTACTAACATTGATGGTCTTACCAGCTTGGCCTCTTTGATGACCATATACTCCCCCTTCATTAAAAATCACATCTCTAGAAACCACCACTTTGTTAGTCTTTGGATTGTAGAGCCTATAAGCTTTGCTATTTTCACAATATCCAACAAAAATGCAAGGCTCACTTTTTGGATCAAGCTTCTTCCTTTTCTCATCAGCAACATGAACATAGGCTAAACAACCAAAAACTTTAAAATGATTAACATTGGGTTTCTTCTCATACCATGCTTCATAAGGAGTCATCTTATCAAGAGCACTTGTGGGACTCCTATTAAGAATGTATACTGTTGTAGCAACCGCATCAGCCCAAAAAGAATTGCTCAGCCCCTTGGTTTGAAGCATGCTTCGTGCCATTTCAACTACAGTCTAGTTCTTTCTTTCAGCCACCCCATTTTGTTGAGGAGTGTAGGCAGTTGTGAGCTGCCTCTTGATTCCATTCTTATCACAAAACTGTGTGAACAGCCTTGAACAATACTCACCACCGCAATCAGTCCTTAAACACTTAATTCTATATCCACTTTCATTTTCTACAAAGGCTTTAAAGCTCTTGAAAACATCTAAAGCCTCATCTTTATTCTTCAAAAAATATACCCAACACTTTCTGGAAAAATCATCAATAAAAGTAATAAAATAAGATGACTTACCCAAGCTTTTGGTTTGCATTGGGCCACAAATATCAGAATGAACTAATTGGAGTGGATGTTGGGCCCTCCATGCTTTTCCTCTTGGAAACCTTTCTCTAGCATGCTTGCCTTTGGCACATCCCTCACAAACTTCTTTGTGATCTTCAACTTTGGGCAAACCAAAAACCAGCTCTTGAGAAGTCAACAACTTCAAACTTTGAAAGTTTAAGTGGCCATACCTCAAATGCCACAACCAGCTCTTATCTTCAATAGCAATGTTTGACAAGCTGCTGCCATTACCTCCAAACTTCAAAGGAAACATTCGATTGCTTGACATGGGAACAATAGTGACAACTTTGTTCCCACGGTTCTTGTCATATATGATACATTGCTTATCATCAAAAACAACTTTGTAATTCTTTTCACAAAGCTGCCCAACACTCAACAAATTATGCTTAAGATCAAGAGTGTAATAAATATCATGAATTTGCTTTTTACCTTCCTTAGTATTTATGTCCATTACGCCTTTTGCTGCCACCTCCAAAAACTTGTTATCACCAAGCTTGATCTTGGTCTTGAATTTCTCATCCATAGTAGCAAACAACTCCTTGTTGCCCGTCATGTGGTTGGAACAGCCAGAATCAAGATACCAAGTCTCTTGAAGAGTCTTTTCAGCCTTGTCATAGGATAAGAACAAGTTGCTTGAAACTTCCTCATTCTCATTTGCATAATTTACTCTTTTTCCTTCATTTGCAGCTTTTACTCTACATTCTTTTTCAAAATGTCCATACCTTTTGCAGTGGTAGCATTGGACATTTCTCTTGTCAAGTCTTCCTCTTCCTCTAGCAGCAGGTCCGCCTCTTCTTCCTCCTCTTCCTCTTGAAAAATTCTGATTCTGCCCTCTGCCTTGTCCTTGGTTGCTTGTACTAGCACCATCACTCTTTGAGACTCTTACCTTTGAGGCAAAAGCCTTCTCTTCACCTTCACCAAAGGTGTCTCTTAGTCTTTCTTCATGTGACATAAGAGAACCAACAAGATGATCAAACTCCAATGTTGTCAAATCTTTACTCTCTTCAATAATGATGGCAACATGGTTCCATCTTGGTGTTAGAGTTCTTAGCACTTTCTTCACAACAACTTCATTCTCCATTGTTTCTCCAAGAGTGGCCATTTTATTAACCACATCTTTTACTCTAACACAATATTCACTTACACTTTCAGATTCTTGCATCCTCAAGTTCTCAAACTCTCTCTTCAAGGTCTGCAACTTGACCACTTTCACTTGGTCACTGTTCGTCACAAATCTGCCACAGGAAAGGATTTTGGTATGTGCACGCACCCTAGACCTGGACCAACATTGAAAGGCCGAGGGGAAGAGATGCCCTCCGTGCTAATATCCGGAGAACGCCGGCTCCTTTACTAAACTACTAAGGTTTTAAGCTAAGAGTGCAGGAAAGAGATAAAAGAGGATAGGGAAAGAAATGTGAATGATTCAGTGGGAAAGAACCAACAACACGATTACTAGCTAATAACTTAAAGTAGCAGCAATAAATACAAAGAATAAAACATAAATGAACACCATGCTAACTTCCCTATGTATCCTATGAAAGAGTTCCAAGATTCAACCACTTTCCTATGCCCTAAATCCAGATTTCAGAATTACAGCAATTAGGAAAATAAATGAACGTAACAGAAACCACTAACCAGAGGCAGCATACAAAAAATATAACGCAGTATTTTCCCCCCCTATGTATCCTTCAGGAGAATTCCAGGGTCCAACCCCCAATCACACACCTAAATCCAGGATGCAGAATTACAGTATGCAAATGAAGAAATGGAATAACAGAAATTATCGCAGAAGGCAGCATACAAAAGAGAAATTGAGCCCAAAGTCTTTAATATCGATTGCAAAAATCAAGTTACAGCAGCTTTCTAGCAAAAGTTCCCCCCCTTTTCCATTACAATATGTGGGTTTTTATAGAGGACCCGACCCTCTGAGCCATCAATGCGCCAGATTTGAGAGTACACTCTCGGCCGTCTAAAAAATCCGCGCCTGTCCCCTTCTGTCATCGAGCTTTCACATTCATTCCCACTATTAGCAACCGTGGCCGCATCAGACGGGGAAATCTGCATTTATGAGCCGTCTGACTTGTCCTAGGCTTCTCCGGGTGAGGTGCTCGAGTGGGTTTACAAGTTGCCCTGGCTTCTCTTCTGCAACTGATAGTTCTTTTCTTATTGTCGCAAATGGGCACCGGGTCTTTCGGTCAAGGAAGAATGCATTTATGAAACACTCAAATGCCTTGGAAAGATACCCGGCCTTGGGATGTGTGCCTTCGAAGAAAGCGCCCTTCGTCGGTTGAACCCTAGAAGGTGCTTCGCCAGATTCTGGTTCGGGGCTTTGCTTCGCAACAGGTGTTGGCCGAAGTAGGGAGGATAACCATGTATGAATGCTTCGCCCGAAGGGCCCCTAAAAAACTGCTTCGCAAAGACCATATGCCGAAGCAGATGTCTCCTGCAAAAGCATGGCTTCTACCCCTTTTATTACTTCGCCCGAGATGTAGGTTGAATGCCGCTTCGCAAAAGATTTTGTCCGAAGCGGCGGATGATTGCCGATGGACTATGAACTACTTCGCCGCGAACTACTTCAACAACCGTCGTTCGGAAGGGTTTCGGCCGAAGCTGATTCCTGCCTTAGCATATTTCCTTAGCTTTTCGGGGGAAGCAAGGCCTCGGATGGGGAAGCTTCGCACAAAAGATGGCCGAAGCAGATGCTTCGCAACGGCTTGGGGCGAAGTAGAATTTACCGGAGAACTGGTTCGCCAGAGGAGGGGCCGAAGCGGGTGCTTCGCCAAAATTTCAGCGAAGCACTTTCACACACTTAGAAAATTTCAGCATTTTGCTCTCGCCGCTTCGCAAAATTTTCACCCGAAGTGACTGTTTTGGCAGCTTCGCTAGCGAAGCTCCTCCTATGCCTTAGAAAATTTTGGGCTTCTATCTGGGCTCTCCTGTTTTTTCCTTGCGAAGCTATCCTCCTTTCTCCTGCGAAGCTTTTCAACCTGGTTTGCCTTGTGGGCGAAGCTCTTACACATATGGCTTATGTACAAAGGGGATAAAAAATGAAAGCCAAAATTGCTGCAATACTTGAAAATATATAAAAGCAAGGGAACAAATTCATGAAACTAAGAGAATACTTTACAAAATATTTACTTTCACTACCCCTTCAAGTAATGTGACAGAATTGTCAACAATTACTGCCTTGGTAAGCCTCTTGTAGAGCCTTCTAAGCATCCTTTGTTGATTTTGCATCTACAATCCTTGGAAACAAGCTCTTGTCTAGAGCTGACTAAATGTGGTACAATGCCAAAGAATTCTTCTTCTTGGCCTCCTTTGCTTGTCTATCATTATGTGGGATAATAGACCAATATGCTGGCTCATCATAACCAGCCTCAACAATATCCCAAAGATCTTTCCAAATCAATGTCCTCATCTTAATGCTCCAGTAGTCATAATCTTGCCCACTAAACTCTGGAATAGGAAGGGAGTTATTGTTGGCCATGATCAATGGTTAGAAAGATCAGGTACTCAACCTCACTCCAACCCAAGACCAACAATGGCTCTAATACCAAATGTGAAATATGCTCTTTTACACAGCACAAAAAATTTCTTTTTGTTAAGCCAAACACACATATGCTACAGTCATTACAATATTTTTTGGTGAATATGCATAGCTATAGTTTTTACTTCCCTTCAATTACAAATTCTGATACCTAACTGACATGACAGAGAATAAGCACAGCTACAGTCTTCAGTTACAAATTCCACTACCTAACTGACATGACAAAGAATATGCACATAGTCTTTAGTTACAAATTCCACTACGTAACTGACATGAAAAAGAATACACACAACTATAGTTTTTTCTCAGCATCACATTTCCAATAGTTTATGCATATAAAGGTTTTGAAAACGACAATTTCATTGACCAAGAAGAGGACTGTCATCGTTTTTTAAAGTTAAAATTAATTTGAATTTTGAATATTCTTCTAATCTCTGGTTGTGGATACAACTCTAGATGTGCCTAGGCTATATCCGGATGTGTTAGACATCAACCAAATAGGGCATGTATTCAGATACATCTGGATATAGTACCCATGTATTCAGATACATCTGGATATAGTACCCATGTATTTAGATACATTTGGATACATTATCCATGTATTCAAATACTTTTGGATAAGGTAACCAAGAATAGTGTCCATTTCCATATTTGATACACAGATATGGGTATCCGAACAAAATATAGTCAGATGCGGCAACCTTGGATGGTAGTTAAGGTCCTGTGTCATTGACCCTAACACTTGTTATGACCTATGTTGCAAGAAACTTCTAAAGTGACCCCATTTCCCCTTTTTGGAAACTTGGAAACTCCTCTAAAATTTCCTCAAAACTGATCATCTTTACTTCCCATGTTTCTAAGCATTTCTAAGAGATGTTTCCAAGGGCGTTTCCAACATTTCTTAGCATTTTGAACCAAAAGAAAGTCCAGATTTGAGGTTTTTAGGTGTTGTATGCGTTTGCAATAAAGTCAAGTTGAAAGACTCTAAGATGTGCCAAAATTGTACAAAATAAATGAAAAGGTGAAAATAATGCCAGGTTGAGATCAATGAAGCTAGAGAATGTAGAAAAACAGAATGCTGTTCAACAATAAAAAGGAATTAGAGCAATTCACTCAATAAAGCAATATAGGTTGTGCTCAAAAAAGGAGAGGATCTAGGTTTTTTTTCCACATTTCAATCTTTGTTTTGTATTTAAAAAAAAAAAAAAAAAAAAAAAGAACGTTGCACAAGAAAGTAAACAAAAGATTGGGATGACAATCCTAAGAATCTTTAGGTATTCCCGTGGCTGCACCTAATCTTGAGGATGATGAAAGTCCTTATACACCTGATGTTAAAGCCACAAAATTTCGCTCTTCTACCTGTTTTGATGACTTTGAAGATAAAGCACTAGGTTTATATTGTAACCCATGTAGTTTATCCATAGAGGTTAACCTTTGATATGAAGCATTGTACTCTATAGAGATTTAATAAATAAATGTAATTTTCATCCACTCATGATCCCATTAATTAACCTTTGATATGAAGCATTGTACTCTATATGAGATTTAATAAATAAATGTATTTTTCATCCACTCACGATCTCATTAATTTAACTGTATAATTTTTTTTAAATCCTTTTCTTTTTTCCTTTTTTTATTTTTTAATTTTTTTTTTTTAAATTAGGTTTTTCCTTTGTCATTTTTGTGTTTCCAAAGGGTTTGAGGACTCCTGTTTTCTAAAGCGTTTCTGCTTCAAAAAATTTATCTATTTCCAAGTTTCATGCAACTTAGGTTATATCCAAAATAAGTAAAAAAATAATTTATCATGTATCACCCATGGGCCCATAATAGATGTTATGCCAACTGTACATTGGACATTATACACGCACCATGCACAGTTTAATGCACATTATATGCATAGTTAGCACATGGTTATCAATGTGCATAAGTGGGAGGCCTGTGACTGGTTTGATGAAAACCTATCATCGCTGGTCTACCATGGTTATACTTATATTGACATTGCTTGTCCTTACCTTCAGTTAAGGCAGGCACTAGGAGAATCCTTGTGTGATTTACAAACCTGGCAGACAAATGAAGCTACAAGTGAGTTGCTGCCCAACATGGAATGGTAATAAACATATGTGGTGTTGACAATAGGAGTGTAACTCCAAAGGAAGGTTTGAGATGTCTGTGATGTGGTCATAATTTGACTAGTGTAGTCTGAAGGGAAAGTCCTAGTGATTGCTTAAGGGTCATATATTCCCTAGGTTTGAATAGAGCTACAACGCATAATTTATTTCATTTTCATGCTTTACAACTTCCTCTATGAGTAATCCACCATAACCCATGCTTCCAAGTACTGTTTGCTTCAGATATATAAGGTCAATATGTTGCCATCCATGTTATTAAAGTATAGGAAGACCTGTTAAGATTTATCCTGTCAATATATGAAAAGGTAGTTCTGTGACAGTCTTTGCTAGCATAATTTTTCAATAAATCTAAACTTTTTCCGCCAGATAAAATGAATAATTACTTGCATTGTATCCATAAAAGTGCCTTCAAAATAAGGGTCATCCATTTTTGTAAAGTGAAGCCAAGAAAACATAAGAAAAAACATGCAATGCCCACAATTATATACAAGGCACTCACAACCATGCCGATTAAAGCAAACCATACCTGAATTTCCTAAATTATAAACATTGGCAACATCACCTCCAGAACAAAATGCCCTTCCTGTGCCCTGAAAAAGAGATACCACATAAAATTCAAAATACGTATGATAGCTATATCCCTATGGTCAACCACCTAAGTAAGTCACACCTGCAAGGTAGCATCTAATAGTGTGTATTGTCGTAAGAAAGCTGATACTTATACCAAAACAATAATGAAAAGGGAAAATAATAAAGTATTTGATCCATAATCAATACACAAACTTACATTATGTAAATCCAAAACACCAATACATAGGCTAGGCATGGACAAATGCTATTTGCATTGAAAAATAATTTTAGTACTTCAGACTAGATTTACCCTCCCCTCAGTTGGCAATTGGGGAACTCGAGGATCCAAGTGGACTTTCCCTTCCGTTGTTTCCAAATACCTAGTTAAATGGGTGCATGATCCAGGCATGTGACCTTTTTGGGGCATGGCTTTATGCTCAAAAATGCCCGAAAATCTATTTTTTTAATCCTAACTGCACTGTTAGGGGCATAACTTTGTGCTCGGGACTCTGTTTTGATCCATTCAAGAAGCGTTGGAAAGATTAGAGAGAGAACAACAATTTCAGCAGGCAACTCTGTCACAGACAGAGTTGCCGACAACTTTGTGGAAAAAACACTCTGGAGGCCCTCAAAAATGCAAAACAAAATACTTACTAAAAATAGTAATTTTCTATTTTTAGATTTTCGTAGCCAAAATGCATCTCTAGCTATGTTGACACATCAGTAGAAGACAAAACACAAAAGGACAAGTCATATGTATGTAATTTTCATTTAATATGCACTTTGTAACTCATGGAAGGTGAATCACCACATTTCCATATGGGTGACCTTCTAACTCACGGAAGGTGAACCACCACATTTCCATATGGGTGACCTTCCATATTCAATACGATGGATTTCCAACACACCAATTCTTGTATAAAGAGAGATGCACCCCTGACTGTAAAAAGCATGAGTAATGGATGCAATGTTATAGCCTCACATCTCTTCTCAGAGATTGCTTGCATTGTACTCTATTTTCTGAGCAATAAAATCATTATGCTATTTTGCTTATATACTCTTGTGTTCTGGTTTGTTATACTCTATTATTTTTTAATTGCATTCTTTCTTGATCTTCCTTAACTCAAAATTCTGAGTTTTGGATTAGTTGAAATTCTGAGTTTTGGATCAGTGGTATCAGAGCGGTCTGTCTTTTGAGTGTATGTCCATAAACACGAGATCAGGATATCGAAAGTTTGGGTATCAGATGCGAGATCCCTCTAATTACCTCCCTTGTCATTCCAAATGATCTCAGGTGAGAAGTAGAATGGACAACATCGAGACAGTCGATCCTTTCAAGGAGATGTTGAACGAAGCCCTTGTGAAACAGAGGAATGAGATGATGGACCAATTTGCTCAAATTCTTCAATGACTCCTTGCTACAAGTTCTGCAACCTCCTCTGCACAACCTCTCACTGCCCTAGCACCATTCAGTGCTCCCACACCTTTTAAGGTGCAGGTGAATTTTGATATTCCTACTTTTGAAGGAAAAATTAATGTTGATGCCCTAGAAAATTGGTTGGATCAGTTATCTTCATACTTCTCTGTAAATAAATTCATCGATAATGAGAAAATCACTTTTGCACTCTTGAAAGCTTCATTACCTGTTCGAAATTGGTGGGAAGCATATTGTAATAGGGTTATAGAAGAGAATGAAGATGAAGTAGCGTTCACATGGGATAATTTCATGGAGGCCGTCAAGGAAGAATATTATCCTGTGGGAGCCTATGAAGACCAATACATGCGATGGCAACAATTGCATCAAGGTAAAGACCAATCTATTCAAGATTATATTGATGCTTTCCACTCCATGGCAGCAAAGCTAGGTATTCAAGATACCAAAAGGCATCGAATCCTCAAGTACCGCAGTGGGCTGCAATGGTACATTCGAGAGGACATGGACCTCTTCGAATTCAAGACATTGGGAGAGGCATATAAACTTGCTGTCAAATTGGAGCAGAAGCACAAAAACAAAAATAGAAAAGGAGGAGCAAATAACAAAAACCAGAACACTAAGTACCAGCCAAAGAAAGGCAAGAGTGACTCTCCAAAGAATCAGGATAAAGGGGGTCAGCCCCAAAATCAGAATTGGAAGCAGAAAAAGAACTCCCAAGAAAAGAATCCCTCGAAGGCCAAGAGTGGAAAATGGTGCGATTATCACAAGAGCAACCGACATTCGAGGGAGGAGTGTCGAGCAATTCAGTCATTGTTTGTTGAGTCGCAACCCTCTACATCCACTGCACCACCGCCTCCACATCCACAGGTTGAGGATAGAGGGAAGCGAATCATGGAAGTCAAACCAAATGTGACCATTGCCACCACACATGTTGCACTAGAGGAGTCACAAGAGGAGGAATGCCTGTTTCACTCACAAATGTGGGTCAAGGGTAAGCCATTACATTTCATTGTTGATAGTGGGAGTCAAAAGAATCTGATTTCTGCTCAGATGGTGAAGGATTTGAATCTGCCTGTCACACCACACCCACAACCATATAATGTTGGATGGTTACAACAGGGGAGAGACATTTGTGTCACTCAACAATGTCTCCTCTCTTATGCCATCAAGCCCTTCAAAGATGAAGTTTTGTGCGATGTTGTGCCCTTGGATGTTTGTGATGTGATTTTGGGCCAACCATTTATGTGGAAGAGGCATGGTGTATATGAGTCTAGGCCCCAAAGTGTCATCATCACTGTCAGAGGTCAATGCTTTAGGATCCTAGAGGTATCTCCTCCTACCTCTGTTTCCTTAATCAATGCTAAACAATGCACAAAGATGATAGCCAAAACAAGAAAATTCATTCTGTTGATGATCAAGCCACAAAGTAGGAGGACCATTGCTACATCAATTGCAAGCCTTGCACAACAGAAGTAGATGGACCAGATTGTAGCAGAATATGATGACTTGTTCAAGTCACCAACTAGGGTTCCACTTCATTGTGAGGTAAAGCATTCCATTGATTTAGTTCCTGGTTCTCCTTTGCCTAATGCGCCTGTTTATCGCAGATCAATCCTTGAAAATGATGAAATCAGGAGGCAGATCCAAGAATTGATTCAAAAGGGGCACATCAGACCAAGTGCTTCACCATGTGGCAGTCCAATTGTCTTGGCTCCAAAGAAAGATGGAACATGGAGACTTTGTATTGACTACAGAGCTTTGAATAAAATCATTATGAAGAACCATTATCCACTCCCTCGAATAGATGACTTGTTGGACCAGCTCCATGGTGCAAAGTTCTTCACCAAAATTGATCTCAAATCTGGCTATCATCAAATACCCATAGAGCCCATTGATGTATGGAAGACTGCATTCAAATCCAAGGAGGGTTTATTTGAGTGGCTGGTTATGCCTTTTGGCTTGACCAATGCACCTACCACATTCATGAGGATGATGGATGACATCCTGCATCCCTATACTAACTCATTTGTGGTTGTCTACTTAGATGACATTCTCATCTATAGTAAGACATGGGAGGAACATCTGCAACATGTTTGATAAGTACTTCAGATTCTTCGAAGACACAAGCTATATGCTAATTTGGAGAAGTGCTCATTTGGCATGATGAAGATTTAATACCTTGGGTATATTGTTGACAAAGAGGGAGTCCATGTTGATCCTGAGAAGATTCAGGTAATTAGAGATTGGCCTACCCCAAAGACTCTAACAAAGCTTCACAACTTTTTGGGTCTTGCCAATTTCTATCAAAGATTTGTATTGGGGTTCTCACACATTGCTTGGCCACTACACCAAGTGACCAAAGGAGGTGCCAAATCCAAGTTCCATTGGGGAGATACACAATAGAGGGCATTTGAGAGGTTGAAGGACCAATTGTGTTCAGCTCCTACACTTTTCCTACCTGATCTGCATCAACCTTTTGAGGTAATGACTGATGCATCAGAGTACGCATTGGGAGCTATTCTCACACAACATGGGCATCCAATTGCCTATCATAGTGAAACATTCAATGAAGTAGTTCAAAAATACCCCACATATGACAAAGAGCTCTATGCCATTGTCCAAGCATGTAAACAGTGGAAGCACTACATCTTGGGCAAGGAAACCATCATCCACACAGATCACAGACCTCTGGAGTTCATTCAGACACAAAGTAAGCTAAGGAATGAAAGACATCAAAAGTGGGCCACATATCTACAACAATTTCATTTGATCATCAAGCATAAGAAAGGGAGTGCCAATTCAACAACAAATTGTTTGAGCCGACCTCCAATCATAGCACTCACCACCATTCTTGATTCCTGTGGGCATGATACTTCCAATTGGTCCACCTTGTATGAAGTAGATTCTGATTTTACAAATGCATATAGAGCTCTTTGTGTGGGTAAGCATGTATCTGATTTTTGTTTATTTGTTTACAAGATAACCTCCTCTACCACATAAGACATGTTTGTGTACCAGCTACTGAGAGCTCAAAGATGATTTGGGAAGCACACTTCAGCAAAGTAGCACATCACTTTGGTGTGGAAAAAACATTGGCAATACTTCAAAAGTACTTCTAATGGCCCAAGATGAGGAACAATGTCAAGAGGTACATCAAATCATTCACCCTCTGCACTGTTGCCAAACCAGCCAACAAAAAGCAGAAACCATATACAACATTGCCAATGCCATCCAAGCCTTGGGAATCTATCTCCATGGATTTCCTCTTAGGTTTGCCTGCATCTAAGCATGGTAATGATCATTTTTCAAAAATGGCTATCATGAGTCCTTGTTAAAAATACATTTCAATTGAGGATATGTTGTCATTCCGATAACATGATATACTTTTAACTTTTCATTGTTTTGTTTACTCGCCTTGCAAGGAAGTCTCCCCAGCATTTTGGTGTTTTGTGCCAAGTTTCGGGTGCAAGGGTTTCGTTCCAGAGATAGGCAGATGCTCCACGACGATGAGGCGGGGCGACGGATTGACAAGTTCGGAGCTTCTGTGTACCCATTTTAGTCCTTTGTCGAAAGTTAAGCAATTCCCGGTGGAGTAGTACTCGGATGGGCGACCTTCTGGGAACTGTCCCGGTTGATGCACAGTGAGGTGCATTTTTGTCAAAGGAAGGAGAAGGCGGCACTTAACTCCGACAGACGCACAATTGGAAGTGCGCCCAGGTTGGGCGCATAGCTGGAAATGCGCCCAAGGTCGAGCGCATACGAAGAAGTGCGCCCAAGGTCGAGCGCATACGAAGAAGTGCGCCCAGGTCGGGCGCACAGTTTGGAGTGCGCAAGACTGTTTCATGACCTCTCGCCGCGACCTATCGGTTGACCTTTGACCTTGGCGCCGGTTTCTCCCAGAAGCGCTCCACCTCAGCAGTTTGAAGCATATCCTTATCCGACAGACCACAACCATTCTAAGAAGCTTCCGGACTGGACATTGCGGGAATTCAAGCATATCTTCCACGGAACCGGTCCCCGCGAGTGAGGAGGCAGCGACAACAAGCCAAGTTTGTCAGAGCATTGAAGACATTCAACAGCATTTTGAGGAGTCACCAGCCCTTGCCATACCTGTTTAATATCTGGCGGCTTTATCACCTTGTAATGTTTATCCTGGCTTCCACCGCAATATTCTGTTTATGAGCATTTATTGCTCAAGCGGCAGAATTCTCTATATAAGCCCGCTCTTTTATTGTAAAATGGATGGATGTTTGCTAGAGGCTAAATGAAAACCTGAATTCTGCTATCAATGCAGCTGATGTCTGGCTCTAGACTTGGACTTCTATCTTCATGTGTATGTCTTCTATTGCTTGTCTTCTATCGTTCCTTGCTTTAAACTGTAGCTTGAATTCTAATATCTGGATTTAGTTGCTAATAAAGTAGTAACTCTGGAGTAGACCTAGAGATTATACATGCTAGTTGTTCTGGTTTAAATTTCTATTAGTTATTTGTATTTGAGGGCTATCTAGTTCAGAATGCAATAGAGTTTTCGTGCTGTTAGTCCATCACCCCTATTCTATCCGGCCTATGGCCATATTTCCCCTTTCAGTCATTTCCCATTCCTTTCAGTTCTTTAATCTCAAACCCCCCCCAGTTAGAATAGCAAGGGTACCAACCCATCTCTGGAGATTGGTACAGGAAGCATTACTTCCTCTCGGCCTTTCAATGTTGGCCGGTCTAAGGCGCACTAAAATACCAAATCCCTTACCTAAGGCAGATCTCTGTCCAACAGTTTCTGGCACGCCCGGTGGGACTCAAACGTTCCACTACAGAAGCAGTACTAAGAAGTTGATGTTCGTCTTACTACTAACAAATTTGAACATCTGGCGACTCATACGAACTCCGATATATCCAAGCCTCGCAGACCAGCCTGAAAGATCACACCTCCATGCGTACGAGGCGACAGGCTAGAAACTCAAAAGAAGAAGCCGAGTTCTACGAACTTGACATTTACGCTTTTGGAGAGCTTCCTAGAGTGGTCAGGTCGGACAACCCACTAGACGGAACATCCTCGCAGGAAGCTACTGTTGCTACACGGGGTTTAACTCCCAACAGCACAGCTACTAGCTTACCTCCAATTCCGCCTAATTCACCGGATCGTCAACACACTGAGGCCACACCTGACGTTGATATCAGTGTACCAAGTGTTTTCGTTGTTCTTGTTCAGCCATTACCGCCACCGCTCCAGGGAAACCCTCCACCGCCCATGGTGCAGCCACCTCCCGCCAGGCAGTTTGTGAACTGGGACCATACCGGCCCCCTAAATCTAGGAGCTCAACATAGAGTACCTTTTGCAGCCTTGAAAGCTCTACCCACCTACAATGGTACGGGAAATACAACGACCAAGCATATCCAAGATGTTGCAGGATTGGCAACGATTCACGAGATTACCAACGAAGATGTCATGGTGAAGTTGTTGGTTCTCTCTTTAAGGGGTAAGCTCCTCTACTGGTACCGATCACTCGCGCCCGATACTATTACTTCGTGGGACCAACTAGCTGGGAAGTTAGTAAGAGGTTTTCATGAGCAAGAAGACCCCTTCTCCCTATTACACCAGTTCACCGGCATACAGAGGCATCCCAAGAAGAAATACCTGACTTCAATCTCAGGTTCGATCGGACCTGGATGAGAGTTCCTGAAGACCTTCGGCCCACCCCACGGCAGACCGCATTCTATTACTTAAGGACGTTTGATACAGACATTCGCATAAGCATCAGTCACTCCAATGTTAATACATTCCCAGATCTATACGAACAAGCGCAAAAATCAGAAGATGACCTAATAGCTGTCGGGAGGATGCCACCTAAGTCAACGACTCCGATTTATCCCGATTTTCCCCAGAGCATGTACCCAAGTGCGTTTGGTTCATCTGCACCTCCGGCGTATCCCAGTCAGCCATGGGTGCACAGCCCACCTACTCCGCAATATCAAGTGCCAATGCCGCAGTATCCGACTCCCACGTTACCACAACTACCGACGCCTCCTCAGTACCCTGCATTGCCAGCACCATTGGCGTTGTTACCGCTACCAATACCCTCAGCTCACGCAACGCTAAATCCTGAGCAGGCTAAGGAGCTCCGAGATATATATGGGTTCATGAAGAATATGGCGAATGACATGGCTGTCATGCGGAAGAGCCAATTCAGGGATCAGAATTATCCGCCACGGAGACCTCCGCCTCAAATTACCAGAGATCAAGCTGCTCCCGTTGGAAGGCTCCAAGAAAGGAACTCTGCAATGTTGGAATACGATGAGGCTGGTACATCTGGCCAGGCCAACTGGTGCTCTACCTGCAATGACCAGCACAACGAAGGGCCTTGCATGGTTCATCAGAACTATGTGCAAATACTCTCAGATAATGGATCCAACGGACAAGTAAATATGATAAGGGAAGTTGACTGTAATTGTATGATTCCCCCTGTCGAACAGGTTTCCGTTCTGACGAAGGCAGGCAAGAAGCCGATTGAGGTCGATCCGTTTCAGCTGGAACCACTCAAGGTCCCCGCTGATCCTAAGCCACAGAGCGGTAAAGCGGCCACGCCATCAGGGAGAGAGCCAGCTCAGGCCGTAGAGCCCGCGGACAATGCTCGGCTGAGGGACTATCTGCCTCCAAGGGCAAGGACGAGAACCCCTCAGCCCCAAGCTTCTACCTTTCAACCCTTAGCGGAAACGAAGGATCAGGCGAGAGAAAGGTTGCGGTACCCCTCAATCCCTCAAACTGTGCAGAGACCTCGAATGCAGCTGTGTGGAGCTCAAGAGGTGGATCTCGTCCAAGGCCAACGATGGGATAATGCAAGCACTGCTCAAGTAATGGATAATACGGTTGCTTGCAGTTTCCATCAAGAGATGGACCAAGAAGGGGAACAACCTCAAGTGGCAGATTCTGAGAGCGAAGAAGAGACGATTTTTCACCCTTTTTGTGTCCCAGGGCATAACATGCAAGTATTTGGCCAAAAACCAATAAGCATGCCTCTTCAGGAAGCTGATCCTGAGGAAATCCTGACAGTAAGGCTATCGCCAAAAAAATCTTGCTGTCACATCAAGGAGTTAGAGGAACCCGTAATCAAGAGCCCGCAATCAGTGGACTCTCTGAAGTGGTGGTATTGGCTCCAACCATCACTGCAATCGGTACTCGAAGAAGGCTCCCATATGGTAAATCTCTTCAAGACGCTAATCATTAATGGTATGAGCACTGACATGCATGATTACCTGCCATGTTGCATCCTGTTCGCAACCTGGCAAACTTTGGGAGACCAGCCGGACTTCAAAGATCGACTGAAGTACAATCAGATATGGTCCGGACACTGCAGATTCACTGGATAGGCACTCGAAGCTAGGTTTGTGGTGGTGACATGCCAATCATATCGCAAACTTTTGTGTAAATAGGGTAAATAGGCCGGCTGGTAAGTAAGTTTCAGTTGTTTATTTTAGTTTGGTGCGCCAAGAAGAGAAAGAAGCAGAAAGGGAGAAACTGGAGGAAGGGTTTACTGTCGTCAATGAACGCTCAGAGGAGGATAGTGAGGATGACTCTGTTGCCCGATGGATAAAGGTCGGGGACTTAGTGCTAAAATGTTCAGGTCCAAGGCTATAACTGGCAGGAGGAAGCCATTGGATGCACTCCCTTTATATATATATTTTTTTTTTTTTTTTTTTTTTTTTTTCGGCGGTTCAAGTGGGGTTTCGCGGCGACACGGGGCCCCCGCCATTCGATGTCAGGAGTGGCTCGGATATCAAAAAAAAAAAAACAATTGGGCGCAAATGGAGAGTGCACCCAAGGCATACCAAAAAAAAAAAAAATCAGCCCAAGGTCAGGCGCACATGGAGAGTGTGCGCCCAAGCGGCTGGGTTTAAAAAAAAAAAAAAAAGAAAGCCCAAGGCTAGGCGCACATGGAAAGTGAGCCCAGGGCTAGGCGCACATTTTGAATGCACCCAAGGTCGGGCGCACATCAAGGTTGCACTCAAAATGTGCACCCGACCTTGGGTGCACTCAAAATGTGCGCCCAGCCCAAGGTCGGGCGCACATCAAGGTTGCACTCAAAATGTGCACCCGACCTTGGGTGCACTCAAAATGTGCGCCCAGCCCTGGGCGCACATTTTGAGTGCACCCAAGGTCGGGCGCACATCAAGGGTGCGCCCAAGGCCGGGCAAACATGGAAAGTGCGCCCAGGGCTGAGCGCACATTTTGAGTGCGCCCAAGGCCGGGCACACATCAAAGGTGCGCCCAGGGCCGGGCACACATGGAAAGTGTGCCCAGGGCCGGGCACACATGGAAAGTGTGCCCAGGGTCGGGCGCACATTTTGAGTGCGCCCAAGGTCGGGCGCACATGGAGAGTGCGCCCAGGGCCGGGCGCACATTTTGAGTGCGCCCAAGGCCGGGCGCACATGGAGAGTGCGCCCAGGGCCGGGCGCACATCAAGGGTGCGCCCGGCCTTGGGCGCACTCAAAATGTGCGCCCAGGGCCGGGCGCACATCAAGGGTGCGCCCAAGGCCGAGCGCACATGGAAAGTGCGCCCATGGAGGACCCAGGAGCACCCGAAAAGTTGCGCTCAGACAGGGCACATCTCGAAGACCGCACCCAGGTGGGGCGCGCGCTCACGATGCAAAGATCAAGGGTGATTGCACCCGTTCCAAGGAGCGCCCGAAGAGCCCAAGGAAGCATAGCAGTTTTTGCCCGCCAAGTTGCCGAAGTGCAAGGGTCTCGTTCCAGAGATAGGCAAATGTTCCACGGCAATGAGGCAGGGCGATGGATTGACAAGTTTGGAGCTTCTGTGTACCAATTTCAGTCCTTTTCCGAAAGTTAAGCAATTCCCGGGGGAGTGGTACTCGGATAGGTGACTTTCTGGGAATTGTCCTGGTTGGTGCACGGCAAGAAAAGATCCCGGTGCAAGAGGAGGTTAAGGCACAAGGAGAAATCCATGCAGAAGTCCCCGCTCAGCAAGCAGACCAAGGCGAAAGTCGTGCACCCCCGCATGATGCAGGCCAAGGCCCCCAGGTTGAAGAAGATGAGCGCCATGAAAAAATGCCAGGGCATGACGAAGAACAGTGTAGTGAGCAAGCGGAAGAAGAGCGAGAAGCAGAAGGAGAGGAATCAGAGGAAGAGTCTGCTGCTACCAATGAGCACCCAGAAAGTGAAAGCAATGACGACTCTGAGCCTAGTGGATAAGGCCTGGGATATCGACATTGAGGCGAGCTCAATTTCCCCGCAAGCCACCAGAGATGTTGCCATTCCGATAACATGATATACTTTTAACTTTCCATTGTTTTGTTTACTCGCCTTGCAAGGAAATCTCCCCAGCATTTTGGTGTTTTGTGCCGAGTTCCGGGTGCAAGGGTTTCGTTCCAGAGATAGGCAAATGCTCCACGGCGATGAGGCGGGGCGATGGATTGACAAGTTCGGAGCTTCTGTGTACCCATTTTAGTCCTTTGCCAAAAGTTAAGCAATTCCCGGTGGAGTAGTACTCGGATGGGTGACCTTCTAGGAACTGTCCCGGTAGATGCACAGTGAGGTGCATTTTTGTCAAAGGAAGGAGAAGGCGGCACTTGACTCCGGCAGACGCAGACCAAGGCCAAATTCGTGCACCCCCACATGATGCAGGCCAAGGCCCCCAAGTTGAAGAAGATGAGCGCCATGACGAAATGCCAGGGCGCGACGAAGAACAGTGTAGTGAGCAAGCGGAAGAAGAGCAAGAAGCAGAAGGAGAGGAATCAGAGGAAGAGTCAGTTGCTACCAATGAGCACCCAGAAAGTGAAAGCGATGATGACTCTGAGCCTAGTGGATAAGGCCTGGGATATCGACATTGAGGCGAGCTCAATTTCCCCGCGAGCCGCCAGAGATGTTGCCATTCCGATAACATGATATACTTTTAACTTTCCATTGTTTTGTTTACTCGCCTTGCAAGGAAATCTCCCCAGCATTTTGGTGTTTTGTGTCGAGTTCCGGGTGCAAGGGTTTCGTTCCAGAGATAGGCAGATGCTCCACGGTGATGAGGTCGGGCGATGGATTGACATGTTCGGAGCTTCTGTGTACCCATTTTAGTCCTTTGCCAAAAGTTAAGCAATTCCCGGTGGAGTAGTACTTGGATGGGTGACCTTCTAGGAACTATCCCGGTTGGTGCACAATGAGGTGCATTTTTGTCAAAGGAAGGAGAAGGCGGCACTTAACTCCGGCAGACGCACAATTGGAAGTGCGCCCAGGTTGGGCGCATAGCTGGAAGTGCGCCCAAGGTTGGGCGCACACAAAGAGTGCGCCCAAGGCTGGGCGCACATGGAAAGTGCGCCCAAGGCCGGGCGCACACGGAGAAAGTTAAGCAATTCCCGGTGGAGCAGTACTCGGATGGGTGACCTTTTGGGAACTGTCCCGGTTGATGCACAGTGCTGTGCATTTTTGTCAAAGGAAGGAGAAGGCGGCACTTAACTCCGGCAGACGCACAATTGGAAGTGCGCCCAGGTTGGGCGCATAGCTGGAAGTGCGCCCAAGGCTAGGCACACATGGAAAGTGCGCCCAAGGCCGGGCGCACACGAAGAGTGCGCCCAAGTCGGGCGCACAGGAGGAAGTGCGCCCAGGTCGGGCGCACAGTTTGGAGTGCGCAAGACTGTTTCATGACCTCTCGCTGCGACCTATCGGTTGACCTTTGACCCTAGCGCCGGTTTCTCCCAGAAGCGCTCCACCTCAGCAGTTTGAAGCATATCCTTATCCGACCGACCGCAGCCATTCTAAGAAGCTTCCGGACTGGACGTTCCGGGAATTCAAGCATATCTTCCACGAAAGCGGTCCCCGCGAGTGAGGAGGCAGCGACAACAAGCCAAGTTTGTCAGAGCATTGAAGACATTCAATAGCATTTTGAGGAGTCACCAGCCCTTGCCATACCTGTTTAATATCTGGCGGCTTTATCACCTTGTAATGTTTATCCTGGCTTCCACCGCCATATTCTGTTTATGAGCATTTATTGCTCAAGTAGCAAAATTCTCTATATAAGCCCGCTCTTTTATTGTAAAATGGATGAATGTTTGCTAGAGGCTAAATGAAAACCTAAATTCTGCTATCAATACAGCTGATGTCTGGCTCTAAACTTGGACTTCTATCTTCATGTGTATGTCTTCTATTGCTTGTCTTCTATCGTTCCTTGCTTTAAACTGTAGCTTGAATTCTAATATCTGGATTTAGTTGCTGATAAAGTAGTAACTCTGGAGTAGACCTAGAGATTATACATGCTAGTTGTTTTGGTTTAAATTTCTATTAGTTATCTGTATTTGAGGGCTATCTGGTTCAGAATGCAATAGAGTTTTCGTGTTGTTAGTCCATCACCCCTATTCTATCTGGCCTGTGGCCATATTTCCCCCTCGAGTCATTTCCCATTCCTTTCAGTTCTTTAATCTCAAACCCCCCCAGTTAGAATAGCAAGGGTACCAGCCCATCTCTGGAGATGGGAACAGGAAGCATTACTTCCTCTCGGCCTTTCAATGTTGGCCGAGTCTAAGGCGCACTAAAATACCAAATCCTTACCTAAGGCAGATCTCTGACCAACAGGATACTACTAAGCTTTATTTTTGTCATGTGTGGCTAAACTTTGGCTTGCCAAAGTCCATTATATCTTAATTGGGATAGCAGATTTTTGAGAATTTTTTGGTCCACCCTATGGAGCATGATGGACACCAAGTTGACCATGTCCATAGCCTTCCATCCTCATACTAATGGCCAAACAAAAGTTGTGAATCAATTGATTGTACATCTTCAAATGTACAATTCCAAGCATCCACGCACATGGGATGAGAGCCTCCACTACATTCAGCATGGGTATAATCGAGCTCTGCATAGCTCTACCAAACACAATCCATTTTATTTATGTTTTGGGTTCCAACCCTTAGCACCCACTGATGTAGCTCTCCCTATGCAACCCATGGAGTGCTCACCTCATGGATAAAGAGAAGCAAACAAGGCAGCAGAGTTTGTGGAACAAATTCAACACATCTAGCAACAGGTTCTTGACCTCTTGGTAAAGACAAATAAGAAATACAAGCAACGCCATGACCAGCATCAAGTCCCACATCAATTCAATGTTGGAGATAAGGTATGGTTACATCTTTGGAAAGAAAGACTTGCAATACCCCATAAGAAGATCAGACCTCTTCACTATGGACCATACGGCATCACCAAGAAGGGGGGAGACAATGCCTTTGAATTGAATCTTCCATCTTATCTTGGTTTGCATCCAATCTTCAATGTTGAACTTCGTAGGCCCTATCATCCACCTCTATTTGACACTTCCCTAGTAGAAAAATAGCTGGAAATTGAAGAACTCAATCCAGACAACTTAGCACCAGTGGAGAAGGATCAAATTGTTGACACATGGATCCATAGTTGAGAAAATCGGAATCAGTAAAGAATCGGCATTTTTTAAAATCAGCAAAAATTGGGAATCGACAAAAAAATCGGGGAAAGAATCGACAAAGGATCGACAAAAAAAAACCGAAAAAAAACGAAAATTTTCATTGGGAAAAAGTTTTTTTCATGCATATTACAATGAATTAACATTATGCAAATCAAATATTGCAATAAAAGCAATAATTCATATCAAGACATCATACAAGGCTCAAGCTTTAAGTACACATAAAAGTGACAAAACACATCTTGTATTGCTTATAATATGAAAAGGTACAAAGTCACAAGTAACAAGGAAAAAAAGGTTTCATATTTTTTATATGCCTGCACATGGAAACATGTAACAACAAAGTTACAATCACTTGAAAACAAGGAAAAAAACCTAAACCTCAAACCAAAAGGCTAGGTTTTAGGGTTTAAAATTGAAACGTTGACAGCTGAAAAATGGGCTTGCATACATAGTTATCAAGCAGCAATATTTACTTAAAAAAAGGAGAAAAAAAAAAACCTAAACTCAAAACCCTACGACCTAGCCTAGGGTTTAGGGTTTAAACTTCAAAGCTCAAAGTTTCAAACATTAACAGCTGACAAATGGGCTTACATACATAGTTATCAGGTAGCAATAAAAGAGGGTTTCGAGTTTACGGTTTAAACTTTAAACTTCATAGTTCAAACATTAACAACTGAAAAATGGGCTTGCATTAAAAAACGCTAAATGGCCTTTCTCAACTCTAAAATCAACCTTCATGTTTCCATCCAAAAATTGGTGCACAGACACGTTGTTTGCTAGTCTTGGAACATAGAGGACCTGTTTGATGGTGCATTTCCAATCTGGAAGATGAATGGAAACATCGTCTTCTCCTCTCACCTTTGTAGGTTTGATTATCAACAATGGTCATCAATTTCCCTTCTTTTTCTTCCAAGGTAGTAAACCATTCTTTGTCCCCTGTCATGTGCTTCCTAGCACCAGAAGCAATGTACCAAACATCATCTGTGTGTTTAGCAATAGCTTTTGTCACAAGTGCTTTGTGTGCCTGTTCAAAATATAAATCTAACTCTTCGTGTGATTGTTCATGATCTGAATTGAACTCTTCAATGGCAACATGCCCTTTCTACTACTTTTGTTTGGTTCGTGGTCTATCTTGTTTCTGCTTTTGTTGAGGTTTGTGGACCTCACCACCTCGTGTGGCGACATTGTACCGACAATATTTGGTATCATCTCCATCTTGTTCATAGATATGGCAATACCTCTTTTGGTGCTAAGGTTGTTGTGATGATGAGGAAGAAGGACCTTTGTTCAAAGAACCCTTGTCTTCTTTGTTTCCCAAATTTCTGACTTACAGGTTTCTGACTTATGAGCGTACTGTTCGACAAATGGTCCATTAATTTGTTGGTTGCTTCTTCCTATTGCAGCATATTGACCAACTCCTCAAAGGAAACTACTTGTTGAAGACCTGTAAAGAAGTAATAAACACATGAAAGGAATCTAGAAAAATCCAAAGTATGATGGGAACTAAGAGTTTGTTGTCCATGTTTTCACCCATAGCATTCAATTTTGCCTTTAGATCTGCGACTCTGAAAAGAAATTTCTCTATAGTCTCTCCATATCCCACTCGTAATGTGTGAAGTTGGGATTGAAGGTTAAGAATAGTGGACTTATTTGTTCCTTCATAAATGGTTGTAAGTGCATCCCATGCTTGACTGGAAGTTTTTACATCACAAATGTGGGGTTAGATCTCATCAACTGTAGCAAGGGTGATTAACATCAATGCTCGTTGATCTACTTCATCATACTTCTATGCTTGGTCCATGTTGGTCACAAATCTGCCCTAGGTAAGGATTTGGTTTGGATACGCGCCCTAGACCTGGACCAACCTTGAAAGGCCGAGAGGAAGAGATGCCTCCCGTACCAATCTCCGGAGAAGGCCGGCTCCTATTCTATTCTAACTAGGGTTTTTAGATAAGGGAACTGGAAAGAGATTTGAAAATTGCAGAAAGAAATATAAATGGCATAGCAGTAACAGTGGGGAAGAACAAGCAGCACAATCACCAATCTCTACACAAACCAGCAGCTATCAATATAAAGAATGAAACAGAAACCAACACCGCATTTACTTCCCTATGTATCCTTTATGAGAATTTCAGATCCACTTATCATCCAATGCCTAAATCCAGATAGCAGAATTACAGCAATCAGAAAAATAAATGACATTAGCAGAAATAATCATAGAAGGCAGCATACAAAGAAGAGACAAAGTCGGAGCCAAGGATTCTTAATATTGATGCAAAAGTTTGGATACAACAGTTTTTTAGCAATATGTTCCCCCCCTTTTACATTGAAATGAACTCCCTTTTATAGGAGAGTTTTTCCCCCATTACATTGATACTCGGGTTCCCAAAACTGCCGAAGCAGTTGAGATTTAACCTCTATCAACTGTCAGCATACCTGGAGTACGGCTCACCCGTGTCAAGAATGGCTCCGAACTAGCCTTGCAGTTGAGGAGGCATGTCTCATGAATGCAGCAGGTACGGTTTACCCCTTGGCATGCTTAAGGGACCTGACATGGGTCGAAACCTGGATTTGTGTGCCATTAATGCCCTTTAATCGCCCACCTACCCTGCCTCCTGAGTCCATTTGAAAATCCGCTGAGAGTCGCTCACGCCTAGCCCGAAGCTGAGAATCGCCGTTATAAAAGAGCGAGGCTGAGAATCGCTCAGCGTCTAAGCGAACTTGGGAGACTTCTGTTTTGAGCGAACCTGGGGGAGTGTTATGCCTTGGGAATTCTACAGCCGAGGTTCGCTGTAATGAAATGGCGACGACGAGAATCGCTCAATGAAGGAGCGAACTCGGGAGTCGCATAGGGGCAAGAGTGATCCCGGGAGTCGCTCATGGGTGGAGCGAACCTTGGCGTGCATCATGCCTTAGCCATTTTCATACCTTGGATCCTGTTGCCAATCGTCGGGGAGCCGCTGCGAAGCCGGGGGTCGCTGTAATGATGGGGCGAGGTCGGGAATCGCCGGGGAGCTGCTGCGAAGCCGGGAGTCGCCCCGAAATGGAGCGATCCTGGGCCTCCTTGCCTTAGAATTTTTTCGGTGCTTCATGCTGCTGTTTGCTACCTTACTGGGGATCGCTCTTCTCGGAGCGAACCTAAGAAAAGCCCCAGGCCGAAGTTCGCTCGGGACCCCAAGCGAGACCGGGGTTCGCCCGTCCTTATGAGCGATCGCTGGCCTGAGCTACCCATGCTGCTAGTCGCCTGACAAATGGAGCGATTCCCGGAATCGCTGCCTTTAGGAGCGAACCTGGGAGGAATTTTAACTTGTCATTTTTAGCTCCTTTAGGCCACCTTTTGTTCTGAAATTCGGCGAGGACGAGGCTCGCGCACAGGGAGGGGCGAGTTCGGGAGTCGCTCAACAACGGAGCGAACCTAAAGCTATTCTTCCTTGGAAAATTTTGACACTCTTCTGCTGGGCATTGCTGATGATCCGGGCGAACTTGAGACCGACTGCTTCTGAGTGCGACCCTGAGGACTGTCTTACTTGATCGCCGAGAAAGGAGGAAAGGAGAGGATTTGAACATAAAAAGTGCAGAAATTTTTCAAAATATTTACCCCTTAGCAAAATGTAGCAACATTCCTGGCGGCTCGCGAGGTATTGAGCTCACCTCAATGCAAGGACCCATGCCTTCATCCTTTGGGCCCAGAGTCACCCTCCGTCTCCTGTTCTGCTTCTTGCTCTGCTTCCTGCTTCTTGCTTACTGCTTTGGGCCTTTGCTTCTGTCTACAAGGTCTAACCCCTTCTTGCAATTCAATGGTATGTTGGATGACCTCTTGGTTGTACCCCTTTAGGTCCCGATAGGACCATGCCACAATATCTGAGTATGCTCGACATAATGCCCGAATCTGCTCCAGCTCTTCAGGGGTACAGTCTGTCCCAACCCTGATAACCTTCCCTAGCTCCAATTCGAGCTCTTTGTATTGCTTTTGGTCCACCTTGATTCCGTAGGCGATCGCTCGATCATTTTGGTCAAACAAACTCTCCAAGGTTATTAGCCCTTTTGGGACATGGTTGTTTTTTAGTTGTATTAACCCCTCATACTCCTCGTCATCAGGGTCTCTACCTTCTATAGTACTTGCTTAATGAACTAGAAAATTGATGATTTGCTCGTCACAGTCGAACACCTGCCAGTGGGTGTCCCTATCAGGCACAAAAGGCCTGTAAATGATTCTTACCGCCTTAGGCTTCTGCATCATGTCATCATTCGAGGAGTATATGGCTCTAATAGACGCTACGACATTTGCGTGCTTGTTCTTTTTGCGGGAGACAGCTTGGACATTAAGGGCCTCAAAAGATTCCAACAGGTCCCAGACCCTATTGTGATACGCCTTAAGATAGTGCTTCTTTGAGACGCACTTGTTGGTGATTTGCTTGCAAACTAACTCCGAATCTCCGAAAATTTGTAGCTGCTTGATTCCCAACTTCTCAGCCTTCTTCAGCCCTAAGCACAAGGCCTCATATTCTGCCACATTGTTGGTGCAACTCCAGGCCAGCCTGTAGCAGTAATCTTTTTGTTCTCTAGAGGGTGAAATCAAAAGAACTCCTGCACTGCGCCGTTTTTACATCGGGCGCCGTCGAAGTACAGCTTCCATAGCTCGTTCGAGGCGGGGTCCTTTCTCTCCCGCACTGTCTCCTTTGGCTTCTCGGGCTGGGTGATGGAGTGCCATCTAGTTGGAGAACACCTAAACTGCTCCGCGTGTATTCCATGCCTATCTCTACGCAAACTGCCCTTAGCATGACGATGGTCGATGCACCAGAATCAATCATGCAATTATGGACTACACACCCTTCCATTCAAAGAGACAAGTAGAACGGAGGTGGCCTGTTCTTCCCCGTGGCCAAAGTGGTCAGAGTCTGAGCTAACACAGGTTGCGTCGTCGGCTTTCTCTTTGGCAGATTTTAGAGATTCCTGCAGCAGATCCACTTGTCCAGGGAGTTGCAGAGCATCGTACATGCTTATCTTGGCCGGAGTCCTCTTCAGTTCGTTAACAATGTTGTAAGCCGAAGTCGTGGATACCTCTGGTTCTTTCGCAACTTCGTACTTGTTGCGATACTGCTGCGTGGCTTCAACTCTCTGCCGCTTCGTCAATGACAGGTACTTGAGCTTCTCCCTGGCCTGCTCCCGAGTTTCTTCTTGAGGTTGCGATGCTGGAGCTTTCGCAGGCGAGGGTTTCTCTTTCGTTGGCAGAGGCAAGGGAGCTTTGTCAGGAGCTTTTGCTGGAGGCTGCCCCTTTTCCCGGTGGGTGTACACCTTCAAAGGCTCCATCTGGGCCGCGTCCACCTCGATCGGTTTCTTGCCATCCTTGGTAAGAATTGAAACTTGCTCGTCCTCGAGGATCATGAGGTTACGGTCTGCCTCCCTAATCATGTTGATTTGGCCGCTATGGGCACTACCCGCCAATGTTTGAACACAGTGCTGGTGTACCATACAAGTATCCTCCCCATGTGGGTCGTTGCACATGGAGCACAAGTGCACATAATCTGAGGTGCTCGGCTCTTCATTGATAGCGGCGTTCCTTGCGAGAGGTCTTCCGGTTTGAGCCGCTTGATCTTTGGTGAGCGTTGGAGGAGGGTAGGGTCTTCTTGGCAAGAACTCCTGCTGAGCCTGCTTCTTTTTCATCACTGCCATGTCATTGGATAGTGTTCTCACGGTAGAGTTAAGCAACTCCAGTTCTCGTAACAGCTTATTTTGTGGGTCAACTTCCGGAGGAGCAAGTAATGGCAATGATGCTATAGGCGGTGGCAAAGCTGGGTATTGTGGGGCGGAGGAAGTTGTGGAACTAGAGGAGCGGGAATCTATGGAAAACTAGGAGGTTGGCTCGGATTCCACGAGGGAACCGGATACATGGAAGGTACAGGAGGGAACTGAGTGGATGTGTTGGGATATTGGTATTGAGGCACATCGGGGTAGATTGGCATTGTCGGCTTTGGCGGAAGTTTGCCAATGGCGATCAAATCTGCTTCGTCCTTTTGTGCCTGCGTATATAAATCTGGGAAAGTATTGATGCCAGAATACCTGATGTTCATACTGAGGTTTGAGTTGAATGCTCTAAGGAAATAGAATGCAGCTTGATCGGGAGTCGGCCACAAGCCATCAAGGACTCTCTGCCAGGTCCGAGCAAATCTGACGTTGAAATCAGGGACCTCCTCCTGTGGATGTCTTTGGATGGTTGTGAACTGGTGGAGCAAAGAGTAGGGGTCCGCCGATTCATTGAATCCCTGAATCAACCTTCCCGCCAACTAGTCCCATGTGGCAATAGTGCCGAGGGGCAAGGATCTATACCAATACAAGAGCTTCCCCCTGAGGGGCAAGACTAGCAACCTCACCATGATGTTTTCCTCCGTGATACCGTGAATGGTAGCTAGAGCGGCAACATCTTGGACATGCACTTCTTAAACAAACACTCACTGCACCACTCCTCTTCAACACCGCTACACGACGGGCTGCCTTGCGTCCGCTGTGCCAGGGGTTGGGAGTCGAGTCAAGTTAAATGCCACGTGGCAATTTAACCTAGGTCATATTGGGCCCGTGTGTTGTATGCGGCCATGAGGTATCTCGGCTCGGTGGCGATGTTGAGGAATGGGGTTGACATGTCCTGGGACTCCACGTCGGCTAGATGTCGGAGTTGTAGATGGGAAAAATAAAACATCCATGCCTAGATTGTCCAGCAATGCCAAAGTCAGACTGTTAGTTGTCCTTCATGCTGCAGATGTGTCCATCCGTTTCCTGAGTGGTGGAAGACCCCCCTCCATTGCAAACGTTGGCTGCGTTTCGAAAGAGAGAGAGGAAGCGATGGCGTTCGAGTCGCATACAAGGTCAACACTATTGTTGACCTATGTCGTTGAGGTGGGGCACGGAATTACAAGTAGGTTGGTGCAGACTAACCGCGGGTCCAGGTGGCTCTGAACTCTCTCCTATTCGATGTGGATCAACCGAAAACCTGGAGCTCACACCATCGAAGACGTTTTTCGAGGGGGCAACCGATGTTAACAGGTTGCCGAAAGATAAAGAAGAGAAAGATGCATCCTCCGATCTGTCCATGGCCAACCGTTTATTGGCAGCACTCCAACACAAAACTTAATAGAGCATTACCACATAGTCCCAAGCATCACCTGTCGGAGAACTGCCCCGCATCGTCACCTCAACTGCAACGCTCCTGAATTTTGCCTAACTTCTAGCAAAAACCATAAAATTCGCATGAACCCTTACAAGTTCAAAAACACATTGTTGCACTATCTTTAATCAACTCGAATTTCAAGGCAAGGAAGCCCTCAAAAACCATAAATTTGCCCCAAATCAAACATGTGACTACACGAATCAAATGGGCATGTCGTTGGATGGCAACAATTATCCTGTAACTCAGATCCACTCTCGGAGGTGATCAAATCAAGGAATATTTTATAATAAACCAGATCAGCCATAAAGCTACAAGTTTAGAGCATACTAAGATTTCCCTACTCTGATATCAATGATAGAAAAGCAAATCAATTCATTCATTGAGGCATAAGCCTATTTATTACATGCTTTAGGGTTACAAACTAGAAGATCAATACTCCCGATTTAGGAGATCGTTACATGCAATGAATATATAAAAATAGTAACCCATCTAAGAATGGATGCCCTAATCATCTAAAGATGCATGACCTAATAATATCAAAAATTATGGAATAAAATATTCCTAACATGTACAAACTAAAAAACTTGCCACCTATTAAATATTACCTCCATTTTACCAGAACATGAATAACTGTAAGCATTTCTTTATCATAAACAGATTTGAGTTTCTCTTCAGGCTTGAGTTTCGACTTTAGCATGCAATTGGGTGACCATCTTGCGTGAGTGCAGCTCCAAGACCTACTCTGAAAGCATGACACTCAACAATAAATGGCTTAGAAAAGTTAAAAGTTGTTGTCACAAGTCCTAAAGATAACACTTTAGTTTTTTAAGACTTCGATCCACTTCAGGTGTCTATTGAAAAGAATCCTTCTTCAATATTTCAGAGAAGGGGGCCGCCACAATATGCGCATAGTGCTTAATAAATCAACAGTAGTATTTTGCTAGTCCAAGAAATCCTCTTATTATGGAAATGATCTTAGGTTTAGGCCATTCCATTGTTAATTTAATTTTTATAGGATTGACCTTACCCCTTCTGCTGATATTATGTGGCCTAAATATTCAAGCTCTGTTTTAACAGAACTGAATTTAAATTTTTTGGTATAAAACTTATTATCTTGTAAAAACAAGAGCACCTCTCCTACATTTTTGAGGTGATCCTTCTAGTTTCGGTTGAAAATAGGAATGTTGTCAAAGAATATCAGGACATAGGGTGGAAAATCGTATTCATAACAGCTTGAAAGGTAGCAAGGGCATTGGTTAACCCTAAGGGTATCACCTTGAACTCAAAGTGACCTTCATAGGTTTAAAATGCTGTTTTCGAAATATCTTGCCCTAATTCAGATTTGGTAATAGTCCAATCTGAGGTATAGTTTAGTAATATACTTGGCACCATGTAACTCATCTAGCATCTTATCAACAAATGGAATATGGAATCTTATTCTTAATAGTGATTTTAATTAAGCCCCTGAAACCAATCCATAGGCAATACGACCCATCTTTTACCATGAAACGTACAACAGGTGCTAGGTATGAGCTCTTGCAAGGTGTAATAACACCTAATTTTAGTAACTTCTGAACCAACCATTCTATATTGTCCTTAGTGATTTAGGTATGGGTTGATATCAACTGGCGATAATTCTCATTAGATTTCAATAATATACTCGATAAACCTTTTTGGGTGTAAACCCCAATGGAAATACCATGAAATACTATTGCATATTTGTTGATGATTTGTTTCATTTCTTTGGTTTTTATATCTTCTATAGATAGTATTGCATAACATCAAGCAATAACCATGTATGCTCTTTTCCTGATCATTTTTCCATTTTGTGTGATAAAACAACCTATGAAGATGGAGCATTAAATCATTTGAAGATGTACTTTTGACTTTGCAACTTAAACTTGAAAATTCTTCTTCCTAGACTGCAATTGAAAAACCAAGAGGAGTTAACCATTTAGCTCCTAGTACTATATCCAATCTACCTAATGGCATGGCATAGATGCTACTTTGGTATCTATAGTTATTCATATTCAACTCCGCTTTGTGGCATTCTGCACATCAAACCCTTTTCTGATAGAAAGATAGATTTAATCTTCTAGGAGTTGCTAAATCTATAAAATTATGGGTATTGCCAAAGTCAATCAAAGCACGACCGGTTGATTTTTTTTATATACCCTTGCACTTAGGTTGTTGGATTCCCAATATTGCAGCTATAGAGATTATTGGCTCGGTTTGTTCCAGTGTTGGTTCTGATTTTGCTTCAGACAATCCCTCACTTCTAATACTACTCATATGCCAATTTTCCTCTTTAGAACCCGTTCTTTCACAGTTATATAGCTTTTCATAATATTTATTGTTTGAAGATTTAAGAGGCCTTTTTTCCCTTTGTTTGTGTGATATTTTTCATAATTAGAGTTTCATTGATGCAGGAGTTTATACTTTGTTGATTCAATGTATTCTCATTTCTTGAATCATTTCTAACTTGACACATCATATTTCGATTCTTTTGGAAGATCTTGTGTTCAAGCTTTCGAGCTAGTCAGATAGCCAATGTCAAGGACAAATCATCCTTGCCTTGAAGTTCATCTCTTATATGAGGCTTTAGCTCACCCACACAATATTGGACCAACTAGTTGTCCATCATATTTGTTATTAGTGTTGATGATGATTCTAATTACCAAGTGTATTCATTGACTAACCTCCTTTTTGTCTTTTGGGAGTTCAAATCTTTTAAAAAAATCTGTTATGAATCCTCACATGTTCAAATAATTCCTTGTGTCTTTTCATGCCACCAGGTATGATTTTTTTGTGCCTTTCCTTCTAGGTGTAAGGATTCTACTTTAAGAGTATTTTCTTCTGTATTGCCAGGGTTTAATCCAAGATAAGTTCTTATACTATCATTCAATCAATAGCTTCACATAGATTTCCACAATTGAAGTTAGGTACATCGGTTTTGGCATTTGACTTAAGCAGCCGATTTTGTTTTAAAGCTTTGATTTTCTTTTGGCTGAGTAATGAGAAGTTCAATTTTGAGAGGCCTGATTGAGATTTGGCCCTTGAATACAAGTAGAAGTGTTGGGTGAACCTGGATAATTATTTTTTGTAAACAACCATTGAATGCCTGAGTTTATTGAAGCAATTACTTCCTTCGTCTTCATGATCCTATTTGGCACTTCATCCATGCCTAAACCAACCTTACTCCATTGTGACTCACTTCTTGCATTTTCCCTTGAAGTGTAGCATTGTCTTGAGCAGTTGTGTGAATACTCTTCTCACAATTGATAACTTGTCAATTTAAGCCGACCTCTCCTTTTTTATTGATAATATATAGACAGATCAATATAAATTGGTGCCCACTCTTAAAAAAATTAAAATAAATTAATAGGTATATCTTTCTTTGTGAGACTAAATAGAGCATGTATTTATTTATTTATCTTCCTTCTAAAACTCACGACTCAAAAAAAAAAAAGCCTAATTGCCCTTTCAAATGTGACAGCTTCAAGACACACCAATTTTGAAGATGGAATTAGCAGCACCAGGATTCCTTGTGCTATGTACACAATGTGATATCCCTCCTATGGACTGACAACCTGAAGGATTTGGTTGATGTTAGAGATTCAACACTTGATATTGAGATTTTTTTGCCCTTTTTTCCAGTTTGCTCAGTTTCTCACACTCCACCTAAAAAGCCTTATTCCTTAGCATCATACCTAGTTGGAGGAATGCCAGAAGTTTGCAGCAGTGATGTTTTTGGATGCAGAACTATAATTTGCTGGGTTGGTGCCAAAGGTTTGCAACAATGGTGGTATTTCTAGATGCAGTACTCTAATTTACTGGTATCAAGGGTTTGTAGCAGTGGTATTTATATAATGTTTGTTTTTCAAACCTTTATACTACCACAAAATATCACAAGTTATTTTAACAATATCACACAGGTCCCCAAATATAAAATAGCCACAATAAAGGTCAATGTAATAATATGATGAGTAGAATAATATGAGCAATTAATATGTATATCAAGGCTTATATAATAAATCAAATAACATTCATTTATATACTAAAATATGAATGTAAATAGCTTGAATCATTCATATACTATGCATGAAGAACAACTTACAAAATTAATTGCTCAAAATGTATACAAGCTTTATTGCTCCTCTTCCTGTTAACAATGTAGGATATAGATCCTAGACTCTTGATTGTTTTATTGATCAATCAATCTGCTTTCCTATGAAGCATTGTCTCCATAATATAGCAATAGTAATGTGACTCTTCAAGTACTTGACTATTGCTCTCCATATGCCAAGTCTCATGACTCTTGGCTTATCAACTTGCCACTTGCATACTTGATGAACACTTGACTCTATAACATTTGCACACCTTTACATGACTCTTACACTTCTACATGCACTCCTAATCTAAGACACTTGTGCACATCTTTACATTACATATTTGCACTCTTACATACAAGACACTTGTGCACATTTACTCAACCTACACTTGCACTCTAACTTACATGACACTTGTGCATTTCTTGCACATTACACTTTTACATGACACTTGTGCATTTCCTGCACATTCACACTTACATAAAAGGAAAAATATAAATCACACTCTAAACTATAGACTCAACCCTAATCTACTATTTACAAATGTACCATGAAGGTACCCTAGGGGTACATTGGCATATACCAAATAATGTAATATTCTCCAACACCCCTCCCCGTATTACATTATTTGGTTATTGAAGACTTTAGTCTTCAATCTTGGTCTTAGTCTTTGTCTTTAATCTTCAAGTGACCTTGCATTGCTCACGAACCCCTACTTCTGATTTATCTTCAATCCACCTCTTTTAGATCAATGTCTGAATCAGTAGTATATAGTTCCTCTTTGACTTCAGATTCAAATTTTCTATTAGCCTTCCTTATGTGAATTCTTTTATTCTTCTTCATTCAAGTTGTATGTGTTGTAAATTTTCCTAACCCTAGATAATTGTTGTCCTATGTTTCTAAATAAATCAGATCTGAAATGAATTTATTCTAAACATGCAACAATCACACAGATGGCTGGAAAATGAACAGCGGAAGCAAAATACACTATTGAACCTGCATATATTATACAATAGAGGAGGTTACAGCTACAGCAGGACAGCCTGCTCTCTTGCTGCCTTTCTGGCCAGCAATTCACTCTTCCTCTCCTCTTTGCCTTGCAGTTCTCCTTCAGCAATCTGCTCTTCTTCTTCTTCTTTCTGTTATGTAAAACACTCTTGCCCTTCTCCTTTTATGCTTGAAAAGGAAACCCTAATCTCTCTAACCCTAATCTCTTCAGATGTATGGTCAAGATTAGATCTCATCTCATCTTGAGATGTATGGTCAAGATTAAATCCTAGTCTAAGTCACTTAAGTGCATTACAAAATAGAATCACTTAAGTGAATTACAAAATAGAATCACTTAAGTGAATTACAAAATAGAATTCGAAATGTCTCGAACCACTTCTAGCACGTTCATACTGAAGCTTGTGCAAGAAGTTCCTGTCCGAGCTACATTTCTCAACACTCCCTCTTAGCGAGGAAGGAATTCTGCACCAATCCAAGTTTGTCTCTGAATGCTTCAAACTTCCCTTTCACTAAGGGCTTGGTCAGAATATCAGCTACCTGTTGATCTGTGGGAATATACTGGAGCTTTACTGCTCCCTTCTGAATCTTGTCTCGTATGAAGTGATATTTGATCTCTATGTGTTTGGACTTGTCATGAAATATTGGATTCTCAGAGAGTTTGATACAACTCTGATTATCACAGTATATCACCGTGGGATCCAACTCCTGATCAATCAATATTGTAAGCAACTTGCGAAGCCAGATGGCCTCACAACTAGCAATACTGGCTGCCATGTATTCAGCCTCTGTTGAGCTAAGTGCCACGGAAGTCTGCTTCCTGCTGAACCAGGATATCATGCCTGATCCCAAGCTAAAGCAACACCTTGAGGTGCTCTTCCTGTCTGCTGCACTGCCTGCCCAATCTGAGTCTGTATACCCCTGCAACCTCACTTCACCATCTCCAAGATATCTCAGACCATACTCCACTGTGCCCCTCAAGTATCTGAGCACATGTTTTGTTGCTACCCAATGCTCCTGCCTTGGCTCCACCATGAACTGACTCAAGGTGTTCACTGCAAAACATATATCTGGTCTAGTGTTGACCAAATACATCAAGGATCCTATCAGCTGCCTGTACAACGTAGGGTCCACCAACTCTGAATCTGAAGTTGTCACCTTCTTCAGATTAGTGATCATGGGTGTGGCCATAGGTTTGCAGTCCTCCATCCGAAACCTCTTCAGGATCTCAACTGCATACTTACCCTACCCAAGGAATATCTCCCCTGGTCTCTGCCAAACCTCCAAACCCAAGAAGTAATGCATCATGCCGATGTCCTTCATCTCAAACTCAGCTGCCATATCTACTTTGCACCCTGCAATGAGCTTCTCTGCACTTGTAAGAAACAAGTCATCTACATATAGCACCAAAATGAGCAGATCAGTCCCAACAAATATGTAATATAGATTAGGATCTGCATCACTTTTGGCGAAGCCCACACTCTGCAAGTATCCATCTATCCTGGAATACCATGCTCTCGGTGCCTGTTTGAGTCCATATAAGGCTTTCTTAAGCCTACAAACATGGGACTCCTTCCCATTTACCTCAAAGCCTTGAGGCTGCTCTATGTACACTTCTTCCTCAATGATCCCATTAAGGAAAGTTGTCTTCACATCCATTTGATGAATCCGCCATCCCATAGATGAAGCTAAAGACATAACTCGCTCTAATGGAAGTGTATCTAGCGACTGGAGCAAAAGTCTCCTCATAGTCCACTCCCTCTTTTTGGGAGAACCCTCTCGCCACAAACCTTGCCTTGAACTTCTCGATGCTGCCATCTGCAGCATGCTTAATTTTGTAGAGCCACCTGGAACTCACAACTGACTTCCCCCCCGGTCTTGGCACTAAGTCCCAAACATCATTCTTCATGATGGAGGTGTACTCCTCCACCATGGCATCCCGCCAAACCTGCTGGTCTGCTGCCTCCTGAAAACTGGAAGGCTCGGAATTTATGATGTTGCTCATCAATGCCATGTAGTTTTGAAACTTCCTCGGAGGTCTGCTCTCCCTAATCATGTTGCTAGGAGCCTCAACATACTCCTGAGCATCCCTCAATGTCTGTGTAAGCCATCGAGGTCTCCTGATAGAACTGGAAGGGGCTAATGTCTCCTCCTCACCTGAAGGTTGTTGCTGGAAACCACTGGTGTCTTTGGTGACCCTGGCTCAACCTTCGGAGCTTCCTGCTCCTCATTCTCTATCACTGGAATAGGCTCATGGGACTTCCTGGATGCAACGTCCTCCTCAAACTTTACATCCCTGCTCACTATTGTCTTCCTCTGCTCTGGAATATAGACTCTGTAAGCTTTTGAAGTCTCATTGTAACCTACAAATAAACCCTTCCTACTGGAGGGCTCCAACTTGGTCCTCTTCTCTACCGGAACATGGATATAAACTGGACATCCAAAGATGCGGAAATGACTCACCTCTGGCTTCACACCAGTGAATGCCTCCTCTGGTGTCTTGTCCTCCAAGATCCTGTGAGGACACTTGTTTTGGATGTAGATTGTTGTGTTGCATGCTTCTGCCCAAAGAAACATCGGCAAGCCCTGGTCATGAATCATGGCCCTAGCAGCCCCTATGATGGATCGATTCTTTCGCTCTGCAACCCCATTCTGTTGTGGGTTGTATGGAACAATCAACTCCCTCTTGATTCCTGCCTGCTTGCAGAAACCATTGAACTCCTTGGAGGTATATTCACCCCCATTGTCTGATCTCAAGACCTTGATCTTCTTCTCTGTCTGGTTCTCAACTAGAGCTTTGAACTCCTGAAACCTGCTAAAGACTTCATCCTTGGTCTTTAAGAAGTAGATCCATGTCTTGCGAGAGAAATCATCAATAAAGGAAACATAGTACATGCTACCTGAAATTGATGCTACTGACATCGGTCCACAAACATCCGAATGTATGAGATCTAGTATCTCCTTAGACCTATGCTCGTTGTTTGGGAAAACAGCCTTGGCATGCTTGCCAAGCGTGCACCCTCTGCATACTCCCTGTTGCTCAATGTTGAACTCTGGAAGACCTGTGACTATCTCCCTCAGAATAGGCAACGCTCTATGATGCAGGTGCCCCATCCTCTTGTGCCACAACTCACACAAGTTGTTACTGCTATGAACTAGGGCTCGAACAGGTTCACCCTGCAACCTGTATAGACTACCTTCCCTAACCCCTATCACTTGTGTTGTTTCTGGGCTAGATTCTTTCGGTCTAATAAGGACATGTTGGTTCTTGAACTCTACTGCATAACCCTTATCCTCCATAACCGAAACTGAAAGCAAGTTCTTCTTGAGACCTGGAACAAACAGAACATCATCAAAGTCTAAAGAGTTCCCTGACTGGAGTCGAAAAGGAATGGTACCAATTCCTTCAACTGGATACTTGGCATCATCACCAAGCTCAACCTGAACTCTTGAGTCCTGCTCTTGTAGACTGGTAAAACATTGTCGGGTTGATGTCATGTGCCGAGATGCCCCATTGTCCACATACCAAGCATCCCTCGAAACCGTGTTGGTAGAAAGGCAAGAGACCAATGAGAAATCCTTCTCGAATTTGGCAGCAAACTCGCTCATCTGAGTTTATGCAGAGGCTACTACCTGTGTCTGTTGCTGCTTCCCTTTGCCCTTCTTGTCTGGACACTGTGATGCATAATGGTCGTGCTTATGACAAATGAAGCACTTGATCTTGCTCAAGTCCTTCCCTGATTGTGAGGTTGACTCCTCACTCTTTACCTTACCCTTGTTGGGTCCTTTACCTCTACCCTTCTTGGTTTGCCCAAAGAGAGCTAGGTTATCGTCACCACCCTTCTTGCTGGCCTTTGACTCCATCCGAGTCTCCTCCTGGATGAAATCATCCCACAGTTTCTCAAAGGTGGGAAGGTGCTCACGAGCACAGATGCCTTTGACAAATGGTTCCCATGAAGTTGAGAAACCATTCAGTGCCATGTTCACCAACTCTATGTCTTCAACCTTCTCCCCAACTGCTGCCAATTGATCACGAATCTGCGTGATCTTCATCAAGTAACTGGTAACGGTGTCAGATCTGGTCATCTCTATAGATCTGAGTTTGTTCCGCAATATCATCTTCTTGTTTATGTTCTCGCTCTGGTAGAGGCTAACCAGGGCATCGAACATCTCCTTTGTTGTAGTCTTCTCGGATATGTGAGGAATCAGGTGATCCTTCACTGCATCCAAGATCATCCGCTTGGCCTTCACTTCCTTCTGTGAGCTGCCAACTGCTACGGATCTGTAGGCGAAGTCACAGCATCCTTGACAATATCCCAGAGATCATTCTCTTCCAATAAGAACATTACCCTGACTTTCCAAGGCAAGAAATTGGAGGCACCTTCCAATCTATCCTCAAATCTGAGGCTAGCTGCTGCCATCTCTGAGATCTACTGCACAAACTTTCAGATCTGATATGAATGACTCAAAAAAGTTGTCCTGCAAATAAGCTTAGTCCTTCAAGCAAAAGTATGAAACCCTCTAACTGCTGGTTTTTAATATCCAACAGTGATCTACTATTGTAAACCCTTGAGGATCTCAATCACAGAACCTAGCTCTGATACCATGTAAATTTTCCTAACCCTAGATAATTGTTGTCCTATGTTTCTAAATAAATCAGATCTGAAATGAATTTATTCTAAACATGCAACAATCACACAGATGGCTGGAAAATGAACAGCGGAAGTCAAATATATTACTGAACCTGCATATATTATACAATAGAGGAGGTTACAGCTACAGCAAGACAGCCTGCTCTCTTGCTGCCTTTCTGGCCAGCAATTCACTCTTCCTCTCCTCTTTGCCTTGCAGTTCTCCTTCAGCAATCTGCTCTTCTTCTTCTTTCTTTATTATGTAAAACACTCTTGCCCTTCTCCTTTTATGCTTGAAAAGGAAACCCTAATCTCTCTAACCCTAATCTCTTGAGATGTATGGTCAAGATTAGATCTCATCTCATCTTGAGATGTATGGTCAAGATTAAATCCTAGTCTAAGTCACTTAAGTGAATTACAAAATAGAATCACTTAAGTGAATTACAAAATAGAATTTGAAATGTCTCGAACCACTTCTAGCACGTTCATACTGAAGCCTGTGCAAGAAGTTCCTGTCCGAGCTACATTTCTCAACATGTGTCATCTTTCTTTTCTTGTTTTTTTTCTTGAAAGATCTCAAAACTAAGTAATGACAAATATATCATTAAGCATTCTTCTAATGAAAGTATAATGGTGTTTTGTGAATTCCACCATGTTCTAAAAAGTTTTTCATGAAGATAGCTTATAAGCGTTGTGAACTTTTCATCTTTTGCATCCTTGAGAAATAAAGATAGTTTCTCTTTTAAAACATTTGTCATTTGTTTCTTTCCATCAAAATCATCTATTAAGTTTTGAGAATAAAACTTAAGTTTATGCACCATTTCTTCATTGTTCTCATTGAATGCATTTTTAATAATTTCTTCCATGATATGAATCAATTCAATGATTTGTTTGAAGAAATAAACCTTGACTCCCTAGTTTAGAAACTTAAATAATAATTCAAATATGAACCATGAAATTTGCAAATTTTGTTTTCTAATCCTTTGATGTTGAAAACCTTTTTATCTCCAAAATCATAAATTTGATAAATTTCAAAAACTTCTAATTTATATTTATTTTCCATTTTTTTTCAAAAAACAAATCTTCTACCTATTTTAATATTTCAAATATAATAATCTCGAATAATAAAGTACATATCCTTATTACTCCATATTTCTTAAATTCCAAAACAAGCCTTATAATTCCTAAATTATAATTATAATTCCCCAAATAAATTAAATTCCTTTTTAAACCAAATAGACACCTTATAACTCCTCAAAAACCTAATCAAAAAATGAAATGGAAATCTAACCTTAGATAATTTGATCTCCGAATTATGTTCCACTTGGACACTATCGTTTTGAATCATGCGCTCATTGATGTTTGCTGGAATTATCGTTTCATATACATTCCTGCTACACTATCAAAGGCAAATTCAGATTGGGTGTAGTGAACAATGACTCTCATCCACTTAGAGCTTTCCATGCATTTGCAAAAACGTTTCAATTCTAACGTTCAATGCGTTGTTGCAGACTTTTAGGCATTTGAGTACTTAGCAATGATGCAAACGTCTCATGCTTCTTCCTTCCTCACCATAATGTTGAACGTTATACTTTCCTCCACTATTGTTACGTCTTCGTTGGGCATCTTATTATCCTCCAAAGCTCGGAAGGTTTGTCTTTCTCCAACACTTGGATGTTACGTCTTCGTTGGACGTCTAGTTATCCTCCAAAGCTTGGATCTTCATTGGACGTCTCGTTATCCTCCAACACTTGGATGGTTCACTGGATGTCTCGTTATCCTCCAACGCTTAGATGGTTCACTGGATGTCTCGTTATCCTCCAATGCTGGGATGGTTCATCTTTCTCCAACGTTGAATGCTTTGTTATTCTCCAATGCTTGGATGGCTTGTTGGATGTTGAATGTGTAGCTTGTCTGTCTTTCAATGTTAGAAGCTTTGCTTCTTCCTTTTAACGCTAGAAAACTAGCTTTCTTTTTCTAGAAGCCTTGCTTTATCTGGTTCACTGTATAGCTCTTCCTTGTTCTGTTGTATTACTAATCTATGTGCTGGTTTTGATCTTCAGGTTGGCCTTCTTTTGCACTATTGTAGATTCATAGGTCACTGTAGCTTGGTACTACTCTATAACAACAATTTTTTCACTTTCCTTTTGAATACAACGTTCTCTTTTCTGCTATAGTTGTAGTACTGGATTGGCCGAATTCTCTGTTGTTATAGCCGAATAGCTAATCCCTTACAATATGGCCGAATGGGCTTTTCTTCCCTTTTTCTGATATTGGCCGAATGGGCCTTTCTTCCTTTTTGTTTTCTGATATTGGCCGAATGGGCCTTTCTTCCTTTGTTGCTAGATTTAATACCCAAACGGTCTCTCCTTTTTCTTTTGTTGGAGTTGGCCAAAATGGTCTCTCCTTTTTCTTTCTTGCTGTAGTTGGCTGAAATGATCTCTACTTTTTCTTTCTGGAGTTGCCCGGATGGCTTCACTTTCTTCTGCAATATAGACCTCTTTCTTTTTCTTTTATGAGCCTATTATCTTTATCTGATCTCTTAGACCTTTCTTTTCTATAAAGACCTCTCTCTTTGGCATTTTCTTCTTATATGGGCCTTGTTCCTCTATTATGGACCTCACTTCTCATCTTATGGCTTCTCAGCCCTTTCTCTTAATCTTAGAAAGCTTTCAATACTTTCTTTTCCTTTACTAAAGGCTTCTCAGCCTTCTTATATTCATTATAGGCTTCTCTAGCCCTCTTATATTCTATATGGATTGCTTCTTAAATCTCTACTACTGTTGCTGCAACTATGTCAAGGTCAAATAACTCTAAGACCTGATTCTTCAGAAGCTGAAATTCTTCTCTATCTTCTATAGGAAGCTTCCCAAACTTCTGTAGCTTAATCTCTGCTATACTTTCTGAACTCCGAAATCTGAAATCTTCAATGTCTTAAGTTGCACCTAAGAACCCAATATGATTCTCCTCCTTACCAAAGAACCCAATATCAATGTCAGGGTGGCACTGAATGTCCCTAAATGATCAACTATCTTCCAAGTTGATTCTGCCTCAATATTCAATCTGCAATCCCTTCAAATCTTCAAATCAATGTCGGGGTTGGCTCTTGCCCTGAATGACCAATCTTCTTTTCTGGGTTGGTTCTGCCTATCAATCAATGTCCAACTTCTCTTCTAAGTTGGTTATCTTCAATATAGTTGAGTCCTAGTCTTCACTGGTTTTCCTTCAACCTAGTGGAAAGACCCTAGCCTGCTCTACTCAATAAGACCTTTAAAAATAGAGTCCAAGTCTTCACTACCTTTAAAGTGGACACACCAAATAAGCTGGACAGAAGAAAAGTATGATAAGGGGTGATTACCTCAGCAAAACGAATTATACTATCGAGATGACACAGTCTGAATGACTTTTTGGCTGAGCTACAGCTGCAGGAGCTTCAGCTCTGATACCATTTGTTATGGTTCATATAAGGGTGACTAAGCTATATAAATGTGTTTATATATTAAAAGATGCATTGATAAGATGAATGTGAGTCCATGGCACCACTACAGACTATAAATACCCATGAAAGGGCACCAATGAAGGGGTATGACTGCTATGGGTTAAGCTAATAATTAAGGTTCATAAAATATCTCATATCAAAAAAAAAAACAAATCTGCAAGTATCTCATATGAATTTTTGGAAACGCCCTGCATTGGTTTCACAATGCCTTCCCTCTAATGCAAACTACAAAAAACAATATTCTGATCTTTTTCTTTTTTTTTTCTCTCATTTTGTTTTTCTTTCTGTGAGTTGTGCATTACATGGTCAAAAAATTAATTAAATTTACTAAATGGCATGAGCTTAATTGGTTAAAAACATGGACTCCCAATGTAGAGACCTAGTTTCACATTTTTCTAGATGATATATGCATTATTGCCAATTGTAATACAACTGGTGGCTTGTTGAAATACCACGGTAACACTGTCATGATGTAATACATGAAAGGGGGGGTTCTGTTTCAATCCCATTTAGCCAATTTAAAAATTATTAAAAAAATAAATAATATATAAGAGCGCATTACATCAAACACCCTTAATTGAATTAAAGATAAGCAAAGATATCAATCTGGCAGCTATAAAAAAAATTCATGGTTGTAGTAACTGTTCTTTAATACAAAACATGCCACATTTTTTGCCATGATGCTATCTTAGTTTCTTTCTCCTGTAATTGCCATGTCTATAAGGGATCTGGCAAGACTTTGCAATGCTGTGGAGTTTCTAGAATGGCCACAAAATAAATGTTCATTCTGTTGATTTCTTCTCAATCATGACCAACTGGGGTTTCATTTAAGATATTATTTTAAATTGCGATCTTAAGAATATAGAGTAGATTTCAGACAGCGGTATATTATTTGCTTAGATAACTGCCTCTTTCACTTAACTTAACTTCTTTACCTTCCATTTTCTTATCTTTTCATAAGCTTCATCAAATGTCAAGTATTAAAGGAAGTTATACAGAATTTTTCAACTTAGTGCTTCTAATTTCCTTTTCCTATCCAGTGGTGCTTTAAAGCAATGCTAACTTTCTTCTCCTTTCCAGTTAATTTTTCATTGCATATATCATCCCTTCATTTTGCGGATACTTCTTTAGGCAGTTTTAATTTGCAGATACTTCTTTAGGCAGTTTTAATTTGCATCTATGCTTTTAGCGTAAACGTTAGAATGATATATAGCTATATAATTTTTACCCATAAGATAAACAATCCTTTCAATAAACCAATGCAACGAAACTGTTCATCAGTAATGTAAATACAAACCTTGATAACAATTACACTGACACCGTTGTCATTTTTCCACTTCAAATAAAGCTCTTGCAATCGGGAATTCTGCAAAAATAATTACAGAAATCAATGCCATTGTGTCAATCCAAAACTGTGGAAAGGATTAAGTGATAATTTTCGTTCAACAACTTGTAGTCAACAGCAACAAAAAGAACAGGAAAACTCACAAGCAACTTGAAAGAAAATATTATTAACAGAAATATAAATTTGGAATAAAAAGTTTGAACATGGCCATTAAATAAAAGATTTGTTTTTATTTTCTTATTCATAATTGTTCAACATTAACTGTGTTGTGGGACTTGAGTGGTTTATAAACCCCAACACTTGCCATACTCTTTGCCAATGGGATAGCAGGCTTAAAGGTGCAAGTCCTTGGTCCCACTTTGTGGGATTCCTCACCCTTATTAACATCGAGTTTGGGCATGTGTGTGGGGGGCTGGCCCTCTTGCTTTCTAACCGGTTAATGTGATGATGCAAATCTAGTGGCATATTCCATGATTGGAATTCCGTTCACGTTAATACCTATCTATCTTGTTAGTCTAGTTTGTGTGTGTGTGTTTGTGAATAATCCCACATTAACTGTGTTGTGGGACTTGAGTGGTTTATAAACCCCAACACTTGCCATACTCTTTGCCAATGCGGTAGCAGGCTTAAAGGTGCAAGTCCTTGGTCCCACTTTGTGGGATTCCTCACCCTTATTAACATCGAGTTTGGGCATGTGTGTGGGGGGCTGGCCCTCTTGCTTTCTAACCGGTTAATGTGATGATGCAAATCTAGTGGCATATTCCATGATTGGAATTCCGTTCATGTTAATACCTATCTATCTTGTTAGTCTAGTTTGTGTGTGTGTGTTTGTGAATAATCCCACATTAACTGTGTTGTGGGACTTGAGTGGTTTATAAACCCCAACACTTGTCATACTTTTTGCCAATGGGGTAGCAGGCTTAAAGGTGCAAGTCCTTGGTCCCACTTTGTGGGATTCCTCACCCTTATTAACATCGAGTTTGGGCATGTGTATGGGGGGCTGGCCTTCTTGCTTTCTAACCGGTTAATGTGATGATGCAAGTCTAGTGGCATATTCCATGATTGGAATTCCGTTCACGTTAATACCTATCTATCTATCTATCTATCAACCAAAAAATAACCAGAGTAATATTCAAAAATTGAACTCTTCAGAGCACAACTACTTGGAGAAAAAGAAGTTAACCAAATAGTGTACCTTCCACGAACATAATTTAACCATTTATAGCTTTAACAATTAAAGCTTACCAAGACAATGACAATTTAATCCACAAGCAAAAGATTTTTTTTTTTTAATATTACCCTACAGTTAACTCAATCACCTTCTGGGAACATGTAAACTGCTTGTCAGGCCAGTTCGCATATTTTGTAATATCTTGTAATAGCCCTGTGCCCATATTGTCTTTTGCCAATGGAAACATTTTATAATTGTGTAGTAAATTGTGGTTGAGGCCAACACTTATATAGCTCACCACATTAGCCTATATAAAGGCATCTCATTTAAACAATGTAATCGTCATCTGAAATATTGAGATATTATGTGGAATCGTGATGTATCTTGTAGATTTTATGGAATTACAATATCATCATTGTTTGAGTTATTCATTCATATTTCACAAAGTGCTATTTTTCTCAATGTTTGCCTTTCTTCTCTTTCAAATACTTCATACTTTGAATGATGGATTCTTTAAATGGTGTCAAAGCTTAAGGTGATGAACTTGGAGAAAGTAAGCAGATCATGGGACACACTTCACGTCTTGTAGACTTGAAGAAAGCATTACAAGATTTCAACAGATTGAAGAGGTGAAATTTGAGTTCTTTTATAGATCCACCTTATCTATTTCAGGTGAATAGTGGAGCTATTAAGAGCTTGTGGTCCAAATTTAAGCTGAGTTCACTTCCCAATTGAAGGAAATAGCAATTTTTCTATTTTAAAAAAATAAAGATAGATTGAGATTGAGAAAAATAATTTCAGATCTGTTTAAGACTGGGAATCCTCTCAGAAACATGGTAGGGGTTCCAATTTTGCACTTTTCCGTGATTGGTAATTTCACCCCCTAATGAATCACATATTTCACTACACTCAGCATATTTACAAGACACTGCTACAAGCAATGCACATGTTTTCAAAAGTATAAAATCATTATCACAATTTTGAATATATCCCTTGCAAAAGAGAAATACTTAGCAGAATAATACCCTATTTAACTCAAGAACATGCGCAAACAAGAAAAATGATCAAAAATTTTTGACCATCAGCTGTGCTTCAATCAGTAATGTTTGTTAGTAGGGTAGATTTTTCTTTTGAGTACGAGAAGTTGCAAAGCACGTACAGGCATTGCCTCTGTCATCATTCCCTCCATTGTTAAATGTACTTAAGATGAGATTGTATAGGGAGTGATCCTTTTTGCTCTCTAATTGTCATAGTTGTATCTGATCAGAGAACCGGTATAATAAATATCCATGCCTTGTTACAAATGTTTGCTGTGTACTTCTCTGTGTTTCTTTCTATGAGTTGATCTTTCTTACATTCATTGCCTATTCAAATTTAGTTTGGAAATCCAAAAAAAAAGATGAGTAGTAGGAGCCCAATCAATTAATTTGCTGGAAGGGGTAGGCAACAACAATAATGGGAGGATCAGCCCACAAGGAGATTCAAGAGGATCATAGAATAGAGAGCACAAAGACAACACATCATGCAACCAAAAGTAAAGAAGGGGATCCATCTACAATGCCTCCTTAGGAAGGGAAAGATAAATATCACCTCCTCCAAGAGAATTGAAGGAAAGAGAGGGCAAATGACCTCTTCTCCCCCAACAGAAGGGAAATCAAAAGCAAATTGACGCAAGTAGTGCAAAATTGTTGAGTCCAGAAACAATATCACTGGAAGAACCTGGTCGTGCCCCTCAAATTGAGAGAAATCTCCCTCTGAGAAAAGAGTAAGACTTCTTTGACAAGGAGAGAACTGCATGCGAAGAGATTTGATAAGGCTGGAAAAGTCGATAATCTCCAACAAAGAACACAAAGCAATACAAGAGTTGGAGGAACGTGCGACAAGCATCACTTGAGGCCCAAAGGAGAGTGAGAGTGTTGCATTTAGCAGTGCACAGGAAGGGACTTAGGCAAAGAGGTGATGACTAGGGTACTACCACCAAAGGAGGATCTGGCTTGCAGAGAAAAAATAGAGGTCCAAGACATATCAGATGAGGCTCAATTTGTGAATGAAATTCTAAGAGAGAGCATTCAATTTAGTGCCAAGTCAATAAACAGCATTACTGATGACATTTAGTAATGAACAAAAGTGCCCCAAATTCCATGGCGGTGGAAACAAAGACCCTATGAGAAACTGCATAACCTGCACCACCATCTGAAAGCAAATAGGCAGGTGGATGAGAGTGCTCCATGCAACCCCACAAGGAGTTGTGTTAGACTAGAGCATGGAATTGCCCGACAAGTACCAAACTTGACAAGAATTAAGAGAGGCATTCAAGAGAGATTTTAAGCTATTATGAGATCATTTATTATATAACATAGAGAAACACAAAGTCTATTCAATGCTATAATTGGAGACTAGAGGAGTAGTTGCACAAGTTGGAGAAGGAATTAGCAACCAAGGTAAATAACAGCTGGCTCATTGAAGTACTTCTTCCCGACTATAAGAAGGAGACGAAATTGGTCCCTCTCAAATCATATAAAGAGTCCTACAGAGCAAGCATAAGACAATTGGAGGTCGAAGTTGATTGACAAGAAGTAACTTCGACAAGGCTAACAGTGGTGGGAAGACTGTTTATGGATGCCTTCATAAGGACATGATGTGAATATTTAAAGAAAGAAACCATAAAAGAAAGAAAAAAATTCAATGTACAAACTGTAAGAAGAAAGGTCACACCCAAGCAACATGCTCAAAAAGTCATTTTACAATATCTATGATGTAAGGGGCTGTGATGTCTATTCAATATGAAGAACAATCAATAGGTACTCATGATGCAATGTCAAGGAAAGAGATTTGCTAGTCCTTCAGAGGGAAGCACCATTAGTAAATCTTGAATTCTAAAGATAGATATCGACAGGAGGCACCAAGAATAGTGGCTCTTGAAATTCTCAAGAGAGAAAAGGACCAAACCAGAGGCAGCACCAAGGTGGTGGTGGTGGTAGAATTGCTATAATGAAAATGGCCCTACATCCATCTGCAAATGATGTGAACAAAAGAACCATGATGATAATCACTACCACAAGTAGGCAATGACAATGTAGATATATTGGAAATTGAAGGTGCCATGGTGGGCCCCATGTTCATGATGCTTGCACAGGCATGCTAGAAGCAATATGGTGCCATGGTGGACCCCATGTTCATGATGCTTGCACGGGCATGCTAGAAGCAATACCATGTACTCCTGCATCTGTGGCTACTACTGTTGCCACTTCAACATCCACCTCAGCTACACCTGTTTCTCCTCTAGTTGCTGATTTGGTCACTCCCATTGACAAACCTTCAAAGGTGGTCACTCCCATTGACAAATCTTCAAAGGTGGGTAGATATAGCCCATCCATATAATAATGACTCTTAAGAGAGTTTTGTTATCATGTCTTGTTATGCTATGTACATAAAATAAAAGGAAAACTAAATGACATGATGTATACTTAGGTTATGATGTTTGCGAGTGAGGGTAAATTTTTTATTTGATTACAAGAGGTTGGGAAGCGAGTATAGCCTATGCATCCACCTCCCTTCCCTTCAGTGTTATATGCATCTTGGATGACATTTTATTAAGAGCACTCTCTCTTGGATTCTCCTTGATTATCACAGTTTTATCTAATTGCAGAACTGGCATAGTAAGTTCTCAAGGCTTGTTACACTCATTTCTTGTGTCCTTACATGTGTTCCTTTTCGTGAGTTGATCTTTCCTTGAATTGTTTTGGTTGGAAATGCTTTTTGCATGCTACACCATTCCCTGATGTAGGTCCATCATATTTGTATGTGGTTTAAGATGATATTCAAGTTGAAGGTAAAGAAAGCACCAAATGCAATGAATATGAAATGCCATGAAGTAAATGGTCAACATTTTTAATAGTTCTGCTTACCATCAAGTGTGAAAGAGCATTAAGCTGTCGAGGCCTATTCAATATTATTGTCCTTGAATGAAGGCTCTGAGCTGTTAGAATCTGCAAGAAAACATGGAATTTTTTGTTTAACCAGAAGAAGGCACTAAAAGAACAAGAACAGTCAGCCAATATTAATTCAACAAAAGAAAACATGGTCAATGCCCGCAATAAAAATAAAGACAATAAACTTTATGCTAGGTTTGGCATGAGAACCCCCCTACTCAAACACTAGACGTATATGATGATTTAGCCATTGCCAACCCTATATATTAATGAGGATAGCCTGACGATCAATGTAACCTCCTGTGGCAAACTGCATCTCACATAGTTAGCATCATATGATGTTCACCAATACTTTTCTAATTGAGTGCTCTATTTACTATGTCACTCCACACCCTGGTAATATCATGCAAAAGTCTATTGAACCTTGAAGCCTCCCACCACTAAGAGTACATTAATAAAAGCTTGAGGAATTGGGACTCCTTCCCTTTGCTCACTGGACTTTCCTTTGCCCAGATGTGATAAGAATAACAACAGCAACATGCATTCTCTAATCATTTATTAACATATCATAACAACAGGCAAAGGCACTAAAATAATCCTATTAGAAAAACTTGTGACTGTATTATATTATATATTAAGGATATTTGCAAGGTATCAAATGACATGAGCTCAACCAGTTAAATTCCTCAACTTTCAAGGATAAGATCCAAATTCATCCAAATTCGAATCTTGACAAGCAATATGTGCATAATTGTCAAGCTGTTGTAATACCACTATGTGGTCACAATGAAATAAACATGGAACCCATTTCATTCCCACATAACCAATTAAAAAAATAAAATTAGAAAATAAAAGATATTTGCAAGGCAACCAGTAAAAAGTTATAGTTTATAATGTCATGTCTGTTCATGCAGTTTGCTAGGCCCTCACCAATGACAAGCCACCTCATAATTATGTAGCTTTTCCCAATGAACTTAATCATCACCATAATCAACAATCATTTTATGATTCATAATATGAATTTCAATCATGAAAATAGCAAATATAGATTCATGAAAATAGAAATGAAATGAAATGATATGAAATATTATTAATGTCCGCGGTGGGCCAAAATAAGACCCAAGGGACTATAAGAAGGACAATAATGACTGCCAGCTAGCAGGCTAAAAAGCCCAACAAAGAAAAGAACTAAGATAAATACAAGACAAAACCCAACAACCGGGCCAAAGAGAAAGGGAAAAGAAAAGGGAGAGCAAAGGAAGGGAGGGCTGTAATCCATAAGAGAGGAGTGCACACCAAGAAGAACGAAGAGAGAGAAGGAGGGGGGAGGGAGCAGCCCAGGAGGGGCAAGCTCCAAGGACCCCCCAAAAACTAAACTCTCCTAACAATAGAGGCCGAAGTACTGGAGCTAAAGAAGTCCCTGATATGTCTCTGACCAGCGCTAGTTCGAAACCCTGACAAACTGTATGTGCGTTGTCTAGTGACCCTGCTTCTGTCCGAACTGGATGATGTGGGGTGTTTCCTTCCGGAGTCACCTGGTCCATCGAAGCTAGTGAAGTATGTTGTGATGAGCCTATGTTGAGGGTGAGATCCATCTGGAGGAGAACTTTTATGTCGTCGAAGCTGATTTATCTCCCTAAGAGAGAGTGCGAGACACCACTGGTCCAGGTATCTAAAGAAGGTAGAAACAGATTGAGAGTTGTCCCTGAAAAGGCAATGGAATCTACCCCAAATCTCATAATAAATGGGACGACAAAAAATAAAGTGATTAAGGGTTTCAACTTCACCCAAGGGGCAAAACAAGCAAATCCGCTCCTCCCTCGGAAGATGGTGATCTGACTCAATCCGGAGTTGGTGAGAACACACCCTGAGTTGCCCAATAGTGATCCGAAGACTATGCATTGTGTGCTGCTGAAGATATTGTGGAGGAACTATTTTGCCCTCCTGTATCTGTAAGAAGTGCTCATGGTAGAAAGACAACTTGGGGGAAAGAGGGGCAACAGGAGAGATCCAAGTGGATCTGGTGTACTAGAGACTAACATCCTTGTGCATCTCATAGAGCCTCCTATCCTTACTAAGCCGATATGGGGGGAGAACACCCAAAGAATAAGGGGGGAGCCTGTCTATCTGTATCTGAATGCTGGGCAGGAGGGCAGAAACCTGAAAATACCAGCTCCTTTGGCCTCCTCGATAACTCGGAGAGAGTTCCATCGAGGAGCAAAGGGCGAGGTAAGGGTACCACTTGCAACCCTTAGGGGTATCCTGAAAGTACGGGTCCTATGAAGATAACCGATAATCAAGAAGATAATCTCAAGCTGGAGAGGAGAAGCCCCAAACTCTGCCAGAACAATAGAGCAGGGTAATGTGCCCTTGCAACGAATGAATCGTCGAAGAAAGAGTGTCTGGACTCGTTCAACCCATGACCACCCAGTCGGGCCAAGGCTAGGACCCCAAACCACTGACCCATAAGTATAGAAAATATAGATCATCCATAAGCCTATATATAAGTAATCACAAAAGAGAACAATTCATGATACAATTTAGTCATGCAAATCATGAACATTATTGAATGTAGCATATCCCATGAACATTATTCTATGTAATATAAGCCTTGATACAAACTATTGCATCACGTTCAACTTCATAGGGAAGGGCATACCTTCTAAGCTGTGGTTCATAGTTAAGTGGAATTTGGTTCATGTCAAAGTAGTATCTTGCCAATTCTTAATTGCTCAGAATAAATATTTAAGAGTAACATTCAACAAGTTATTGATAGCATAAGGATTAAAAAAATAAATACAAGTTACCAATTTGATTTGATTTTATGTTTTGAGGTTGGGATATGTTAGATCCAAATCAAGTCACTGTGTTTATTATAAGCAAGAGGGTGGTCATTTTATTTTTATCATTTTGTATGTACATGACATGCTGCTAATTGTGGTAACAATAAGGATATCATTAAGGTCTTGAAATCTCAGCTTTCACTATAGTTTGAAATGAAGGATTTAGAAGCTACTAAGTTTATCCTAGGGATGGAGATTAGAAGAGATAGAGCCAACAAAAAACTTTGGTTAAGTCAAAGAAAGTATGTTGACTCTATCTTGCAACGTTTTAACATGAAGAATTGCAAACCAGTTAGTGTCCCTATTTCTGTGGGAACAAAACTTTTTGTTGAGCAATGTCCTTCTACACCTAGAGAAATGGAGGACATGAGTCATGTACCCTATGCTAGTGTGGTTGGGAGCCTCATGTATGCTATGGTCTGCACCAGACCGGACATTGCCCAAGTAGTGGGAGTCTTGAGCCGGTTTATGGCAAATCCTGCAAAGGATAAGTGGGCAGCAGTGAAGAGAGTTTTCAAATATCTTCAAGGTACTTCTGATTACTCAATTTGTTATCAGGGATCCTTGACAGCCAAGAAATTTGACAAGAAGCAGCTAGACATAAAAGGATTTGTGGACTCAAATTGGGTAAGAGATGTTGACAACTGGAGGTCAACCAATGGCTATGTGTTTAGCCTATTTGGTGGTGCAATTAGTTGGATGAGCAAGCGGCAGGCTATAATCGCTTTATCCGGCAGAGTATATGGCAGATACTCATGCCAATAAGGAGGCAGTTTGGCTTCAAAAATTATGCTCGGAAGTTGGGCTTAGTCAGCGAGCAGTAAAAAAAATTAAATGTGACAGTCAGAGTGCTATTGCCTTGGCAATGAACCCTACATTTCATGCGCAAACAAAGCACATTGATGTGCAATATCATTTTGTTCGTGACATGGTGGAGCATAGGAAGGTTATGCTTGAGAAGGTGGATACTTTTGTAAATGTTCCAAATGTTCCGACAAATCCTGTGAGCACTGAGAAGTTCAGATGGTGCTGCAAGGGAATCGGCATTTCTGCCCTTACCAATTAGTTCACTCTTTTGTTGGTGTTTCTCTTTTGCTCTTGTAAGGTATATGACAAGTACAAGAATGTTGGGAATAGGTGTCGTACACCTTTCAAACATTAACTGTCTCGTCTTATGTTAAGAGTATATATAAGGAGAGCTACAAGCTTACTCTAGTGGTAAGGGCTTTGGCCTCTCTTTGAGAGGTCCAAGGTTCAAACCCCACTCAGTATGAGGGAACCAGGACCCCTCATAAAAAACTGTGTAAACTCATTGAAAAAAGAGTAAATATAAGGAAGAAAAACTGGTGAACTAGACCATTGTTTTGCTACAGGACAGTTGCAATACTACAGGTCTATTTCCAGCACTGTGTATTGCAGGACTGCAGGTCTATTTCCAGCACTCTGCACTGCAAGACAGCTACAATACTGCAGGCCATTTCCAGCGTTGTGCACTGCAAGACTGCAAGTATATTTCCAGCACTCTGTGCTGCAATACTGCAGGCCTATTTCCAGAATTGTGCACTGCAGGACTGCAGGTCTATTTCCAACACTCTACACTTCAGGACAGCTGCAGTATTGGAGGTTTATTTCCAGCTGTGTTATTGCAGGTCTTTTTCCAGCTTTGCTGATGAAAAGGACTGAAGAAGTGGATACTTGTGTGTGAATTGTATTGTAAAAAGCAGATTGTTGACTACTGAATAATACAAAATTTTAGTGCTCCTTGATTGCTGGGATTTTCTCGAAAGGGTTTCCCAAGGTATATGTTGCTTCTTGTGTGAGATATATGTAATGTTGCTTTTTGAATTATAAGTCTAGGCCTGTTTTGCACTACTTTCCTCTAAAGATCAAGTAGGAAGTTGTTCCGCATTAGTCTAACTTTCTTTCAGAGCAAGCATATCAGATGTAAGTATGGAAATTTCAGTACTTCATTGGTACTAAAATACTAAGATTGTGATCGATGAAATATAGCAAGTGTGTTTGAACTTTGAATACATGTGTATGTTTTTGTGTGAGAATATATTGCGAATTTAATCTTGATATATTGTGAGAAAAATTGATCATATGCTAATAGTGAGGGGAACCTACAAGCATCTTGATGTAAGCCTAAGGGCACCCTTCATGTATTCACCCTTAGTGATATTGGTTAATCCACCTTTATGGATAACCTTAATTAAAGAGTGTAATTTATTATATTATTGTAATTTAACCTCAAAGTCAAGTTAATGTCGGCTTAGAATTTTTATAAAAAATGATGTAGGTATCTAGCTATAGCAACTCAATTGAAATGAGAATTGAATCTATTTGTAAACTCTCAAGCCCTAAAAGAGAGAGTTGTGATTTGTTAAGGGTGGAGGACTCGAGTACAACCCCTTGTTCTCCAGCAAAAAAAAAAAATAATGTTGGCTTGAGGTTAATTATTAATTGGGGTTTTGGTATCATTAAATACCCCCCAATGACTGATCCATTGCAATTAGTGTGTGATATATGAAATATTGTGGGATTCCTACAGGCACCCACACTTATTCTTTCTCTTAAATCATGTCGTTTATCTCTTTCTCTATTTTTTATCCATACGCTCTTCTATTTCGCCTTTCTACCATTTTTCTGCATATGATTGTGGTGAATGGATGTTTCGAGATGTTTCAGGAAAATATTGTGAATTCCAATATGGTATCAGAGCCAAAATGAAGCAGCTTCACTCAATTGCACAAAAAGGTTGTAAAAGACAAATTGTGGTAGATATGGACGAAACATCTGTTCTAGCGGATTTTTTGCAATTTTTTAGTGAGGGTCCCAATTCAACTTTCTTTTTGATTTCGCCATTTGATACTGCTTTTTTGCCTTCAAAAAGTCTCCTTATTTCCTTCCAAATTTCAAATTTTAGAAAAGGGGAATATTCTACAGAATAGTCCATGTTTTGGTAGGAACTAGGCAATGCACACATGTTGTGCTTTCTTTAGCACTTTCGAAAGCTTTTACTAGGTGATCAACAACCTCTTTGGCTGTCGAAGAAGAAAGTGGTGCAGTGGTATGGTGTCTGAGTTGCTCAGTACAGGTTACGGGTTTGATTCGCCATTTTTTTTGGTAAAAGGGATGCACCCTCCTCACTCTGTGAAGGGTGTAGGATCCACAAATGGCATTGGAAAGGGTATGCATCTCTCCTCAACCCGCTCCAGATTAGGCAGAAGCTCCCTTTACCTCCTCACATCTTAGCCTACAACATAATGGTAGGCCCTTTTACTTGCTTCTTACAAATTCTTGGATCCAAGCTCTTTGGAACTGTCTGCTTTTTGCAGTTGTGGCAAAAATCACAAGTTTTTATTAGTATTCCCTTTCATGCCTAACCTCAACGGTAAGGTTGGTGCATGGTTGGGCATGCCATTCACAAAGGCAAGAGTGTAGGTTTGATCCAAAAGAAACATTTTTTTTGGAAGCAAGTACAATGGTTTGGTGGCAAAGTCCCCACAAAATCCAAAGGCACAACGTAAACGTTCTTCCTTTAGAGTGTCACCAACTTGTTCCTTCTCTCTGTGGTCCTCAAATCAAGCAATGGTGCATTGATTGGTATGTTGCATTGTGAACTATAAGTACCAAGTTCGAACCCTAGGAGTTTCTTTTGCTTGTCTCTCTCACGTCCATCATAGGACATTTTACTCCTGAATGCACAAATCTCCTTTCATTTCCAACCATCTAGGTGGTGGAATGGTAGATGTCCTCTTTCTTACAAGCCAAGTCGCAGGTTCGAAGCCTTTTTTTTCGTGCCTATCTTTACTCCGTTGTGATTCAAGGTATTCTATCAATTTATTATCTTTTGCTTTTCTTCTTCCTCCCAAAGCGCTTTGTCGAACGCCTGGCTTTGGGAGCATCCTCTAGCGTGCTTCCCTTCATGTCTAGCGTTCAAGGCCTATTGGCTACGAAACATTAATTTTTTTCAAAGAAATTATTGAACACACACACACACACATATATATGCACACATCTCTGCCAATCAGGACAACTTGTCAAACCAATATTCATTGGACAAAAGCAAGCAGCAATGAATTACATTTCGCCAAGTGATAGTACCTAATTCAGTGAATCTCCCTCAAGGTTTGGCATTTGATTTCTTTTTTATTTGAGTGCTAATCCATCCAATCTTCCAAAGGCCATAACTTTTGCATACAAAAGCGAATCTTTTTTAGACCATAGGATTTTTCGAGATCTACGCATCAATGATATGACTTTATGGACTTGTTACAATTCTATGTGGACTCTTATGTGAGATGTAATCCTTGGCATATGTTACTTGCCTCAATGGACGAAATTATAGCACATGATCAGTTCAAATGAAGTTAGAATCTTTGGTTTATCTTTAATGATGAAACAAAAGGTCTTAATGAACATGAACTTGGTAAGAAGAATGAGGAAGCCCTTGGTCTCTTCTTCACGTTAGTCGAACCAAATGTACTTTTCCACATCAGGAAAAAAAATGATCCTATTGAAGTATAGACCACTTTGAAAGATCTCTATTGTAGTGAAGTTAACAGAATAGAGAGAGAGCTTTCCAATCTCAAAATTTCAGATTTTAGTAGTGTTGAAGATAGCATTTCTCACTTCAAAGCCCTCAAAGTTGACTTAGCTACAACAGGACGCAAGGCTCATCCAAAGGACTTCAAATCAATGGAACCCAAGGGCAAGTCTAATGTTTCAAAGAAGTCAAATACTTACAAGTATTGTAAAAGGGAAGGACACTCCATCAAAAATTGCATTACAAGATTAAAGAAGATCAAGACAAAATTCTTGAGATTTGGACACAAGCTTTTTGATGATGAAGAAGATGGTAAAGCAAAGGCCCATTAGAGCATCCATTTTGTGGGGGGGAAGGTGTTACCTCTCAACGTCTCCTCTCTTTGGCCCCTCAGCTCAGATTATGGGGGGGTGTTGAAACATGTGTAATCTGATCTTGTTAGGCCAAGGCCAAAACAGTGGAAAAAGTGCTTATGAGCACGATTAATGTAGCCTACGGCCAAGTGTATATGTAAACCTATGGGTACTTTTCTTTGTGTAAGCCTACGGGCACCTTGACGTGAGCTTAAGGGCACCCTTCATGTATTCATCCTTAGTGATATTGGTTAATCAACCTTTATGGATAACCTTAATTAAAGGGCGTGATTTATTATATTATTGTAACTTACCCTCAAAGTCAAGTTAATGTCGGCTTGAGATTAACTATTAATTGGGGCTTTGGTATCACTATAAATACCCCCCAATGACTAATCCATAGCAATTAGTATGTGATATATGAAAATATTGTGGGGCACCTACGGGCACCCAAACCTTATTCCTTCTCTTAAATCGTGTCATTTATCTCTTGCTCTATTTTTCATCTATATGCTCTTCTATTTCGCTCTTCTTCCTTTTTTCTGCATATGATAGTGGTGAATGGATATTTCGAGATGTTTTTGAAAAATATTGTAAATTCCAACAGAAATAAACCCAAGTGGTTAAAAATGTGGCCTTTCAAAGTAGAGACCTAGCTTCAAATCTTGCCAGGTCATATATCCATTATTGCCAAATACCACTGTGGTTTGTTGAAATACCGTGGTAATGTGGTCAAGATATATGTTTCAATCCCATATAACCAAGTGAGAAGTGGATTATCTACTTTCCTTTTAATTTGATTTCCAATTGTCGGTATACTTTATTAGGCAATCAGTTTTACCACAGATTTGATTCCAAATAATTGTTTTGCTCAAAAACTAAGTATTTTTACCATTGGATTGTTTGAATATACATACCTAGAGGGGATGGGATATGTGTGAGTTATGACTACTACTCCAAGTTTACCATCTCTTCTTGTTCTTAATGGCCATTTTTACCATCTTGGTCCATACAAAGCAGATCCAACAATTTTCACATTAAATGATTGCCACCAATATATTTTGTCATTCCTATGAACTTGGTAAATTTGACAACACTAGATTTGATAATTATTTTATGAGTAAGTTGAATGTTCATTTAAGAACCACGGTAACTCTGGACTATGAAGTTTCAATATCCTTCTCCAGGTTCAATTTGTTTTATCTCAATATCTTCACTCTTGTAGAATTTGGTTTGCCAAAAGAAAAGTAATGAAAGTCCAACATAGTGAAGGAATGAAATATCTGATAAGATATAGATTGAAAAAGGCATTTGGCCCAAATCAAAGTGGTTCAACAAGCTGACTCTTATCAGTGGAAAATCTAATCCCGAACAAGACCGCCTTGAGAGATTTTAGTTCCAACATCCAAACATCTCTTTGAGTCATTTAAATACCTTTTCTAGTTGCTTCTTCGCATGTATACTTGTAGACATAAGATAATTGCCCTCTTCTATCAACTTTACATACCTTGTTTGAATCGTGTTAGGATGTTTCTCCTTTGAAAGATAAGATCTTCTTCTAATGACTTTTGCTCATCTAGGAACATTCTTTAAGCAAAGTATTAACACTGCATTCTCTTCTTGTCTAGCTTCCTTGCCTTAAGTTTCTTGACTAAATTCTCACCAATCCAAAATTTCTCTCATAAAACAAGCAATAACATAAAACTTTAAAGTTGAGATCAACTGTCAAGTTAGACATTTGACAATAGTACCTACCAAGTCTTAGATGAGATCATTAATCAGCTTGCTTATTGTATTGCATTTATTTGTATTCTTTCCCCCAAAATATTTTATATGCTGGATCCATGAATATGCAACAGACATCTGTGTGAAATGGAGAAAACAGTCACAGCACTTTCCTGTCAGGCTCATCTTGGCTCAAACTTTCTTTTCTTATCCTCCTCCAAATCTTTGATAAACAGGTTTCCATATCTCTACATTTCTGCTAATTTGCTAATTTTGAGCTTCTCTGTAGATCTCTTGGAGCTCCTCAAAAAAGTATTTATGTTACAAGTTTCTAGCCAATTGGCACCTAGGCGATATAAGACCTTTTTTCTTGGATGATAACTTGCTGACCAAGCACTTGTATGAGATCAGTCCATTCTTTATATCAGTTATAGTTCCATAAATTTCTCATTTGCCTTGAATCAAGAATTCTTGCAAACACACTTGCCCAAGAGGATGACGGACTCCATGAAAACATACAGTTTCACATGATAAAGTGGACTCTTCAATGATTGGATTGGGAATTCCATTGGCCTTGTTTAGTCTCATAGGTTGATTCTTTGGTCATGTATCTGACTAGAGCAAAACTTTCTCAAGAGTGAACAACTACTAAAAGTCTTTTCATTAAGGAAGCCTGGGTTGTAAAGAAAACAAATAGGTAGCAGACTTCTATTAGCTGAAAGCCTTTGCACATAGTTGTCTTCAACGAATAAAATAGAGGGTAGGCTTGATCTTAATTTGAAGGGCATTTTTACTTTTGAATATTAATGGGTTAAAATTCATAAACCTAGTGCACAAATTGAGATGAATGGACAAATACTTTTTTTCCCTCTTTTAAAAAAAAAAATAGTTATATGGTATAAAATGGCCCCACCCATATTATATTGTGACCACAATGTGGTCTTATAACATTTATGGGAATTATGCATGTATCATGTGGCAAGATTCGAACCTGGGTCTCCTCCTTGAAATTCAAGGTATGAGCTCATACCATTTGATACAAATGGACAAACATTTGCATTATGCAGTGAACAATTTGAAGAACTTTCTTCATAACAAAGTTTTAAATGGAAATCGATTTGTCATTGTAATTTGCCACTCTTGCTGGCTTCTTACCATTGTGATGCAGTAATTAATTACTCTGATGTTAAAATCTTATAGATAGGTTTCTGGAGACTAAGCGCTTGAAGAGATGTTTAAAAATGGTGAATGCTCCTCATACATGATGAATAGGATTTTAAAGATAGGCATTCTTGCAAGAACAATGTTGGAAACCTTTAAAATGCAAGGATAAGAGCATATTTCAAGTTGCTGCATTCTTCAAGAAGAATATCATATAAATATACTGATTAAAGTACCAAATGATTTTATAGCTGGTCATTAGAGTAACAATTACATATACACTAAAGTATAAACACACTTTATTTGCATTTACAAGCAAAATTTAATGTGCTAAACTCAGAAGTTGTCATCATTTCCTTCATGCCTTACGACAAAATACTTCCCAATTTTCATCATTCTTTAAGAGTGGATTATGCTACCCACTTGTATTGCAAAGGTAAAATATATTTCTTCCCGACATGATTCCTTGTACTAATGTCAGTTTTGACTCCAAGAACAATATTTTCCAGACTTGGAGAATGGAAACATAGGGTGTCTCTTGTGAATTTACAATCAGTCTTGACTTTGAGAATTAGCACCTCATAAAACTTGAAAGTGTTAACATTCACTATAACGAGATGAATAAACCAGTTCCCGCACAAGATATTTGGTCAAATGGCCTAAAAAATAAGTGATTTAGATTATAACTCTTAGATTGTCTCATAAATAAAATTTCTCTTTGTTGTGCATGCAAGATCAAATATAAAACAAAAAGATCTATAAAAGTAATAGCTTTCAAGTTCTTTCTTGCATGTTTGTTGTTGTTGAGGATGGGAAAACAAAGGCAAGTCCATGTGGCACAAATGGGGTAGAAAACATGACAAACTGAAAACAAAAGAAAAAGAAATATATGAAATATATGCATTGCTTTGTTGCATGCTTCCATGGAGACATTTGTTTCAGTGTTAGTTGGCCTGATGATACACATGAAATGATCAAGCAGGGTTTGGTTCTTCAGTTTTATTTGTTTGTCAACCAGAATGTTAAAGAAGTGCAATAACTCTTCAACTAAATAATCCAACATTTTCCATAGGGTTCTTCAGTTTTATTTGTTTGTCAACCAGAATGTTAAAGAAGTGCAATAACTCTCCAACTAAATAATCCAACAGTTTCCATAGGGATATAGCCAAAACAAGTGGGCATCTCTCTTTGAAATGATAATATGTACCAGCTAGCTACCAACAGTGCCCCAAATTTTGTTGAAAGAGCAATTCTACAACTTTGAAGGCCAAAATGGATTTGTTGCATGAACAAAGATAAACAATTTTTAAAATGGATACATTACAAAAAAATGCAACACCGTTGGAATCAGGTTACAAATAGGTCCACAATGAAGTTCATTCTGACCGATTCCCACAAACACAATGGCAAAGATAAAGGCTAATATAACTTACACTTCCTGCAGGAGTTTTCGGATTCATTACGTAATGAGAGTGTACAATTGTCCTGAATCTTCTTGCGAATAGCTGGGTAATGAATAAGATACTGTAGTATTTTCAACTGTCCAAAGTATCATCCATGAGAGGATAAATGGTCTTACTTGGGCAATCGATCATATGAAGTGCAATTCAGCGCAAAAATCAAGTTCTTTGTGCCTAGCATCCCATCTTGGAGATGTTCATCTAGAAAACTTGTTGATTCATTTGTGTGTCATATAAAAGCAGAAGTAAACGACACTTATTAGGTCTTGGCCCATGCGAGAACAAAAGTAAAGGAAATTTTTAAGGTCTTGGCCAATATAAGAATAAGGGCTTTCTATATGCCTCTGCTGTCAAATGCAGGATGCACCCTAAACCAAGGGTACGACGCAAAGGATTTTTTTCCATTCCTTATAGTCATTACATTTGAAATCAAAAATATATCTGTGTGTGCACAAATAGTAGGACACTTAAGAAAAATCGAACTCTGCGATTGTATCACAGTGGACATTTCACTCTGCAAACAACCCCAAGAATCGAAACTGGGTTAGAGACGACAAACCAAATTAAATTTTGTGTTACTAACTTCCTTCTAATACTTAATTTCTAAGTAACGGTCCCCAAGTAGGCTACCAACGCTCCATTTCTTGTGCTGCACGTGGCCCCATGAAATGTTATTATTTGCAATAACAACAAAAATTGGAACATTCTCCAGAAAGCTGAGAACAGTTGTTGTTTCTTAATTTCAGCAGGTGCTGAAATCACTTTATAGCCCAGTGGCAGATTGTCATTGGTCTAAATTTTCAGATAACTTTCGATCCTGGTCTAAATTTCCAGATAACTCATATAATCAAATTCACAATTACACTATTTAGCATTTACTAACCTGTTCTTCGGCTGCGGTGGATGCCATGGTTTCTCGGAATGCTTGTTTCAACGCAATTCCAGATCCACCTTTTTAAAATTCCTGCGTAGAGGAGAAAAATAAAAGGTAATATTTGTTTGATTCAATACCCAAACATTTTAAATCAATCCAAACATAGATAGGGTAGGGTTTGAGGGGATCATTTATGCATTTATACTTGAACAGTAAAACTATTCAGAATAAACGTCAACAGAATAAATTCTTATGTAATGAACTCAATTTCATTATTGTTATTGTAATGACTAAATATATAGTTTTCGTGATGGACGAAACAGGAAATGAGAGGGGCTACCGTAATCTACGTGTCAACTCCGCAGAGGTGACGAACTTAGAGAGATTCCCTTTGAAGGCAACTTCCGCTCGAATACTGATACCTCTTTCTTTATGTTATTTTTAGAATTCATGTCAGTCACTTAACCTTGTGGATATGGTTCTTTAATCATAAAACCCGCAAAGGAAGGTCATCCTAAAAAGAGTTAACTGTGAATGTATTTAATGCTCGTCTTGCAGGTAATTTATAGTTTTATATTGATTTTTTGAACGGATTTATGGCATAGTTATTTAAAAAAATAAAATAAAAAAACTGGAGAATTACTAACCCAAATTAGCAAGAGAAGGAACAACTTTCTTACAGATATTAAAGATCATATAATATGATTTGAAGACAAGGAACAACCTTCTCAAAGATATTAAAGATCTTATAATATGATTTGAGTAGTTGTACTTCCATATTTGATGTCCCATAGACGGAATCTTTCATTTATCATTTATTGATAAATGATAATAAAATATTGTATAAATACATGAATATTGCTTAATAAATTATGATCTCCAAGATAGGCGTCTCGGGATTGATAACTCTCAGCGTTTTTAGATATATATCCTTTATATCTAAGTTAGTTTAGTAACTGTCAAGCGTAAGGTTTAAATGGGTTGCTCTCAACACACTTATTTTACCTCGTTGTTGATGAGGCAGTGTGAAGGGGACCACGAGTTGCTCAAGAATTATACCGACATAAAGGGTACCACAGGTCACTCGAGATTAATACTGTCAATTGACATTGTTGTTGAGGTCGTCTTAAGGGGACTACAGGTTGCTCAACAGATTGTTCAAGAATTATACTGACATAAGGGTACCACGGGTCGCTTGAGATTAGTATTATCAATAGACAATCTAGCATGCACTCAAAATATTTAGATCAAAGTACTACCTTTGCAAACAAGCTACCCCTAAGGTTTGAACATGAGTATTTTTTTGGAAAGTTCCTAGCAAAACAAACAACTACCAAAATGTTGATCTTTCAAGTATGTATTTAACTAAGTAGTTTTGAGAAAATTGTGAGTGGTTTTTTTTTAATAGGTTGATATGTATTTAACTAAGGAGTTTTGAGAAAATTGTGAGTGGTTTTTTTATTTGAGTTTAATTTTTTTTTTAATATTTTTAATACATATATTTTTAAGATTTTTTTTATTATTTGGGTAGTGTGATAAATTTTTAAGATTTATACAAGTTATTAAAAATTAATTTTATTTTTACAAATATTTTGCAATATAAATAGTCAATATTTTTATTAATATTAATATTTTTTTTAATATTAATTATATTTTAAGACAAGATTGCCCTTTATCTTCGACCTTATTTGGGTTGTACATTGACAAGTTAGAAGAATGGATAAACAAATTTGGGGAAGAGGATGTGCATTTAGCCAAATATGTGGTAAAACTCCTCATGTATGCAGATGATGTAATTCTTGTGGCCAAAATAGCCAAAGATCTAGAAGATCACCTTCAAACTCTAGAACTCTTTTGTAAAGAAGTTGGGATGCAAGTGAACACGAGCAAAACAAAAATTATGATTTTTTCAGAAAAAAGAAGAAGCAACAACTCAAATTTTAGTTTGCAGGAGAACCGCTTGATGTAGTAGTAGAATACAAATACCTGGGCATAGACTTTCATGACAAACTTAATTGGAATACATGTAAGATGAAAAGAACTCAAAGTGGTTGGAGAGCACTATATGCACTTCAAAACAGGTGTAGGAATGCCGAGTTGTGGGACTGGAAGACCACCAAGGTCTTATTTGGCCTACTTGTTACACCGGTTTTGTTGTATGGTTGCGAGGTGTGGGCTAGTGGCACAACAAATGCAAAATGGAGGCAAATAGAAAGGATTCAAAAATATTTAATCACAAACTTTCTCAAAATTAAGGCCACAACCCCTTATGAAATTATTCTAGTTGAAACTGAAATGTTCCCTTTAGAAGCAATTGCTATGACCAAGTTGTTATGTTACTTGAAAAAATAAAAAACATGACAAATGATAGATGGCTTAGAACAGCTAGGGACCAAGAGTTGCATAGGCGAAAGAAAACATGGATGAAACAAAATCAAAAACGGATGAAACGTTGAGAAATCAACATAAATGAATGCCCAAATGTCAACAAAGACATACAAAATTATGTGAATGAAAAGTTCAGAAGTGGAATGTGGAAAAATGCAAGTAGGAAAGACAATATTATATTGCAAATTTTAACCCAACGTATGACCACAAGGAAAAAGCGTATATAGGCGCTGAAATCAAGTGGAAGGAAAAAATACTCATTGCTCAGATAAGGACTAGCTCTCATAGGCTTAAATGTGAAACAGGGAGATGGACAATGCCCAAAGAACAATGGGAAGAAAGGATATGTACTCTATGCAGCACAGGGCAGTAGAGATAGAGGAACACTTCATCTATAACTCCCCGAGTTTTTTTAGATATCTATGACAAATACAAAGAAACACTTGGGAACGAGTTTATGGCAGATTTATTTGAAGACGGTAAAATAAAAAAAGTTGGGGGATTGCTAACACAAATTAGCAAGGGATTGCTAACACAAATCAGCAGGAGAAGGAACAACCTTCTCAAAGATATTAAAGATCATATGATATGATTTGAGTACTTGTACTTTGGTCCCATAGACCATATTTGGGTCTCGTGGACGTAATTAAAATCTTTCATTTCATTTCAATATTTTCTTTGTTTAATTTTTTTTTAAATAGTAACATAAGCACCTAGGGTGCAGCGTAACGTTTCGAGCTTTGGTTCTTCTTCGAGAGGTCCAAGGTGTGTGGTGGCTTTGTGTTAAATTCTCTATTGATAAGTATAGCTTTCGAATTTACGAGGGGTTATGGTTGGGAGGAGACTGCTCAGCCGTGTGCGTCGATCATAAAGGTTTCTCACAGTAATAAAATCAAGAAAATAATAATAATAACATAACAACAATAAAATATTAAGTTGCATGTTTACTGCATTGGCAAGGGCTTTGGCCTTTTTTTGAGAGGTTCAAGGTTCAAACCCCATTTAGTATGAAATGAATGAACCCCTCGTAAAAACTCGTGTAAACTCATTGAAAAATAATAATAATAAATATTACTAAGATTTATTTTATGTTTTTTATTGGAAAGAAATCTCTCTTTGGGTAACAAGAGGGCATGAAGACGAAAGAGAAGATTGTCGATAAGAAAAGATTAACAACAAGAGAAGCAATAGAATATTGTCGATAAGAAAATATTAACAACAAGAAAAGCAAAGAGAAGTGATTTGAAATTTAGCTATAATATTTAGTTTATCGGTAGAATAACTTTTTAGCATTATCATCATTGTCATTGAGAAGAATTGCATTGTCATGGAAGTAGTCCACGCTTCTTTGCAACAATATTGAACTCTTTGGAGGAGAAACTTGGTAATGGAGTAATGCATAGATGGTTATTCTTTTTTGAGAGGTCCAAGGTTCAAACCCTTCTTAGTATGAAAGGAATGAACCCCTCATAAAAACCCGTGTAAACTTGTTGAAAAAGAATAATAAAAAAATATTACTAAGATTTATTTTATGTTTTTTATTGGAAAGAAATCTCTCTTTGGGTAACAAGAGGGCATGAAGACGGAAGAAAAGATTGTCGATAAGAAAATATTAACAATAAGAGAAGCAATAGAATATTGTCGATAAGAAAATATTAACAACAAGAAAAGCAAAGAGAAGTGATTTGAGATTTAGCTGTAATATTTTGTTTATCGGTAGAATAACTTTTTAGCATTATCATCATTGTCATTGAGAAGAACTGCACTGTCATGGAAGTAGTCCATGCTTCTTTGCAACAATAATGCAACAATATTGAACCCTTCGGAGGAGAAGCTTGGTAACGGAGTAATGCATAGATGGTTATTCCTTTTTTTATGTCAATTGCATTGCATTTAAATTGTTTTGTTGGTGATAGCAAGGATTAGATGATTTAAAAAAAAAAATGAAAAACCTTAGTTCTTTTTCTTTCCAAAACTCTGGTTGCTTTTGGGAATTTTTGGGGTTGAGATCATGGAGTTACCAATTTTCACTGGAAATGATGACATTGACATTCAAGGATGGTTGATGAAGTTTAGATCTCTATATTCTTGCTTGTGAGATTTTTTGGAATTTCAAACTTTTTTTATCTTTTAAAAGAGGAAGCTTGTGATTAGTGGGATATTCTTACTAAGGAAAGGCATGCCAAAGAAAGAATTTTGACATGGGATGAATTGGAGCATGTATTCTTGAGTCAGTGAAACCCTTATAAAAAGATAGCTAGTTTGAAGGTCATCATCAAAGGATATGAAGAAGAAATAAAAGGGTTTAAAAGGAAACTAAAAGAAATGAATAAATAGGATATAACAGAAGGAAAATACAGATGACAATGTGCAAGTTTATGGTCGCATTCAAAAAAAAAATCTTAAGAAGCAAGGATCCAAGGAGAAGCAAGAAGAAATTATGATAAGGTAACAAGTTGAAGAACCCTTAGAAAACTCGAAAGTTAAATTTACAGTAGCAACAACAATAGAATCCATGGAAGAAGATGCAACAAAGTCCAAGGAATCCTTGTCAAAAGTGCACAAGGATGCACCAAAAGAAATGTTTAAGAGAGAAGATTGTGAAGAAGAATTTAAAATAATAATAAAAAAATTGTTGAAGAATCAAAGGGAACAAAATGTCAGGTTAAGGTTGTAGGATATCGACACCTACACCACCTGAGTGACAACAATCTTGGATGCATGGCTTAAGGCATCAATATTTTAAATTTACATGGTTTTTTTTTTTTTTTTTTTGTTACATAGGAGAGTTGGTCACAACCACACTATTTTAGTAACTGACAAGCGCAGGGTTCTGGAGTTAGAAAGGTATCAAGTATGGCAGTGTTTGACAGAAAAAGCATAATATCTTTTTATTTCAAATGGATGCAACAGAAAAAACATAATGTTTCTAGATTTCAAAGGGGTGAAGCATCATCTAGGAACAATAGGACCAACCGTTTAAAAAATCAGAGTAGAGCAAGAAACATGGAACCAACAAAGCAATTATAAATATCTAAGTGGCACAATGATAACTTGACATCATAAAAAACTATCACTAATTAGGATTTCACTTGGATATATGGATACAAAAGATTAAAAATTTTGAAGAAAAATGATGTTGAATATTTGTATTTAAAAAAAAAATGAAAATAAAAAATCTAGACTTTTTGTGAGAAAAGATGTAGGTATCTAGTTATAGCATCTCAATTGAGATGAGAATTGAATAAGTTTGTAAATTCTCAAGCTTCACAAAGAGAATTGTAATGTTGATTTATTTTATAATATTAATGTGTTTTTTTTCAATGAGTTTAAATGGGTTTTTATGAGGGTCCTTGTCCCCTCATACTGTGTGGGGTTTGAACCTTGGACCTCTCAAAGAGAGGCCAAAGCCCCGACCACTAAATATTAATACATTTTCATATAAATTATTTATTACATTTTTGTTGTTGCACTTATGCTTTAAAAAGGAAACTAGCAATCCAAATCTAGTAAGGCAAACAATGATAGTGCTATGTTTTGAAAATATTACTTTACTAGAATGCAATGCATAGATAGTAGAGGTGAAGTTTTGGTATTGTGAATGTTGTTGTAAGAAAATGTCAAGAAGAAGGATGTTGAATTCTAGAATATTTGTATTCACACAAAAAATTGAATAAGATTCAAAAAATAAAAATCAAGAATTTAGACATTTTATGAAAATCGGTGTAGGTATCTAGTTATAGCAACTCAATTGAGATGAGCATTGAATATTATTGTAAAATCTCAAGGAAAGAGTTATTATTTGTCAACAATGGGGGCCCGAATACAACCTCTTATTCTCGAACATAAAAAAATTATAATGCATAAATTTTTATTTTAAATCTTAAATAATTACAAATATTTAGCAATATAGATAGTTAAGATTTATTTTGTCTAATGTAAAATTTTACAAGGATATAATAAGTCATAATAATAGAGTTATATTTAAATCTATATTTAAAATTTCTAATAATTATTCTTAAAAATAGATGATAGTTATAGGTATTTTTTTTTATAATCATATATTTAAAAAAAAAAAATCAATTAGTTTATACAAGTTTTTATGACGGGTCTCGGTCCCCTATATCATGTGGGGTTTGAACCTTAGACCTTTCAAAGAGAGGCCAAAGCCCTTACCACTTCAGTAAGCTCGTAACTATAATTTTTTTAAACATTTAATAATAAAATTAATTAATATTTTTCGCCTCCACCAAAATGGCACACCCTAAAGGGGACTAATAAAGGGTTGTGCTATCCCAGTGGGGCATCTATATTAATTTATCCAACACATGTTTTTGGTGCTAATCCTTAGTACGCAAGATCAAAGATTATCCATTGATGCCACATAATAAAGACAAGTAGAGCCCCACCATATCGAGTACACCCACTCCTCAACCTCAGGAAGATGATTGGATAAGATCAAAGATTATCCGTTGATGCCACATAACAGAGATAAGCAAAGCCCCACCACATCGAGTATGCCCACTCATCAACCTTGAGAGGATGGTTGGACGACTATGGGAGGGCATAAAAATGCACGTTTGGTTACTTCTAAAGGTACACAGTCCAAGTCAGCACATGTCTCAAAGCCGATAGAAAAAGGGTATGAAAAGGAAAAATTTGATCCCCTAGCTAAAACTACCATCAATGAGACTCCTCGGTCTCAATAGATTCATACCCCAAGGGCTGTATTAGTGGTTGCTTCACAGTCTGCACAACCAACCAGTCCTTCAGTACATTCTCCTTGGCTAATGTAAGGTGCTCTTGCAACCCGAGAAGGGGATCTACAAAAGAAGATTATGCTCCAGATAAGTGACTTCATATGACCAGTGTTCAGTTGGGCAGTTATGTTCATGATACATCCAACAACAGTTGTGTTGGAGTATCTTATGCACATTTCAAATTATAGACCTATTACCTTATGCAATGTCATATATAAATTAATCACAAAGGTAATGGTTGAGCGGATAAAACCTCTTCTACATAGCATTATCTCCTCGGAGCAAGGGGTTTTGTAGAGGGTAGGCAAATCTTGGATGGCGTGGTTCTAGCTCATGAGGTAATCCATTCAATGTAAAAATCTAGTAATAGGGGAATGTTCATAAAATTGAATATGTCAAAGGCTTATGATAGGGTGGAGTGGAGCTTCTTGTCAAATATTATGACAGCCTTTGGTTTCTCTCAGGATTAGATAAAATGGGTCATGAGTTGTGTTTCTACTTGGACATACTCAATGTTAATCAAGGGTCTTCCCTCACAACCATTTGGAGTTACTCGAGGCCTTTGTCAAGGAGATCATTTTTCCCCCTATATTTTTCTCATATTGGCTGAAGGTTTGGGTAGACTCATCTTGAGGAGAAGACAACAAGGTTTGCTGACATATATCAAGGTCGGTGAGGAAGTTTTGACTCACCTACAATTTGTGGATGACACAAGATTGGTCAGAGTGGCCAGCTAAAGGGGAAGCAATAATGATTAGAGATACACTTCATGTCTACCTTAGGGCCACAAACCAAGTCATCAATGATAAAAAAATCCGAAGTGGTATTTTTCAATCTTGATCAAAGGCTTCAAGACAAAATTTTAGAGATCTTGGGATTCACGAGGACTTCTCTCTAACTGGTATACTTGGGGGTCCCTTTGCATTTTAAAAAACTAAAAATATATATTTAGAGGAATCTTTTGGATTGTATCAAGGAAATAATTAATCATTGGTCTCACAAATGGTTAAGCTATGGGGTTAGATTAACTTTTTTACAGTCAATCATTTAGGCCATGCCAATTTATAAGCCCCACATACCATATGGAAAGAGTTGGACAAGATGGCTAGAAAAATTTTATGGGAAGAAGTAAAATAAGAGAGGAAATGGGCCTTAGTAGGTTGGGAGAAAGTAACCCAACCCAAGGTAAAATGAGGTTTGGGATTGAGGAGATCAAAGTTAAATAATAAATCTTTGGTTGGAAAGCTTTACTAGAGGTGGATTTCCCAACCAACTTCTTTATTCAGTAAAGTTTTAACTGGTAAATATTTGGGACAGGTAAACCCAAATGAGGTGGGTCATTTCCCTTTGAATGGTAATGGATCCTTAGTGTGGCAAGCTCTAAAGTTAGGATCTCTAGGTAGTGAAGGATTATTTTGGATAGTGGAGAGAGGGGGGAAGGCACATTTTTGGACAAATTCATGGGATCAATACATACCTATCATTGTTGAATTTCCAAAATTACAATCAATAAAAAAAACCATGAAAACTAGGGTTTGGGTCTAAATTGAAAGTTATTTCAACACTAGTTAGTTGTGGGATTATAAGTTTAAGCATTTCAAGAAGTTGGATGAGTAGCCAGTTTCAATCCCTCCAAAATTGACACCCATCGTGACTAAAATCTTGGCAAAAATATTTCTCACAGGTAGATATGAGGAGGATGAATTAGCTTGGGGATATGGGAGTCTTGGTGTCTACACAGTGAATTATGTATATGATAAGATCCTTCCAGAGCCTCCTCCTCATGTTTATCAGGTTAAATATTGGAGAAATATTTGGCAGTCCAAGGGTTGGTCGAAAGTAAACTTTTTTGCCTGGTAGTTCATGCATAATGGAATTCTTACTTTTGATAATCTCAGACGTAGGAAAATCATTGGTCCATCTCAATGTGTTTTATGCTACAAGAGTGAGGAAACATCTGACCACTTGATGTTTGAGTGCCCATTCATGCATCATATTTGGGAGAGATGGTTTTTATCTTATAAAATTTGAGTTAATGGTGATTTGAATTGGATTAATATTTGGGAAAGATGGAAGAGGGGTAGATTTAAATCTGAAGCTCTTTGTATTTATTGGGAGCTTGGATTAAACTTCATTTGGTGGTACGTGTGGTTGGAGAGAAATGATAAATTTTTTAGAGAAACCTTTTCATCTTTAGATGGAGTTTGGCAGGTCATTTGGAGCAAAGTCACAAAAACTATGGTAGTATATGCTAAAGAGGAAACTCAGGTTGTTATAGGGATAATGGAGAAGGAAGTTAAAGTGCAATAGGGGTAGGATAGAACTAGTTGGAAACCATCCCTAGAAGGTTGAATTAAAATTAATACTGATGGAGCTACAAAAGGTAATCCGAGTAGAGCTAGAATTGGAGTTGTTTGTAGGAATCATGTTGGGACAATGCTCTATTGGGAACTACAAGGCCTAGGAAGGGCCACAAATAATGAAGCGAAAGCCTTAGCTATCAAATCTGCTTTTATTTGGGTAGTAAAACAAGGTTGCAAGAGGATAATCCTAGAATCATATTCTCAAATAATGGTAGGATCTCTAGATTACGTGAGGAACTTTGCTTTGAAGACATGGAGGTTGAGGATTCTTGTCACTCAAATTAAGGAATTGTGGAGGGAATTAGATTATGTGATTCTAGTTTATGTGAGTAGAGATCTAAATAAAGTGGTAGACTTCCTGGCTAAGATGGGTACTGAGAAGGAGGTAGGGGTTTAGTGGCATAGTGACATGGCTATTGAGGATGAGAGGATTAGGCAGGTTGGTGAGCAAATCCAATGTTTAGCTAATTTTGACAACAATTGTAGAAATATGGTTTAGGAGCTTTGTACTCCAATGTAAATATTCTTTTACAGTTGTAAATAGGTGAACAACCATTGTAGAAATATGATTTAGTAGATTTAGCTCCAATGCAAATCTTCTTTTACTATTGTTAACATATGCTCTCTTTGGCTAAGTTTCGGAGAAGTCTCATACCAACTTGTAAATTATCTTTGTTAAAATATAAATTTTTCAAATTATTTTTTAAAAAAGACATTCATGTTATAAAATACAAAAAATATTACCAATGGAAAATACTAAAGTAAATCTTAATCATAATATGATTCATGCAATCGACATTTCTTGTTAGCTTAATCTAAAATTACTACTTCCTCTAACCATGGAAAAGAGAATTTAACTTTACAATCCTTTATTAAAACCCCTCTATTAGCTAGCTTATTTGCATATTTCCTTTCCCTTAATGTATGTATAAATCTAATTTCTTCAAAATTTATAGCAAGGTCTTGTATTTCCACAATAATCTCTTGTATGTTCCATGGAGCCTTTGCTTTCCTCAAAATTGCATTTATTACTATTAGTGAATCACCTTCCATCCATACTCTGTTTCATTTCATTTGTCTATATATTTTTAACCCTTCCAAAGTTGCCAAAGATTCAACTTCATTATTTGTCTTAAAACCACTATCAAAAGCATAATAAAACAAAATCTCATCCTTATTATTTCTAATTATTCATCCTCTTCTAGTTGGTCCTATATTTCCTTTAGATGCTTCATCAAAATTTAATTTGACCAACTCCACTTTCAATGGTTTCCACTTTATATTCTTTGCCTTCCTCTTATTTATCTTATATCTAACATCATAATTTCTTTTTATGACTTGACTCCATCTATTAAGTCTCCTAGCTTTAAGATTAGGGATTGGGTGAGTTGATAGGTTTGGTTTAGACTCCTCTATGGCTAAACAAATCGTCCTTTTCATTACCTTTAAATTATTTTTCTTTCCTTTAAATATTCTATTGTTTCTTTCCAGCAATATAGTCCAAAGTATTGTATCTTTCGATATATCCTAGATTGTCTATTATACCTCATTTTTATAAGTGCTCTGCCATTTCTTTAACCATTCTTCAAATTTGCCATTCATCACCATGTATTTACCAAACATATTAATTATCCATTTTCATAGTTTCTAAACTATTGAGTAGGATCCCAAGATATGGTCAATACTCTACTCCTTTTACATAGAACACATTGCGAGGGGCCATTCAAACCCTTTTTCATTAGGTTATCTAAGGATAAAATTTTCCTATGACCTACTAGCTATATAAATATTTTGATTTTTGGAATGCTCAAGCAATCCCAAATATCCCTTCATATTCCTACGGTATTTCTTTTTTGTTGGTGCTTTACAATATATCTACTTCTTTCTATGTATTCTCTTGAGCTATTCAATTCCTAAATTAGATTATCCTCAATTCCTTGGAATAATTATTTTTGGTTTTCTTTCTACTCAATTGCGTCCTAATAACAATGTCTAATATACTTGTAAGAAAATATTATTTTCATTTATATCTTCCTTCCTAATCCTTGTATGTAATGTTTGAAACCCTATCACCATATTTGTCTTTAAGTAATATCATCAATGGTTTAAAAATTAGATCTAGATTGAGTGGTTTTTTTATCACACTAAGCATCCATCCAAATATAATTTTTTTTCTAGTTTTCACCACCCATTTAGACCTTTAATCATTGGATCAATTATTTTTTTAAATTGTTCCATAGTGCAAAGACATCTGGTAGTGAGAATATAGTAAATATTAAGCTTGGGTCACTAGGCTCTGTTGGAAATATGTTGAATATTTTCCATGTTATTCTGGTGGGGTTAACTCTAAAAGATACTGGACGCTGTGTATGATATACTCGTCGGGGTTCGAGGTCGGGTCGGGCCCCGAATAGGGGTTTAGGGGTGGTAGCCCTCTAAAAAGTAGGGGTCCAGGGGTGATAGCCCCGACCAAATTTTTAGGGTTTTTTAAGTTATATTTAGACCCATATGGGCTTTTAGGGTTACTATATTTGAACCCTTGCTTTTTCACCCATGATATTGTAAAATTCGTGCATGTGTCTTTTATATATATATATATATCATACTTGCATTAGGATTTGAGGAGAGACAGAAGGAGAATATTATTGTATTGGAGACGGTCAAGTTAATGCAATAATAAGATAATACTATGTTGGGTTTTTCCCAATTGAGGATTTCTAGGATAAATATTGTGTCATGTGTAAATCTGCTATCTTCTTCTTTTGATTATGTTCTTATTGCTTTTCTATTTTAGTTTATCAGGGCTTTTTATTGTGTGCATAGAAGAAATTATTGCTCATTGTCTTTGATAATTTGAAGGTTTTCCTCTTGTTTCCTAGTCAATATTAGGAGTAGATATTTTTTTCTATTCCTCAATATTTTCATAACTTTCACTTTTATTAGATTTATCTTCTCCTAGATCTGCTAAGGAATCTTTTGATTTATCCTGCTCATTTTCTAGTATTTTCTTGTTAATGGTAGAGGTATTAACATCTAACATTGTGTTTTCTCTACCACTTTCCTTCTCTTGAATGGTGCATGGTACTTCAAGAGAGTCTTCAAAATTTGATGAGGCACATTCCTTAGGTTTAGTAGGAATATTCATCCCTAAATCAAGATCATACTAAAGAGACTGTTCCTTATTAATTTTCTAATCCTTTTATGTCGTGTTCTCTAAGCTCTAATCTACTTTTTCTTCATATGCTAAAACCTTAAAATAATTTGTATTTCTTCCAATATTCTTACTTACTAGTCTCCACTCTTTGTTTACTTTTATTTGTTTAAACATATTTTTTGGAAGTTGAAAACCATCCTCATCCATATCCATTTGTAAGTTTCTCTTATGATTTTCTACAAATATTTTTGTTGGACTCTTCTTAGGGCATGATCTCTCAGTATGCCCCACCTCATGACATATTATACATCTAAAATATATGTTTTCATAATCCATGGTTTGGTTCCAAAGCTTACCCCCATACTTAAGAATAATTTAGGTAAAAGTTTACTAATATCAATCATGACCAATATCCAAGCATAAATAGCCAAAAATTCATCTTTTGTAGTTTTTAAATCTCAAGGAAATATCGCAAAGTGTTTTCTATTATCTTAAAGACATCCATTTTCTAGAATTCAATAGGCAACCCATGCATCCTAACCCAAACTAGTACTAGGGATAGATTTACGTTTTTAGGTGTAAAGCCTTCATACCACCAAGTAAATCAGAGTCTTGTTCTTCCCATAAACCAAGGACCCTCTTTTAGGATTCTAGTTATTTCCTCTCTAGAATAGAAAATGGCTAGGAATAAACATTTGGGAAGAAAGGATAGACTCACTCCTAGAGACTTCCATCTCCTATTAATCCATTTTCTCAAAGTTGAAGCCCCTGGCCAAGACCCATTAAATTTATCAATGTTTGCTCTATCTTTGAGGAACAAGGATCAATGCTCTATAAGGTCCTCTCTAACCTCTACTACTAGGGATAATTCAAAGTATTTAGTCGTAAATCGATCTATGGGAAGGAAATCATAATTCAATGTTTACTAAAATTTACCAATATATCCTACATCATTTATATTATTTGAAAATAAACCTACAATAATCTACACGTAAAACTTCTAAGATAATACAAGGATAAATGAAACTGAGCTAAAAAAATCTATTCCTAGATAAAATCTCCCTCCTCACTGATGTTGCAGCACTATATTGCTCCTCCCATCATCCAAACCCTAGCCAAAAAAGTAATTTTTATTTTGTTTTTATGGATTAAAAAATCTTCACTTCCCTTGTTCTAGATGTCTAAATTCATAGGGCCATATCTCCCTCAATATTGCTTGGACAAATTCTACATAACTTATTCCAAGAATCATCTAAATTGGACAACCCTTCACAAAGATATGGCTCCTAGAAGATTAGGAGTTTTTTCTAGAAAAAATTACCCTAACATTACCCTTGTTCTAGACCACTATATTCACAATGTCATATCTCCCTGAATACTACTTGGATTATTTTGTATGATCACTCATTTCAAAGATCTTAAATTTTTACACAAAATGACAGAAGAATTTTTTGAATTAGACAACTCTATGTAAATATATAACTCCTAAAAAACAAGTCATTTAAAAAGATTGCCCTAGCTTTTTTGATTCATCCTATCCCATACACATGTAATGACTAGAATTTTATTTATCTATTATTAATAGGGCTAAATTTTACTTATTTATTTATCAACAATAATAATAATAGCTACTTCTCTCTTTTATTTATATTTAGTTGTTTACAAATAGGGCTAAATTTATTTATCCACTCTAAATTTAAGGTTTTAAGATATTTATTTATCTATTAGTAATAGGGATAAATTTTAAAGCTCATATGTAATTTGTTTGGGTTTTTATTATGTTACTAATATAAATCCATGGTTTGGGGTTCTTGCTCACATTAATATAATCTTTGACCTTTGGACCTTTACAAGCTAGGCACTCCCAAGCCAATGGTTGCCATTTTGAATTAGAGATAAGAAGATAAGACTTCTACCAAACATCAAACCAAAATTTTACATAATTCCCCTCATTGACTGGCCATCAAATATCTTTCTTAATTAATTGTAAAATATTTGATACGAAGTTCCATGTTGGCAATCCTTTGGATAGGGTTACTTTTATATATAATTTCATTGCATCAAGAGAACCTATATATTTTTGAAGTAATATTTTTGCCCAATTATTTCTTTGATCACTAAATAATCTCCATCCAAGTTTTATCCCTAAGACCAAATTCATAAGTCTACAATTTCACTAGACTACTCACCCAATATTCTTTCCTTTACAAACCCTATTCCACTTATAAAGAAAAATCTAAATTTTTCCTTACATCCTTTTCAAAGAAAGTCTCTTTGAATTTTATCAATGTTTAATGCTTTATCTATTGGAAATTTTCAAAGTGACATCATATAAATAGATATGGATTGCAATGTAGTCTTTATGAGTTATATCCTTCCCACCATTATTAAGAACTTACATTTCCAACTTACCAAATAAGCTTTTATTCTATCCAAACATGAGACTCAAAGCTCCTTTTTATTTCCTTTATGAGACAAAGGAATACCCAAGTAGGTTAATGAATTTTTTTTAGTTTTAAACCCTAAATTATCTATAGTAATTAATTGTAAAATATCGCAACCGTTTGGAGCCACTCAAGGCCTTCATCAAGGAGACTCTTGTTCCCCTTATTTTTTTCTTATATTGGCTAAAGGCTTGGGAAGACTCATCTTGAGGAAAAGATAACAAGGTTTGCTAACAAGTATCAGGGTGGGTGAGGAGGTTTTCACTCACCTACAATTTGTGTATGACATAGGATTGGTGGGATTGGTCGATCTTAGAGAAGAAATAATGATCAAAGATACTCTTAATGTTTACCTTAGGGCCATAAACCAAGTCATTAATGATAAGAAATCCAAAGTGGTCTTCTTTAATATTAATTAAAGGATTCAATATAAAACATTTTAGATATATTGGGATTCACGAGGACTTCTCTTCTAGTGGTCTATTTGGGTGTACCTTTGCATTAATTTTTTATTAATATAGCTATCTAGAGGAATATTTTGAATTGTATCAAAGAAATAATTAACCATTGATCTCAAAAATGGTTAACCTTTAGGGGTAGATTATTTTTTTATAGTTAGTCATTCAGTCATTCCAATTTATAAAATTTCTATCCTTCTCACCCTACATACCATATGAAAAAATATGGACAAGATGTCTAGAAAATTTTAATGGGGAGCGGTAAAAGGAGAGAGAAAATGGGTATTAGTAGGTTGGAAGAAAGTAAGCTAACCTAAGGTAAAGGGAGATTTGGAACTAAGGATATTAGAGCTAAATAATAAATCTTTGGCTGAAAAGCTTTACTAGAGGTGGATCTCCTAGCCAACTTCTTTATTCAATAGAGTTTTAACTAGTAAATATTTGGGACAGGTGAACCCAAATGAGGTGAGTCATTTCCCTTTGGATGGTAATGGGTCCCTAGTGTGGTAGTATATAAAGTTAGGATCTTAGGTACTAAAATATGGATTATTTTAGAAAGTGGGCAAAGGGAAGAAGGTATAATTTTGGATAGATTCATAGGATCAATAACCACCTATCATTGATAAATTTCCAAAATTGCAACCAATAAAAACAAGGGGTTGTATCAATATTGAAAGTTATTTCAACACCAATCAGTTGGGGGATTATAGGTTTAATTAGTTTAAGAGGTTGGAAAAGTGACCAATTCTAATCCCTTTGAAATTGACACCCATCATGACTAAAATCTTGGAAAAACAAATCTCATAGGTAGAAATGAGGAGGATGAATTAGCTTGGGGCTATGGGAGCCTTGAAGTCTATATAGTGAAGGATGGATATGATAAGATCCTTCTAAAACCTCCTCCTCATGCATATCAGGTTGATGATTGGAGAAATATTTGGCAATCCAAGGGTTGATCGAAAGTATACTTATTTGCCTAGCAATTCATGCACAGTGACATTCTTGATTTTGATAATCTAAGACTTAGGGGAATCATTGATCCATCCCAATGTGTTTTATGCTACAAAAATGAGGAAACATCTTCCCACTTGATGTTTGAGTGCCCGTTCACACCCTAGATTTGGGAACAATGGTTATTAGCTTATAAAATCTAAGCCAATGGTGATTTAAACTGGATTAATATTTGGGAAATATGGAAGAGGGGTAAATTTAAATATGAAGTTCTTTATATCAAGTGGAGGCTTGGGTTAAACTTTATTTGGTGGCAAGCATGGTTGAAGAGAAATAGAAATTTTTTAAAGAAACTTTTTCATCCTTGGATGACGTCTAGCAGGTCATTTGGAGCAAATTCAAGGAAACTATGATAATGTATGCTAAAAATAAAATTTAGGCTAATATAGGGACAATGAACAATGAAGTCAAAGTGTAGAAGAGGTAAACCATAACTAGTTGGAAAATGCCCCCAAAAGGCTGGATTAAAAATAATACTAATGGAATTGCAAAAGAAAATCCAAGTAGAGCTAGAATTAGAGTGGTTTGTAGGAATCATGTTAGGATAGTTCCCTATTGGGAATTGTAGGGCTTAGGTAGGGCCACAAATGATGAAGCAAAAGCCTTAACTATCAAATTTATTTATATCTTGATGATAAGACAAGGTAATAGGAGGATAATCATAGAATTAGATTCTCAAATCTTGGTAGGAACTCTAGATTGCATGAGGAAATTTGCTCTAGAGACATGGAGGTTGAGGATTCTTGTTACTCAAATTAAGGAGTTGTGGAGGGAATGTGATGATGTGGTTTTGATTTATGTGGGTAGAGCTATAAATAAAATGGCATACTTCTTGGCTAAGACAAGTACTAAGAAGGAGGTAGGGGTTCATTGGTATAGTGGTATGGCTATTGAATATGAGCGGATTAGGTAGGTTGGTGGAAAAATCCATTATTTGGCTAATTTGGACATCCATTCTAGACAAATGGTTTAGGAGATTTGGATCCAATGCAAATATTATTTTAGTGTTGTAATCAATTGTGGTTAGTTCTTAGGATCTTGGATTTTAGAATTATGGAAGTTTATTGGAAAGTTAAATGGAGGAAACACGTGCTCTTTGTAGCTAAGGCTAGGAGGAGTCACGTTCCAATTTGTAAATACTCTTGTTTTAATATAAATTTTCCAAATTCTTTTTCAAAAAAAAATCTAGGGTAGTTTTAACAAAACAATCTTGGAATTTTGTAATATTAACCAATTTTCCAATAGCCTTCTTAGAGCATGATAATATTGACTTAAATTCCATGGCCTCACTTAATAAGGGATGATCCAAAAGAAAAGTATCATAAAAAAATTGGAAATGAGATTCAAAGGAACCACTTTTTGCAACTTGAATACCTTTGATTATTTCTATTTTTACCATTGAGAAAGCTCTCTATAATGCCTCTGCAATAATAATGAATAGATAAAGAGATGATAGATCACCTTGGTAGAGTCCATAAGATGACTTAAATTAAACACTAGGAGAACCATTGATCATAATAGAATTTTTGAAGTGCTATAAGATTTGAATTTTCATACCAACTATGATCAAAACTAAACGTTTTGAGAATATCATGTAGAAAACTCTAGGCAACACTATTATATGCTTTGTTCATATCTAATTTCATAATTTTTTTCATGAAATGAAGAGAATGCATGAGCTCTTGTGCACTGATTACTGATGTAAAATGAACGAGAATTAGATTAGGAAATAATCAATCGAACATTAGGATTTGCCATTAACTTCAAAGTATAAATAGGTTACAAAATAGATTATTTAACGACTTAGCATTAGAAGCGCTAACGTCATTTAATAATAGATTATTCTAACAAACTAGTTATTAACCATAGTAACTAGAAAGTAATTCAGAGCATAGTAACTATCTCCTATGGTAGAAAAGTAAATGTAATAACCTATGTAGTATAATGCAATATACTACCTATTTTACCCTAACATCCCCCCTTTATTACATTACTTTGATATACAAAGTTTATTTCGAAATAGTTCAAATTTGACACGTCCAAGTGCCTTTGTGAAGATGTCAGCAACCTATTCGTCGATGGGAATGTATTGGAGCTTGATGTTGTGTTTAGGAACTTCATCACGAATGAAATGACAATCTATGTCAATATGCTTTGTGCGTTCATGATGGACTAGATTCTTGACCAAGCTCAAAACACCTGAGTTGTCGCAAAATATGTGAATAGGAAGTTTCTTTGGTAGGCCCATGGTAGCCAAGATGCGACTTAACCATATCGCTTCACACACAACTCCACGTGTAGCATGATACTCTGCCTCTGTTGAAGATAAAGCAACCACCTATTGCTTTTTACTATGCCATGAGACAGGACCAGATCCAAGATGAAATACATACCCTGATGTTGATTTTTTGTCATCTATGGATCCAGCATAATCAAAGTTAGTGTAACTATATAAGAAGAATAAATTATTCTTCTTATACTCTAGACCATAATCTGCACTACCCTGAATGTAGTGAAGAACCCTCTTAGCTGCTTTCCAATGAGAGACCTTTGGTTCTTGTATGAACCGTGAAATATAGTTTACAGCATAAGTAATGTCTGGTCTAGTATTAGTCAGATAGATGAGGCTTCCAATCATCTATCTATATAGTGTGCCATCTACCTGTGATGAGTCATCATATCATGATAATTGAAGCCCTGATTCCATCGGTGTTGCTTTGGGCTTACAATCAATCATACGATATTTTTCTACTAAAGTCTTGGCATACTTTTTTTGAGTCACCCTAAGATGATTCTTCTTTTGTTCTATCTCAAGGCCAAGATAGTAGTGGAGAAGTCCTAGATCTTTCATATCAAATGACTCTTTCAAGTCATCTTTCATGACTTTAATCAATTTCTTTGAATTTCCAGTGATGATCAGATCATCTACATATAACATAAGAATCACTATTTCAAAACCTGTGTTCTTGATATAGAGATTTGCGTCAGATGGACTTCTCTTAAATCCATGTTGTAGTAGGTGACTATCCATTTTTATGTACCATGCTCTTGGGGCTTGTTTTAGCTCGTATAATTATTTGACCAACTTGCAAACTTGTTGCTCATGGCCTTCCTCAGCAAATCTAGGAGGTTGAGTCATGTACACTTCTTCTTTTAAGTCACCATTTAGAAAGGCACTTTTTACATCCATCTGATGTAATTTCCATCCGAATTGTGTTGCCATAGCACAAAGAACTCGAATGGTGGTCATCCTTGTTGTAGGAGCAAAGGTTTCCTTATAGTCAAGGCCTTCCTTTTGAGCATAGCCCTTTGCCACAAGACGGGCCTTATGCTTGTCTATGGTATCATCTACCTTATATTTGACTTTGTAAACCCATTTGTAGCCTATGGGTTTCTTTCCTTTAGGCAAATCTACTAGCTTCCATGTTTTATTATTGATGAGGGAGTTATGCTCTGCATCCATAGCTACCTTCCACTGAGGTAGTCTAAGTGCTTCATCAACTGTAGAAGGTTCATTTTCATCAAATGATGACAAGTAAACCCTCTCCTCATCTATTTCCATATCATCTTCCCTTGCTAACTCTCTATCAATAGAAAGGTCTTGAAAATCTGCACAAAGATCATCAACTGAAGTGGATGCTTCAGTATTTTCTTGTTGAGTCATGCTTCATGTCTTTGGATGATTGAGAGTAAGATCAGGTGGGGAAGTGAGTTTGGAATCTTTCATTGTGCTCGTATACCATTTGGGAGGCTTTTTCTGTTGTGGAGAAGGAAGTGGTTGTTGCTCCTCATCATCTAGGTATACTGATGTAGTGTTGGGTGTGAAATCTTCATCAAACACTACATCTCTACTGACATGTATTTTCTTGGTAAATGGGTCTATCAATTAATAGCCTTTTGATAATTTATCATATCCAAGAAAAACACATGGTAGGGACTTCTCATCTAATTTCTTTCTTTTCTCCTTGGGTATATGCATAAAAGCCTTACACCCAAATACCCATAGATGAGATATGGAGGGTTTCCTTCCACTCCATGCTTCCTGAGGAGTCATACCTTCAAGAGCCCTTGTGGGTGCTCTATTTAGAAGATATACTGTAGTTTGAACAGCTTTAGCCCAGTAAATTTGCTCAAGATTGGCTCCCTTAAGCATACATCGAACTATTTCCATAATGGACCGATTTCTTCTCTCAACAACTCCATTTGACTGAGGAGAATAGGTTGTGGTCAACTGTATTTTTATCCCATGTGTCTGTAAAAATGAGAAAAATTCCTTTGATGTGTATTCCCCCCTCGATTTGAACGGAGGGTCTTGATGAAACATCCAGATTCTTTCTCAACTAGCTTTTTGAATTGTTGAAAATAGGTAAATGATTCAGACTTCAATTGCAAGAAGAAGACCCACATCTTGCATGAGTGATCGTCTACAAACAATTGAAAATACCATTTTCCTCCACAACTAGTAGACATGGGACCACACAAATATGTGTGAACCAACTCCAAAGGTACCTTAGCTCGAAAGGAGCTAGGTTCAAAGGGTACTCTATGTTGCTTGCCTGACAAGCAATCTGAGCACACTAGCAAAGTAGATGAAAGAGTAGGTAGTCCTTTCACCATTTGATATTTACTGAGTTCTAGTAAATATCCTAAACTTAAATGCCCAAATATCTTATGCCATAGAGATGTGGCCTCTTTTGTGGTTACTGCCATTGCAGTATGTGTTGAGGTAATTACATCTAAGACAAACAAACCATGTTTGTATGAACTTATTGCTATCTGTTTTCCTTTCTTAGTGATAAAGCAACGTTTCTTTTCTTTGTCCACCTTGAAATTGACATTCATGTGATTGTCCAGGATTTGTGGAACTGATAAGAGATTATTTTTCAATCTTGGTACATAAAGAACTTTTTGAATTTTACATTCTCCATCTGGAAGGGAGATAGAAACACTTCCTTCTCCTTGAACTCGATAGGTTTGATCATCAACAATGGTGATCGGTCTACCTTCTTGAGCCTCAAATATCTCAAACTAGGACTTATCGCCAGTCATATGCTTACTAGCACCTGAATCTATGTACCACACAGTGTCCTTGTGAGGGGAATCTGTATGTGTCATGAGCACCTTGTGTGCTCGTTCAAAGTCTAAACTAGAATCTTTAGCTGCAATGTGTCCCTGTTGTTGTTTATTCTTGTTCTTTGGTTTGCCTTTGCCCTTCTTGTTTCCTTGTTCATTGGGCGGTTTGTTCTTAAACCAACATCTTTTGGTTTCATGAGTGTCCTTGTCGCAAATCTTACAATACTGCTTCTTCTTCTAAGTCTCTTTTCCTTTACCCTTGTATTTATTAGAAGAAGAACATTTTTGTTGATTCCACTTTTTCTTACCACCTTGTCTATTTGAGAAAAGAGCATTATTGGATGCCTCATCTCTTTGGAGTTGATTAGCTTCTTCTGTTTGAAGCATATTTACCAACTCGACAAAAGTCACTGTCCTTCTAGAGACTTGTAATGAAGTGATCAACATTCTATAGGAGTTAGGAAGAGCCCTCAAAATGATAGAGGTCAAGACTTGGTCTTCCACTTTTTCTCCTAAGGATTGTAGTTTTATTTTCAATTCTGCCACTCTGCAGAGGAATAGCTCTACTATTTCTCCTTATTTCATATGAAGAGTATGAAGTTGTGTTTGGAGGTGAAGAATCATTGATTGATTCTTCCCCGCAAATATGGTTGTTAAGGAATCCCATGCCTCCTTACCATTCTTAGCTTCACTGATATGAGGTTGGATATCATCAGTAATAGCTAGCAAGATCATTAAGGATAGTTTTCTATCCTTTTTATCAAATGTTGTTTGATCTGCTCCTACTGATTGAGGTCTAGTTTCACTTCCATCCACTATAGACCATAGATCCTCTACAGTTAAGATAGCTTTCATCTTAGTATTCCATGTAGAATAATTTGAACCTTTGAGCAGTTGGCTCTCAGTGAGATACTTGTGCATCATGGCCATGGTGAAGGTTTCAAATTGATAGGACTAGGATGGTTGTATCTTGCATTATATCCTCAAAAGAGTATGTGGAAGATGTTTAATTTGCTTCTATAAGATATTTAATGGCACCTGCCTTAACACTCTTAACAAGGGATGAAAAGTTTGAGGATTTTAAGCCAAACAAATAGAGCAAATTAAAGGGGCAGGATTTAAAAGACTTTTGATTGTGCTCTCTAGGATATTTAATGGCACCTGCCTTAACACCCTTCAAGAAGGATGGAAATTTTTAGGAAATTAAGCCAAAAAAAGAGAGTTAATCAAGGTGTTTTGAATTTTGACTTTTGATGGGGAATAAAATTGACTTTGTTTTAAACTGTCCAAGGTGTAGCACAATTTGGAGTGAGGTTTGGGTTTTGTGAAATGCTCCTTCAATGTTCTATCTGATTGTTTAATTGCACACAAAAAACATGATTGTTAGTGCAATAATAAAAAACAAGAGAGGAACCCAAATTATTATCACTCTAGGTGTCGGATGCAACCGAAAATGCACCTAGTATAGTCATTTTTTAAGAGGTGTCGAGTACAATCAAGAATGCACCTTTCTTGCTTTGAAATATCCCCCCTTTCTCTTTACAATTTTGCAAAAAAATAGAATCACAAAATATGACTTTTATCCCCCCTTAATTTTTACAAAATTGAAAAATTAGAGCACTCCTTTCAAGACAAGTCGACACACGACCCGCGTTTGAAATGCTTCCAGACCAGTCAACACACGACTTTGGTTTTTATCTTCCACACTCAAGCATGAGGAGCAAAAAAATAGGATTGAATAGATCTCAAGTTTACAACAAAAAATTGCTATTTTATGTTTTATGTCTCCTTTCTTGAAGGAGAGAACAAAAGCAAATTTTGAAGGTTTGTGGATAATGAGATAACCTTTATGCTTCCTCAAACATGGCATGCTATGTGTTTTGCAATAGAATTGTTGAGTTTCTATGTCTTATATCTCCAAAAATGAATGAAGAAAACTATAGAACTTCTGTGGAGTTTATTGCAAAAAAAATGTTGAAGCAGGTTTTTAAAATTTGCCAAAAAGAGGTTCCTATGTTTCTTTTGTCTCCAATTGAGAGAAAACACTATTTGATTTTTGGAACATTTAAGGCAAAATTTTTGGTTGGATTTCGAGTCTCTAAGTTTGATAAAGCAAAAAAAATATGTATTTAAGATGAAATTTCTATTATTTAGGAAAAAATTGGAAACAAATGGTCCAATTTGATTAAAAATTGAATATTTTTTGCCAATTTGAAAATAAATTATAAAAAAATCAAAAAATAATATTTTTAATGCTGAAAAAAATTGTAGAAAATTAAATTTTTTCGAAAAAAATTATGAAATCGATTAAAAACCTTTGTATTTGGAGGCGCTGGGAATCGAACTGGTGCCTCCACGGATGCTAAGCGACCGCACTAGCCAACCAAGCCACCGCCTAGTTGGAAATATCTCCGGTGCGACGGTAACTTAAGGTGGCCACGGTGGTGATGAGCCTTTGTGGGATTTATCCCACATGCATCCCAAAATGGGATGCATAAGGCTTTATAAGTCGCGACACTCCCATCCAACATTGATTACCTGTAGGTAATCGACGAGTCTCGCCCGCCCTTTTTGGACACTGTCACGTGGTGCCAGGGGTGGGCCTAATTGAGTCCTAGTCAAGTCCAAGTTAGTCTTATCATCTAGTGTGTTACACACCAAACCTAGCCGTCGGCTAGGCATTCCAAGAGTTAACAATTCATATATATATTAGATAGTTTCATTAAATTAGATCATCGTGTTTTTTATTTTCTTATTACAATTCGCATTAGCCTTCACGGCGGGACCTGCCCTCCTAGTGGCATTATACTCTTACTAAGATTTGATTCATTATTTCAATTCATTCTTCGAACTGTTGAGAGTCACTGTGAATCGTTCGGGTATTATTTATTTGAATAAATTTATTTTTTTGATTAACCAGAGAGACCCTGTACTTGTCTCTCTGCAAGTGGTATCAGTTTGTCACATTTCGATTCTGAAGCACCAGCCGCAGGCATCTTTGGCAGAGCGCTACAGCCACTCGCAGCTGCATTTCCACTACAGCCAACGCCCATCGCCCTCACGCGCATTCCGCAGTCTTCCTCAGGCAGCACTCAGCCGCAGGCGGCTACTGTAACAATTACCAGTCGCCAAGCTTTCAAAAAATTGACGAACATACCTGCCATTCCTCTCACAGCCGTTAGCCAATCAGAATTAGCGATTTTATTCATTTTTCCCGAAAACCTTAAGGTTTTTACTTTATCTTTGGCGCTGACGTCAGTTACAATTTTTTTCCTCCTTCGTGGGTATTGTTAATTGTCCCACATTGGCAGTGTTTAGTTTGTGGAAGGATTTAAAACTTTGGTATCACTCCCTATACGTCGTGACTACGGTCACACGTCCGGCGCTCCTACGCGCGTAGCAAGTCTGTTCGCGTTCGTTCGTCTTTCTTCCATCCATTCGTCGCGTCTGTCCGTTCGTCGTTTCTTCGCGTCTCGCGTCGTGTCGTCTCGCTTCTATCCGTCGTGTCAGCTTTGCATCGTGTCGTCTCGCGTTTCGTGTCCAACGTTGCTTCTGTTCGTCGTGTTCGCTTTGCATCGTGTCATCTCGCTCCTGTCCGTCGTGTTCGCTTCACATCGTGTCGTCTCGCTTCTATCCGTCGTGTTCGCTTCGCGTCATGTCGTCTCGCGTTTCATGTCCAACGTCTCTTCTGTCCACGTGTCTTATCGTGTCCTTGCTATCGGCACTTGTGTCCTCATTGTCCGTTGACTTTGGGTGGTCCGTGGTTAGTCCCGTGTCGTGTCTTCGGGTGGTCCGTGGTTAGTCCCGTGTCGTGTCATAAATTGTAGTCAAGAAAAGTTGTCAAAAATTGTCAAAAGTTGTCAAAAATTGCAGTCAAGAAGGAGCCCAAATCCAAATTCAAATCCGCGTCGCAGTTGGAGCGACAGTTGAAGCGAAAACCAAATTTTTGGCTAAAATTCCATCACATTTTGCAGCAGTCAAAGTTCAAAAGTTCCTAAGCAGGTTATGTTAACAAGTGCATGAGCAAAAGGTGGACCAAAGGATCTGACGGTCGATTATCAAGCTCGAAAATGACCAATAACAACGCAAGAAGACCTAATCGAAGCCCAGGTACAAAAAATTCTCCTTCTCCTTTCAAAATTGGCAGTTATAATCCACATCATCCACTGGTAGACACTATGGCTACTAACCCTCCCCCAACTCACGAAAACATCACACAAGGAAACTCAAGTAACTCAGCCGTTTCCAACGATGAATCTCTTCGACTCTTAATAGATGGTATGAACGAAATTAGTCTCAACCTAAAAACCCTAGTGCGAGCACAAAACCAGCTTAATCCCAATACTAATCCCCAAAATCACTCCCATGCCCAAAGGAATGAAGAAAATGTCGATCAAGATAACGATTGGGAACAGCAAGGAGGCAATTCGGATAATTACAGGGATCGCTATCATAGACAGCGGTATAACCAAGATCAAGAAAGGGATACGGGTTATCACCAACCGAGAGGCCCTAATAATTTTCCACGCATTGATATGCCCACTTTTGAGGGTCATGATCCTCGTGGTTGGATAGCCAAAATGGAAGGCATTCTCGACTTATACCAAATTAAGGAATTTGATAAAGTCCCTTTCGCTGCATCAAAATTAGGCACTGAGGCCTACCAATGGTTCGTATGGCTTAAGCGAGAGAAAGGAGCTACTATTAACTGGAGAAAATTCACTACCTCTTTTTTAGAAAGATTTGATGAAGGAGCTACATCGTCATACACAGTAAGACTGTTATCTCTTAAACAAGAAGGATCGGTTAGCGAATTCGTTTCGAAGTTCACCAGTTTACTACCATATACTTTAGACCTCAGTCCCGACACAGTGGTAGGAGCTTTTCGCAATGGATTGAAAGAAAATATTAGAGTGGAGGTAGACATGCACAATCCAACCTCGCTGAACGATTGTATAAGAATAGCTAAGCTGGCTGAGAAGAGAAATCAGTTGTATGCACGGCGTGAAACTTATAGTCGTCCTTCGTATCGCAACAATTCCTTTCGTAGAAATGATCAACCATCAAGATACTTTTGCTATAAATGTCGCACTCATCACCCCAGGGAACAAGCATGTGCCCAAAAACAAAACTTTCATATTGAAGGCGATCAATATGAAGGAGAAGAGGAAGAAACTTACCACCCAGAAGAACCTATGCAAGAAGAACTACCAAGTACTTTAGAAGAAAAGGAAGAGGATACAATGGCGATCTCCGTGCATGCCCTCATGGGGTTAACCGCCCACCATACCATCAAGGTACCAGGATTTCTCCGCCAGAAAAAGGTGAATGTGCTAATTGATTCCGGCAGTACCCACAATTTTATAGACATCAAAACAACAAAAGCTTTGAATTTATTCATTAACTCTTCCAACAAAGACAAATTCCAGGTTCTAGTGGCCAACGGGGTGAACGCGCAATGTGTTGGTCGAACATCTCAAGTTTCCATAAAAATGGGTACTTATACCTGGTTTGGATCCCTTTTCGTCATGAATTTAGGGAACTCCGATGTCATTTTGGGAGTTGAATGGTTGGAAACATTAGACACGGTTAGCTTCAATTTCAAAAAATTATTTGTGGAATGGAAGGAAAACGGACGAGTCATTCGCTTACAAGGCATTACTACTCCTCCATCACAAATGGTGAGCTCTCATAGTATGGAGAAGATGTTAAAAAAGGGTGGATATGGTTTTATAGCTCAAATTAATTGTTTGGAAAAACAATCTCGAGCAACTTCGGATATTACTGCTCCAGAGTTACGAGACATCATAACACATTACGAAGAGGTTTTCCAAGAACCTAAAGGATTACCACCTAAACGATCTCATGACCATGCCATCCATTTGATTCCAGGGAGTGTCCCACCTAACCATCGTCCTTACCGCTATCCTCAACCACAAAAGATAGAAATCGAACAGATCGTTCAGGATCTGCTAGATCATGGAGTCATTCGTCACAACACTAGCCCTTATTCTTCACCTGTAGTTCTGGCTAGACGAAAAGATAACTCTTGGCGTATGTGTCCTGATTTTCGTTCTCTCAATAAACTCACTATCAAGGACAAATTTCCTATCCCTGTCATAGATGACCTACTAGATGAGTTGCATGGTGCAAAATTTTTCACAAAATTAGACCTTCGCTCAGGATTTCACCAAATCCGTGTCAGAGAAGAAGATATTCCCAAAACTGCTTTTCGTACTCATGAAGGTCATTACGAATTTTTGGTCATGCCTTTTGGTCTCACCAATGCACCCTCCACATTCCAAAGTCTCATGAACCAAGTGTTTCGTCCACTCCTCCGTAAGTTTGTGTTAGTTTTTTTTGATGATATTCTCATATACAGCAAAACATGGACGGACCATTTACATCATGTGGATAAAGCCCTTCACATTTTACACAGAGAAAAGCTATTTGTCAAACGTTCCAAATGTTCATTTGGTGTCCAAGAAGTCGAGTATCTTGGTCATATAGTTTCACACGAGGGTGTCAAAGTCGACCCCAATAAGATTAAGGCAATTCAAGAGTGGCCTTTACCTAAAACCATCAAGAAACTTCATGGTTTTTTGGGTCTCACGGGCTACTATCGCAAGTTTGTACGGAATTATGGTAAGATTGTAGCACCTCTCACAACACTCACAAAGAAGGATGCTTTTCGTTGGTCGGAAGAAGCCACTCAAGCCTTCGAAGCTCTTAAGAAGGTCATGTGTACAACTCCAGTATTAGCAACTCCCAATTTTCACAAACCATTTATTATCGAATGTGATGCCTCCGGAACAGGAATTGGGGCTATATTAATGCAAGAAGGTCATCCGTTGGCATTTGAAAGTAAACAGCTCTCCGAGAAAAATTTGGGAAGATCAACATATGAAAAAGAAATGTTGGCTATTCTTCATGCAGTAGAAAAATGGAGACACTACCTAATCAGTAGCCGTTTCATTATAAAAACAGATCATAGTAGTCTCAAACATTTTCTTGAGCAAAGGTTTTCATATCCGAAACAAAATAAGTGGTTAACCAAACTATTGGGCTATGATTTTGTCATCGAATACAAGAAAGGGAAGGAAAATGTCATCGCCGATGCGCTATCCAGGAAATATGAAGACGAAGTAGCCATTAACGCTATCTCAGGACCTTGCTCCCAATGGGTGCATCAATTACAAGAGGAATGGTTGTCCGATAGCGAAACTGCTCAGATACTTCAAGAATTATCCATAGGGTCCTCTAAACACCCTTTGTTCTCTTATGAAGATAAAATCCTCCGGAAGAAGAACCGCATTTACATTCCACATAATTCAGAACTCAAATCAAAGATCCTCGACGAATCACACGCTTCTCCATCGGCAGGACATTCAAGATTTTTGAAGACATATTTAAGGGTCAAACAATCATTTTGTTGGAAAGGATTAAAAGCAGAGGTCAAACAATGGGTAGCAGAATGTGAAGTTTGCCAGCGCAATAAAGGAGAAACAGTCAAATCACTAGGGTTGTTACAACCACTACCCATCCCTGAACGGCAGTGGGAACATATATCCATGGATTTTATTGAAGGTCTTCCAAAGTCAGAAGGCAGGACAGTAATCTTCGTAGTCGTAGACCGGTTATCCAAATACGCTCACTTTCAGGCTTTACAACATCCATTTTCCGCAAGCAAGGTGGCCAAGGTATTTATGGATTCAATTTTCAAATTACATGGTATGCCAAAAAATATAGTAAGTGATAGAGACCCCATCTTCACTAGTAACTTTTGGCGGGAATTATTTCGACTTAGTGGTACCAAATTGAACATGTCCTCAGCCTACCATCCACAAACAGATGGTCAAACAGAAGTGGTTAACAAATGTTTGGGTACATACTTAAGATGTTTCGCTCAAGATAAACAATACCAATGGAGCCAGTGGTTAGCATTGGCAGAATGGTGGTACAACACTTCTTACCATTACTCAATTAAGATGTCTCCATTTGAAGCATTGTATGGCACCAAGCCTCCAACCGTCGCAGATTACGTACAAGGATCATCCAAAGTAGCCAAAGTGGATGATTGGTTCCAACAAAGGCAGTCTACACTCACCATCCTCAAAGAAAATTTAGTCCAAGCACAAAATCGTATGAAACAACAACAAGACTTGCACCGATCAGAGAGAACTTTTAATATAGGTGATTGGGTTTTCCTAAGGTTGCAACCTTACAAACAATCATCGTTAAGGATAAAGTCCAGCCAAAAGTTGGCTCCACGATTCTATGGTCCTTACAAAATTGTGCGTCGCATTGGAGAAGTCGCCTATCAGTTAGAGCTACCTTCATCATCACGAATACACCCGGTATTTCATGTTTCATGTCTCAAAAAAGTAATTGGTCAGAAAGTGCAAGGTCAATCAGAATTACCAGTGCTCGATGAGGAAGGACGCATACATCTCCAACCTGAAGATATACTACAACATAGAATACGAAGATTGAGATCACGTCAGATTCAAGAATTTCTCATCAAATGGCAAGATTTACCAGAGGAGGATGCCACATGGGAACCTGAAAGTATTTTCCAGACATTTCCAGCTTTGAGGACAAAGCTTTCCGAGGAGGGGAGTCATGTTACACACCAAACCTAGCCGTCGGCTAGGCATTCCAAGAGTTAACAATTCATATATATATTAGATAGTTTCATTAAATTAGATCATCGTGTTTTTTATTTTCTTATTACAATTCGCATTAGCCTTCACGGCGGGACCTGCCCTCCTAGTGGCATTATACTCTTACTAAGATTTGATTCATTATTTCAATTCATTCTTCGAACTGTTGAGAGTCACTGTGAATCGTTCGGGTATTATTTATTTGAATAAATTTATTTTTTTGATTAACCAGAGAGACCCTGTACTTGTCTCTCTACACAGTGGTTGTCCACCACGTGTCGAGTTTGAGTCAATTCTTTGGTCTAGTCAACATCTAGGTTGTGCGTGGTCGTTGTGCCACATGTTGCCTAGTCAGTGTCTAGGTGGCGCGTGGTCGTGATGCCATGTGTCACCTAGTCAATGGTCTAGGTTGCACCTCAAGGTGCGTGTAGTCTAGAGATCATTAGATCTCACCACTTATTGCACGTGATTGGTCGAGTTCAAGGATCGAAAGGCCTCCTACCCTCATGGATTTTGAGGTGGTCAGGGATCGAAGGGCGTTGCTACCCTCTCGGATCCTAAGGTCGTGGTTCACGTGTGCATCCAACTGGGAGGTGAGGGTGCTCCTACCCTCTCGACCCTCCTAGATCTGTGGAGGCCACATGGGTCTACGGGTAGGCCTAGTCCTATGTGACATGTGTGGGCCTAGAGGGCCTGTGCGTCGCCTACGGGGCCAGCAGGCTACTATAGGGGGTTTAGTGGGCTTGCATGATGCGTGCGGGCTTGGTGAGCCTGTGCATCGCGTGCGGGTCCTAGAGGGCCTGCGTGTCGTCTACGTGGGGGCCAATAGGGCTACTCCTAGATCTAGACCTATGGGCTTGTGAGCCTCATGGAGGGTGGTGAAGATCCAAAAATTGCTTAGGAATTCATGCGAGGAGACAACAGGCCTGACGATGCAGAAGAGTCAGCAGGGAGGAGGCAACATAGATGCCAGGTAACCAGGTGAAACGAGCGATGCTCGTGTTATCCACCCTAGTGAGGATACCAATGATGTAAAATGAAAGAGAATTAGATTAGGAAATAATCAATTGAACATTAGGATTTGCCATTAACTTCAAAGTATAAATAGGTTACAAAATAGATTATTTAACGACTTAGCATTAGGAGCGCTAACGTCGTTTAATAATAGATTATTCTAACAAACCAACTAAATATCATAAGATATTTAGTTATTAACCATAGTAACTAGAAAGTAATTCGTAGCATAGTAACTATCTCCTATGGTAGAAAAGTAAATGTAATAACCTATGTAGTATAATGCAATATACTACCTATTTTACCCTAACAATTACACCATCAAGAATTTGTCTACCATCATTGTTTCTCTAAGATAACACAATCTAGAATATCTTTCAACCTGTTTTCCAAAAAATTTAAAGTGATCGTATAAATCATATCACAAAGGCTTTTGGATGAAAATTGTCAAATATTTTGTTTCACCTTTCTTTGGAACTAATGTAATAAAAGTGACATTGATCTCACTTATTGTAGCATTCCTTTTCCAAGACTTTTCAATTGCAATTAACATATCACTCTTCAATAAAATCCTAAAATTTTAAAAGAAAATTGTAGGAAATCCATTGGGGCTAGGTTCCTTGTTAGGATGGAAAGAGAAAATTAATTCATGTAGCTCCTCCATAGATATATTCTTCATCAAGATTTTATTTTGTCCTTGTGTGATATTGATGGAACATTTTACAAAATCTTATCTTATGCATCCTTATCTTACCTTAATCCAAAACTCAAATTTTTGATTGATTTGAAACTCAAAATTTCAAGTGAAGGAATATTATTAAAGAGTGCAGTTTAAAAAACAATACTATATGATAAACCCAAATATAAGAGAATATGTAAATAGCTTAATGATTTTATTGCTAAAAAAAAGAGTACAATGCAAGCAATCTCTAAGAAAAGATGTGGAGCTATAACATTGGATCGATTACTCATGTTTTTGTACAATCAAAGGTGCACCTCTCTTTATACAAGACTTGGCATATTGGAAATCCACCATATTGAATATTGAAGGTCACCCATATGTGGTGGTTCACCTTTCATGAGTTAGAAGGTCACCCATATGAAAATATGGTGATTCACCTTCCATGAGTTACAAAGTTCATATTAAATGAAAATTACATGTACATGAATTGTCCTTTTAAGTTTTATCTTTTACTAATGTTTCAAATAGCTAGAGATGCATTTTGCCCATGAAAACCTAAAAATAGTAAATTACTATTTTTAGTAAGTGTTTTGTTTTGCATTTTTTAGGGCCTCCAAAGCATTTTTTCTACAAATGTGTTGATAACTATGTCTATGACAAAGTTGCAAAAATAGTTGTTCTCTCTCTTTAACTTTCCAATGCTTCTTGAATGGATCAAAATGAAGTTCAAAACAAAAAATTATGTTCCTAACAATGCGGTTAGGATAAAATAAAATAAAATTTCAAGCATTTTTAGTATAAAGCCATGCTAAAAAAGGTCACATGCCTAGATCATGCCCAATATCTGACAAAATACTTTTCAAATAATTAGTTACATCCTTGCTGATATCTTCTTGTTCCTCAATATTTCTTCCATCTTGAGTTAACATTTTTTTATACAATGAAAAGAAAAAAATATTTTTGCAATAACATGATTTTTTTGTATTTCTATCTCCTTCCTTGATCTATTTCTCCCTAGTTTTTTGAAACCAATGACTCCTCCTTTTTCAATTTATTATGATAATTAAAAAATATTTTTTTTCTTTCACGTAACAATCCTTGTCCATTCCATTGATTTCTACTATCTCTTGTATTTTTTGAACTTGGATTCAATTTCCTTCTTTTCTTTAAAAATGTTATCAAAATAATTAAAATTCCAAATCTTGATTGGAACCTTTAGATATTTCATCTTTTGAACAAACTTGTACATATATGATCCTTCAAAATTTGCTTCATCCCATTATAACATAACCATGTGAAAGAAATCAGGGTCTTGGAATCACATAAACTAGAAGCAAATGGCTTTGGGTGACTATTATTGGATAAATCACAAGTCAAAATAAATGGTTTATAATCCAATATTATGCACAATAAAATATTTAAAGAGATTGTATACTTTGTTTACAACCATGTGTATGAGTTTACCCCATGTATCTATTATCCCATGTATATTAGAAACTTGAAGGAATAACATCTGAAAGACAATTTGAATTGATAAATAATGCAAAATCTTACATTGATTTAGACCATCCTAAAGTACCACACTTATTTTCCAAAGGAGATAGAACTGTATTGAAGCCACCCCAAGAATCCACAAATCATAATTATGAATCATCATTGTGTTTAACAAAAATATGCTAAGGTCCTTCCAACATCTTTTATGATTACTGACTAAAGTTGGAGCATATGCATTTATAAAACTAAAATTGATGTTTTATTCTTTTCTATAAAATAGTCCAACGACCCAGTTACATTTTATTTCTAACAATTATCCATCCACTTTGTGTTTGCCCTATATTATTGCAATGCCATCTAAAGATTCTATAGAAGAAACTGCTAGACAATCGTCCATATTCCAAATCTTTTTAAAGCATCCTTACATTCCTCACTACTTAATTCTATTTCTTGTATTAAAATAAACTTAAGACTATAATAACCTATTAATTCTTTAATAACTCATTTTAAGGGTCTTATTCATACCCCTAATATTCCAAGATATCATTTTCATCATCACTTTTTATTTTTATTAATGGGCTTAGCCACATTTCTTGTTAACACCTATGGTATTCTTATTTGGCTTCCAAAAATCAATATTCCTTTGAGTCTTTTTCTCTTTATTCATGCTTTAAAGACCTTCCTCTCCTTTTCCCATTCCACCAACACTATTGTCTTCATTAATATCTTCTATTTTTCATATTATTCATAATGAGACTTATCTTCTAAAGACTTATGTTGCCTTAATGATTCTGATATGCAAGGAATAGCCTCATAAGAACTTTCTTATTTATATTTCTTTGAAAATCCTAAGGTACAAGGATGATCTATGAGTGTCATTAATGCTCTCACTTTAATCTTTATCAAAACAAGATAACAACCTAAGGTTGTATTCATTAGAGGTCTAAGAATTGTGTTTTGGGATATTGGGGTCCTAAACTAATCTATGAAAACTAGGAATCAAAACATATTTGTAACATTATTAAATAAAACCACACCAAAATTTTTGCCTTGTTAATATAAGAAATCCTAACAGTAATTGTAATCAATATGTAGAAATAAAAACAACAATATTTACTTAGTTGAAAAGAACTAAACAACTTTAAGCTAAAACAAACCATAAATCATTGCTAAAATCAAATAGAAGCTGACAGAAATCATAATGTAATAATAAAATTAAAATAGCATTGCACACTTATATAAAAGTAAAACAAATCACACCATTATCAAAAACAAAATTTAACTAAGGCAAACTTGAAATAAAAGCAAACTCATCAATTTCAATTATGTTATTCTGGTTTTTGGAATAAATAACAAAAATAAAATTAAACAAAAAACCTGCAACTATGCTAATAATTCTTCCAATAAGAGTGGTCCCTTGGTCTGAGGTTCAATGAGAGGCAAAATATGTCAACAAAAAAGACTAAACTATGTAGTCAACGTAGTGCATACAATAGGACAAAATGATTCAAAATTGAGATAGGATTTTGGAAGTTAAATTATTATTGCATCTCTTTCATTTTGAACTCTATCCAAGAAGCATACAACATTATTTATAAGCAATCATTAAATTACCTAGCTCAATTATAGGACTTATTCTAGGCAATAATTTATCTCCTAATTTATTGAAATGGGTTTGCATGTTCAATCTAACCAATCAGACTGCAACAACATCATTAGTTGGATAAGCCATCCAAAATTCTATTCAACCTACTAATTAATTCACTCTACAATTTCATCGCTAATTTGTTGAAACATAATTTAGGTCCTCAACATCTTTCCCTGCTCTGATTTACGTGTATCATGATCCTTGTCACATATGTTGTTGAATTTATTCTGGCATGACATAAAGGTAGAAGCTCCAAAGTTCCTATTAGTCGGTGCCATTATTCTTGTGCATAGTCTATAGATTCAATTTGATGCTAATGGTCAAAATCAAATCGAATTGCTTGACCTATGATCCTAACATAAAGCTTTTAAAGTGGGTTAACCATTTGCTTTTTCAGTTTATGCACAGTTATTATGGAGTGACTCCACATCTTGTTATTTTATGCAATCCCATATATTGTTATTCTAGTGTAAGAGCTACTTTGGATCATACAATAATACAACAATACAAAATAATATGCTAGGACACAATCAATAATATGCATAACATTGTGTTTTTGTTTTCTTCCTTAAGTAGGTGGATTTTAAGATAACTAAAATGTTATCACCTACCTACTAAGGATGGCTCTTTTGCTAATAGCAACCTCCTTGTCCAATGGTGTATTCAAACAACAAAATTCTATGCAATGCATCTATATGAAGGGTATTATTTTTCCCTTGGGTTTTCAATAATAAATATCATCCATCATTTCCTATTTTCCTCTCAACTCTAGTGGATGTTCCATACCAATCCACATATTAGAGTACCTAGTCCTGCAACCATAAATTTCATCAACAATACCATATTATCCAAATATCATATTCAAAGGATAAAATGCAACTATCAAGACATCATGATAACATAAAATAATATTATGCATTAGATATCCACACATCAATACATAAATCAAGTATCAAGATCAAGTGTTGCCAAGAAGGGTCGTTACACTACAGGGCACAAAACCAAGACAACCACCAAAATCAAGTAAGTGCTTTCATTAGAATTTAGGTTTCCCATTTAAAATCAATTTTTTGCTGCTTTGTTGCTCCATTTCTACTTTCTGCTGTTATACATCAAAGAAAAAAGTCTAAAAGGAACCTTAGTTTTATCTTCATTTCTACGTCATCTAATACAAAAAGGAAATATAAGGATCTAGTTAGTTTGAATTGTTTATCTCCTCTTTTAGGCATTGAAGATCAACTTGCATATGGATTGCATTAGGCTAGTTTTTGTTTGTCCATTCTCTCGTCCCTTTCTTAAAATAAAAAAAAATTATTCTTGTACTTTAGGTTTAACTTCATTCAAGGCAAAGAATCATTTTAGGTTAGTTTTGTATTATTGCATAACCTATTTTATTGCATCTTAGTTAGATAGAATTTTCAATTAATTTAGTTTTCAAAATATCAAACTTAGGCATTTGCTAAAATACACATCAAAACTCCACATAGACTTGGAGTGAATCTAAAGAACACAAGCTTATACTGAGAGCGAGGGGGTGAACAATATAAGACCAATTTTTACTTTTTCTCTCAAACCAATATATGCAATGTAAATATAGAAATATCAACAATAGTAATCAAAGCAATGTACACAACACCACATATAATAGAGACACCATAATTTACATGGTTCACCCAATGTGGGCTACTCCATAGAGAAAATATTTTACTAAAACTTTCTCAGTTAATCTCTTGGGAATCCTTTCCCCATTACAATGTTTATGGACCTCTGTCCATAGGAGATATCAATCCCCTAAATCAATTTTGTGGATCTCTATCCATAGGAGAACTCCTTCTCCTCTGCTATGGTTGGTGATCGTCTAGAATACACTACCTCCACTGCACTGACTAGTGGATCTCTCTCCACTTGAAGACTCTTGTCCTCACTCAGAAGACCTGTCCTCAATGTCTTGGTTGATGGATCTCTATCCACTAGAGACTCTATCCTCTTTACTCTATCACCTCCAAAGCTCTATCTCAAACTGCACTAAACTCGATACAGTCGGTCTAGCACAATTCTTCTCAATCTCTACACTAAACTCGGTATAGTCAGTCTAGCACAAATCTTCTCAATATCTGCACTAAACTCGGTCCAGTCGATCTAGCACAAATATTCTCAACTCTGCACTAAACACAGTACAATCGGTCTAGTACAAATCTTATCAATATCTACACTAAACTCATTCCAGTCGATGTAGCACAAGTCTGCTCAACAATCTCAATCAAATCTGCACTAAACATAGTCTAGTAGGTCTAGCACAAATCTTCTCAACTCTGCATTAAACACAATCTAGTCGTTCTAGCACAAATCTTCTCAATCTCTACACTAAACTCAGTCCAGTCGGTCTAGCACAAGTTTGCTCAACAATATCAATCAAATCTACACTAAACACAGTCTAGTCGGTCTAGCACAAATCTGCTCAACTCTGCACTAAACACAATCTAGTCGGTCTAGAACAAATCTTCTCAACTTTGCACTAAACTCAGTCTAGTAGGTCTAGCACAAATCTTCTCAATCTCTATCTCTGGTCTAGTACAAACCTGTCCTCAAATATGCACCAAATTCTACTCTCAAATCTGTACTAAACATAGTCCAGTCGATCTAGAACAAATATGTTCTCGATATCTATCCTCAAGCTTTAACTCAAAGCTTGACTCAACTCTACTGGATCTACTCCAAACCTCAACTCAAGGTTTTGAACAAATCACTCAACTCTGCTCTCAAGTCTTCTCAAAGACTTGTCTCAAATCTACCTTGTAAGCTTCCACAAAATCTCACACTAATCTATTTACAAGTCCTCTCTAGAACTTTCTCAAATGTGCTCTACAAGTCCTCTCTAGAACTTGCTTATCTTCTCAATAGGTCCACTCAGAACCTGACCAAATATGCTCAATAGGTCCACACAGAACCTGTCCAAATCTGCTCAATAGGTCCACTCAGAACCTAACCAAATATGTTCAACAAGCTCACTTAGAACTTGTCCAATCTCATAGAAGCATAAAGAGAATTGTTAGAGACTCAATATGTTCTATACTCAATGATCAATTACTTTCACAACTCAATTTTAGAATATTGAATAGTTTGTTTCATGGAACTTGAACAATCACTTCATACATCCACTTGACTAGGTTCAATCAACTCTACTCAACCAATTACTCAAGAAACAACCCTTGCTCACAAACCCTAGTCCAAGTATGTAAACATCAACTCAAAATATTTCCAACAATGCTCAACAACAAATCTCACATAACAATGATACTCATGTTCTTTCCAAAACCCTAGTTCAAGTTCTTTGCACAATCCAATGGCTTCAACAACAATGCTTATAAAACAAGGTTTTAAAGTCACTTCTCTATTCCAGAAAACCTTGAAGCACTAACTCAAACTCACTAGGAAATATGGCAATAATTCCTTTTCAGAAAACCTCATGCATCAACCAACCTTCAAAGGAAACTCAAACAATTCCTTTTCACTCCAAAGATGTTTTCAGAAAAACCAATTACTCAACTCAATTAGGAAGAATATTGCCCATACCTTTTTCGTGTGAAGAAGTTGTTCTCATAAATCTGCCACACTCACAAAATTCTCTTTGCCAATCTCAATAAGGGTTAGAAGACTTCAATAAAATCACAATGCAAAATATGACTAAAATACACCTTATTACTCCAACTCAAAATTAATATTCACCATAGTCTTCTTTTAATAGAAAAACCCTTATACAAAAAATAATGCTCAAAAGGCTTAATATATCACTATATTAATTAAGCCTCCACACAATCTCCTTATTACTCCTAATAACAAATCTTTAAATAATATCACTTAATAAAAACCAACCCCTTTAATAATAACCACTCATAAACCTTATTCCTCCAACATATGCCTATAATAATAAAAATTAAACCAAGCACCTTTTGATTTCACTATAGGCTAACAAATAATCAAAAACACCCTTATCTCTCCAACGTAGGTGGATAAAATAATTTCACCAACAAAAACCTTACCTCGCCTTTGGAGGGAATCGAACCCTCAACCTTACCCCAACACAAGCGCCTTAGCTGCGGCCAAAGTCGCCACATGAGCCACGTGCTCATTTGAGTATAACGAAGCACCACATGCTTCTTAACCTTCTCAACGCCTTCTACCTTGGTCAAAACATCGTGCACCTTGGGTGCCTCAATCAACACACCAAACGATGCACCACGGAGATTTGAATGCAAACCTTCTCACTGCCAGTGCCTTCGCGCTTTTCAAACTACCACCAGGCCACGCTTGCCCAATGTGATTTCGAGGATGGTGACCTCCTCCCTTATTCGCTTCACTACCACGTTTTCAAAAATAATGCACGAGCTCTCTTTTTGCATGCCACCAAATTAAAACTTAGGATAATTAAAACTTTTCGATTCGAGCAAGGATAATTAAAACTTAGGACTTTGGGCATATTTATATGCTCCTCCAATGCATTAACGACGTCGGCGCTCACCATGCTCCCTTCCATGACGTCGGCGGTAAAGGCTTCGAATGCCTTTAATTTAAACCCAACCTTTGGGTTTAATCAACATTAAACTTTGCGCTTTGAAATATTTTTCCCTCCAAAACCCAACCTTAGGGTTTATAAAAATAATTAATTGACCTTTGTAAACCCAATAATATTATAATTAAAATTATAATATTTTATTTGGGTTTTTCACCAACTTGGTTAAATATTATAATAAATATTATAATATTATATCCTTCCACTACTTTGGATACATTTGCTTCCAAAGGAGAAATGAAACCACTTTCTGACCCATTCTTTTGGGTGTAAAATAAAGATATTTTAACCCATTATAACTTCCATTAAACTTTGCACTCGAACTGGAGAAGAGCTATCACTGGCATCTTGACATCAATGACAACTGACTTTGGATATTAGTGCCAACTGCTCAAAATGTCCAACAATCTCCCCCTTTGTCATTGATGGCAACCCAAATTTATTTTACTGAATGCTTAACTCATTTTTGCTCCCCCCCTCTTCTTGAGTGCCAAATCCCTCTCCTCAATTCTCTCTTTAACTTATCAAGTTGCTCCCCCTTACTCAAATCTCTCCCCCTTTGACATCAATGGCAAAGGGTCACCTTTGGGGCTCGGGGCTAAGAATGAGCCTCTTAGCTTAGCCCCTCCCCCACCTCCTCATGAGGTGTTTAATTCTGGGGTGGGAGTATTTCTACTCCCAAAAGGCACTGTTCTTTACCTTTGTCATCTTTCCTTCTTTTCTAATTCTTCTGATTTCTCTCACCATTTTCAATGTCCATGTCTTCATTTTTGTCCCTGTTCTTGTTCATGTTCTTGCTCTTATTCTTATATGAATCCCTGTTCCTTTTGTTCTTGTCCTTGTTCTTATTCATGTTCCTCCTATTCCTATTCCTACTTGGTTTGGGTATGTCTGCTCTACACCACTTCGTTGTGTGACCATAATTATTGCACTTGTAGCACTGAATGCTATTATTCCTTGGAGGTACAAATGTCTTAGGACTTCTCCTAGTGAAGCCATATCCTCTTCTGTCATGAACCCTGCAATCCATTGCCTTGTGACCAAACTGATTACATGAGTAGCAATACCCATGAAAATGTTGTCCATTTCCATATTCCTATCTTCCCTATGTACTACACTATGAAGCCATGTGTCCAAACCTATGACATGAAAAGCATCTTCCATTGAAACCACTTTGTCTTGACCTCATTGGCCTTCTAGTCTCTCTTGACCTGTTTTGATTGTTGTTCCATCTGTATCTTCTTTGTGCATTGTTTCTACTTTTGTCGAACCTTCTATTATCCGACTCATCATCAGATGTCTCACTTTTACTTCCACTATCTTCTGAGTGATCCTCTTCTGAAGTTTCTTCGAAACTTGTGGTTGACTTTTCTTCTTGTTCCTTTTGACCCTGTTTATATCCAATACATGTTTTACATGATGTTCATTGTTGTCCGCTGATGAACTTATCCAAGTTCTTAGAGTTGTTTGTGAAACTCTTCATTTTGACCTTGGAATATTCTAAATCCTTCTTGAGTAGTTCCACTTCTTGTGCTAGCTTTTCACACTCTGAGATCTTTGCTTCTAACTTGTCCTTGAACCTTTTTGCCTTAGCTTTGGATTTTTCTAAATCCTCTATGAGTAGTCTTCTTTCTTCATCACATTCCTGTAACTGAATCTCAAGCTTAGAGTTTTGTTTTCTTACCTTATTTATAGTGTCAAGGGCATAGATAAGTTCTCCCTTGAGATCATATCCATTCTCTTATGAATATTCTTCTATTTGTTTGCCTTTGTCCATATTTTCACTTTATTTTGACTTGTCTTCTACAGAATCATCCTCTTTATCTTCCAATGCCATTAGAATATTTTCATCTGGTCCTTCTAGTGTGTCTTCATACTCATCATCACTGAAACTATAACCATTATTTGTACAACTATCTTCAATATGTCCAAAGCCACCACATCTAAAGCATTTGAGAATAACTAGAGTCCTATTCTTAACTGGTTCCTTTTCTTGAATCATAAATAGAACTTCATCTCTATCATTATCTGAAGAACTATCATCACTATGACTTGAGTACTTACTTGCCTTGTCCGCATAGTAGCTCCTCTTTTGCCTTTGAAAGAACTTCTTTCCTAGTCTACTTTGTTCATCCCTGCTTTTCTTCTGGTGCCTGTATTTATCTGATTCTCTGTTCCTGTGATCTTGTCTTTCCTCATCATTGTTATTCTTGGCCTCTTTACAATATGTCGCAAAATGTCCATGCTTCCCACAGTTGAAGCATTTAACTGACTTTAGATCTTTGAATTTTTTGTAGTCTTTATTCCTTCTACCATAATTAGCTTCTTCCTCATCGGATGACTCATTGCTTGATTCTTGTTGTTTATCCTTTGTCTTCTTGTTTGCTTTGAATGCTACCTCCTTCGGAGGGATAGGATCTTTTGTTCTTATCTCAAAAGTTGTAAGCATGCCAAGCAAAGAATTTCTTGTTAGACAATCACTATCAATTGATGTTTCTATAGCAAAGACCTTTTCATTGTACCTTTTTGGAAGAGTTCTCAAGATCTTATCACAAGCATCAGATTCATCGACCTTCATTCCAAGTCCTCTCATCTCATGTACAAGTTCATAAATCTTACTGAGATAGTCATGAATGTTTTCATCATCCCACATTCTTAAGTTTTCAAATTCTCCTTTGAGATTTTTGATCTTAGCTTTCTTGACACCTTTATCTCCTTCATATATGTTATGCAGTAGTTCCCACATTTATTTTGTTGTTTTACAATCCATAACCTTCATAGATTTTGATCTATGCAACCCTTTTATAATTGCATTCATAGCTCTTGAATTTGCATGCATTAGAAGCTTACCTTCCTTATCTATAGGAGGATTGATTGTTGGATCATATCCAAGTTCCACTGCATCCCAAACTTCATTGCCAAGTGCCATCAGGTGAAATCTCATCAGCATACACCAATACAAGAAGTCACTTCCATCAAATACTGGTGTTGTATTATTTGAGGACCCGTCCCTTTGATCCTTTTGATCCATTGTGTTCTTTGACCACTTTTCCTTCAAGCTGTCAAAATTTTTTGAAGGAACCCGCTCTGATACCAATTGAAGAACACAAGCTTATACTGAGAGGGGGGTGAACATTATAAGACCACTTTTTAATTTTTCTCTCAAACCAATATATGCAATGTAAATATAGCAATATCAATAATAGTAATCAAAGCAATGTACACAACACCACATACAATAGAGACACCACAATTTACGTGGTTCACCCAATGCGGGCTACTCCATGGAGAAAATATTTTACTAAAAATTTCTTAGTTAATCTCTTGGGAATCCTTTCCCCATTACAATGTTTATGGACCTCTATCCATAGGAGATATCAATCCCCTAAATCAAGTTCATGGATCTCTATCCATAGGAGAACTCCTCCTCTGCTCTGGTTGGTGATCGTCTAGAAGACACTGCCTCCACTGCACTGACTGGTGGATCTCTCTCCACTTGAAGACTCTTATCCTCACTCAAAAGACCTATCCTCAATGTCCTGGCTGATGGATCTCTATCCACTGGAGACTCTGTCCTCTTTACTCTATCACCTCTAAAGCTCTGTCTCAAACTACACTAAACTCGATACAGTCGATCTAGCACAATTCTTCTCAATCTCTACACTAAAATCGGTATAATTGGTCTAGCACAAATCTTCTCAATATCTACACTAAACTCGGTCTAGTCGGTCTAGCACAAATATTCTCAACTCTACACTAAACACAGTATAGTCGATCTAGCACAAATCTTCTCAATCTCTTCACTAAACTCAATCTAGTCGGTCTAGCACAATTTTGCTCAACAATCTCAATCAAATATGCACTAAACATAGTCTAGTCGGTCTAGCACAAATCTATACAACTCCGCACTAAATACAATCTAGTCGATCTAGCACAAATATTCTCAATATCTACACTAAACTTAGTCTAGTCGGTCTAGCACAAGTCTGCTCAACAATCTCAATCAAATCTGCACTAAACACAGTCCAATAGGTCTAGCACAAATATGCTCAACTCTGCACTAAACACAGTCCAATCGGTCTAGCACAAGTATTCTCAAATACTGCACTAAACTCAGTCCAGTCGATCTAGCACAAATCTTCTCAATATCTATCTCTGGTCTAGTACAAACCTGTCCTCAAATCTACACCAAATTTTGCTCTCAAATTTGTACTAAACATAGTCCAATCGGTCTAGCACAAATCTATTCTTGATCTTTGTCCTCAAGCTTTAACTCAAAGCTTGACTCAACTCTGTTGGATCTGCTCCAAACCTCAACTCAAGGTTTTGAACAAATCACTCAACTCTGCTCTCAAGTCTTCTCAAAGACTTATCTCAAATCTACCTTGTAAGCTTCCACAAAATCTCACACTAATCTGTTTACAAGTCCTCTCTAGAACTTGCTCAAATGTGCTCTACAAGTCCTCTCTAGAACTTGCTTATCTTCTCAATAGGTCCACTCAGAACCTAACCAAATCTGCTCAACAGGTCCACATAGAACTTGTCCAAATCTACTCAATAGGTCCACTCATAACCTAACCAAATTTGTTCAAAAAGCTCACTCAAAACTTGTCCAATATCATAGAAGCATAAAGAGAATTGTTAGAGACTCAATATGTTCTATACTCAATGATCAATTACTTTCACAACTCAATTTTAGAATATTGAATAGTTTGTTTCATGGAACTTGAACAATCACTTCATACATCCACTTGACTAGGTTCAATCAACTCTACTCAACCAATTACTCAAGAAACAACCCTTGCTCACAAACCCTAGTCCAAGTATGTAAACATCAACTCAAAATATTTCCAACAATGCTCAACAAAAAATCTCACATAACAATGATACTCATGTTCTTTCCAAAACCCTAGTTCAAGTTCTTTGCACAATCCAATGGCTTCAACAACAATGCTTATAAAACAAGGTTTTAAAGTCACTTCTCTATTCCAAAAAACCTTGAAGCACTAACTCAAACTCACTAGGCAATATGGCAATAATTCCTTTTCAAAAAACCTCATGCATCAACCAACCTTCAAAGGAAACTCAAACAATTACTTTTCACTCCAAAGATGTTTTTAGAAAAACCAATTACTCAACTCAATTAGGAAGAATATTGCCCATACCTTTTTCGTGTGAAGAAGTTGTTCTCATAAATCTGCCACACTCACAAAATTCTCTTTGCCAATCTCAATAAGGGTTAGAAGACTTCAATAAAATCACAATGCAAAATATGACTAAAATACACCTTATTACTCCAACTCAAAATTAATATTCACCATAGTCTTCTTTTAATAGAAAAACCCTTATACAAAAAATAATGCTTAAAAGGCTTAATATATCACTATATTAATTAAGCCTCCACACAATCTCCTTATTAATCCTAACAACAAATTTTTAAATAATATCACTTAATAAAAACCAACCCCTTTAATAATAACCACTCATAAACCTTATTCCTCCAACATATGCCTATAATAATAAAAATTAAACCAAGCACCTTTTGATTTCACTATAGGCTAACAAATAATAAAAAACACCCTTATCTCTCCAACGTAGGCGGATAAAATAATTTCACCAACAAAAACCTTACCTCACCTTTGGAGGGAATCAAACCCTCAACCTTGCTCCAACATGAGCGCCTTAGCCATGGCCAAAGTCGTCGCACGAGCCATGTGCTCATTTGAGTATAACGAAGCCCCATATGCTTCTTAACCTTCTTAATGCCTTTTGCCTTGGTCAAAATGTCGTGCGCCTTGGGCACCTCAATAAACACACCAATCGATGCACCACAAAGATTCTAATGCAAACCTTCTCGCTGCCAGTGCCTTCGCGCTTTTTAAACTACCACTAGGCCATGCTTGCCCAATGTGATTTTGAGGATGGTGACCTCCTCCCTTATTTTCTTTGCTACCACATTTTCAAAAATAATGCATGAGCTCTCTTTTTGCATGCCACCAACTTTCGATTCGAGCAAGGATAATTAAAACTTAGGACTTTGGGCATATTTATATGCTCCTCCAATGCATTAACGATGTCGATGCTCACCATGCTCCCTTCCATGACATCGACGATAAAGGCTTTGAATGCCTTTAATTTAAACCCAACCTTTGGGTTTAATCAATATTAAACTTTGTGCTTTGAAATATTTTTCCCTCCAAAACCCAACCTTAGGGTTTATAAAAATAATTAATTGACCTTTGTAAACCCAATAATATTATAATTAAAATTATAATATTTTATTTGGGTTTTTCACCAACTTGGTTAAATATTATAATAAATATTATAATATGATATCCTTCCACTACTTCGGATACATTTGCTTCCAAAGGAGAAATGAAACCACTTTTTGACCCATTCTTTTGGGTGTAAAATAAAGATATTTTAACCCATTATAACTTCCATTAAACTTTGCACTCGAACTGGAGAAGAACTATCACTAGAATCTTGACATCAATGACAACTGACTTTGGATATTAGTGCCAACTGCTCAAAATATCCAACAGAACCTTTAAAATTCTCATGGTGAACCCCTAACCCTAAATCAACACACTAAGTTGAAGTAAGGATAAACCCCATAGAGATTTCAACCTGATGGATCTACTGAGATAATTACGAGCACTTCCTCATAGGGGTTACATTAGGAAAACTATTGGGATTCAACTTCTGACATGGCATTGAATTTTATCTTGAGAAGATATTGACTAATTTTTATATATCACCTCTCAAAATTTAACCTAGCTTGAGAGTCTCCAAGGGAAAATCTAATCCATTTAGAGATTCATCTCCCAACATGCTAACAAGTGTCAATAATTTTTTAATCTTTTGAGGAAGGATATGGTATTCAATAGGGATGTTGACTGTTAAGCAACCTTTGATGTTCTCAAATTCTACCTTTTATCTCCTCTTATCCTTATTCCTCCTAATATTTCCTAGCCCTTCTTACTATACATAGCAATAATAGACGAAGCCTTAGGTGATATGTTGGCATAGTATGATGACCAATATAAAAAGTGAGTTATTTTTTATATTAGCAAGACTTTGTTTAATTATAAAATTCTAGTCAACCCCAATCCCTTTGCCTACTACCAGGTGATTGACATCGAGAATCCTTATGCTCTTATTTGACCTTCTCTTGACTCATATCTTGATCCATATTCTTATTCCTCTTAGCCTCTAATCAATGATGTATTAAGGTATATCATCTTAAGTACTTCACCAAATAATGAATCTAAAGGTCAAACCTCTAAACTCACCAAGCTTAACATTAATAATCAATATAATAATCAACCTTTTCTATACCTAGCTATGCTTTCTCTATCTCCTCGAACCTTAGAATTACCTTATACTACCAAGGGTAAAGTGATGCAAATTAGAAGTTGCTCCTTTATTTGCATCAATACTGCTAATGATAAGAAAATATATAATACTAACAATCTCTTGACTGAGTGATAATATACTTCATGCTTCTTATCAAGCTTGCATTCCATTTTGAAACATATGCTTTGTAATATAGGACATCAAGGTAAAAGAATAGGTTTGTATGAGCAAGGCATCAAAGAGACCCTATAATATGGACCCTAATTAGGATGTTGTGGGATAGGTTATATCCCTAGTAATATTCAATCTCTTTTCCTTCTTCACCTGATAACAAAGATGAAGTCAACTTTCCTACTAGAAATTCCCATGATGACATTGTTTTTTTTAAACAGACTAGATTGGAGGAGGATGACAATGGGTCATCACTGCTCATAGATCCTAGTTTTTCTTAAGTTATATAATTTGCTAGTGTAAATATCCTAACCCTAGCCTATCCTAAGCTTATTGCTAACAAAGATAAGTATGAGATAGAGGACATCCCAAATTATCCTCCTTAGGATAGTCCCTTGGACTATCTAAGTCAAAACAACTTGTATTTTGATGGATATCTTATCCAAATTATGAATGTTTCTCTATCACAACTAATTGATCATACTCAGCCACCCCTAGATCTTGTAGATCTTGAGATCCTAGGAGTTTTTCCCACTTCCCTAATTGGAAGACAAGTCTTGTATTTTTATTGAGGAAACTATGGATAACGACATTGGGATTTCTAAAGATCCTAAAATCCTTAAGCTAAACAAAGTCTTGACCCTAACTATGCATGATGAATACACTAATATTTTGATAGAATTTAATGATATATTTTCTTGGTACTATGCTAATATGTTAGGTCTTGATCCTTCTCTAGTTTTCTAGCACCTAGTCATCACTCCTGATGCAAAACCCATAAAACATAAATTATGGAAAATGCATCTAAAAGTCACTTTACTAGTCAAAGAGGAGCTTCAAAATATCCTTGATGTTGAATTCATAAAAACCATTGACTATTCCAATTGGATCTCTAACATTATCCCTATTTCCAAGAAAATAGGTAGCATTAGAGTTTGCACTAAATTTTGGAACATCAATAAAGAAGATCCCAAGGAATGTTTTTACCCAAAAATAACATGATAAGTGATTTTACTATAGGATGTGGAATATTGTGTTTAATGGAGATATTCTTAGGCTATAATCAGATTATAATTTCTTAAAAGGATCAATAAAAAATAATTTTCACCACCCCCTGGGGAACCTTCTACTATCAAGTCATGGCTTGTGGATTGAAAATAGGAGCTACCTACTAGCAATCCATGACATACATATTTTATGATATGATACATGGCATTATAAAATACTATGTTAATGATGTTCTCAATTGGTCTTTAAACTAGAAAGATCATGTTCGAGACCTCAGACACATCTTCAAGTGTCTGCGAGAGTACAATGTATACCTCAAGCCTTAACAATATATCTTTGTGGTTACATCAAGAAAACTATTGGGATTCATCATATCCTAATTTAGTATTGAAGTTTATCCTAACAAAATATTGATCATTTTCAATATGTCACCCCCTAAAACTTTAACCTAGCTTAAGAGTCTCTAAGGAAAAATCAAATCCATTCAAAGATTCATATTCCAACTTGCTAACAAGTGCCAATCCTTTTCCAAGATTTTGAGGAAGGATGTGGTCTTCAATTGGGACAATGACTGTCAAAAAACTATTGATGTTCTCAAATCCCATATTTTGTCTCCTCTTGTTCTTGCTCCTAATATTTCCTAGCCATTGTTGCTATACATAGAAGCAATAGACCATGCCTTAGGCGATATGATAACATAGTATGATGAATAGCATAGAAAGTGACCCATTTTATACATTTGTAGGACTTTGGTTAATTATGAAGTCTATTATAGCTATTTAGAGAAGCTTTTCCTTTCCATAGTATTTTCTTTTCAAAATCTTAGTTACTATGCCTAGCCATAAGACATTTGTCATTGTGAGGGTTGATCCCTTGCAATATCTTATGTCTAAGCCTCACCTATCAGGACAAACCACTAGGCAGGTCATTGCATTTAGTAAACTTGAAATTCACTTCGTCATCCAAAAGTATCTAAAAGGTTAGGTCATTACTAATCAACTAGCAATTACACCCTTAGAAGCTAACCACCCCTGAACTATAGACTTTCTAGATGAGTTAGTCTTTAGCCTAGAAGCTGATCAACCTAATTCTTTGATCCTATAATTCAGTGTCACTTGATGTATCAAAGGAAAGGGGGTAAGAGTCATCTTGGTCACCCCTCAATAAAAACTTATCCCTATGTATTTTAAGCTTAAGTTCTCCTATACCAACAATATTGCTAAGTACGAAGTTGTATACTAGGGCTTCATGTAACATTAGCTTTGTAGTCTAGAACCCTCTCTATTTTCACATATTTCTAGATATTAGCCAACCAAGTCAATGATATTATCAAATAAAATATGAAAATATTATTCCATACAAAGACATCATCACTAATCTAATGTCTACTTTTGATAAAGTCACTATTGAAGCCATCCCTAGGACTAGTATCTAGAATGTTGTTGCTATGGTTGTGACTGCATCCCTTATTCTATTATAGTTTGATTATGAACAAGCCATGATCATTATTTAATGAAGTAGGGAGCCTTCAACCTTATAGTAGCCAACTCCCTCTAGAATTATTTTCTATAGAAGTATCTCCTCATAATCCTTGGTAGAAGAATATCTTTGCATTTACTAGGGACAATATGTGCCTGATGGTTTGAACCATAATGACTACAAGAAACTTAAGCAACATGCTTATCGGCAAATCATCATTGGAAATATCTTAAATTATCATTCCCTTGATGGTATTATCCTTAGGTGCTTAACCATAGCTAAATCTGAAGTAGTCATCCAAGAGGCCTAATATGGATCATGAGATGGATCACCATTACCAAGAAACTCCTACAAATGGGTTATTATTAGACCTCCATGGAAAAGGATTCTTGTGACTATGTTAAGAAGTGCGATAACTATTAGAATCATGATGACATTATCTATACTCCATCGCAATCTCTTTGACCCTTGCCTTCTACTTAGCCCTTTTCCATTTGGGGCTTAAATATCATTGGAAGCTCAACCCAATATCATTTGATGGGAATAAGTTCATCATCATTGCTACTAAGTTCTTCACCTAAATAAGTCGAAGCCATACCTTTAGCTTCAACTATTGGAATCAAAGTATCCAAGTTTATTCTCAACCAAATCCTTAACCATTATGACATCCTATCCATGTTAATATATGATAATAAAACACTTTTCAAGAATAAGGATGTCCAAAAACTTTGTGCTAAATATATGATTCAACACAAATGGTCAATACATTACTATCCTCAAGGCAATGACCAAAATTAAGATTTTAACATGACTCTTATCAATATCCTTAAGAATCTCATCAATAAAACTGACCAAGATTATCATATTTAGCTATATCTCTCCTTGTGGGCCTATCGTACTAGTGTTTAGATTCCCACTAGTGCTTACACCCTATGCTTTGGTTTATGGGACTAAATTTGAGGTACCTTCCTTGTTTATTTTGTTGCAAGAATTATTTATCAAAGATGAATGTCATCTTTCCCATATTATCCAGTTGGAATTGCCTAAAAAAAGTGAATCCATGCCCTAGAGAACCTACAAGTCTACCAGTTAAGGCTTAAGAATACCTATAGCAATAAAGCATGGTCTCACTCCAAATTTGGTGACCTCAATTTTTAAGAAAATCAAAAGAATACTGATGCCAAAACTAATATTAAAGATAAGTTTGAGCCTAATTGGTTAGGCCCATTTTTTATAAGTACTAATTTTGGTTAAGTGCTTACCACCTCATCAAACTTGATGAAAAATAAATCAAAGAACCAATGACCACAATCCATATTAGGAGGTATTATATTTAATTCTACATTAGTTACTTATTTATTTTAGCTACTTGTCACTGCTTGCTTACATATTGCCTGATTTTATATCTACCTGCATGCACATACTTGTTTATGTTTGGACTACTTTTTGCATCTTGAGTTAAATATTTGTCATGATATGCAAATTATTATCCTAGTTAGGATAGTTTATTTTTTGTTGCACTAGGTGACTGATGCAAGTGGATCCTCTTAGTCTCATCTTTGTGAATCAAATTAAGGTTCACACAATCATCTATCTTATCATTACCTTCTATCTTATCAAGCTCAATCTAGTTTGTCTCAAAACATATCTATCAAGTGTTTCGAACTATAACTCTCTTATCATATGATAAATGCTATGAAGTTCGTAGGTGCTAATGGAAATGTCAAATCAATTTTTTCTATCTTATTTGTTGAATAATATTACATTATTTAGTAGAAATATAAATGTACCCCCATGGTACAATTATAAAAATGTAAATATTAGATTAGAGTGTGGGTTTATAGTTTAGGTGTGTGATTTATATTTCTCTAAAGTATATATGTTTAGGATGTGTACAAGTGTTATGTGTGAGAAAGTATGTAAGTAATAAAGTGTGCAAATGTAGAGTGTGTAGGAGAGTGCAAAGTGTTATATAGTACAATGTGCAAGTAAATAGAATGTCAAGAGTCATGTGTGCAAGTATTAAGATGTAAAACCAAGAGGTATGAGACGTTTGGATTATGTATGAAATAGGAAAGGATGCATCTCCCAAATATGTGAGGAGAGAATAGTCAAAATATTTAAGAATCACCTTTCTAAGGTTATATTATGGAGACAAAGCTCCATGTATTGTATCAAAATATCAATTTATATAATGAGAACAAGTTTACAACTTGTATATAATCTGAGCAATATTATTGTATTTTTTCTTCATGTTATTTCATGAATGATATTGACCATTTTTAATTTATATTATTGTTATTTTTCATGAATATTTTTTTTATTAGATAAAAGAAGGGGCTTTTTAAAAAAAGGGTCCCCAATTTTTCTTACAAATGGATATGAGAGAGATCTGATACAAGCCCTAAATCTCACTCAAATAGACAAACCACAAATAAAATTGTCTAACATAGGTTGCCCCACAACAAAATACCAAAAGGGGAGCTCACAACCTTGTAAGACAAAGCTAGACTACCAAACAAGAACAATAGCACCTAGACACAACCGATCAAACCTACAAAAGGAGAACTAGGTCCCTCTAAAACCTAGGGAGTCAATGCATCCTTTTGTTGTTGCGCCATTCTACGGATCTCATTGATGAAAGATATCACCACCTGGAGCGAACCTAGTATTGCCTGGTGTTTTCATTGAGATTACTCAAAAACGACTGTGTTGGAAATATTAAGCATATTGAGTTTTCATTGATGTCAAAAGGATGCATGGTATTCAAGGTAGAAATATTCTTCTAAGGTTGGATAATTATTCAAGGTAAGGTATATCTCAAAGCAAGAAAACTTTTTGAAAAGAAAAGGATTATAATATTGATTTAAATATTATAAAGTTCAAAAGTTCATAGAGAGGGCCAGAAGGTTTATAAGTGGAGTTTATAAAATTTTCTTGGACAAAGGTCCAAATACTACAAGAGAAGGCCAAAGGGTTTATTATAATATTTTTATATTATAATTTAAAAATAAGGGTTTGGTGCCAACGTCTTTGAAGGATTTAAAAATAAAAAAATAAAGTTTGAAGCCGACTCCACGATAATGAAAAGAAAGGCATATTTATATGGAAGAAAATATTTCATTTACTCACCACGATTGCTAATGTTTGAAATATTTTAATGCGAACAATTTTATAATGCGAATGATTTTGATATCTCCCTATGCGCCATTCTAAAAATTCAAGGCAAGGAGAAGACAACGAACAAGAAGGCATAATTTATGGGTTTTGAAGCTTGAACAAGGAAAGGAGGTTTCGATGTATTGTTCCAACCATTGGGGTATCCCAACTAGTTTTCTAGCCCTGGACATGGTGCTATGGAGCAAGGAGTGTTGAGTTCGATTCCCAACCGCATTGTATTTTTACTGTGTATCCATTTCATGAAGTGCAAAGGGGTGAAAGCATTGATGTGTGCATTTGGTTCTCAAGTTGGTGTGCAGCCTAACCAATTGGCTAGCTACACGAAGATCCTTCCATGGGAGAGATTCTAATGTTGAATCCTTTCGAATGCATTTTTTGCTGGGAAGACATTGTGGCAGTTTCAGTTTGGAAGTGTGTGAGTATATAGATATAAGGGCAATCCTTTTGGTTGCTACTCACTGGGCTAGCCCAGCTGGTCATGGTGGTGGTGGCTAGGCACTACAGTTTGGGAGGTTCAAGGGTCAAACCCCACCCATGATAGCAAAGGATTTTAGGTGAAAGGTATGCAAAATAATTTTTATTTTCATTAAAGTTGGAGTAATAAGGTGCCACATTGATTTTAGTGCTTCATTGTGAATTATTTATATTGCATTATGTATGTGATCAAGTTGGAGAAATAAGGTGTATTTTTTATTATCTGAAAAGTGTATTGTATGATTTAAATTGGAGAAATAAGGAGTAATTTTTGATTGTATTAAAATTATATTTTATGTTTCAAATTTGGAGAGATAAGGTGTATTTTTTAGTATTATAAAATTGTATGGTGTATGTTTTAAAATTTGAGAAATAAGGTGTATCTTTGGTATTTCAATTTTGTATTTTAAATATTATAAAAGAAGGGATAAAAGGTTACTTGGATATTGATTAAAATTTTATTGCTTATATTTTAATAAGGAATTTTGAGTATATGATTTGACATTAAAAAGGGAAAAAAGCTAACCTGTTTTGTAGTAGCAAAAGAAAGAAAAATTATTTGTTAAATACATGTTTGGAAAATTCATAGAAGTACATCATTTTAAAGAAAGATCTAAGAGGTATGGTGATTTAATTTCTTTCTAGAGGGTGGTTTATGTTTGAATAAAATACTTTGATATCATATGATTGGAGGTATAAGGATTGATTGAGTGTGCATTGGTTTGATAGAAATTGGAAATAAAACTTAAGGGTTTAAAAGTAAACTTGATGTGTATTAGTGATTGATTGAAGATGGGAGTAATGGTGAATTTTTGTTGAATGAAATTGGAAATATATGTGCTAGGGTTTGAGAAAAAAGCTGTGCATTATTGTTGAATGAAATTGGAAATATATGTGCTAGAATTTGAGAAAAAAGTTATGCATTATTGTTGAATGAATTTGAAAATATACCAAGGGTTATAGACCAATCTTGTGAAGTAAATCTCTGCATTAGTTTTGAGTGATACTGGGAATAAATTTGTAAGGGCTATAGACCCATTTTGTGAAGCAAGTATGTGCATTGGATTTGATTAGCCTTGGGAGTACATAATAAGGTCAACTATAAAGTTCTAAACTAGGGTATCCTTTTAATGCAATGCATGTGAGACATGTGAAAATGATAGATTTAATGAATGTGAGAAGAACATATTGAGTATTTGTAATGCATATCATTCTCTATATGTTCTTGAAGAAAAATAATTCTTGGTAGAATATGTCTGAATTACTTTGGTCAAAGAAAACACTTTTGAGAAAGATATATGCAATTGTTTCTATGCAATAATTAGGAATGTTTGAGCAGTTTTTGTGAGTAATATTGAGGTAGATTTGAGTAGGTTATTGAGGTAAAATTGAGAAGGTTTGTGAGCTAAGTTATGAGAAGGTTTAAGGTATATTTGAGCAGGATTTTAAGTATATTTGAAGAAAATTTTATGAGCAATTTTGAGCAAGCCTTGTGTGTAGGCTTGGAGCAAATTTGAGCAAGCCTTGTGATTAGGCTTGGAGTAAATTTGATCAAGCCTTGTGAGTAAGCTTAGAGAAAATTTAAGCAAGCCTTGTGAGTAGGCTTGGAGTAGATTTGAACAGGTTTTGGAGTAGACCAGAGCAAAGTAGATTGGTATCTCCTATGGATATAGGTCCATGAACTAAAGCAAAGGGGATTGGTGTCTCCTGTGGATAGAGGTCCACAAACCAAAGCAAAGGGGATTGGTGTCTCATGTGGATAGAGTTTCAAGAAATAGATCAAAGTGGATTGGTGTCTCATGTGAATAGAGGTCCATGAACGAGAGCAAAGGGGATTGTTGTCTCCTATGGATAGAGGTCCATGAACCAAAGCAAAGGGGATTGGTGTCTCTTGTGTATAGAGGTCCACGAACCAGAGCAAAGGGGATTAATACCTCCTATGGATAGAGGTCCAAAAACTAGAGCAAAGAGATTGGTGTCTCCTATTGATAGAGGTCCATGAACCAGAGCAAAGGGGATTAGTGTCTCTTGTGGATAGAGGTCCACAAACCAGAGCAAAGGGGATTGGTGTCTCCTATTTATAGAGGTCCACAAACCAAAACAAAGGTAATTGGTGTCTCTTGTAGATCGAGGTTCCTGAACCAAAGCAAAGGGTATTGGTGTCTCCTATGTATAGAGGTCCACAAACCATAGAAAATGGGATTAGTGTCTCCTATGGATAGAGTTCCACGGACCTAAGCATAGGGGATTAGTGTCTCCTTTGGCTTGGTGCCCATAAACATTGTACTAGGGATTTGGTTCCCAAGAGATTTGTTGAGAAAATTTATAAGAAATATTTTCTCTATGGATGTAGCCCACATTGGGTGAACCGCGTTAAATTTGTGTCTCTTATGTGTATGATGATCCGTGTATTGATTCATTATTACAATTGATAATATTGGATAATACTACTTTGGAAAGAAAAGTAAAAAGTTTTATCTTATACTGTTCACCCCCATCTTAGTATAATATTATGTTCTTCAATTGGTATCCGAGCAGGTTCATTTGTGAAAGCCTAACAATTTGAAGGAAGATATTACAAGAACACAAATGGCAAAGAAAGAAAGAAGATTTTTTCATGGAAAGAAAAATAGGCACAATTATGACCAAGAAGAAGAGAATGAAGATGCTCTTGTTATTGAAGATCTAGAAAAAGAGAAAGATTTAAAAAATGAAGAAGAAACCATGGTTAACATAAAGGAGGAACTTGGGAAACTAACTCTCAAAATTGATGGGGTTTGAAACAAATGACTGTCTCCTAGAACACCCTAAAAATGCCTTTTATTAAAGAGGTTTCCAAGGCAAATAGGTGGGTAAAGGTTGAGGGCAAATATTGGCAGCACTTTATGGTCAATAATTGCAAAGTCCTCTCCTTTGAATTGGGTGGAAACACCTCAATTTATAGCCCAAGAGGACATAGGGGGTAACATGCAGGGCAAGTGCTACCACTTGGAAATACCTTTTCCATGCATAGGGTGGAAGAGGCTTCCTATTTGGACCTCCAATTTGTAGGCCCTAATGGTCATGATAGCCTCCCAATCTATCATGATTGATTGGGTGGGATAAATGGTAGGAATTGATTGCTATTTATCTCACACTTTTACTTTTGAGGGGTCTAGGCCATGGTCATACCACCCAGGGATGGTTGCATGTGGTCATCCCTGGGTGGGACGGTCATGAACTATGGTTGTCCTAGGGTGGGACGATCATGGCTACATACTCCAAAACCTTTTAAAAGTGGGGTAAACCTTCACAAAAGTGCTTGTGAGCCCTAATTAACCCCCGAGGGTTGCCCAACAGGGCCATATGATGTTGATAAGAGTGGAACATTAGCAATATTATTCGATTTACATTATTTTAGTGTCTACAAATGCCCCTTTTTGAGATGCATTGTGTGCAACAGAGCGCTGAGTAAAAATAGATGACTAAATCATTAAATGATTGAGGTTATTTAGTAACCTAACCAAATTTAGATGCCTCAGTTTTAGAATGAGCATAAATTCTTGGAATCCTTTCTTTTGACATAGTTGAAGGATTGCTTTTGGTATACCTTTAAGCCACACTGTAATGACAGTTGTATGGGATTAGGGTATACTTGGTCTTGGTTCCTTGTTTCCTTGTAAGCCTTTGTCTTGGGTGAATTCTTGAGGCTTCAGGGAGGCAAAAATTTTGCTTTGCTGCATTTTTTGATTGTTTACCCCAACGTAGGCTTGGAAATTTGTCTTTGGCAATGATTCTTTTAAATATATGAAAATTGTACTTTTGAGTGTTTTAAGTGTTGTTTTGATTATGAATTCATTATTATGACTACCCTCTCAAGCGATGAGTCAATGAGGGCATGACTAATGATAAAGTGATGAGTCGCTTGACTCATATGACTTGATTGGGATAACCGTCAATTTTACCCATTATAAGATTTATCAATTTTGTGAAGATTTTGATTGTTTTGGTGATATTTCATGGAAGCAAAAGACTAAATACCTCGTTCTCGTGGAGCGTTCTAGACATAATGGCCTTCTTGGGGAGTGAAGTAGAAACTTTTTAGAGCATCCATGAACCCTTTGAGTTCAATCTTGATCCTTTGTTAATTTTGTCAAATTTAACTTGTTTTTGGTGGGTTTTAGGCCCTTTTTGTGAAATTTTTTAGCTATTTTTGTAAAGTTTTTTTGGTGTTTTAATTGTTTTTGAATTTTTTTTATTTTTGATGAGATTTCATAGAAAAAAGAAAATGAATACCTCATTCCCATGGAGCAGTCCGACTGTAATGGCATTATTGGGGATTAAAGTGAAGACATTTCAGTTCGACGATGAATAATTTGGTTCAAGTAGCCTTATAGTAATTTACTCATCTTGCCAGATTGCATGGAGCACAAGTCACTGTAACTACCAAGTGTATAGGGTAAATAATTTGGTATGAGGTACATTTGAGATTTTGCTTTATCTAACTTTTTTTTTTTGTTTTTATGATTTTGGGAGTGTGAGGTCTGAGGACCCACTTGATTGCATCCTACAGGTAATTTTTGGATGATGATTTAGCTTTGGTTCCATACATACACACACACACACACACACACACACACACACACACACACACATATATATTAGTTTTTGGTTATCATCATGTGTTTCCTTACTACTTTATGAGATGTATGCAATGCTTATATTTTCTTTATTGATGCTTTGATGAATGTCTAACATGTATGCATGTATTTGTAATATGATGTGATTTGATGATATGTATATATGTATATGCATAATGAAATGGATGATTTATTAATTTTGCATGATGGATTATGAATACTTTTTGACATACTAGATGCTAGCACCATAAACCGCACAAAACTTATCTTATCATTGTAATATTATCATGATACTATGTAATGGCTTTGTGTGACGTAATGTAATAAAACATGTGGTAGCATCATATAAAATGGAATGACTAATATAATTTTATATGATGTGTTTGGGATTTTCATGAGACTCAAACACTCTCGTTACCTAATCAAAAGATGTAAAGTAACCATGCAAGATTTTTGGCAAGGTATAAATATGCTAATATGACCAAGATATTCAATATCCCTATGTGTGCATGTGAGTTCATTATTATGATAACACATAAAGTTACCCTAGTGCCAAATAGGATTTATGCAGTCCATCTGTACTAGAAATCACCCTATGAGTATCATTATCCTAAGTTTCATACGTAGTTCTATTAGACCACTAGGAAATACAGGCTACCAAAAGCTAGCTCATCCACATGCAAACATTGGTCTATACAAAAAAAAGTCGCTTATGTGATAGACATATCATCATGCATAAGGATAGCACCATTTCCAAGCAGGCTTGTTGCGACCCAACCTGTAATGAGGATCACCTTATGGTTCTCTAATGCTAATAATTCTAGGGATTCAAGTTCAATACTCCCTTATTTTCTTTTGTCTTTGAATTGTGTTAGGGAGTTGCTCATTTTTGTTATGGTGAGCAATGGATTTTGGTAGTGGTGAGAACCACTATTTATTTTACTTTTTGCTAATGGTGAAAACCACTTTTTATTTTGAATATTACCAAGTGATAACAATCACTGTTTATTTTTCAGTTCGAATACTTGCCCCAATTTGGTGTGAGGCAAGGAATTTTTATTACTTTGGGTAAGGAGGAACTTGTCCTTTTGTCAATTCTCAGCATCTTTGAACGATTCACATAGGGGGATGAGTGAGATAAAATTTTCACTTAAGGTAACCTATACCACTTGTAGGTTTCATCTTTCTTTGTGCTAAACTTGGATTTATTAATGTGAAAATGTGTTGGGATTTTGACATATACAAGATACAATCTAAGAAGAATTCTATCTTCTAAAAATCATGATAGCTTTCTATGAAATCTGAAAATAAAACTAGAGACGGCTGAATGATCAAAAACCCTAAAGACACCTTTATGAACAGTGGCTAAGTGAAGGGAAATAGAAACACAGTATGGAATGTGGGTGAAAATGATAAAGATAATGTAAATGGGTGGTAGACTAACTTTTGACAATATGGATTATGACAGATGCCTAGTGTACATACCTAGTGCTAGACATGTATGACCAACTTTAAAATGTAAAATGCAATGATGGGTATGCCTAATGCAAGTGATGTTGTAATACAATGATATGAGATTTAATGCAATGCAATATTTTTGTGTTTTTTTGATGTTTTAATGATGTTTTTGGATTTTTGATATATATATATATATGTATATGTATATACAGTTTGACAAATGGGTTTAATGAATGCCATTGGGGCTTTTGGGTGACCAAAAGGATTCTAGATGCCTTTGGAGCATTTTAGGGTGACCTAGACAGTCGTAGATCACTTAGGAGTATTTTAGGGTGACCTAGACGGTTGTAGACCATCTAGGGATGATTTAGGGTGACCTAGAATATCGTAGATCATCTAGGAGTATTTTAGGGTGACCTAGACAATCGTAGATCGCCTAGGGGTGTTTTAGGTTGACCTAGATGGTCATAGACCACGTAGGTGTGTTTTAGGTTGACCTAGATAATCCTAGACCACCTAGGGGTATTTTTAGGGTGAAATAGATGTTATTAGATCGCCTAAGAGTGTTTTAGGTTGACCTAGATGGTCATAGTCTGCGGGTGTTTTAGGTTGACATAGATGGTCATAGACTACCTAGGAGAATTTTAGGTTGACCTAGATGATCGTAGACCATCTAAGGGAATTTTAGGTTGACCTAAATTATCATAGTTTATCTAGAAGCATTTTGGGTTGACCTAGATTGTCGTATACTGCATAGGAGCATTTTGGGTTGACCTAGACGGTCGTAGACCACCTAGGGGTGTTTTGGGTTGATCTAGATTATCATAGACCACCTAGGGGTATTTTGGGTTGACCTAGATGATCGGACCACCTAAGAGAATTTTAGGTTGATCTAGATGGTTGTAGACTACCTTGGGGTGTTTTAGGTAGGGCATGGACCCTCTACCTATAGACCTGTTGTGGCTGATCCACAACACACCCCAAAATTGGGGACCCACCTTTTTTGCATGCTTTCAAAGAAGATCTCAGTGACCCAGATGCTAAAAATCAAGAAAAAGGGCAAAGTTGCACAAAATGAAAAAGTGTCACGATATCGCGACATGTCGCTCCGTCGCTGCAAAAAAATGAAAAGTGTCGCGATATCACGACATGTCGCTCCGTCGCTGCCAGAAAATGAAAAGTTGTCACGATTTCATGACGTATTGCGTTGCCACTGCTCGAGAATGAAAAATGTCGTGATTTCGCGACAGGTCACGTTTTCGCAGCTCAGACAAGCAGAATGCAGCATGAAGAGAAAGTGTCACAATTTCACGACATGTCATGTTTTTGCAGTTAAAGGTAGCCAAATGGTATGGAAATGAAAATCGATGCGATTTCGCGACAAGAAACAGCGAGAAGATGTACGAAAATGAAAATCGATGCGATTTCGTGATAGGAAATAACGAGAAGATGTACGAAATGAAAATTGTCACGATTTCACGATAGAAAGCAGGAAAGTGGTGCCAAAAATGAAAATGTCACGATTTCGTGACAAAAAGCTGCCAGAGTAAAAGAAACGAAAGGCGTCATAATTTTGTGACAGGTTGCAGCCGAAGGCGTACGGAAATAAAAAGTGTCACGATTTTGCGACAGGTTACAGCTGAAGACGTACGAAAATGAAAATTGATGTGATTTCATGACAGAAAGCTGCCAGAGTGAAAGAAATAAAAAGTGTCATGATTTTGCGATAGGTTGCAGCCGAGGCGTACGGAGATGAAAAGCGTCACGATTTCATGACAGGTTGCAGCCGAAGGCCTACGAAAATGAAATGCGTCATGATTTTGTGACAGATTACAGCCAAGGTGGACAGAACGAAAAGATGTCACGATTTTGCGACATGTCACGTTTTTGCGGCTAGGTACAGCGAGAGCAATCCGAGAAAGAAAAGCGTCATGATTTCGTGACATAAAGCAGCCAGACAGCTCGAAAGATGAAAAGCGTAACGATTTCGTGAAAGAAAGCAAAGATGGTGGTACGAAAGAGAAAAGTGTCACGATTTCATGACATGTCACGGTTTCGCTGTGCATGAAGGTTGGCAAGGCTGTTGGCAAAAAAGTGTCACGATTTCGTGACACGTCCTATTTTCGCGATACAGGTGGCAGAGCGAGGTTGCATACAGAAAAACATCGCGATATCGTGACATGCTATTTTTTGTCATGATTCACAAGGGGGCAGTTATGAAGCATGCAAAGGAAACATGGAACACGTGGCATACAGGTGTCAGGGTTACAGAAGCGTTACATGTAACAGAGAATATCGAACGTTTCGACAGCGCACATAAAGTCAAAAGCAACAAAAAGGCAAGGAATTCGAAACGATGCATTCTGGGAGGTGAAACGAAGCGACGCAGGGCAAAACAGAGAGCCGTATCAGATAGTATAAAATCAGAAGGGCAGATTGATACAAGGGTTGGAAATTGCTGCTAGCAGAGTTGCAGAGACAAGGGCAACAAGCCATTCTGGGCCTGCACTTGGAGCATTTTCCTCCACTTGTTCTGGATTTGTTAAACCTGGAACATTCTGTCATTGTAACTGATATATCATTTTAATACAAAAATACAGAGAGTTGGCATCTCATTGATAAGAAAGGAGTCATTTTTGCATGCAAGATTTAATGTTTTATCTTCCCCTTTCAGATTTCTAGGCTTCTAGGTGAAGTTTAATGCAAGTGTTCTTGGTTGCTTCATGCGAATGTCTAAAATCTAAAATCATAGTAAAACCCCAAAAACCCGCACCTAGCTTATCTGGATTGTGTGAATGTGCAGATTCAATAGGTTAGGTTGCATGCAGAAAACCTCATTATCTTCGATTTTGTCGAATCGAGATGGTAGCATTCTGGACGTAGTTTAGTTCATCTTCTTTGCATTTCTTTTATTTTCAATTCTTTATTTTATTTTCTGCATTTTAATTACCGTCATTTAAATAAATAACTGAAAATCCATCAAAGTCCGAGATCGAAATATATTCATCTCTTAGATTTATTCACTTTGAGTCCATTGCAATTTCAAATTAAAATAAACCATAGTGCCCCTTGTTAACATCCACTTGCAACCACTAAGGTATTCCCAGCATTTAAATTGAACAACATCATTGGTATACAAAGAGCTAGCATAACAGGAACCTTGGAGAAATTATTTGTTGTAATTTCTTTGCAAGCAGAGGATTTTGGGACTCAGATCCTATCGGAGAGTGTGCTTTCACAATCGGGTGAAAACACCACTCAACAGATTGGCGCTAGAAGGAGGGCTTGATTGGTTTACTTTATTTTTATTTTCATACAGAAGTAATATCTTTTTTATTTGATTTTGAAATTATCTCTTAAATCTCACAAACGGCTAAACTGTAGCATTTGTTTTTCTGTTGCAGGTTTTCTTGGAGATAACCGAGAGTTTCATCAGGCAGGCTGGACCCACCGCGTCATATTGCGACTAGGTCCCAAACAACCGAGGAAACCATATTCCATGACCTTACACTCATTGGTACTCCCAAGAATAAAACCAAGCAAGTTGTAAGCTTACCAGTCACAAAAGACCTTTTTGCTCCAGGAACATCGAGTGGACCTACACCAGTGATATCAGTTGCCACTAGTGTACCTATTGTCAGTAATATTTCCACTGCTCTTGTAGGGTTGTCCTCATCGATTTTGAGTCAAATGGCTCAACCTCCAGCAGCTCCTTGGTATGGAGCTAATAATATCCCTTTGAACATTGTAGGGGATATCCATGAAATCCCTAAGAACATAGAAATATTTTTGCCCAAATACAAACCAGATGGCCCAAGAACTACAGAAGAGCATATCCAAGCCTATAGGGATGTTTTAATAAGGCTGCAAGTCCAACATGAGGATGTGGCTTGCAGACTTTTCCCCATGAGCTTAGATCCAATAGCATATGAATGGTATATATGCTTGCCGACTGGTTCAATCACTTCATGGACACAAATGGAGAACGCCTTTGTCAATCAGTTTAGGTCACCTTTGGATCCCGCAACCATTTACAATCAATTCATTACATGCAAAAGGGGCCAGGGTGAACCAATCAGAACATTTAATCAAAAATTCCAAAAGTGCTATAATAGAGCAGTTCGACATTTTGCCATAGATCCCGCAGTGGCCTTGCAAATATATTTTGGGGCATTGGATCCCATGATAGCCATGTTTGCAAGATGAAATCCTCAAGTCACCATGCTCGCTCTAGCCTACAATGAAGCCATGACCATCGAGCAACAAATGACACCACAGGGCTATGGATTTCCCCAGATGCCTATGATGGGACAATATGCTCCATATGGTCAAGCTCCCTTGGCAAATCAGATCATGGCACCGCAAATGCCAAGCATGAATGCCTTCCCATATCAACAACCGTATCCACCAGCACCTGCTTATGCACCCATTCCAATCCAACCAATCACATCCATTCCACCTGTTCTCACATTTTTGCAAAATAGTCAATCGACTATGCAAGGAACCAGCCAAGTTAATTCTCAGGCTATAGTTCCTTTCCCAAATCCAACTCCGATTCAAAGTGTCAATCCATACGTGAATCAAATTCCTCAAAACCTGACCCAAATGTTGAATCAAGACCCCACCAATTATGCAAACCCAACGGGAGTTAACAACAATGTAGTTCCATCGAAGGAGATTTATTCGGAGGTCGAAGAGCTCAAGAAGATAGTTCATAAACTGAGCAATGACATGGTTCAAAAATAGAAGTATGAATCCCATGCCCCTCACTCAAATCGAAATTTTAACAATAGAGGGAGACATTGGAACACAAAGCCAAACAATGGGGGAGTACCGCCCCTATTGCCAATCAACTAGATACTTCTGCAGGACCTAGTCAATCCAGTTCCCTCTTGAATCTGTCAGATTTGGCATGGGAAAAGGGGTGTAGGTTGCACAACACAAAAGAGCACAATGAGAGGAATTGTCCTGAAATTGCTAGATACACTCATTGTCTCCAAGCCCAAGTTGATGACTTGGAATTGGTGTCCAATGAGGGTCCATCTCAACATCAGGATGATAACATTATGGTGGTGGAAACTTTATATCGTCAAGAAGGTGAGAGTGAGGAAGAAGAAGATGAAATTTTGGAACAGGAGGTGCAAGATTTTCGAGAGTTTAGAAAGGGGAATCACGGATATCATTTGAGAAGTAAATCTAAAGCCCCTAAAACCTCATCAACACCACCAAATAACTCTATCCTCCCTCCGAACACTAAGGCAGATAATAATCCTCCTCCTCCACTTAGAAGAGAAATGTCTAATGACGTGCAAAAGACAGTCAAATTCGAAAAACCAAACTATGACATAGTGGAGGATCTAAAGAAGTCCAAATCTAGCCTTTCGTTCTTAGACGCGGCTAGATTGCCTGGCCAAAAGGAGGCGTTGATAAAGGCTCTAAACTCACCTGATCAAGTGTGGAAGGGAAAAGAAGTTGAGTCCCATCTGATTTTACGAAAGGAGAGACGGGATGTCCCGCCATTCTTATTGACTCTGAGAATTGCGGGTAAGAATTTGCATAACCGTTTGGTGGACACGGGTGCCACGAGCAACCTCATGCCTTCGGAGATATGTCAAATGCTAGGTCTACAACCTGTTTCATCCAAATGCAAGGTTTTGCAATTGGACCGATCAGAGGTAAATGTGGTAGGGACCCTATATGATGTCAAAATTCAATTAAATTTTGAACCCAGGGTCCAGCAGGTTGTCGACATCCTGGTTGTTAACATCCCAAGTAGATATGGAATGCTACTTGCAAGGGATTGGATGAAAACTCTGAATGGTTATTTTTCAACAGATTGCTCACATATGTGGTTACCCTGGAAAGGAATTGCAAATCAAATCAGAGTGGAAAATGAACCGAGGCTTAAAGAAATCATAACAAAATTTAACAAGCCGAATGAAGTTCAGTTTTCTGAGCCAGAACTAGGGGGTCTATGCACTTGATGTTGAGGAAGCTACTGAAGAGCCTAAAAAGGAAGCATGTCATGGTGGCTCTATTGAGGAAAATGATTTCACATGGTTGCTCAGGTTTGATGGATCCAAATCTAGACAGAGGAGCGAGAGCTGGAGTCGAGCTCACTGGTCCAGGAGGTAAACCATTATTGGCCGCTTATAGATTGCAATTTCCTTGCACGAACAATGTGGCAAAATACGAAGCACTGATCTTTGGTTTACGTCTAGCATTGAGCAAACAAGTTAAATGCTTGAAAGTATTGGGAGATTCTGAACTAGTAGTCAAGCAGATTAAAGGACAATATACATGCCGTGATAGGAGACTGAGCCTTTATAGAACTAGGGTTATGGACCTCATTGAGGAATTCGATGCGTTCAATATAGCCCTTATTTCTAGAAAAGGAAACCGAATAGCAGACTCTCTTGCAGTCGTCGTGGGCATGTTAAATCCAGTGGACATAAAAAGGTGTAAAAAGTTCTCCATTGAATTGGTTCCTTGTCCATCAATACCCGATAATGTCAAGAATTTCCAGGTTTTTGAAAATGACAGACACATCTTCAAATTTGTCACAAACTCGGGTATTTTTGAAAATCAGGTGATTGATGAGGAGCAAAGGTGGCAAGAAGAAATAGAAAACGAGAGTGAAACTGCATGTCAATCCAACAAAATACCTAAAGACGTGGTTTCATTGGAGAAGATGTTCGATATGGGATACAAGACCAAAAAAGGAAAAAAGGTCCCACTCCCCAAAGATGCATGTGATCTAATTAATCTAGGGAGTGCAGACAATCCAAAGGAAGTGTACATTGCAAAGGCATGTACAGCTGAAGAAAGGAGCAACATCATACATGCATTGAAGCATTACATGGATTGCATTGCTTGGAATTACAATGAGCTGAAAACATACAACCAAGACATCATCACACATACCATCCCTCTAAAGCCGGACTCCAAGCCTTTTAGACAAAGACAACGAGTTGTTAACCCGCTATTGGAGCCCTTAATAGAAAAGGAGGTCAAAATATTATTGGAAGCGAAGATCATTTTTCCTGTTAGGCACTCAACCTGGGTTGCTAACCTCATTCCAGTAAGAAAAAAGAGTGGAGAGATTAGGCTGTGCATAGATTTTTGAAATCTTAATAAAGCCTCTCAAAAGGATAATTATCCATTGCCATCCATTGATGAAATTTTACAAATGGTAAATGGATCTGAAATGATGTCTTTTCTTGATGGGTATTCTGGATACAACCAAATTCTTATACATCCAAATGACAGGATGAAAACAACCTTCACCACCAAGTGGGGGACATTTGCATACAAGAGAATGTCGTTTGGACTATTAAATGCTGGTGCAACATTTCAACGTGCCATGGACTATGCATTCAAAGGGCTTATAGGCAAATGTATCATCGTGTATGTGGATGATATTCCAGTATTTTCAAAGAAAAGAGAAGACCATGTCAAGGATTTGAAGAAAGTTCTTCAAAGATGCAGGGAACATGGGATTTCCTTAAATCCCAAAAAGTGCATTTTTGGAGTAACAGAAGGAAAATTGCTTGGTCACATCATTTCAAAAGAGGGCATATCCATCGACCCAAAAAGGATACAAGCTATCCAAAACTTGCCTCTCCCGGGTAGTAAAAAAGAATTGAGATCTTTCTTTGGGCAGGTTAATTTTGTGAGGAAGTTTATCTCTAGCTTTGCTGAGATAGCCAAACCTCTGAACAAGATGCTCAAGAAGGATGTGGATGTAAAATGGAACGAGGAAAGTAGGGTGGCCTTTTAGAACATCAAAGATGCCATTTCCAGAGCCCCTGTCCTCATAAGTCCTGACTATTCTAAACCTTTTTATATTTATGCTTTCGCATCAGAACACTCAATTGCGAGTGTCTTGACCCAGAAAGGTGAGGATAGTGCAGAAAATCCCATTGCATTTTTAAGTGCCCCTTTAAAAGATGCTCAATTAAGGTATTCCATCCTTGATAAGCAGATGTACGCACTTTTTAAAATGGTAAAAAAATTTAGACATTACATTGTGCACAACAGAGTTATTGCCATCGTGCCTGACCCTGCTGTTAAGACCATGTTTTTATAGAACGAACTAGGGGAGAAAAGAGGGAAATGGATTTCCACCATCCAAGAGTTTGATCTTGAAATCCAACCTATGAAACTAGTTCGAGGACAGGGACTGGTGAAGGCAATCGCTGAGAATAATCCGCAAATAACATGCCAATATTCGAATGCAGAATACATTTCTAAGGATGACTGGTATGTTGACATTGTGCAATTTTTATTGAATGGTAAGTGTCCTTCTAATCTGAATTCAACTCAAAGAAGAGCTTTAAGGCTTAAGTCTATCAATTATCTGATGAAATCTGGTGTTCTTTATAGGAAAAATCATGAAGGGATCTACTTGAGATGCTTGAACAAAGAAGAAGCTGCCAAGGTGTTGCAGGAATTTCATGAGAAATATGGAACTGGTCATGGTGCGGCAAATGCTACAGCGCATCAAATCCTGAGAGCAGGAGATGCACATGCCCATGTACGATCTTGTCACATTTGTCAAGTAGCTGCCAATCGAGAAAGAAATGCAGCCATGCCATTACAACCTGTAGTTGAGATGAGACCATTTGCACAATGGGGACTAGATTTCATTGGGGTTATTAACCCAAATTCTTTTGATTCCCATAAATTCATATTAACAGCTACATATTACTGTACAAGGTGGACATAAGCAGTTCCTACAAAACATGCCACCACAGACGTTGTAATAAGATTCCTTGAGGACCACATTATAACAAGATTCGGAATGCCCGATTCTATTGTCAGTGACAATGGTAAAGCTTTTATTTCTACGCAATTTGCAGATTGGGCATATGACAATAAAGTGAGTTTAAAATTTGCATCTAATTATTACCCTCAAGGAAATGGTTTGGCCGAATCTTCAAATAAAAATTTGTTGAATATCATTAAGAAATTATTGGAAAAGAACCCTCGGGATTGGCACAGCCAATTAAAGTTTGCCCTTTGGGTAGATAGGACCAGAGTAAAAGAATCCATAGGGAATACTCCCTATCATTTGGTCTATGGACAAGACCCGATATTTCCTGCAAACTTGAAGTTGCAAACCTTGCATTTCATACAAGAGTACTTGGGGACAGATAATCAAGTTGAAGCCAGGTTAAGTCATTTGTTGCACCTTGATGAAAAAAGGGAGGAAGCCATGAGTCACATGAATAAACACCAAGAAGTTATCAAAATATGGTTTGACAGAAGGGCTAAAATTAAGTCCTTCAGAATTTCAGATTTGGTGTTACTATGGGATAAAAGACATGAAGAAAAAGGGAATCATCAAAAATTTGATTGTCTTTGGTTAGGCCCTTATCAGATTTCAAAAATTCTCGAAAAAAATACCTTCAGGCTAAAAACTTTAGAAGGGAAGGATTTGATGTTACCGGTTAATGGGCATGTTTTAAAGCATTATTTTAGCCCTTAGGTCGTAAGAGATTGATGTTATTCTTTTCGGTTTTGGTAGGGATTTTCAAATTTTGTTTTCATTGTTTAGGATTGTTAGTCTAGTTAGGATTTAAGTTGTGGGTTTGATTTCAGTTGACATGCTTTGTTTGTTTTTGATAAAAAAAAAAAAGAAAAAAAAAGAAAATTGAGATGTCAACTTATGCCTAAGACTAGGAGAATATGAAACATTGGAATTGTCTTGTAAAAGCTCCACAAGTCACACAAACATTTTAAGTTATATCGTTTGAAACTTGTGATGCATGAAGTAGTCAGTTTTGTATGGCAAATATTTCATCTGCAATTCAAAAGATAATGCATTCATATTACATCTCACTTTACATATACATTCCATCTTAGTTGCATATGCATCTCAAGTACAAATTATTAAAGTGTGTCAAATCCTCTTAGGGTTGTGCTATAAATGTGAAAAAAATCCTAAGGTTGGAAACTGAGCCTCATGATATCTAGAACTAAGCACATCTTATACATTAAAAAGGATCTTGAGCAAAATGATCAAAACCTAACTTGGAAGAAAAGGTCAGGTGAAAGGAGTATTTCATGTCTATCCTATTATGCAACATGATCCTTAAAACAAGTGGTTTTGACCACTTCCATAAAGCTTAAAGCCTAAAATCAGAGTAGTAAGGATAGGGCTAAATCCTCATCGAACTTAGGTTGAGGATCCAACTCCCCAAAGCTTTGATTTGACCTACATGGAGTAGTAAGGATAGGGCATAATTCTCATCTCGCCTAGGTTGAGAATCTGATTCCCCAAAGCTCCTATGTCTCATTTCATGATAAATCTTGGATTGGAAGGATCGTACTACTTGTCCTCTGGCAAGGATGGGTAGTCATCCCCAAGGTCCAAGCAATAAAATTAATATTCTCCATTTTCATCCAAATCTTGGATTGGAAGGATCGTACTACATGTCCCTAGCAAGGATGGGTAGTCATCCCCAAGGTCCAAGAAGTAAAATTTAATTTTTCCCATCTCATCTTTATATTGGATTGGAAGGATCGTACTACTTGTCCTCTCGCAAAGGATGGGTAGTCATCCCCAAGGTCCAAAGAAATGAAGGTAAGTCTTGGATTATGGGGTTAAGTATGCCCATGCATGGCAACATGTCTTGTCTAAAAAACAAGACCACTGATTGTTCAAAGGGTTAGACTAGCATGACCATTTCTTCCATAATTGGTTAAATTATTTTGCTCAAAGTGAGGTAATGAATTCCAAATCAGAATAGTAAGGATAGGGTTAAACTCCCATCTCGGTTAGGTTGGGAGTCTAATTCCCCAAAGTTCTGATTTCACGTTCACTTGCACATGGGTTCAAGATAGTAGGGACTCATAACCAACTTTGGGATATAATAAAGCAATTCATTAGTGGATCCTAAGAGGGTTTGGTAATCTTGAATGTTTGTGCATGATACTAGAAAGTTTAGGCCTTTACAAGAGCAAAATCTCTAAGCATAGTTATCAAGTCACACAAATCATTCACAATCTCACATATGCATTCATGTAAAACTGACAATGGAATGTTGATCAATTTCAAACGATAGGGAATGAAATACATTGCACACACCGAGCTAATACTTGATGATTCTGATGTTTCATGTATTTCTGATCTTTGGGGCATGAGTTTATATTTCTTATGTGCTAACACATGTTTTTGAGTTTGTATACTTCCAGGTTGGGTTCTCACTAAAATGCTCAAGAGCATTTGACAGTAGAGTCGCCATTTGTTGTGGCTGATCCACAACACACCCCAAAATTGGGGACCCACCTTTTTTGCATGCTTTCAAAGAAGATCTCAGTGACCCAGATGCTAAAAATCAAGAAAAAGGGCAAAATTGCACAAAATGAAAAAGTGTCGCGATATCGCGACATGTCGCTCCATCGCTGCCGAAAAATGAAAATTGTCGCGATATCGCGACATGTCGCTCCGTCGCTGCCAGAAAATGAAAAGTTGTCGCGATATCGCGACGTGTTGCGCTACCACTACTCAGGAATGAAAAATGTTGCGATTTCGTGATAGGTCACGTTTTTGCTGCTCAGACAAGCAGAATGTAGCATGAAGAGAAAGTGTCACGATTTCGTGACATGTCACGTTTTCACAGTTAAATGAAGCCAAATGGTACGAAAATGAAAATCGGCACGATTTCGCGATAGGAAACAGCGAGAAGATGTACGAAAATGAAAATCGGCGAGATTTCACGACAGGAAACAGCGAGAAGATGTACGAAATGAAAATTGTCACGATTTCATGACAGAAAGCAGGAAGGTGGTGCCAAAAAGGAAAATGTCGCGATTTCATGACAGAAAGCTGCTAGAGTAAAAGAAATGAAAGGCATCACGATTTTGTGACAGGTTGCAGCCGAAGGCGTACAGAAATAAAAAGTGTCACGATTTTGCGACAGGTTGCAGCCGAAGACGTACGAAAATGAAAATCGATGCGATTTCGCAACAGAAAGTTGCTAGAGTGAAAGAAATAAAAAGTGTCATGATTTCATGATAGGAAGCAGCAGGCGTACGGAGATGAAAAGCATCACGATTTCACGATAGGTTGCGATCGAAGGCGTACGGAGATGAAAGGCGTCACGATTTCATGACAAGTTGCAGCCAAAGTGGACAGAATGAAAAGATGTCACGATTTCATGACATGTCACGTTTTCATGGCCAGGTACAGCGAGAGCAGTCCGAGAAAGAAAAGCATCACGATTTCATGACATAAAGCAGCCAGACAACCCGAAAGGTGAAAAGCGTCATGATTTTGCAACGGAAGCAAAGATGGTGGTATGAAAGAGAAAAGTGTCACGATTTCGTGACATGTCACGGTTTCGCTGTGCATGAAGGTTGGCAAGGCTATTGGCAGAAAAGTGTCACGATTTCGTGACACGTCCTGTTTTCGCGGTGCAGGTGGCAGAGCGGGGTTGCATACAAAAAAATGTCATGATATCGCGACATGCTATTTTTGTCATGATTCACAAGGGGGCAGTTATGAAGCATGCAAAGGAAACGCAGAACACGTGGCATACAGGTGTCAGGGTTACAAAAGTGTTTCATGTAACAGAGAATATCGAACGTTTCGATAGCACACATAAAGTCAAAAGGCAATGAAAAGGCAGGGAATTCAAAATGATGCATTCTGGGAGGTGAAACGAAGCGATGCAGGGTGAAACAAAGAGCCGTGATAGACAATATAAAATCAGAAGGGCAGATTGATACAGGGGTTGGAAATTGCTGCTAGCAGAGTTGTAGAGACAAGGGCAACAGACCATTCTGGGCCTGCACTTGGAGCATTTTCCTCCACTTGTTCTGGATTTGTTAAACCTGGAACATTCTATCATTGTAACTGATATATCATTTTAATACAAAAAATACAGAGAGTTGGCATCTCATTGATAAGAAAGGAGTCATTTTTGCATGCAAGATTTAATGTTTTATCTTCCCCTTTCAGATTTCTAGGCTTCTAGGTGAAGTTTAATGCAAGTGTTCTTGGTTGCTTCATGCGAATGTCTAAATCTGAAATCACAGTAAAACCCCAGAAACCCGCACCTAGCTTATCTGGATTGTGTGAATGTGCAGATTCAATAGGTTAGGTTGCATGCAAAAAACCTCATTATCTTCAGTTTTGTCGAATCGAGATGGTAGCACTCTGGACGTAGTTTAGTTCATCTTCTTTGCATTTCTTTTATTTTCAATTCTTTATTTTATTTTTTGCATTTTAATTACCGTCATTTAAATAAATAACTAAAAATCCATCACATCTCGAGATCGAAATATATTCATCTCCTAGATTTATTCACTTTGAGTCCTGTTGGTCACGAATCTGCCACAGGAAAGGATTTTACAAGTGCGCCCTAGACCCGGCCAACATTGAAAGGCTGGAAGCAAGAAATGGCTCCCAGACCAATCTCCAGAGTGGGCTGGTTCCATTCACTATTCTAAACTTGGTGTAAGATAAGGGTTGCTGGAAAGAGATTTAAAAAGTTGCGAGAAAGAAATGGGAAATATGGCCACGAGCCGAAGTGATGGGATCGGAAAAACAACAACGAGGAAACTACAAACGCAACAACAACAAGTAACATAAGAAATCAGTTTAATCTTCGCACAATCACATGCAGCAAATCCCTCCAAACCCACATTCCAGAAATCGTACCCTGACCGCAATATTTAAATCCAGAAGCAGAATTTAAATGTAACAGCAATGCAGGAGTATGAATGCTATTAGAAATGCAGAGAAACAGAAAAGAAATTCATCCATGCAATGCTTGAAAAATTAGAAGTCAAGTCTTTTATTCCTGCAAATGCACTTCCAGTCTCTAGCAGCAAGTTTTTCCAACCTTTGTAAATGAAAATTACATTGGTTTTTATAGAGGTCCGTCCTCTTTGCAGCATTTAATGTTTGAAACTGACCATATCGTGATCTACAATTATGCAAAGGAAACGAGGAACATGATCCCCTTAATCACAACGTTAAAGAAGCAAAAATTAAATGCGATGAAACGTTCGCGGTCCTTCATTAAATTTGAGCTTTCGAACATGTGCATGAAAACCGTTGAATTAATCCACGAACAATGACTTTGAATAAATAAAACTTTAATTTTGGTGGCCTGGGTGCTTCTTCAACCTTGACTGCCTTGGAAATCCACAAAATATTTAATTCGGGTCAGTATTAAATACTCGAAAATCGAGAAAAACCTCTCGGGCCGTTCATACTGCACTTTGGCGGGAAACAGTCGCAGGTCGCGAAAACGCGACGGGTCACGAAATCACGACGTATTTTTATGTCGTACACCTTTGGCTGTCGAAAACCGCAAAAATCCTCCTTGTCGTGATATCGCTGCATCTTTGGCTTCAATGTCTCCATCGCTAGCTTGTTCCGCGAAAACAAAACATGTAGCGATTTCGCTACGTCTTTTGGTTCTTGGTTCTTCCTTGCGCTCTGCCCCGCGAAAACGGAACATGTAGCGATATCGCTACATGTTTCGGGCACCTTGTACGGCCTTGCTGACGGTCCATGAAAACATAACACCTTTTGCCCTTTGCATGCCTTCGTCAAAACATGCAGCGCATCGCTGCAACCTTCGAGCATTTAGACTTCCCTACAAACGTGCAGCGCATCGCTGCACTTTCAACACTTAAGCTTTGGAAGTCGTCAGCGTTGCGAAAATAAGACGTCAGCATGTCACTGCAAGTTTAGCACCTTAGTCCTCGAAGCTCCCGACGTCGTGATTCTAGAACCTGTCAGCGATGCGCTACAAGTTTTGCTTTGTGTCTTCGGCTGGACTTTTCGTCGCGATTTCGCGACATTTTGTCGCTGCTCCCCTTTTGCCTGCTGAAAGTCACGAAAATGAAACATGTCGCGATATCGTGACGGTTCCGCCCAACCTGCCTGCGTTGACCGCGTTGATCGCGATTCTGCGACATGTCAGCGAATCGCTGCAGTTTTTAGACTTAGCCATTTTCTACTCAATTTCGCTCCTTTTTTGCTTCAAAGCCGCATCAAAGCCTGTATCAAAGGTCAGATTTTCAACAATACACTAATGCATTAATAAATGAGAATCAATGTGGCAAAAATGCCAACAAGTCCATTGCAATTTCAAATTAAAATAAACCATAGTGCCCCTTGTTAGCATCCACTTGCAACACTAAGGTATTCCCAGCATTTTAATCAAACAACATTATTGGTATACAAAGAGCTAGCATAACTGGAACCTTGGAGAAATTATCTGTTGTAATTTCTTTGCAAGCAGAGGATTTTGGGACTCAGATCCTACCGAAGAGTGTGTTTTCACAATCGGGTGAAAACACAACTCAACAAGACCCCATGCCTATAGACCCCCTATCTATAGATGCCCTGTATATGGGTTAAAACTAGACTTTCTAGGGTGGTTATGGTGGATGATGAGCTTGCTATTTTTTTTTTATTTAAAGCAAAAAATCCCTTGTCGGGCTGCCTTGGTTTGAGAGACCACGAACAAGGGGTTCTACACCGTCAAAGTCACCCGAGAGTCGCACCCGACCCTGCCCGCACCAACATTATCAATTGGATTTTGGGTACCCAATTCAGATTTTTGGTTGGATGGAGATTTGAACCTGGGACATTCCTTGGAGGATTGCCCTCTCCTCTCCAACTCACCTACAACACCTGGGTAGGATGATGAGCTTGCTATTTAAGTGACAAAATTTATCGCCAAATAGGATGTTGTAATGAGAACATACGAATATAGAAATCTTCTTCATCGTCCAATGGGACAACTTAATCGTGTTTCCCATTTGAACTTGGATAATTGATGGGAGCTATGCCATAGTCTAATTCATCATCTGATGTCCACTCATGAGGAGGACCTTCATCCTCTTCCTCACTCTTAGATTGAAGGGTGTGTGAACTCTCTCCCACTTCGTGAGGTTGAGCGAAATCACTGGATAACCCTTGATCTGTCATGTTTATGGGAAAGTAACATCTCAATGAGTGAACATGATTTAGATTGGCATAGGGATTACGTGCAAGCTCATACCTATAATTCATACCTAGGCATTCTAGCCTCTCTGTGAAGACATCTAAAGGTACTGGCTTGTTGTATCCCAACCCAGATTTATCATATGGTAACTGATATTGTGACTGAAAAGGAACATGAGTACCCTATTCATATAAACCTACGCCATAACCATGCCAATGGTAGTGATGGAGATATCACATGGCGTAGTCAGGATTTGATATGTAATTTATATCCTCAAAGAAAGGTTCATCATATTTTTCTTCCTAAGGAATTGACAACGTTCCATACTCGATACCCCCATATATGATTTTTTTTCATTCGACGATATACCTAGAGGTATAATTCTACCTATGGGGAGATGAGATCATCCCATATTTTGCACTATATCGATGGATGGAATTATTGTGATGTTCTTGACTAAGTACTCTCCTAACCCTATCCTAGCCATCTGGATTGTAACCTAGGGTGATGAAGGTTGAGGATATGAAAGTGAGGCTTGAGATGACTCAATGTGTACCTTCTGAGATGGTTCCTTATCTACTAGACTAGGAATATCTTCCATAGAGATGGTGGAAATGATGGGAGGGATCTCATTGATTGGCCTCTTCGACATGTTCCTCTATGCAGGATTAGATAATGACGAAGGCATTTTTAATGGTGCCAATGATGATGATGGTATGGATGAAGATGGTAATGGTGTAATGGAAGGCAATGGAGAAGGAAGTGGACATTGAATGGATGTGTTTAGTTGGAATTACACATGAGTCAACAATAAGGTCGAATCGAGGATTTTTTGCACCATATTACAATACTTAAAGGGCTCAAGTTTTGTAGAGACTACGTGCACCTACCATTCATAAGTATACTTTAGGTATTGGTGAGTGATGGAAGGGACACATTTCATATCTCGGATCCAAGGTTTGCCCAAAAATATGTTGTAGGCCATTGCATCCTCTAGAACATGACACAAGGTCGCATCCCACCTGAATTAGTAGGACTATAGTACCGACTGTGGAGCATATCGTATCATTGAATGCTCGAAGGGTGTAGGTGGATGCAACAACATGAGATGCTAGAAGTCCTAGGTGTTTAAGAGCACTAGTGGTTATTATTTTTCTTGATGAACCAATGTCTATTAAAACTCTCTTATATGGTATTTTATTCACACATGCAATGATGTGTAAAGGAGGGTCCATCGTATCACTTGCTATAGGCTTGAGTTCATGCTTATGGAATGTGATCACTGGTTCCTTACACTGCTACACATGCCCCATAAAATAAATAAAGAAGTTAGACTCTTGGGGATGCAATTATATCGACTTAAGAATATCCATTAGAGCTTCTCTATGAGGTGGAGATTGTTGAATGAGCTTGTATATGGATAATCTAGCCGAAGTTGTTATTAAGATTTGTGCAAGCTTACTTTTTATTGTCACTACTGGCCTAAGTTGAAAGCTTTGTACTAGAGATGGTAGAGGCTGTGATGTTGATGGAACATCACTTGAAGCTGTAGGTGGTGCAACTTGACTTGGGTAGCCTCTATTATTAGTCATAATACTAACCATACTGACGTACCTTTGTAGAGGGGATGCCATATTGACCTCATTAATTTGTTTGGCAAGAGTTTCCTGTACCTCATGAGTAGGTAATGGGTCTCTGAAAACATCCATCTGTTGATTATTTGGGGTGAGAGGATTATCCACTTGGAGCTCATTCCTCTCGATCATATCCTACACTAGGTTTTTGAAACCATAGCATGTAGGCAAGTCATGGCCATTCTATCGATGATACCTACAAAATAGCTCTTCTCGACATCCCATAGGCTTTTGTTTGCTTGTATTTAGGTTTATAGGCTTGATTTTTGGTAAATTAATCAATTTAGTAACCCACAAATGATCAAATAAGGAGTCCATTGACTTAGCGAAGGGCGTATATTATTTCCTAGGGTGACGTAGTTGATTTTGGCCCTGATTTGCTTGAGTATTATTATTATAACTCGTAGGAGGAGGTTGGGCCTAATAATTTACCTTTTGAGGAGGCGTCGTTTGTGCAGGCCCTAGGACATTAATGGCCACTTGATTGACCACTATTGAATTTGATGGCATCGAATTGCTCTTTGGATTTTTAGTCCACTCCTTACGAGGTTTTGCTATCTCCCCCTCTTAGAATGTGATCTCTTCTATGGTTCTAGCCTGTGTTAGAGCATCCTCAAGAGTGGGATATTGCTGTAGTTGCAACAATAAAATATTGGTTTTAGGCAACTCTTTGAAAAAATTTGAGTCAACTCAGATACTGGAAATAGATAGGGTAGCTTAGCTAAGAGCATTCACCACATGTTTCTATAGTTAGTGATAAACTTATCGTCATATTGTTTTAACCCTGTAAGGTCGATTAGGATTGCCTTTCTCTTGGTATTGAATATGAAACATTCCAAGAACGCATTTGTAAATTGTTCAAAGGTATAGATGCTATGCCTTGGAATTTGATTAAACCACTCAACAACTAGGCTAGAGAGGGCAACTAGGAATGTTCTTAGGAGTAATGCATCATTATCCTGTATGCTAAAGCACTGGTTCATAAAATTGGTAACGTGCTCTTGAGCATCTTCTTTACCTTTGAATTTGTCCAATTTTGGCATTTTAAAATGCTCAAGGTATGTAGGGGAAGGTATAAATGGATGCAGTGGTTGACTATACAACTGGTGCAAGATGGAATTTTGAAGCCCAGTCCTAGCTGTATTACTCTCTATAGTTTCCAGGCGTTCAAGCAATGCTCAATACGCATCAGAGGATTTAATCTCTTCTTTATTTTGGACTCATGGAGGGGGACGAGGAATGTTAAGCATATGTTGAGGTGGTTGATTGTCATCAACCATACCTCCAAATGGTGCTTCTAGATATTCCTTGTTTTGTTCCAAATTATCATAAGCCCATAAGGTGTTTTCAAAATGGGCCTCCAAGGAGGAACTAATGCTTGCTGAAGGTGATCTATATTAGGCCTAGTAGGTATGTTCTGATCAGGCCTAGGTGGTCAAGGTGATAGCATTTGATTAGGTCTAGGAGATCTATTTTGATGGAAAGTGGGTTGTATTTGACGATCCTCCTATCTATGTGCACTTGGATTAGGAACTCCACACAAAGTCTCTTGAATTTGTTGTTCAAGTCTTTGTCTTTCTAATTATTGTCACTGCTCTAAGAGATCCAAGCGTTGTTTATCTAACCTAAATTGATTAAACTAAGCTTGATGATCAACATACCTTTTGACTAGTTGATTAATTTGATCAACTGTGTTAGGCCTATGTGCCTTAACATTATTGCCCTGATACCTATCATATTTAGGAGGATTTGTAAGGTCTATTATGTCTTTCCCTTGATTGAGGGAATTTGCATTTACTTGAGGGTCACTCCTAAACATATTTTCTTGGTATTCCTATGGTGCAGAGGCAAATCGTTCTTGCATGGAATGATGTGACCAAGGATAATACGGATTTTCCTCAGGTCCTCCATAAATGAGGAATGGTAGGGTAGAATTAGCTCACCCAATACGATGAGTATCATACTCATATTGATATGTGCATTTTGGAGAAGGGTGATTTGAGAGCATAATATGATTATTTAACCCTACCCTTGGTGTATAGTATTGATTATGCACACAAGTGTGTAGAGTAGACTGAGCAGGCACGTGAATGTGTGGTATGCAGTTGCCTTTCTTGAAAGAAGGCATTGGAAGTATCCATACTTGGAAAGTAATTTCTAATAGTGGGACTGTGACCTATGGGGGTACCTCATGTAGGGGTTCCTTGCAAGCTAGGTACCCTCTATGACACTTTAGGACTTGAGAGAGTAGGTGGCTACCAAGGAGGTATAACCATGTCCTTGGGGTTAATTTGGAGATAATCCATGTCTCCTTGCCTACTCCCCGTAGCGTCTACCCTTAAGTGGGCTTGGTTATAGGTATATACCATAACTACTTTTTATGAACCTCTATGTGATTATATCTATTACAATTTTTATAGATTCAAATACACAAGAATATAAATGATTATCACTTTTAAAGATTTATGTGTTCCTAAACCATTTGATGTGTTTGTGATTTGTTGCTTTTGTAAAGAATCTCTTTCACATGTTTTGAATGTTTGTTGATGTAATTCTCAATTGTTAAAGGGATTTCACCTATACACTCGTAGCTCGACAATTGGAAATGAAATTTCAGTCATGCAAACCAACCAAAGCATGGAGATGAAGCCCATACTCGATCAAGGAACATAGGTCCTACCAGTCCTCACCCATATTAACCGTAGGTAGTGATACACCCTCTGAAGAGGAGTGCATGCAATTTTTCATGGCTAAGATGGTTCTTGGATATGGCCTTGGTAAAAAATAGGGTACATAGGATTTGATCCAATGAATGGAGATGAAACCCATCGTAATTGAACTCTATTAGTGGTTGGGGATGAATTCCAACTCACTAACGTTAAAAAGAGACATGGTGTGTGTGGTTCCTTTTAAAATAATTGAAAGTAAACAAGATAGCATTCAATGAATTTTCACTAAATGCATTAAATAGCATTTCACTTTTAGAATCATATGCATATATAAAGAAGGAACCTACAAGTTTTTTTTACCTATATGAAAACCTAACCCTTAGGTAGGTCATACGTAGGAAAACCAAACAAATGCATGTCTAAAGCTATTCTTTTTTCTATTTTTCTTAAATTTCTTAATGCGGAATTTAGAAAGGGGAAATCTAACTTTCAGTAACACATAAAAGATATGAACAACTGAAATTTAACATTTTCTAAGCAACCTAGCTGCAAATTGATGGTTTAGGAACTTATCTTGTCTGTTCTGTAAACTGTTGTTTCTAGAAATTTTTGCAGAAAACCCTTGGTTTTTTGGCCATCCTTGGGTGGTATGGATACAAATTTGGGGGCCATCCCTAGGTGGGATAGTTGCTTTGGCCATCCTTGGTAGTTTCAATTAGGAATTCAGGGGTTGTTTCAGCTCAGAACGGAAAGAACCTGCAACATCCAAAACACAAAAACAAGGTAAAAAATGGTAGAAATAAAAAAACAAAGAAAAAGGACTAGGTCCCACAGTGATTGCAATTGAAGAAGTGAGAAAAATAGCTATGCCTAAAATATTGAATTGAAATGCATATAACGTAATTATTAGATTAAAGCATGCATAAGAAATATGATAAAGTAAGAAACTAAATTGATAAATGTGTTAAGTAAAAGGGGGGTTTCTCCTTGTATTTATTAATTTATCAATTCATCGATTACAATACATCACCTTGAGGGATTTTCAATGTGATACATGTCAATTTACAAAAATTGAGGAATCAAATCCCTCCATGAGCTTAATGGCGCAGTTCCAGGTGTTCTTCTCGTAACCCATAATATAGAGCTATTTTTGGGCTACATTTATTCAGCTCCTTAGCTCCTCCCTTATGCATGGAATACCTATACCTACACACAAGAGATTGAAATATGTTAATAGCATATGTGTTACCATGAAAAGTATGCATCTATGAATATAAAAATTATTTGCGACTAATATAAACTACTCCAAATGAATTGCAAACTTAATATGATGTTTAGTATGTGATTTTGGAAGGATCTAAGTAGAAATCATAGTGAAATTGTTAGAAGAACCTATGGCCATTCTTGGGAGGAACAACTAGAACTACAATCACAAAAATATTAATCGACCTATCAAATTTACTCAAAACTTCATCAAATTTGGGTATGATACTAATCTAATGCTATAGAAATGAACTACACATAAATTAGATCAAAATTTTGGGCCACTTTATGACCATACCTAGGAGTTCCAACAAGACATGCTAATTGTCCCAGAGGAGGACGACCACAAAACAAGGTGTTTTTTACCACCAATTTCACTTGGATCTAGTCAGTAATCCTCCTAGGGGTATTGTCATCGAATTTGGAAAACTAACTCTTAAAATTGATGGGTTTTGGAACAAATGACCATCTCCTAGAACATACTAAAAACACCTTCGATTAAAGAGGTTTCCAAGGTAAATAAGTGGGCAAAGGTTGAGGGTAAATATTGGCAGCACTTCGTGGTCAATAATTGCAAAGTCCTCTCCTTTGAATTGGGTGGAAACACATCAATTTATAGACCAAGAGGACATAGAGAACAAAAGGGTAAGTTTAGGTATGCAGGGCAAGTGCTTCCACTTGGCAATGCCTTTGCCATGCATAGGGTGGAAGAGGCTTCCCATTTGGACCTCAAATTTGTAGGCCCTAATGGTCATGACAACCTTCCAAGCTATCATAATTTATTGGGTGGGGTAAATGGTAGGAATTGGTTTCCATTTATCATGCCCTTTGACATTTGAGGTGTCTGGATCATGGTTGTCCCATTCAGGGATGGTTGCATGTGGCCGTCGTTGGGTGGGATGGTCATGAACTATGGCCATCCTAGGGTGGGACGATCATGGCTACATGCCCCAAAACCTTCCAAAAGTGGGGTAAACCTTCCTAAAAATTCTTGGGAGCCTTAATTAACCCTTGAGGGTTTCCCAATGGGGCCATATGATGTTGATAAGAGTGGCACATTAGCAGTCTTATCTGATTTACATGATTTTAGTGTCTATAGTGCTGCTCTTGGAGAATTAAAAATGGTTAGAAAGAAGAATTAAGAATTGAAGGTTCAAGTTCAAGAGGATGAGGAAACAAAGACAAAGCTCCTACAAGATCTCATAGACTTAAAAGTTAAGGTTGAAGAGGAAAGAAAAGTTGAAGAAGGTATGGCTAAATAGTTAAAAGTAGAAAAGCTAGAATGTAGAACATGAAGTGGTTTCTCTAAGGATGGAAGTAAAATATTCTAATGATAAGCTACATAGATTTGGGAAAAGCATAGAAATATTGGATGATATTATCAAAGCACAAAGATCTCCATTTATGAATACTGGACTTGGTTTTGAAGAAGGTCAAGAGAAATAAAAGGGAGAGTCAAGCTCAAAAGGAAAAGAGGCATTGAATAAAATTATTGAAGGGTAATATAAGACCTATGGTGATGTATGTAAAAGTGGAAAACAATGCACCATAAAGGAACATGGACCATTAAAGAAAAAGCAATGAGAGATCCATGTGGCAATATCCCAAAAGGCAATCAAACAGGTTTCACTATTCCTTCCATGGTTATTGTTTCTCATGTAACCATTTTGGTCATAAAGCTATACATTGCAAGGTTCATGATAAAAATTATTATGGCTTCAACAAGAGAAATTTCAAGTCACTTGAAATTTTCAAGGACTACAACATCGTGTGTTTCAATTGCAATAATATTGGTTATAAAGCTATACATTGCAGGGTTTATGGTAGGAATGATTATAGCTTCACCAAGAATTCATTTGCATCTTTCAAGGACTACACCATTAGGTGTTACAATTGCAATAATTTTGGGCATAGAGCAAAGTGGTGTAGAATAAAATCTCCAAAAATTCCAAATACAAGCAAGAAAAAGGATGCTTAAAATATTCAAAGAGGTATGACTTCAAAAGTTTGGAAAAATATTAAAAAATAAGAAGAGCATTGTAAGTTGGGAGTATCTTTACTCCCATCCCAAAATTAATCACCTCAATAAAAGGAGGTGGTGAGGGGGCTGAGCTAAGTGTTTTATTTTTAGCCCCAGAAGGAGCCCTTTTCCATTGATGTAAAAGAGGGAGAGATTTTAGCAAGGGGGAGAGATTTGAGTAAGGAGGAGTAGCTTGTCAAGGGGAGCAATTTGGAAATCTAGTTGTAGTAAAAGAAATTTTTTGTAAGGGTTGCCATCAATGACAAAGGGGGAGATTGTACAAAATATTAAGCATATTGAGTTGTCATTGATGTCAAAAGGATGCATGGTATTCAAGGTAGAAATATTCTTCTAAGGTTGGACAATTATTCAAGGCAAGGTATATCTCAAAGCAAGAAATATTGTTGAAAATAAAAGGATTATAATATTGATTTAAATATTATAAAGACAGTTCAAAAGTTTATAGAGAGGGCCAAAAGGTTTAAAAGTGGAATTTATAAAAATTTATTGGACAAAGGTCCAAATACTACAAGAGAATGCCAAAGGGTTTATTATAATATTATTATTTTATAATTTAAAAAGAAGGGTTACATATTTGAAGGATTTAAAAATAAAAAAATAAAGTTTGAAGCTGACTCCACGATAATGAAAAGAAAGATATATTTATATGGAAGAAAATATTTCATTTACTTACCATGATTGCTAATGTTTGAAATATTTTAATGCGAATGATTTTCTAATGCGAATGATTTTGATATCTCCTTATGCACCATTTTGAAAATTCAAGGTAAGGAGAAGACAACAAACAAGAAGGTAAAATTTGTGGGTTCTAAAGCTTGAAAAAGGAAAGGAGGTTTCATTGTGTTGTTCCAACCATTGGGGTATCCCAATCGACTGTCCAACCTTGGACAGGGCACTATAAAGAAAGGAGTGTTGAGTTCGATTTCCAGTTGCATCATATTTTTGTTGTGTATCCATTTTGTGAAGTGTGAAGGGGTGAAAGTTTTGTTGTGTACGTTTGGTTCTCAAACTGGTGTGTAGCTCAGCCAGTTGGCTTATTCCTTCTGTGTCATCACTTATAATTAGAATATCATCCACATACAATATAACCAAAATGATGCAGTTTCTCTAATATTTCACATAGAGAGTAGATTTTGCTGCAGATCTAGTGAAACCGAGGTTGATAAAATAGGATTCAATCTTTGCATACCAAGCTCGAGATGCTTGCTTCAACCCATATAGAGCTTTATTCAATATAAGGACTTTGTTTTCTTGGCCTTCAACTATGTACCATGGTGGTTGGTTCACATAAACTTCCTCCTTCAAGTGTCCATTGAGAAATACACTTTTGACATCCATCTGATATATAGGCCAATGATTTTGATCTACTAAAGCAATAATTGTGCGGATTGTATTCATCTTTGCCACAGGAGCAAAAGTCTCCTCGTAATAAATTCCCTATTGCTTATATCCTTGAACTACTAGGTGAGCCTTGTAGCGATCTAGTGAGCCATCTTCCTTATACTTTGCTTTGTACACCCATTTTGTGCCAATGGTATATTTACCTTGGGGTAAATCAACTAACTCCCAAGTGTGATTCCTTTCAATGGAATCCAATTCTTGATCCATTGCAAGAACCCATTTAGGATCACCAAGTGCTTCTTTGATATTATAAGGTTTAGGTTGGCTAAGGACTTTGGCCATGAGGGCATAATTCACTTGGTGTCTTATGGCTGAAGGTCTTTTACCTGTATAAGTAGGCAAATGACTTTGGGCTTCATTTTATGATGACTTGAACCCACTTAGGTAAAGGATTGGATGATGTGGCTCGATCATTAGATGGTTGAGTAGAAGGAGATGGAGGACATGGATCATTTTTGGGGAGTTCTTCATGTGGAGGAATTTCTTAATTTATGAGTAAAGAGGAAGGACTAGATGATATTGTATGTATCAAGGGAGCAACTATTTCATTAGTTAATTTCAAAGTGGGGGTCATAGGAGGAGGATTGGCTGGGGGGTACTCATGAAAGGTAACATCCCTATATAGGAAGATCCCTATATAGGTATTAGCACTATCACTATAGCCAGCAAAGATGTATTTTTGGATCTTATCATCAAACTTCTTCCTTTTCTTATGAGGAATGTGAGCCTAGGCATCACATCCAAAGACTTTGAAATGACCCACATAGGGTGTCCTTCCACTCCATGCTTCTTCATATGTTCTATCATGTAATACCTTAGTGTATGACCTATTAATCAAGTATGCAATAGTAAGAACTTCTCCCCAAAATTAGTTAGGCAATGTAGCAACAAGTAACATTGACTTTGCCCTATTTGTGATTGTTTGATTCATCCTCTTAGCTACTCTATTTTTTTTTGGGGGTATAAAGAGTTGTGAATTGCCTCCTTATCCCATGGTACTTATAAAAATTGAATAAGTCATCGGAGACATATTCTCCACCATTATCTGATATTAAGGTGGATATTTGGTAGCCACTTTATCTCTCAACAAGTGCCATAAAATCCTTGAACTTATCAAGGGTTGACATATTCACCAAGTCACTTCGGCAAGACAAGTTTTATCAGTTTAGAAAATTGCTCTATGTATGTAATAGAATTCAAAATTTAGGGGAATGTTATCTAATGTTGACTTATTTTTTTCAATAGTTAGGATAGTGCACATTAAAGGGGAATGTCAGAATATTATTTTAATGAGCACTATTCCTTACTTCAGTTATGCCACTTGTCTTATTTTAAGTTTTAGTTCTCCAACTGGAGTTATGTGTCTTCTGCATGACACTTGGAGTGGAGATTATGACACTTGTCATATCTCCCTCATATATTGTAACACATATTGTCAATATATTTATCATATCTCCTTCGATGGCAGATTTGGCTTAGGTGTAGGAGGTTCTAGTTTCACACTCTCTAATGGTGTTGATTTAAAAATATTATTTTGATTTAAATAATATGGTTCTTTAAAATTTATGCCCATGTATTTTTTTTTTAAAATATGCAAAGGCCTATGTATTTTTTTAAAACATAGCTAAGCAAAGTTTCATGGAGGTGGAAGACGAGCGTTGTTCTTCGAAACTTCAGAACCATAACTCCACATTTGCAGTTTTTGAGCTTATGTAGGATTCCAAAGATGGTAGTTTGGTCCTGTGTGCTTAAAGACAACGAACATTTGCAGCACAATTTATTTTTGGTGCTTGATAAAGATATTTTTTTGAAAGCATCTATGTTTTTTATGGGATCAAGAAATGTGGTGCGCGTAACTCTAATGCAAAAGTTGACTACGTTGAATATGCATTATGGGACACGTTTTGTAGGACAACGTCATCCTGTGTTTTGAGAGCTCTAGATGTCATCTAAGTGTAGATGGGATCTTCATGGCATAAGCCCAACAGTCACACCTCGGCGGTCTCATGGTAGCAACAAGTTTTGATGGGAAAAATTAGAGCAGGCTCCAGTTCATCAACCTGATCATGCCCGCCAGGGTTTCAATCAAGTCTACTTTGACGTCATCAAAGAATATTTTTGATGTTTTAAATCACTACGGGTGAGGCATCTTCGCGGGGGACATCAACGTATTTTTTGGATGTTTATTCTATGCTAGAGGATCTTATGGGTTCTGCTCTATGATACAAAACTTTAATTTCAGTGCTTTGATTGCTAAAATTTCATGGCCATGAGGATGGCAAATATGAAATGTTTTTTAAACATGTATTTTTTAAAGTGAGAGGGCATCTTTTATAAAGTGGAGGAAACCACTTTATTTTTAAAATTGTATGGGGAAGGGAAATTGGCAGACCACATGGCCACTTTATTTTTCATTGTATGGGGATTTTCCATGTAAGACATAGTGGGTAGGTATATCAAATTTTAGGCATGCATTTTTTTGGAAAGCATGTTATAGAATCTTGGTGTGGTTCGATGTGTGGTCCAGTGCTCACGTGACGACCACATAAAGCAAATTATTAACATCGTCAACCAAAGATTTTAACATGCCATATTTTTTGCCCACATGACCCATGTAATTTTCCATATGAGGGAAAATTGAGATGATGTTTTTTATTTTGCATAGCAATGCCGCCATTGAGTGATGTTTTCTATTTTCTGCCAAAAGAGGCTATTGTTTTTTCCAGCAAATGAAGGCCCCATTGAGAGTGGAACATAGGGGTGTTTATAGTTGTCGAAAATATTTTTTTGAGAAGGAGACATTGGTGGTATCCAATTATAATTTTAAGGTTATTTCATTTGAGTTTTTTAGCCTCAAAGATGTTGTACCTTGGAGTGCACTCTCGGTTGAACTTGACACTCCCAAGGCAAATTTATATGTGATATTAGTATCTAGTCACCTTCTCTATAGAACCTAATGGATGTAATGGCTAGTTACCCATACATTTTGGTAGGATGATGAGGTCACCATAAGGACACCTACTCTAGGGACTATAGACATAGACACCCTAGACTCTATCTGAGGACTTTTTTGGATCAACTTCTAAATACTACAAATGAAGATACTTCAGAAGATTCTATTCTCTTCTTTCTTCTTCTCCACATTTGGATTCTATGGCTCATTTTATTGTAATTCTAGAGTGCATATTTGACAGAGATCAACACTCTCATATGGCTTGTATTTATTTTGTATTAAGGTGCATTTTCGGTAGAGACCGACACATTCTAGATTGTGTTTCACCATGAGAGAGGATGATATTCATGGTGAACCTAGTCAGTGACCTACGAGAGGCAACATACCTAGAGGATGACCTACAGAGGCAGTAGACCCAATAGAAGTGGCTAACCCTGAGGCACCCAAGATGACCCAGAGGTACTTAGATGGCTAACCCAGAGGCAACAGATCCAAGGAAGTGGCTGACCCTAAGGCAATAGACCCATATGTATACACTGTTGATCTAGCATTATTCATAGTTGAAGATCCAAGTGCAAAGAGCACGAGCCTAGTACAATACATGTTATAAAGGAGGATGTTAGGGTTATTTTTTAGAAAAATAAACATTAAGGGAGAATGTTAGAGTTAATGTGTACTTTGTCTATTAGTTTTGACATGTGTCCTTGACACTTGTCATGTTATCATATAGCCTCATGCCTATATATCGTACTTTTTTGTATCAATAGATATCATATATTTACCATTCTCAACAATAGATACACTTCTCATCTCAATTGAGATGCTATAGCTAGAAACATACATCATTTTACATAAAATGTTTGAATTCTTGATTTTCGTTTTTTGAATCTTTTCAAATCTCTTTAAATCTCTTTATAAATACATTTACTCCAAAATTTAGCAATTTTCTTGATATTTTCCTATAGCAACCTTCACAATTCTAAACCTTCACATTTAATATCTATACCTTGCATCTTAGTAGAATAATATTTCCAAAACATCGCACTATCATAGTTTGCTTTACCAAATATGGATTTCTAGTTTTCCTTCTTGAAACATAAGTGCAACCACAATTTTTTTAATAAATAGTCTAAATGAACATGCATTATTATTACAAAATAAAAAAAATATTACCAATGGAAAACATTAAAGTAAATCTTAATCTTTAAATGATTTAAGCGATCAACATTTTTTGTCAGCTTCATCTAAACTTTCTACTTTCTCTAACCATGGAAAGGAGATGTTAACTTCACGATCCTCAATCAAAACCCCTCTATTGTCTAGCTTATCTGCACATTTGTTTTCTTTCCTTAATGTACGTGTAAACCCAATTTCTTCAAACTCTTTAGCAAGAGACTGAATTTCCATAATTATCTCTTGTATGTTCCATGAAGCCTTTGCTTTCCTCAAAATTGTATTTATTACTATGAGAGAATCACCTTCCATCCAAACTCTATTCCATTTCATTTTTTTATATATTTTTAAAACTTCTAATTTGGCCCAACCTTTAGCTTCATTATTTGTATTAAATCCACAATTGAAAGCATAATGAGATAAAATATCTCATCTATTATTTCTAATTATTCCTCCTCCTCATGCTGGTCCTAAATTTTCTTTAGATGCTCCATCAAAATTTAATTTAACCCACTCCACATCTAGTGGTTTCCACTTTATATTCTTTACCTTATTTTTTCTTCTCTTATACCCAACATCATAATTCCATTTAATGACTTACCTCCATCTATCAAGATTTTTTGCTTCCAAATTAGGGATTGGGTGAGTTGATAGGGTTGTTTTAGACTCCTCTACAACTAAACATATCTTCTATTTCACTACCTCTAAATTGTTTTCCTTTTCTTTAAAAATTCTTCTATTCCTTTCTAGCCATATAGTCCAAAGTATTGTATCTTTTGATATATCCAAATTTTTTTGTAAAGCCTCACTTTTATAAGTGCTCTGCCATTGCTTTAACCAATCTTCAATTTTGCTTTTCATCACTATGCATTTACCAAACATACTAAGAATCCATTGCCATATATTCTAGACTATTGAGCAATGTGCCAAGAGATGGTCAATACTCTCCTCCTCCTTATTACTAAAAACACATTTAGAGGGGCCATGAAAACCTATTTTCATAAGGTTATCCTAGGATAAAATTCTTCTATGACCTACTAACCAAACAAAAATTTTGACTTTAGGAATTCTTGGGCTATCCCAAATATCTCTCCAAATTCTAGTGATATTATTATTATGTTGGAGTTGAACATTGTATCCTAAGCTATTCAACTCCCAAGTCAATTTATCCTTGGCACCCCTAAGAATAATTACAGTTGTTATCTTTCTAATCAATTGCCTTCTAGCATCAATGTCTTGTATACTTGTAAAAAAACTTCTTTCCCATTGTACCTTCCTTCTCGATCCTTGTACAAAATGTTTGAAACCCTATCACCATATTTTTCTTGAAGCAATCTCATCCAAGGTTTCAAAAATGGATCTAAATTGAGTGTTTTTTTATCACACCAAGTATCCATCCAAGTAGAATTGTTTTCTCCAGTTCCCACCATCCATCTTAAACCTTTAATCATAATATCAATAGATTTTTTTAAACCATTCCAAAGAGCAGAACCATTTGGAAGAGAGCATGCAGTAAATATTAAAACTTGGGTCATTGGGATCAATGTACCTAGAATAATTCTTGCCCATTGTCTTTGACTCTCTTTGTACAATCTCTAGTTAAATTTTTACCTAAGATCTAAGTTTATATCTGTAAGAGCTCTTAAACCAAGACCTTCCCTAGTTTTATCATCACACAACTTGCTACATTTCACCAAAGGAAAATTCCTTTTATCATGTAAACCTGACCATAAAAAATATTGCATAATAAAGGTTAAACTTTTTTCAACTGATTTTGGCATAGAATAAAATGATATATAATATGTTGGAATGGCTTGTAAGACTGACTTATTTAACTACACTCTTCCTGCTAATGATAACCATCTACCTTTCCAAGATGGAAGTTTATTTTAAACTTTACTAATAATTGGATTCCATAAATATTTTCTCATTCTCCCCTTAATTAAAGGTATCCCTAGATAAGTTATTGGTAAAATTTGCCTCCTCCATTTGAAGTGACATACAAATTCTTGCTTTGATATTAGCAAGAGTGTTAAGGAAGTAAATTTTGGATTTAGTCCTATTAATTTTTTGCCCTAAAGCTATTTTGTACTCTTTTAAAAAGTTATTCAAAGCTCTGGCCTCATTTATCCTTGCCCTTCCAAAAAGGGTTGTATCATCTACAAACTATTGATGGATGATGTTATCGATGTTATTACTAAGATTAAGACCACTTATAAGCCTATCTTTGTAAGCCTTATTTAAGTTCCTACTTAGAACTTTTGCCATTATAATGAACAAATAAGGAGATAGAGGATCTCCTTGCCATTTATATAAATGTTATGTTCATTGATATTAGCCATTTATAGAATGCTCAAATATTGAATTTTATATTTGATCCTAAAAATTGCAACTTGTGATAATATGGTTTACAATCCAATAGTGGTATTAGAGCCACATTATCCTATATTGGTATTGGATGAAAGCTAATACCAAACTTGATTTTTGGTGTGAATCTTTTTGGAGTATTTTTTGAGCTAAGTTGTACGTTTGAAAGGATAGCATTAGAGAAGAAATTTGATGTGAATTTGATTTTTTTTTTTTATTTGTGGAAAACATCCCAAAAGGGATGCCACTTTTGGGTAAGACCCAAGGAGGCAAGGGTATCCATTCCACCAAAAATGCCCAGGACTCGGACCTGGCCTACCACCTTTGACATACTCAAGGAGCAAACAAACACACAAAACCAAATTAAAAAAAGTAAATAACAACAAAAATAATAAAATAAAATAAAAAACATGCTCCTTGAGTGTGTCAAAACCAAAAGCACAACCAAACACACACAATAAGATAAAAGAAACCACAACACAAACCACATAGAAAAACACAAGAACCACATAACAAAACACAAACAAGACAAAAACAACAGAACACTACAAAGACATAACCCAAAAAAACATGAAAAATAAACACAACCAAAACCTAAAAAATTAAATAAATAAAAATAAAAATAAAAATAAAAACAACCAACAACATACAATAAACAAAAACAAAAAACATAGAAAACACTCACACATAAAAAAAATGAAATAACACAAACAAAGAGAAACCCAAGAACAAGAACGAAAAAAAACACAAGAACAATAACAAAAAACATAAAAAAAACAAAACAACAAAAACACAAGAACAACAAAAAACAACACAAAGAACACAAAAAAAAACAAAACAAAAGAACCCACCCACCTTAAAAAACTAAACAAAAAAACAAAGAAGAAAAAAGAAAAAAAATGAACAAAACAATGACCTATCTAGACCAGAAGACTATTAATGCAAGAATCAATAGAGGAAACAAAATAAAGAATAGAATGAGCTAGGGAACTAAAAAAAACTGAATGAACCAAAGAGAAAAAAAAAAAACAAGAAGAAACTAGGTACCTTTAGAACTGGAGCCATCCAAAGAAATGATAGAAAGAAGAGCTTCCCTAATTTGAGAAGCCCACCATATAGGAGGGTGGCCATAACAAGTAAGATCACCTTTGTCCAAAGCCCAATTAGCTAAAGCATCAACACTCTTGTTTTGATCTCTAACCACATGATTGTAATCAACTTTCAAAAATCCCATCCGGATTAATTGAATCTTCTCAATAATTCTTTTTATTCTCCAATCCACCTTATGATTCTTAGGAGTCTTCAAGAGATTAATCATAAGTTGAGAGTCAGACTCAACTAACACCTTTTCCCATCCAACCTTAGTAGCCTCCTGAAGGCCTCTAAGGATACCATACCCCTCAACAAGGTTATTGGAAAGAATACCCAAATTCTCAGCAAAAGTAAAAACCAGGGAGCCATCTAAAAGTCTACCAATTCCTCCCACACTGGCTTTTCTAGGGTTCCCTCTAGAGGCTCCATCAGTATTGACTTTTCCAAAATCCTTAGGAGGAGGTTGCCAATTTCTAGTCCTATCCATCTTACTAATACTCACATTCCCTTTAAGATGGTTGCCCTTAGAAGGTTTAATATTCAATATTTGCATCACTTGATCCCATATTTGGTGGGAGTTTTGGGGGTGATTAAGGAGTTGATGGACTGATTCAACTAAGTTGGCTATGGTATTTTGCCAAATATAGTGAATATCCTTCCTATCTTGATTAAAAATTTGGTTGTTCCTTTCATTCCAAATATTCCAAAGAAGAATGGTAGAACCCATCCAAACTACTCGCCTAATAAAATGATCAACACCCTCTTGATTAGGCCAATCCCTCCAAAGTTGTTCAAAAGTGAAAAAATTGGACCATTGTAAGCCAAGTAAAGTTGCCATTCTCCTCCATAGCTCGGAGGCTAAAGTACACTCAATAAAAATATGGTTGATATTTTCTACATTCTCTTCACACATTTCACATCTAAAAGGGCCATGAAAACCATGCTTCATAAGTTGCTCACCAGTAAGCACCCTACGATGCAATAAAAGCCAATTAAAGAACCTCACCTTAGGCCAGAGCTTTTGAGCCCACAATTGAGAAAATATGTTAGAAGAATGGTTGGGATTATTATGGCATAAGGTCAAATAACCTTGAGCAACTGAATACTCACCCTTAGTAGTGTTGTTCCATCCAAAACAATCTTTTTCATGGGACCAAGAGAGGGATCTCATATGAAGGATGCCTTGGATATCTTGTCTTTGCCTTTCTGGGATTTGAATAGGCCAGTCCTCAATAGGGATCCAATATCTACCAACCTTTGAATTACCAAGTATGGTACCGACAATAATTAGCCACCTTTATCCAATTAGCTCGGTGAAGCTCCTCCATCCAAGGCCTCCAATCGGGAAACCGAGTTATCAAAGGCTTGTGACCATCCCAAGAATCTGTCCAAAAATTTGCATGTTGACCATTATGAATGATCCAAAATAATTTTTTCTTTATCAAATCCTCACCAGTCTTAAGAACTGCTAAAATGGGAGAACCTTTGGTAGGAAGTTGATAGCGAACAAGGTCTTCCAGGACTTTTGTTCTCAGCATATTTAGCACGAAGATTATTGGCCCAAAGAGCATTGGGGTTATGCAACATCCTCCAATATAATTTAGTAGCTAAAGCTTTGTTGTTATTAATTGAAGACCGAAATCCTAACCCCCCTTCACTCTTAGGAAGACATAAAGTATCCCATTTCACCAAGGCCCATTTTCTTTTCTCCTTAGTACCACTCCAAAGGAAACGATGACTGATTTGATCCAATTCTCGAAGAACAACCTTTGGGATATTCAAAATGGAAGAAACATAAATAGGAATAGCTTGAAGGACTGATTTTACCAAGGTGATTCTACCCCCGAAGAAAGCCACTTGTTGGTCCACTTTCCAATTTTCTTCTTGACTTTGTCCAACAACCAATTCCAATCTTTATTTTTTTGCCTTTGAATATTTATGGGAATACCTAAATAAGTGATTGGAAGAGAGGTCTTCTTATATCTTAATTTATCCAAGACCATGGATTCCTCGTCTAGCAGAAGCAGTGAAAGAAAATAACTTTAGATTTGTCTTCATTGATCAACTACCTAGTAGCCTTAGAAAAATAGCTAATGATTTGCTTAATATTAGAAGCTTCCTTAACTGTAGCTTTACCTAAAAGGGTAGAGTCATCCACAAATTGAAGATGAGAGATAGGTCTAGCTCCATGAGCAATGGTAACTCCCTCAAGGGTTTTGTTTTCCCTCTTTTTGGTTATAGTCCTACCCAAGCATTCAACAAGAATGATGAATAAATAAGGGGATAGCGGGTCACCTTGCCTAATACCTCTGGAAGCTGGGAAAGACTGAGAAGGCCTGCCATTGATAAGAACTAAGTAGGAAACTGAAGAGATACATCCCATAATCCAATCCATCCAATCCTTAGAGAAACCAAATTGCCTCAAAACTTTGATAAGGAAGTGCCAATCCACTCTGTCATAAGCTTTGGATAAGTCTAACCGGATGAACATAGAAGGAGAATTTTGCATATCCATGGAATGGATGGCTTCCTGAGCAAGAACTATCTCATCTACTATTTGACGTCCTTCCACATAACCCCCTTGCTCGGGGAAATAATCTTATGCAAAAGAGGCTTCAACCTTTCTGCCATGATTTTAGTAATAATTTTGAGAAGAACATTACATAAAGCAATAGGTCTAAAAGCTGAGATATGATCAACCTCTTGAGCTTTTGGAACAAGAGTAATATAAGTTTTATTGATAACCTTCAAAATTTCTTTGGATTTCCTGGCTTCTTCCACCACCTCTAATAAATCAACATGAAGGATATCCCAGAACTCTTGGTAGAACTCAATAGGAAAACCATCAAGACCTGGGGTTTTCCCTTTTTGCATTTTAAAAACTACTTGTTGAAGCTCATTGATAGTAACATGAGCAAGTCAAAATAGAGTTCTCCTCAAAAGTGATAAGAGAAGGGATTGCTTGAAGAACATCTTGTTGTGAAGTCGAGTCAAGAGGAGTAGCAGCAAAAAGATTGGAAAAGTAATCAACAACAATAGAGTTCATGCCATCCCAAGTATAAACAACATCTCCAGAATCTGATTTTAAGGAAGAAATAAAGTTGTGAGATCTTCGAGCTAGAAGAGATTTGTGGAAGAAATTTGTGTTTCGATCTCCTTCTTTGAGCCATTGAATTCTAGATTTTTGCTTCCATAAGATTTCTTCTCTTTTTTCCCATTCCTCTAACTGAGTTGTGAGTTTAATTTCATCTACACTTCTCTTCTCTGTGAGGCCATCTAAACGGATTTTCTTATTCAAATTTTCAAGATGAGCAATAACTTCATGTTTTTTTTTATGAACATCCCCAAACTCTTTCCAGTTCCAAGTCTTGATTTTGGATTTAATGTATTGCAGTATTTTGGCAAAACAGAACATCTTAGTCCCATGCCTAGGTTTACCTTCCTTCCACCATTGTTGCACACGAGGTCTGAAGGAAATGTCTCTAAGCCACATTAATTGAAAATGAAAAGGAGAGAAACTCACATTGGTTTTCCACATTTCCACCATGACTGGCCAATGATCCGAACCAACATTATTAAGAGTCTTCACTTTAGGAATGTGACCATGGATTAAGAAATTTTCGAGAGAGAAAAACCTATCCAATCTCTCCATTATACAAGCTAAGCCTTGCCTTCTGTTAGACCAAGTCATAAGGCCATTATCTGGTTGGATATCCACAAGATGGAGGTTTGCAATATATTCGCTCATGAGGTCAGTACTTTTGTCCAAATTTCTATTTCCCCTCCTTTTCTCATCCAGAGAGAGGATGGTATTGAAATCTCCTCCAATCAAGATCCAAGCTTTAGGAAAATGAGAGATAATATGAGTAATATCCTTCCACTATCTTCTTTTTTCCTCCAAAGAAGTCGGGGCATAAACAATAATGCAGAGCATAATCTGGTTGGAATGTCTACTTTGAATAGCTATAGCCAACAAACCCCAACCGCCAACCATATGGTGAATAACTACCTCTTTTGGGTCCCAAAGACAAGCAATGCCACCCAAAGTCCCTTGGGAACTGAGGGAAACCACTTTTCCAGCTGGCCAAATTTTACTGGCAATTAAGTCCATATCCTCCATTGACATCTTTGTTTCTTGAAGGAAAACAAGATGTGGATGATTTATCTAAATCATTCTTCTAATTTCATTTTGTTTTGAAAGACTCCCTTTGAGTCCTCTAATATTCCAAGTGATGATCTTCATTAATACCAGGGCTAAAAATGTTGGGAAGGGCATTAATCTTACCTTCCTCTACAAGCTTTTCACCTTCTTTTACCATATGATATTGATTGGTCTTGCGACCTACTTTTTGATTAGAATCCATCTTCAATTTTTTTTTCCTAGTTTCTTGACTTATTCCAATTGAATCTAAGATGGCTTCTAACCTTGAAGAATGCTCATACACAGCCAAAATTTTACTAGATGGTTCAATGGAGTCTATATTGGGACCTAGATTATTTGAAGTTTTGACATTTGAAATATTGTTTTTCTTGTGTAAATTTTCTCCTTTTTTTCTCGTTGAAAACCTTTGATTTGTTGGTTTGTCTCTCGAGTTCTTTCCTTCATATTTAAATTGTGTTTCTAAGATTTTAGTTTCCATTATTTCCTCTTCCTCACTTGGGACATCATTTGTGGAAAGGATTTCAAACATATTAGCAAATGACTTTGATTGATCCTTCATTACTGGTTTTTTCTCGAGTGTTCTTCTTCTTAGGTATTTGGAAACCTCGCTGAGTTTATATCTTCTTTCTTTTGATCAAGAATTTTATTTGGGCAAGCACTGGCCAAATGACCATATTCATGGCAAATTCTACAACGAAAAGGAATGTTCTCATAGTCCACTACTTGCTCCCAAGTGTCTTCCCCAAATTGTAATGTGATATTTTTAGGTAGGGGTTTGTCAAAATCCATTAAAACACAAATTCGAGCATAAATAATATGTTCAAAATTTTGAGTACAATCAACAGTCATCATAAAAGTTCCTAAAGAGTTTCCAATTGAAGAAAAAACAATAGGATTCCAAAATTCAATAGGGAGGCCAAAGAGTCTAACCCACATGGGAGCTATAGAAGGCATCTCTTCTTTCACTTTAAATTTAGTATGCCAGGGCTTCATGAAAAGCCCTGCCCTTCCAAAAAACCAAGGACCCCCTTGAAAAGTTTTCTCTCTATCTTCATTATTAGAAAATAAAACAAGAAAATAACCATTTGGATAAATAGAGATTTGTAACTCACCTTTAGTTTTCCAGGTTTTTGTAGCCCAGAATTTGAAAGCAGATAGACTCGAACGAAAACCCACGAACCGACAAATTAGTCCTCTTTTTTCCAAATCTTCAATGCCAGTCTGAATGTTACCCATATCAAGCTTAACAATAGGAGTTCCATCACCTGCTTTAAGACATCCTGACTCCGTTTTCCTAGGATCAATCTTAGGCATTCTTAGAGGTTTATGAGAAGCCCTAATATTGATATTAGCATTGGGATGAGGCTGTCCACCACGAAGGGCATCCCTAAAATTCATTTTTGGGACCGAGTCTTCGAAATTCTTACCCTTGACAGGGGTTTTCACATTAGAATTATTTTGTGGGTGCACCTTAGCACCAGATTCACTTGAGATATGAGCCATTTTTTGATCAACTGCTTGAAACTTATTTCGTGGTCTCTTTAATCCTTGCCCTAGATGTCGTGGAAAGGTATGGTTTTCACTTTTCTTTTGTGCAACAAATTGGAAGCCGTTGTCACTCAAGTTCATAGTATGATCTATTGAAAGACAAATTTCTAACCCATCTTGTATCCCCTGCAACATTTCCTGCTAAAATATTGAGCATAAACCACAAAAATATTGGCCTCTAGGGCCCGAAGGCCCTAAAAACCAACCTCTGGAGCTGCTTGCACTCAACCTAGATGAAACCCTTGCATAGCCGCTTGCAAAATATATCGTTCACACATAGGGATGTGCTAGGATCTGTGTTGCTCCAAATGATATGAAAATTGGTGGAGACATTCTAGGGTTTTTCAGGCATCTACCCTCAAAATTTTAGCTCAATCCGAGTTTGGATGAGTGAGATATGGCCAAAACAAGTTCGATAGTTTGGGCAGTCTTGCGAAAAAAAAAAAAAACTAATTTATAGTGGAAAACACCCCTTTCGAGGTGCCACTTTCAATAGGTTGGGCATAGGAGGAATGGAACCTTGTCAGCCTCTACCAGCACATAGGAAATTTCTAACTATACCATATATTTGCAGGATGGAGACAAGGGGAATGGAACCTGGGTCGGCCTCTACTAGCACCCAGAGCATTTACCACTGCACCACAACAAGCAGATATGTGAATTTGATTTTGAAGCTCCAAGAGAGAAGATCTATAATTGAACAACCACATTTTGGTCATTAAGTTAATCAAGTTGATTTCACCTATAAATTAGAAAGTATCATATTGGTGACTACAAAATGAAAAGAAGAAAACGCTACACTAAGGGAGCTTAAATAAAAAAGAAAACAAAGGCTCTTGATAGAAGTTTTTAAATCAAGTGATAAATACCTTGAATGTGAAATGAAAGAGAGCTTACGGGATGCAATAGCCCTTGATTATGAGCAACACCAATTATTTTGAGAGAAAAGATAGCCAAAACAATTGAAGGACAATCTATTATATAAAGGTAGAATCAAACTACTAAAAGATATATTTAAGTGGAAACTTGTGATTAAAGGTGAATGCATAAAGGATATATCTAAGTCTTGACATATTTTGGACATCATTTAAAGCAAATTTGAACTTTATAGAAGAAGTAGAAGAAATTCAAAGTCTAGCACAAAAGTTTATGAGCTAGACAAAGCACCATTGAGCTGAGCCAAAGCTTAGTAGATGAAAGAAGCTTGATAATACTAGAGATAAACCTTGTGATCTATTCCAATTTCCCAAGATAATCCATTAACATCTGCATTAGAGAAGTAGTACCCAAGAAAGGATTGAAGAGTCTTGTAGAATCAAAGCATTGGTAAAGACAAGAGCACAAAGGCCTTTGTGAATATGATGACTCTGGAGCCAAAAAAATCTTCATGAGGATGTGATAGAAAGTAGAACATGTTAGGTCAAAAAAACACCTGAGTCACACTCAATTCTCTAACTCTTGAAATTATTTAGAGATACATGGTCACGTGAATAGAGACATCAACAGAAAATTTCAGAAGCATTTTGGAATTAGCAAAAATAAAAGGTAAATAATTATTTCTTTGAACCTTTGAAAATTTGATATTTCATACTGGGCATTAAAAATTGTCATTTGATATTTGAAACTAGGACTTAGTGAGAGTTGAATATTCTTTTAAAAAAGGAAAAACATGGAACAATAAAGTTTTCTTTTAAATATTTAAAAAGAGGAGATATAAGGATAAACTAAATTATTGAATTATGAAATTTGAAATTAATTTTGCAAATTGGGATTTAAATATTTGAAAAATTATTGAAATTAAAATTTTGGAGAGATAAGCTTTTCTATGCCAAAAGGAAATTTGAAAATTGAAAGATTTCTAGATTTGATTGATTGAAGAATTTGTAAATTAAAAATTGTTTATTTGAAATTTGGGAGCCATAAGTGATCTTCTACTCCAAAAGAGTTTTTTGAAAGTGAATTTGATAGATTGTTGATTTGATAATTTGAAGTTAAATGCAAAATTGAATTTTTAATATTGAAAATTGATAATTGAAATTGATTATTTAAATAAGTTGATAAAGTTGATATTTACGAGTTAAATGAGTTCTATGGTGTCAAATAGCAAAATATTCCTTTCAAAATCTATGATTTAGAAAGGACCTAATTTTGCATCATGGAAAAACAAAATGAAATCAATTCTCATTGTAGAAAAACATTGGGAAATAGTGAATGGAACAAATAAAAAGCCTATTGAAGATGAAAGAGAAAAATAAAATTTTGAAGTGATGCAAAAACCCTTATGTTGCTTACAATCGGGATAATTGATGAAATACAACCATACATAAGTGAAGCAAAGATTTCAACAATTGCTTGGAAGAAATTATGTATATAAGTTGAAGGAAAGAATAAAACAACCATCTTGAATTTGCAATATCAGTTATATTCATTGAAGGTTAATAGTGGAGAGTATAGAACTCTTTATTCGAAGAATAACAAATATAAAGGCTAAATTATTAACTCTAGGAGAAAAAATAGAAGACAAGTTTCTTGTCCAAGTTACTATTGGTCATCAAATCCGCACAGGAAAGGACTTTCGATGGGTTTGCGCGCCCTGGACCTACGACCAACATTGAAAGGCCAAGGGGAAGAGATGCCCCTCGTGCCAATCTCCGGAGAAAGGCCGGCTCCTATACTAATCTACTTTTGGGGGTTTGAGACAAGAGTGCAGGAAAGAAATAAACAGAGTAAGGGTTAGGAAAAGAAATAAAAAAGGGTAAGGGTTAGAGAAAGAAATAAAAAGAGTAAGGGTTAGAAGATGATGATTTAAGGTGGGAGAGAACAGGAAGCACGATTACTCGCTAACAACTCGAATAGCAGCAAGAAACACCAAGAATAACATGAAAGAAATGAAGTGTCGAACTTCCTATGTATCCTCCGGACGGGTTCGCAGGGTTCTCCTCTCTCTCACTGGAATTCAGGGTTCAGAGTAACAACGATTGAGATAAGGGAATAACAGAAACCTCGATCCACCAGGCAGCATAAAGGAAAGCGACAAGGCATTTTTCCTCTCCTATGTATCCTTCAGGGCGAATTTTAGGGGTTCAGTCCCCGATCGCACATCGGATTCAGGATTCAGAGTCTCGGTATGCAAACGAGAAAAGACAAAAGAATTAAGCACAGAAGGCAACATAAAAGAGAGAAATGGAGCACAATAGATCTTTAGTATTAAACGCAGGACATCAAGTTACAACAACTTTCTAGCAGAAAGTTCCCCCCCTTTTTACATTACATGCCTGGGTTTTTATAGAGGACCCGACCCTCTGAGTCATTATTACAAAAACGACGGAGTACACCCTCGGGCTCTGAGAAATCGGCTCCTCGTGGCTGCTGCGACTGAGTTTTCAAATCGGTTGCCGAAACTGGCAACTATGGCCGAGTCAACCATGGAAACATTCATTTAATGCACCGCCCGAGTGTCCCTGGCTTCTGGATGCTGTGCTTGAGTGATCGTTACGCCCATCGGGTTTTACTTCAAGGACTATTACGTCCCTTTCGTTTGCCAAGAATGGTCAGCGGACTTATCGGGCAAGAAAGGGGGTACTTATAAGGGGCCTTCGATCACCTTGGGAAGCTGCCCACCTTGGAACGTGGGCCCGAAAGTGCTTCGCTACGTATCCGCCTCGCCAAAGCCTTGGGCCGAAGTAGATTCTCCTTGATTTGTTCTTCGCAAAATAATGCTTCGCAGAAACTACTTCGGGGATGTTGAGTGCCGAGCGGATTCCATCTTTGAAATGGGGCTCTTTGTCCTTTGTTGGCGAAACTGCTTCGGTTGGAAAATGTTTCGGCCCGATTCTTTCTCAAAACTACGGTTCGGGGAATATCCTCCCGAAGCACTTCTCTATTTTCGAAACATTATCATTTTGCTTCGGGCACCACCGCTTCGGGTGAAAACTGGCCGAAGTAGGTGTCAAAAATACTTCGGGCCCGAAGTAGTTTCCTTGCCTTAGCTGATTTGGATTATGCTCTCCTCCTTCGGCGAAGTCGTTTGGATGCTGCTTCGCAAAACTTCCGCCCGAAGCGGCTGCTGAAAATGCTTCGGGTGCGAAGCGTTATCTTTGTATTTTCTTCGACGAAATTACTTCGCAAGGTTTTCGCCCGAAGTGGTGATTTGAAGTGCTTCGGGCCCGAAGCTCTTTTCACATTCTCCTTCTTTTCTTTCGGTGAAGCTATTTTCCTTGGCCTGTTTGGTAGCGAAGCTCTTTCTTCTTCATTTTATAAAAGGGGCGATGGGGAGAGTCAAAATTGTTGTAACTTTAAATAAAAGAAAAACTTTCAACAAGGAAATATTATACAAAAATTCTACTATTCTTCTACCCCTTGTATAATGTGACAAAAAGTGTCAACATTCTTGGCGGCTCGCGGGGTGACGAGCTCGTCTCGGCAAAAGAACCCTTCTGTCCTGATCCATTGGGCTGCAGAGTTACTGGTTTTCCCCAGACCCTACTTCTGCGGTCTGTCCCTCTTCTTGTTCCTCTTCTCCTTCTTCTCTTCTTCTTCTTCTTCCTCTAGCATGGCTTCTGGCTGAGGCGATGGTTCGAGGCGATCACGGATGCGCTTCATCGTTCTTCGGACATGAGTCCAGGCACTCTTTTGGAATGGTTCTTGATCTTGTAATGCCTTAACCAAAATGCGAAACCGATCAATTTTCCCGATGTCAGCATGTTTGGCCCTGGTGAACAGGTCGTCGAGGCAAGCCGTGATCTTACAGTATCTCAAGATGAAATCTGTCACTTGCCCTTCTGTGATTGGTTCTTCCCAGCCATCGATCTCCGAGACATCGTTCTCGAACTGTAGCCAGACTGGTTTGAGGTCATCCTTGCTGAGAAGATTTTCGTCATCGTCCGTGAAACTCGAGAAACCCAAGGAAGAAAGGTCCTAAAAATAATTCATTGAGGCACGCTGTTCATTGTCAAAAATGTCCTGGAGGCTTCTGGATTTCTGAGCTTTTCGCACCTTGGAGAAAAAGGCGCGAACCGTGGCCTGGGCTGTGGACCAGTCCCTAGCTGTCGGGTCATTGCAGTGACCTGCAGGTCCTGATATCTAGCATTCTGGACGTCGAACGCTAGCTTGAGCCGATGCCTGGATTTCTGCGTGACCTCATCAATGATTGGCCCTCCTTCGGCAATAGCGCACTGGGCTTCGGTGATGAAGATTAATATCGTGAGAGCGCTGGAACACCGAGACCTAAAATTTTTGAGCAAATGGGCATGAATCTCCTTAATTCTGCTCCTGTCAAACACCGTCAGGTCTTCCTTCTCATACAACTGGGCTTGCATTTGTGCAATTCTGCCTTCCAGCTCTTTGGCCTTTAGATCGCTCTCGGTCTGTTTCTGCGCTTGGCTCTCGGCTATAGACTGGAGCTGTTGAACTTGCTGCTTTAGGTCGAGCGTCTCCTTCTTCATCAATTTGCATTGCTCCTCAGCCTCTATTAATTTGGAGCGGACCTTTGCCAGGTTTTCCTCTAGCTTGACATTGGCGGCCTCGGCTTCAAACCTGCGCTGGTTAGCAATGGTTGCATGTGCCCGAAAAGTCTCGATTCGGACATGCATAGAGGCCGATTCATTATCAACATTCAGGTGTTCCAGGTCCTTAGGTGTCTCTTGATAATCGTAGTCCGTTGGAGTCATTTCATCCAGAGGCTTTTGTACCTTGGGGACCTTCTTGATTTTATGCACCTTTTCGGCCTCTAAATAAAAAATGGCGCATTTTTCAACTGATGTCGTCGAGCGCCCTCTTCTTTTCCTTGCCTCCTTCAGTATTTGCTCAGTGTTTTGCCATGCTTGGAATAGCTTCTCGACAAGGGGGCGGTCCTTAATTAAGGACATCTCTGATTTAGACAAGGCTAGATCTCCAGCCGAGGGAGTAAACAAATATAAAGAATGTGTGGGGGATGCCTCACCAGAAGGCTCGACGATAGACGTGGTGGGAATTTTGGCAATCGGGGCTTCCTCACATGAAACAAGGGATTGGAGGGTGGGACTCGACGTTGAAGTGGGATCAATGGTCTTACCCCCGTCATGATCATGAGATGAGGCCAGACCAGTGATAGGTGACGTGTGATGGGGTGATGGGCTATGCAGGGGAGGAGAATGCGTACCTGCGTGCCCTCCTGGCATTGTGGCAGTGGTGACTTTTGGTGCAGCCGCATCTTGTTCTTTCTCGGTTTTGGCACTCGGCAGGGCTGCGACCTCGACACTTGCTTTGGATGGGTCTGATATCGGTCGCCCAGTGGAGGGGCTTACAAATCCTGTGCGAGGTCGCTTTGGGTGTTTTGGGGGTGCCAGGGTCTGTTCTTGCTTTTTCCTTTTCCTCCTCACCAGTGGCTGTTATGCCCTTTCAGTGCCCGAGTCGTGGCCTCCTACAGGCCCCTGAGGTGATCTTGGAGGTGTAGCTTGGGCCTTCTCCTCTCTTTCCTTTCTCGAAGTAGTATCATCTCTTTTTGGGCTTTCGCTCGAGCCTGGGATAGCTGGAGGGATGAGGGTGGCGAAGGACGAAGGCTTCCACTTTCCAACGTTGGCTTCATAAATTTTTGTGAAGTCCCTGTCCGTTGCCAAGAATCCATAAGAGTTCGATTTTGCCGGTGGACCCTCATTATCCACCATTCTCTCAGCTGAGCCGCGTCCCAATCCTTTACTCCTTCCTTCAAGTCATCTTTCGCTTTCTTCCAGAAGGTGGAGTTGGGGCTCGGGAGTGAATGCCGATCTGGGTCATATGCGACCTCCATTGGGTAGAATTCGTGCCAGGGAGGCAAGGCTTCCATCCTCTCCAGATGCCACTCCAGATCCTCTCCCCGAGGATTATTTCTTTGTTTCACAATTTTTGGATAGGGGCAAACATGGAAGCTCTTGACCCGTATATGGTCCCTCATCACTCCCAAAGGATCATAAAGCCATTGCTGGGGAATTTGGAGTAGGCCAAACTTGGCAAGCTTCTCTTCCAAGAAGACGTTCTGATTCAGGGCGAACACTTCGATAACTCCTATCCTGAGAGGGAAGTCACAAGTGTGGGCCCATTTTTGACCCTTGCCATAGATGGCATTAGTTGCATCGCTCTGCCTAGCGACTTCCAACATGAATTGATACTCGGAGGGGTAAACTGGCAGTAAGAAGGGCTTCCCTATGAAGTCGAAGATGCGAATCACCAGCCCCTGCGTTAGTCAAAAAATATCTCCCCTCTTCTCCCGGACCACTTTGTTTCTCAAGCCAAGGGGAACTCGCGGGGAGGATCCTACCAACATATGCATGGCGGGTCCCAAGAATTGTTGATTAAAGGAATAGTAGGACTCTGATCTCAACAGTAGGGGAGTCCACTGATATACGGGCAAAGGACTTCCATCCTTGCCACTTGCCGTAATGGCAACATGAGGAAAACTATTATGTACATGAAAGAAAAGTAACCAAACAAGAAAGGAGCAGGGCACAAAGCACTGGCTGGTCCCAACATTCTTCATGCTGGTGAGTTGCGCATGCAAGCCCCTGGCCACCCATTCTGCCTGATCGACAAAGACTGGGTTGGAACCAGGTCTCGAAGTATCGGGGGCATTGAACTCCCCTCTGGAAATGCATTCGGCCAGGGACACCTGCCATGGGTATACCGAAGTATCGGTAGATAGGCCTGCCACCCATGCAATGATGGAGAAGAGGTCGGCATTTTTGAAGGCCTCCAATGGAAGGGGCATTTGGGGCAGTTTGCTCGAAGGAAGCCCGCTTTTGAGGCTCTGCTGCAAAAAATTGATCATGTAACCAGCAGACATGAACCTCTCTGTTTGTTCACTCAAAATGATGTTGCGAACCATACATCCCTCGGGTGGGCCCTACTGTGGTGCAAAAGCTGCCTGTACATCTTCTTTCAGAATTGAAAACAACTTCTGACCAGATGTGTCTAACACCTGTCGGGTGGCGGGCTAGTAATTCTGCGCGATGGCATTGATCAGCTCAGGGCAATGGTGCGTGGGGGGCGTCAGATACCAGTATATCTGGGAGTAGTAGGTTGCAGCTCATATGCTCTCTATCAGGAGCCTACTTCTCATGAACTCGATGGTGCTCCTAAGTTCAGCTATGCTCCTGGATAGCTCTGTATCCCTGATTCTTTCCCACCTGTCGACTGGTGGTTCTAGAGGCTGCTCGTCCTCAGGATCCTCCCTTTCTTCCAAGATGCGCTTATCTGGGTGGAGGCCCGAATCAACGGGCTTTGGCTTCGGCCTCTTCTCATGGCCTTTTACCCTTGGCTTCTCGGGGGCCACTACTTCTGGCTCTTTTCCCTTTTCCTTGGAACTTTCCTTGCCCATTGTTGATGCTTAGGGCAACGGGGTTTGCAGTATAAAGAAAATTTGGCGCTGAAGCTTCAGAGTGTGAAGTGGAAAAAAAATTTGCAGGTTGGCAGTGGGGTCTATATGAGTCATTGAATGGGTAATCCTCTCGGCTGCTTGGAGTCTACGTTATATAGCCGCCAAAGACAACTACCCACATTTATGGCCTATGCCACAATTAATCCTGCACTTCTCACCTGAGAGATCATCGGTTCATCGGATTGGCCCCACGGTGGCGTAGTACATAGGACCATGCGTTATGATGATCATGGCTGCTTTGGGAACGCATTCGGCCACCACCTGGTACCTAGGGGCAAACTTTTCTCTCAGCCGAATCCCCTGAGGATGTACCCGATGCCTTTTCATTTAACTCACCTATTTTGGATGCCCTTTTGAAGGCGGCTATCGGCACGCTCCTCTAGGCACGCAATAAATGCTTCTGCCTTGTGCATCTTTGGGTCAGCGAAGCCAAAATCGGAGCTGACATACTTCACGGTGAACCCTTTTATGCTTCGGGCCCGAAGCTTGTTTCCCTTTTAAAAAGCAGCTCGCTCAGACTCTCCTTAGGCGAGCATCTTTCATACCTTAGTCGGGACCCTGCTCGGCTAATCGTACTTCGCTGCGAACCACTTTGCATCCACTACTTCACAAGCCAAGTTCCCGAAGGAGTTTTTTTTTTTTTATAGAGTTGCCGAAGTAAAACTCGACTTGAGCTTTTGAGCAACATTTTATTTATCAGCCGAACTATTTACACTATTCACAAGCTTGCGGCATAATTGGCATGCCGCCACTATAGATTCACTTCAGGGAATTATCCGGTAAACCTGTAGTGACCCGACCAGATCAGGTTAAACTTTAGCTGACCCTCGGAGCTCGGATCATTTCTGCCTGAAGTTGTCCATGCTGCGAATAGGAAGCAACGCAGCCGATTTTCATTTCTGCCAGTGCCCAGATTATTGGCGAAGAAGTTCGCCACTTGAAAGCCTTCTTGGGGCATTGGTCTTAGGGATAGCCGAAACCAATACCAGACCCAATGCCAGAATTCTCTAGATTCTTCGAAATGAAGGTCGGGTACAGGTTCTTCCACCCCACTGATATGGTAACAAGGTTCCTCCGCAGAGGAGTAGTCCTCCAGAATCCCTTCGGACTCATCCTCTAAATCGGACAGGCTTGATGAGCTTTGGCTGAACACTTGCATGCCATCTCTTGGGATACAAAAAGGGTGCAAAAATGTGCCCTCTTTGTTCTCGGGTTCTACCACTCGAGTCCGCTTCTCTCCTCGGTTCACCTCTTGATGGAGATCGCGAGCAACCATGTTGTTCATTAGGTGGGCCGTGCTTGCGTACTCCCATTGTTGGGATAGTATGAGGTGCCCGCGTGCGCGGCTCCAGGGGCCACGGGGTCGGGCCGGGGGGGTGTCTGAGGAGCCCTACGTGGCGGGGGCGGGGGGAGCGATAATTATCGGAGGAAGCGACGGAGTTTCTCTCCACTGCCACTTTCCCGATAGGAGCAGAAGTTGTTCCGCTCGTATTGCCTCCTCAAATATTTGAGGGAACCTTCATTCCCCTGATTGCAGTAGAATGAGGCTTACGTCCGGGTGGAAGGCCCGAACATAGAAGAGATGGGCTTGGGCGGGCGTCGGTTGGATCTCCAGCGGGATTCTCTTCCAACTTCTGCAGAATCGGACATTGAAGTCCGTGATACCCTCCGAAGGTGCTCTCTTGATGGTGGAGAGGTATGCGAAGAGATGGAAGGGGTCCCGAGAGCCATCGAACGTTTCGATCAATGCCCCCGCTAAGTCATCCCATGAGCAGATGCTTTTGGGCCTGAGCAATCTGTACCACCGCAGCGCCCTTCCTTCCAGAGATAGAACAAGAAGTCTGATCATGACATCTTCATGGATAATGTCATGGAGGGTCGCTAAATCGACAACATCTTCAAGGTGCTCTCGGGCCATTCCCGCGGTGCCGCTGTATTTTGTCAATGATTTCAAGGCACTTTTGGGAATCTCATGGTAGCTTTGGATATTCAGGGGGCCTGGATCATTCCAGCTAGGAAAGCTTCTCCCAGCCATTATGACAGCAGCCTATGGAAATCGTGGTTGTCGTCATTGAGTCGGAGTCGTTAGGTGGACATTCTTTCTCCGCTTATGAGGTCAAGGCTGCTCATCGAACCTTGATTCCTCTGGGATATCTTCTTTCGGATTTGAAAGGCGCCTACGACCAGGAAATCTGGATCTTCAGCTCAACTGAGTCGCCAGGTGATTTTATCAGATGAAGACAGGTCAGAGATTCACCGAACTCGGACCTTCTTAAGACATGGGGAGTCCTGGTTACGAAAACCAGGTTTAGGCACTGGTCTTCACGACTTTTAGAGATTTTTGGGTAAAATAGAGTCGCCAGATGCTAAGAGTCTTTTAGTAATGAGAGCATCGATTCTCACTACTACTCAGAAGATGAGACTGACCGGATCTCACCGGGAACTTGTTAGAACTACTAGCTCCGGTGAAGACGGGCTAGAAATTTTCTCAAATATGGGACCTTGGGTCCCACCGAGCGTGCCAGAAACTGTTGGTCATCAAATCCGCACAGGAAAGGACTTTCGATGGGTTTGCGCGCCCTGGACCTGCGACCAACATTGAAAGGCCAAGGGGAAGAGATGCCCCTCATGCCAATCTTCGAAGAAAGGTCGGCTCCTATACTAATCTACTTTTGGGGGTTTGAGACAAGAGTGCAGGAAAGAAATAAACAGAGTAAGGGTTAGGAAAAGAAATAAAAAAGGGTAAGGGTTAGAGAAAGAAATAAAAAGAGTAAGGGTTAGAAGATGATGATTTAAGGTGGGAGAGAACAAGAAGCACGATTACTCACTAACAACTCGAATAGCAGCAAGAAACACCAAGAATAACATGAAAGAAACGAAGTGCCGAACTTCCTATGTATCCTCTGGACGGGTTCACAGGGTTCTCCTCTCTCTCACTGGAATTCAGGGTTCAGAGTAACAACGATTGAGATAGGGATAATAAGAAACCTCGATCCACCAGGCGACATAAAGGAAAGCGACAAGGCATTTTTCCTCTCCTATGTATCCTTCAGGGTGAATTTTAGGGGTTCAGTCCCCGATTGCACATCGGATTCAGGATTCAGAGTCTCGGTATGCAAACGAGAAAAGACAAAAGAATTAAGCACAGAAGGCAGCATAAAAGAGAGAAATGGAGCACAATAGATCTTTAGTATTAAACGCAGGACATCAAGTTACAGCGACTTTCTAGCAGAAAGTTCCCCCCCTTTTACATTACATGCCTAGGTTTTTATAGAGGACCCGACCCTCTGAGTCATTATTACAAAAACAATGGAGTACACCCTCGGGCTCTGAGAAATCGGCTCCTCGCGGCTGTTGCGACTGAGTTTTCAAATCGGTTGCCGAAACTGGCAACTGTGACTGGGTCAACCATGGAAACATTCATTTAATGCACCGCCCGAGTGTCCCTGGCTTCTGGATGTTGTGCTTGAGTGATCGTTATGCCCGTCGGGTTTTACTTCGAGGACTGTTACGTCCCTTTCGTTTGCCAAGAATGGTCAACGGACTTATCGGGCAAGAAAGGGGGTACTTATAAGGGGCCTTCGATCACCTTGGGAAGCTGCCCGCCTTGGAATGTGGGCCCGAAAGTGCTTCGCTACATATCCGCCTCGCCAAAGCCTTGGGCCGAAGTAGATTCTCCTTGATTTGTTCTTCGCAAAATAATGCTTCGTAGAAACTACTTCGGGGATGTTGAGTGCCGAGCGGATTCCATATTTGAAATGGGGCTCTTTGTCCTTTGCTGGAAAAACTGCTTCGGTTGGAAAATGTTTCGGCCCGATTCTTTCTCAAAACTACGGTTCGGGGAATATCCTCCCGAAGCACTTCTCTGTTTTCGAAACATTGTCATTTTGCTTCGGGCACCATCGCTTCGGGTGAAAACTGGTCGAAGTAGGTGTCGAAAATACTTCGGGCCCGAAGTAGTTTCCTTGCCTTAGTTGATTTGGATTATGCTCTCCTCCTTCGGCGAAGTCGTTTGGATGCCGCTTCGCAAAACTTCCGCCCGAAGCGGTTGCTGAAAATGCTTTGGGTGCGAAGCGTTATCTTTGTATTTTCTTCGGCGAAATTACTTCGCAAGGTTTTCGCCCGAAGTGGTGATTTGAAGTGCTTCGGGCCCGAAGCTCTTTTCACATTCTCCTTCTTTTCTTTCGGCGAAGCTATTTTCCTTGGCCTGTTTGGTAGCGAAGCTCTTTCTTCTTCATTTTATAAAAGGGGCGATGGGGAGAGTCAAAATTGTTGTAACTTTAAATAAAAGAAAAACTTTCAACAAGGAAATATTATACAAAAATTCTACTATTCTTCTACCCCTTGTATAATGTGACAAAAAGTGTCAACAGTTACATTAAGAGCATTTCTAAAAAGTTACAAATATTTAGTCACTTCACTTCGAGTACAAAATAAAGAAACAACCTTTGATGAATTGGTCAATTTTATTCAAGAATATGAAGTGGAAAATTTAGTCAAAGTTGAATTGAAAAATAATGCTTTGATATCTAAGGAAAATGTACCAAGTAATACTACAACATCATAAAAGCCTCAACCTAGATGGAAACAATGATTATATCACATATGTAATAAAAATGATCATACTTTGCAGATATAATTTTTTGAATTAAGGAAATCAAATGAATAGACCTTTCCAAAAAATTTAGACAAGACAATACCAGTCTCAATACCAATATGGACAACAACAACAACAACAACTAAAATCAAGAGAAGAAATGAAAAAAATCCTAAAACCAGGGTAGCTATAGGGGGAGTAGGGGACATCCCACGGGGATGTCTTAATCCACTTCCTTGCTTCCCCCTCCATTGACCATGGTTCTGTCCTAGTCCTTAAGCATTTTTTTGATCCTCCAAATGGTTGGTTGTGGTTGTAGATGATATCCTTAGGGTGGGAGATCTCTTTTTTGCTTGTCTGACCCTTTCCTCATCAGTTTTCAAATTTCCTCCTTTTGATTTTGGACTGTGATATCCCTAGATCCTTCCATGTCTCTTATGCTCTTTGGGACATCCTTATGACTATTCCTGTGCCCATTTTTTTATGTTTTAGGGATATTTACCTTCTGCTCTTTGGTTGTCTTAGTTTTTTTGTAGGTTTCCTTTGTAGTGTGGCTCAACACTATCCCTGTTCCTTGGGAATTCATGTATCCTTATCTCTTGGTTTTCCTTGGTTGCATACGATCTCCTTGGGGTGGGAGGTCACTTCTTCACTTGTCTACCCTTTCTCCAATCACTTCGAGGGTTTCCTTTCTATGCCTATGTTCAAGGATGTCCCTAGATCCATTCCTAGATTTTTTATGATACTTATAAGATGCCTTTCCTGTAGATCTCATCTTGGTGTTGGTTTAAACAGTTCTCCAGGTGCGACCAGTGCGGGATGATGTTTTTTGTGTGCAAGAGGATTTCCTAGCCTGTGGAAATCCTCAACCTTGCTGCTCCATTTTATAGGCCCTATGCAAGATGCTATTTTGGTCCTACTTTTCTATGTTCATGCTTTCTTCCCTATGCGGGTTGTTTTGTCTTGATGGTTTCTCCACTTCTTCAACCTTCATGGGAAGTTTTTCATTTGGTGGTTTTAGGCCTTGTGTTGACCTACTATTTTTGTTTCGCATCCTGATGCCGCATCCTCTTGCTACTACTATTGCGTCACAGGACATCCTTAGGCGGGAATGTTATCTTTTGCGTATCCTACTTTTTTTGAATTCTAATTTTTAAATTTGAGTGTTGGGCAGGATGACCCTTTTTCATTTAATTTTGGGCGGGTTTGCCCTGTTTCAATTTTCCTTAAACATGTTGTTTGGGCGGGATGGCCCTGATCCTCTTCTCCATAATTTTTGCACATGATGTATGGATGATTCGAGCTGGGTGGCCTTATTTTAGATTTATATAAAATAAAAATAAAAATAATAAATCCTATTCTATAAGGCTATCCTTTAGCCTATCTCGAAAGGCTATCCTTAAAGCTATCTTGAAAGGCATTCCTTTTATCTTTCCTCTCATTTTTTTGTTGTCCTTTCTTATAGCCTTCTTGTGGCCTTGCTTTTAATGTCTTTTGACTTGTTGTAATTGTTGACAATTTTGTCACATTCCTTAAAGGGTAGAAAAAGAAAACAAATTTTGTACAGTATTGTGTAAAGTTTTTTTGCCTTGTTGTTTTTATTTTGAAAGTTGCAGCAATTTTGGCTTCCAATGCCACCCCTTTGTACATAAAGTGGAAAAGAAAGAGCTTCGTCGAAGGTGGATAAAGAAAGCTTCGCACCCGAAGCATTTCCTGCATTACTTCGAGTAAAAGTTTTGCGAAGTAGTTTTCGTCGAAGGAAAACACAAGCAAAGAGAATGAAACTACTTCACACCTAAAGCGCTTCCAGCAGCTACTTCGGGAAAAAGATGAGTGAAATGGCGTTCAAAGGAAAAGAGAGCTTCGCACCCGAAGCATTTTCAACATCACTTCGGGTGGAGTTTTTTGCAAAGTAATATCACCGGAGTAAAATACAAAGATGGCAATAGAAGAACTTCGGGCCCAAAGCACTTCAAGCAGTTACTTCGGGTAAGATTCTTACGAAGCAATGAGCCGAAGAGAAATGCGAAGGAGAAGGCAAGAAAACTACTTCACATCCGAAGTAGTTCCATCAGTCACTTCGGCCAGAAAACTAGTGAACCATTTTTACTTCGAAGAAAGTCATTACGAAGCATTTTCTTCGGCCAAGCTTTCCTATGAAGTACTTCCACCCGAAGTGATGAAGGTCATAGAAAATGAAATATCTGCTTTGGTCAAAATCTTCCCAAACCACATTTTGAAAAGGGATCACAGCGAAGAATTTATCGAAAGCATAAGTAAAGTCATTTAATCAGCGGGGATAAAGAAGAAGGGACCCATTTTACGAAGTAAATATGCTTCGGCACTCTCCAACCCCGAAGCAGTTTTGTAAAGCCCAATTTTGCGAAGTATAATCCAAGGAGGGGTTTTGCTTCGGCCCAGAACCATTGCGAAGCGAAGTAGTGAATGAAGACTTAGCGAAGCACTTCACGGGCACGCGTTCCAAGCCGAGTATTTTTTTGAGGCGATCAAGTGCCTCATAAATGCAATCTTTCATGCCCAGCAAGCCCGCTGCTCATTTTTGGCAATCTAAAATGATGCATCAAGCCATGATGGAGAGCTCGACAAGCATGGCGGCCACTCGAGCACTATACCTAGAGACCAAGGATGTCTAAGATGGCTCATCAATGCACCTTTCCATGGTTGAACCGGTTGTAGTTGCCATTTTTGGTAACAAATTTGAAAGCTCGATCACGAAGAGCCTCGGGGAGTCGATTCTCAGGGCTCGAGGGCATACTCTTCTTCGCTATGTAATTATGATTTAGAGGCCCGGGTCCTCTATAAAAACCCAGGCATTGTAATGGAAAATGTGGGGGGAACTATCTACTAGAAAGCTGTTGTAACTTGATGTCCTGTGATTAATACTAAGAGACTTTGAGCTTAATTCTTCTCTTTTATGCTGCCTTCTGTGCTTGATTCTTCTATATCTCCTCGTTTGTAAACTGAGATGTTGAACTCTGCATCCGGTGTGTGATCGGGGATAGTGTCTTGAAACTCGTTCGAAAGGATACATAGGAGTAGAAAAGTGTCGTATTGACTTTCTTTTATGCTGCCTGCCTTGCTTGATTCTTCTATCTCTCCTCATTTGTAAACTGAGATGCTGAACTCTGCATCCAGTGTGTGATCGGGGACAGTGTCCTGAAACTCGTTCAGGAGGATACATAGGGAGGTTAATATTACGTTTCTTTCATTTTACTCTTGGTGTTCTTCGCTTCTATTCAGGTGTCAGTTAGTGATCGTGCTTCCTGTCCTCCCCCACCTTAAAACACCAATCTCTCTTCCCTTAACCCTTATTTATTTATTTCTCTAACCCTTATTCCTTTTATCTCTTTCCTGCACTCTTGTCTTCAAACACCCAAGTAGTTTAGCATAGGAGCCGAACTTTCTCCGGAGATTGGCACGAGGGGCATCTCTTCCCTTCGACCTTTCAATGTTGGTCCAGGTCTAGGGCGCATACATTTATACATTTACCGTAAATCCTTACCTAGGCGGATCTGATCACCAACAATTTTTGGCATGCCCGATGGGACCCGACTATGTCTATCTCAATAAGATCCATAACCAGTCAAGGTCCTATATTTTAACACAAATCTCAACCCATATACACTAGGGCCAATAGTTCTAACCAGTTCTCGGTGTGACCCAATTAGTCTCACCTGACTAGTGGTAGTGAGATCTGATGCTCTCATTATCGAAAGACTCTTAGCATCTGGCGACTCTGTTCAACCCGAAAATCTCTAAGTCTTAAAGACCAGTACCTAAACCTGTGCCTTCATGGCAAAAGTCCCCATGTTTTAAGGAAGTCTGAGTTGGTGAATCTCTGGCTTACCTCCATTTGACAAAATCACCTGGCGACTCTGACTGAGCTGAAGATCTAAATTTCTTGATCGTAGGCACCTTTTAAAGTTGAAAGAAGACATCCCGAAGGAATCAAGGTTCGGTGAGCAGCCTTGACCTCACAAACAAAGAAAAATATGTTCACCTGGTAACTCCGACTCAGTGGCGAGGACCGTAATCTCTGTAGGCCACTGCTATAATGGAGAGGGTATGTTATCCTAGTTGGGATGTTTATAACCCTCTGAATCTCTAAAGTTACCATGAAATTCCCAGAGGTGTCTTGAAAAACATGCCAAAATACGATGGCACTAAGGGAATGGCCCTAGAGCACCTTGAATATCTTGTTGATTTAGGGCCCATCGATGACATATTCCATGAAGATGTCATGATCAAACTTCTAGTCCTATCTCTAGAAGGAAGGGCACTGCAGTGGTATAGACTGCTCGGGCGTAAAAGCATCTGCTCATGGTATGACTTAGCGGGAGCACTACTCGAAGCATTCGATGGCTCTCAGGACCCCTTCCAACTATCAAGCATGCCTCATCAAGAGGTGGGCCAAGGAGAAGAGCAGACTCAAGTGGCAGAACCTGAGAACAAAGAGGGCATATTTTTGCACCCTTTTTGTGTCCCAGTGGATAGCATGCAAACATTAATCCAGAGTACATTAAGCATGCCTCATCAAGAAGCTGAACCTGAGGAGACCCTAGAAGATTACTCTTTGCCAGAGGAGCCCTATTACCCCATTAGAAGGATGGAAGAACCTGTACCCAGCCTGCAGTTAGTAAATTCTTTAGTATGCTGGTATTGGTTCTAGCCCCCGCCACAACCAGTACCCCAAGAGGCCTCTCATGCTGCGAACTTCTTTGCCACATTATTCATCACCAGTATGGGTACTGGCAAGAGTGACAACCTGCCACGCTGCACTCTATTTGCAACATGGACAACTTTGGGCAGAGGCCAGATGGACTTCAAGGATCAGTTAAAGTTCAATCCGATCTAGTCTGGACATTGCAGGTTTACCGGATAAGCACCCAAGGCTGGGATTATGGTAGCGGCATGCCAACCATGTCACAAAATTTTGTGTAAATACTGTAAATATCCCAGCTAGTAATTAAGAGCCAAAAAGCTACTTCAGGCCTGACAAAACACAGAGAAGATGCTAAAGGAGGCTAGGAAGAAAAGAGGGCGCTCTTTGGCCCAAGTCAAGAAATGTGCAGTCTTTGACCTACAGGTAGGAAAATTACACAAAGTGAAGAAGGTTCCCAGGGTCCAGAAGCCTCTGGATGAGATGACCCCAGTAGATTATGATTATCAAGAGAAAACCAAGGACCTGGAGCACCTAAACATAGACAATGAGTCTTTGTCTATGCATGTAGGGGTCGAGACCTTCTGAGCGCACGCAAACATTGCAAATTAGCATAGATTCGAAGTAGAGAGCATGAATATTAAGCTAGAGAAAGAGCTGGCAAGAGTTCGGTCCAAGCTAGCAGATGCCGAAGAGCAGTGCAAGATAATGATAAAAGAAGCACATGCCCTAAAATTGCAAATAAACCAACTGGAATGTACAGTTGAAAATCGAGCACAGAAACAAGCCGAGAATGAACTGAGGGAAAAAGAGCTCAAAGGAATTTTTTTGCAGATGCAGAACCAGTTGTACGAGAAGGAGGGCCTAGGGCTGTGTGACGGGAGCCAAATCAAGGAGATTCACTCGCATTTGCTCAAAAAATTTAGATCTCGGGCCTCCAGTGCTCTTTCAATTTTGGCCTACATTATGGAAGCCCGGGATGCCATTGCCGAAGGAGGGCCAATCATCGAAGAGATCACCTAGAAAGCTAGAAGCTGGCTCAAACTAGCTTTCAATGTACAGAGCACCAAGTATCAAGACTTGCAAGTCCCCGCGATGAGCCGAACAGCTAGGGACTGGTCTACAGCCCGAGCCATAGTACGCGCTTTCTTCTCCAAGGTGCGAAAAATGCAAAAGGCAAAAGATCTCCTGGATATTTTTGAGAATGAACAGCGCACATCAATGAGCTATTTTTAGGATCTCTCTTCCATGGGATTCCCAAGTTTCTTAGATGACGACGGGCATCTCCTATCCAAAGAAGAGATTAAGCCAACATGGCTTCAGTTTGAAGATGACATATTGAAGATAGACAGATGGGCAGAGCCCATTACAAAAAAGCAGATCACAAACTACCTCCTGAGATACTACAAGATCGCGACCTGTCTAAATGACCTGTATACTAGAGCCCAACATGCAGACATCGAGAAAATCGATTGGTTTCGAGTGTTGATCAAGGCACTACAAGATCTGGAACCTTTCTTGAAGAGTGCCTGGTCCCAGGTTCACTGAACCATGAGGAAAATTCATGGACGTCTTGCCCCTTCACCCACGCAGGAAGCTGCTCCAAAAGAGGCTGCTCTAGAGGAGGAAGTCAAAGATGAAGAGGGAGCCGAAGAAGAAGGAGAATGAGAACCAACTGTGGAAGCACTCCTCGAGGGAGAGGAAGGAGAAGGATCAGGGAGAGACTCTAGCCCAATGGATCAGAATTAAAGGGTCCTCCCACCGAGACGAGCTTGTAGCCCCACGAGCCGACAAGAATGTTGACAATTTTGTCACATTCCTTAAAGGGTAGAAAAAGAAAACAAATTTTGTACAGTATTGTGTAAAGTTTTTTTGCCTTATTGTTTTTATTTTGGAAGTTACAAAAATTTTGGCTTCCAATGCCACCCCTTTGTACATAAAGTGGAAAAGAAAGAGCTTCACCGAAGGAGGATAAAGAAAGCTTTGCACCCAAAGCATTTCCCGCATTACTTCGGGTAAAAGTTTTGCGAAGTAGTTTTCGTCGAAGGAAAACACAAGCAAAGAGAATGAAACTACTTCGCACTTGAAGCGCTTCTAGCAGCTACTTCGGGCAGAAGATGAGAGAAACAGCGTTCAGAGGAAAAGAGAGCTTTGCACCTGAAGCATTTTCAACATCACTTTGGGTGGAGTTTTTTGCAAAGTAATATCACCGAAGTAAAATACAAAGATGGCAATAAAAGAACTTCGGGCCCGAAGCGCTTCAAGCAGTTACTTTGGGTAAGATTCCTGTGAAGAAATGAGCTGAAGATAAATACGAAGGAGAAGGCAAGAAAAATACTTCGCATCCGAAGTAGTTCCATCAGTCACTTCAGCCAGAAAACCAGCGAACCATTTTTACTTCAACGAAAGTCATTACGAAGCATTTGCTTCGGCCAAGCTTTCCTATGAAGTACTTCCACCCGAAGTGATGAAGGTCATAGAAAATGAAATATCTGCTTCGACCGAAATCTTCCCAAACCACATTTTGAAAAGGGATCACAGCGAAGCATTTCTCGAAAGCATCAGTAAAGTCATTTAATCAGTGAAGCGGTAAAGAAGGGACCCATTTTGCGAAGTAAATATGCTTCGGCACTCTCCAACTTGAAAGAAATTTTGTGAAGCCCAGTTTTGCGAAGTATAATCCAAAGAGGGGTTTTGCTTCGACCCAAAACCATTGCGAAGTGAAGTAGTGAATGAAGACTTAGCGAAGCGCTTCACGAGCACATGTTCCAAGCTGGGTATTTTCTTGAGGCGATCAAGTGCCTCATAAATGCAATATTTCGTGCCCAGCAAGCCCGCTGCTCATTTTTGGCAATCTTAAACGAAGCATCAAGCCATGATGGAGAGCCCGACAAGCATGGCGGCCACTCGAGCACTGCACCCAGAGACCAAGGATGTCTAAGATGGCTCATCAGTGCACCTTTCCATGGTCGACCCAATTGCAGTTGCCATTTTTGGTAAAGGATTTGAAAGCTTGGTCACGAAGAGCCTCGAGGAGTCGATTCTCAGGGCTTGAGGCGTACTCTTCTTCGCTATGTAATTATGATTCAGAGGCCCGGGTCCTCTATAAAAACCCAGGCATTGTAATGGAAAAGGCGGGGGGAACTATCTGCTAGAAAGCTGTTGTAACTTGATGTCCTATGATTAATACTAAGAGACTTTGAGCTGAATTCTTCTCTTTTATGCTTCCTTCTGTGCTTGATTCTTCTATCTCTCCTCGTTTGTATGTTGGATGTTGAACTCTACGTCCGGTGTGTGATGGGGGACAGTGTCCTGAAACTCGTTCGAAAGGATACATAGGAGTTGGAAAACATCCTATTGACTTTATTTTATGCTGTTTGCCTTGCTTGATTCTTCTATCTCTCTTCGTTTGTAGACTGAGATGCTGAACTCTGCGTTCGATGTGTGATCGGGGACAGTGTCCTGAAACTCGTTTGGGAGGATACATAGGGAGGTTGATATTACGTTTCTTTTGTTTTACTCTTAGTGTTCTTTGCTTCTATTTAGGTGTCAATTAGTGATCGTGCTTCTTGTCCTCACCCACATTAAAACACCAATCTCTCTTCCCTTAACCCTTATTTATTTATTTCTCTAACCCTTATTCCTTTTATCTCTTTCCTGCACTCTTGTCTTCAAACACCCAAGTAGTTTAGCATAGGAGCCGACCTTTCTTCGGAGATTGGCACAAGGGGCATCTCTTCCCTTCGACCTTTCAATGTTGGTCCAGGTCTAGGGCGCATACATTTATACATTTACCGTAAATCCTTACCTAGGCGGATCTGATCACCAACAGTAATCAGGTTTTGGGACCCTTGATAAAAACCCACTTTAAATTTTAATTGATAACAAAAAATCAAGAGAAGAAAATCAAAAGGGAAATTTAGTCCAAGAAATTCAAGAGATAGAAGTTACAACCTTTACAACAAGGATTCTAATTGAATATTTGATTGAAGATAATTATTAAAAGGATAAAAATAAATATCATTAAAAAATTCCTAATGACACTGATGATACATTAGTAGAAATAAATTATACAAAAATAGAAAAGAATACTAAGAGACAACATAAAAAGATCAAGACCAAGATAAAAAAGAACATAACAAAGAAAATAAAGAAGAATATCAAAAAAGGCAAAATAAAAAGGAAAGAAAGCCAAGATACTGAAGGAAACATGTCAACATCAACATCTTGAGCAGTGACAAAGCGAGAGCAGAAGAACAAATGCAAGAATTAGAAACTAAAGACTAAAGTATTCAATAACCAAATAATGTAATATAAGGGGGTGTTGGTGAATATTATATTATTTGGTAGAAATGTAAATGTACCCCCATGGTACAATTGTAAATATGTAAATATTAGATTAGGGTGTGAGTCTATAGTTTAGGTGTGTGATTTATATTTCCCTAAAGTAAGTGTGTATGTGTAGGATGTGTACAAGTGTCATGTGTGAGAAAGTGTACAAGTAATAAAGTGTGCAAATGTAGAGTGTGTAGGAGAGTGCAAAGTGTCATATAGTAAAGTGTGCAAGTAAATAGAATGTCAAGAGTCATGTATGCAAGTGGTAAGATGTAAAGCCAAGAGGTATGAGAGGTTTGTCTTATGTGTGGAATAGGAAAGGATGCATCTCTCGGATATGTCAGGAGAACAATATTCAAAGTATTCTAAGGCTATATTATGGAGATAAAGCTTCATGTATTGTATTAGAATATAAATTCATGTACCAAAAACAAGTTTACAACTTGTATATAATTTGAGCAATATTATTGTAATTCTTCTTCATGCTATTTCATTAATGATAGTGGTCATTTTTAATTCATATTATTGTTATTTTTCATGAATGTTTTGTTCATTGATATTGGCCATTTATATAGAATGGTCAAATATTGAATTTTATATTTGATCTTAAATATTGGGATCTGTGATAATTTGGATGAAAAGACCCACATCATCAAATGCTATATGACAAATACTATAAAGTTTGTATGTGCTATCAACCCTATCAATCTCATCATTTGTTTTGTTTCATTCACCACATTTGCATGGGGGCACCTGGACCATAATGACCTAGTCGTCCTAACTGGGGGCATCATTCATTGCCACACCAATAAATCCTAAGTCATCTATGAGTCTTCTCTATGAATTAAACTAATCTAAGCAAAATACCTTTAAGAAATTATTTAAAGGTAAAGCAATAGTACTATAGGAATCTATTTAAAGGTAAAACTAAAATCAAAAGTCCTACAAGCAAGGTGGAAGTCCTTTAAGCATTTTATAAAGGTAAATCAAAAGTCCTATAGGTAAGGTATAAGTCCTTTAGAAATTTGTTTAAAGGAAAATTATTTATTTTTCATATTTGTACATATCTTTGTATCATAGAAAACTAAAAAAGTTCTCTAGGCAAAGCTAACTAAAGTTCTCTTGGAAAAAATTCAAAGCTAATAAAACTCCCCTTGGGAAAGTCAAAATCCAACTAAAGCACCCTTGGGTAAATCTCTATGCACATAATTGTATATAGTTGTATATATTTGTAAATATTTTTGTATGTAGCTATACTATAGCAGTGCCCTCTTAGGCACATCTTACATATTTCACCATACATTTCTCATGATGCATATTTTATTAATTAATAATTTTATCTTTTATCTCTTCTTTAATTAAAACAATCTTTAATCCTAATCAACCATCATTAATAACACATCTAATCTTAATATGTGTAACTCAAAACCTAAAATCAATCCTCACCTAATATACAAACCCATTTCTAAATTTAAATCAAATCACATCTTAATCAATAATTAATCAAACCTCTAACCTAATATTTCATCATTGCACTAGTGTGGATCATAATCAAGTCGAGTTTTCTTAGTACAACGTGATTTTCCCTTCAAAAATTGAGGGGGCACATCAAGGCATGATAGCATTTAATGCTGCCCAAAACATATTTTTCAACATCATTTATAAGCAAATAATCTAGCATTAATCATCCAGCATCATCAACCATAAGCAACAACAAATATTTTTCTCTTAAAACTAGGGCATCTATGTTGGTTTTTAATGCATTTATTATGCAATAAATACATAAAAAGAGGTAAATATAGACACCAAATTTTGCATGTAGGGATAATATTCAAGTTTGCTAACATGTTCATCAGTTTTCTTTTCAACTAGCCAAATTGAATCAACCTTCCTTATGTCCTAATTCAAAGTATTTATTGCTACAAAAGTATCAGTGTCGATAGCACTGTCGTGACCTAGCGATATTTTTGCTAAATATTTCAATTTTTATCCTTCTTACCTATTTTTGACCTTCAAAAACATGAGGTGAAAGTGGCACCATGAAGGTGTCGTCAGTGCTATCACTTCCTAAGGATTTTGACTATCATTCATCAAAATCAATAAATTTGACTCCCCATCTCTTTCAAGTTGCTTGCCATTAATGAACCAAATCCCCAAAAATTTACTTCTTAGCTCTTGTAGAAATACCAACTCTAATAATTTTCATTCTCATGTTCTTCCATTAATGGATTCTTGATCCCTATTTAAAATTTGACCATCTTCAATGCAATTCTTCCCCCCAGGAGCCATGGCTATGTCTAAAACTAGCACTTAGAGTGACCATTTCATCAAGATTCTTAGAGTAATAAAATTTTACCAAAATATCTTTAGAATCATAGGTATTTTAGCATTTGGCATGACAAGATTATACCAAAGTCTTGTGAATGCCATCCTTGCAAGCAATTAAGATATTGTTCTTGTAAGAATTCAAGCATCTAAGCAAGTCTACAATCAAGTCTCCAAGAAATAATAAAGCATCAAACATCAAACATCAAACATCAAACATCAAACATCAAACATCAAACATCAAACATCAAACATCAAACATCAAAAATCAAACATCAAACATCAAACATCAAACATCAAACATCAAACATTAAACATCAAACATCAAACATCAAACATCAAACATCAAACATCAAACATCAAACATCAAACATCAAACATCCAATCCCAAAAGCTCAAGCATTCAAGTGCCATCAAAAAGTAAGCTAGCAAGCTTTCATCAAGCTTCCAACAAGGGGAAAACAACCTTGTGTCTTGGGTTGTGCTCTTTCTCCTTATTTGCTTTTGGTTCTTTTTATGCTTGTAGTTTTAAGATTTATTTTGTTGCACTTAAAAATAATCTTGTATTTACATTTGCATATAACTAGTATCTTGTTTTTATCATTTAATATTCATCTTAAGTAAGTAAATATGTGTTTTCATGCTATTTAACAATGTGTTTGTACTCTAAAGTTAGATATATTCATCATATTCATCATGATATAAGATCATCTTGTATTTAATCTTATTGTTCTACTCTCAAAGGCAAAAGCATTGCCAGGATGCAGAACGATGGTGTTATCACTCTTTAGTTTACATAGAGTAAACTTGCCAACACTGAGAAAAAATATCAATGACACTATTGCTACCAAGTGGCACTTTCAACACCTAGAATTTATTTCAAGCACTTTATCAGTTTATATTTTTATCTATTTGAATAGGGGCTTGATTGTTTTTTAAGGAAGTTTAACTATCCTTTGCCAACTCAGATAGGCCCCTCTATCACTAACTATATTTTTTTGTCTATTTTGTAGGTCAAGTGATAGTGCCATAAATAGGCAATAACATCAATGATGATTTTATGGATTGGTGGCACTTTTGCATCTATGATAGAAATAAGTCATTTTGTCCCTAATGTGTCATTTATGCATTTATGATTCAAATTCTATTTTGTATTTCTTGGTAAAATAAAAAAAAAGAAACTAAAGAACTAGTTATTTTTAATCACAGAGGGGATAAATATAATCTTTAAGCCTTAAAATTCAATCACAAGTGCATGTAGTTGCACCTTAGGCTTTGTTTTTTGCATCCTCTTGCACCCTTAACTCTAAAAAATAAACCATTATTTTATTCCTTATCAAAATCGAAATATTATTTTAGTTTTAGGCCTTGATTGTTGCATTTTTTAATGCATTAGGTCTAGATTAAGTTAAAGCTTATACAAAGAAGCATCTTAGGAGAAACATAGGTGTTTTTCAAGTAATCCAACAAAACTAGACTTTAAGCTCACAAGCATCCCCTAGTCTTAAAGTGAGAAGAGGAAAAAGTAGAAAAAATGTTGTGAGGAGGCCCTTCACGATGCCCTCCATATTTTACCATCTCACAAAATGCTTGTATCAAATAAATTAATTGCACAACATACTTATATGTTCAAAAAAATCTAGATGGGCTTAAAATATCTCTACCTATTATAGACCTTACATAAATATAGACACCAAAATCTAGGCATTTACATCCCACCACACAATTTTACATAATAAATATAGCTAAGTCTAAACTTAGGTATAAAAATCCTGCACATAATCCTATTTTCCAAATTTTATGAAAATCTAGAAAATCCCCCTAGGATACCTTGTGTCTCCACTTGACATGTGTCCTAGCCACCACTACCCCTCCCCTTGCCACAGCTCACATCACCTCATCCACCTTCATCTTACGGGTGTTAAATGATGCTTTGTGTTACACAGTAGGAAATATAGTCCTAACTATGACAATGGGGGTAAAAAAAATCTCTACAGTCTTCCATATATTAGAGGTGACCATGTAGTATAACATACTTCTTGGTCATCCTTGGATTAGGGAAATAAAGTGTGTTACCTCAATATTGCACCAATGTCTAAAATGTGTGCATGAGGGAAAGATCCATTGCATTCTCACTAACACTGAGGAATTCAAGTACTGTAATTTGATATCCAATCTATATGAGCCATCCCTCCCATCCACTCATCTATCCATCCAACCACTCATCATCAGAGCCACTCCAAATCACAATAATTCATCCAAAGCACTCATACCCGAGTCTCTTCCCATAATTGATAATCCATCCACATTCCAAACCATCAACCCAATTCATGCCTCTAACTCAACCACATACTATTTACCAATCACACCTCATCACCCCACAAATAAACCATCATATTCATCAAACCACATCTCATCACATCAACCAAAAAATTAAACTTCATCATACACACCTCTAATCTCACAAGCCATCGCATATCAGCCCAAGCTGCTAATCATCAATCATCTCGTCCAGCAAGATCCACCCCTGCAACCACCCAATCTCTCACATATAGATATATCTAGTTGTGAGACACCCTCGTAGCCTATGCCACTTCCTCGACCTGAGCCACAAATCACCATGAAAGCCTCCACCTCCACACCTGATTCATCCACATCCACCACCATTCAAGTTGCAGTCCATCTTTCCAATCCAAGCATTAGCGAGTACAAAATTGAGAATGTTACAATAATACCACCTATCTAGATTGTTAGAGATTATAATCACCAACATGACCCATCTTAAGCCGTAGGTGTAGTGTATAACTTGGGTTTAGAACCAAACATGATTAACTTTGTATATGAAGGAATAGATTCTTTGTTAGATCTACCTCCTCCTAATAATGAACCCATGTAGCAATTTTATGCCAACTTAGAATATATGTCTAACCCATATTTCCCTATATGATATTTTCATCAGGTTAACTGGTAAGGATATGGTCTTGGATGACATGAGCAGGGTGCACAGAATATTGTGAAACCTCACTATCGAGAGGCACATGATCACTCTGGTTTAGGGTATAAGCCACCATCTTATACCACCTCTTTTGAGCATGCATTCCAATAGATTACCCTAGATTTCTAGGAGGGTGAAGATAGTGAAGATAGAGATGATAGTGAGGACAGATACATAGACCTTGAGTTCATGCCTTATTTATATGAGGTCTTTTTAGAAATGCGACCGGACATCGACATGATTAATTTTTGATGATGACTCTGAGAAAGACTTTGGAGAGGAATTTGATGCCCTATCTATTGCCTCCAATGATTTTGAAGAAGACACAACTCTTATAGTACCCATTGATGAATAACATGAGTATTTTATTAGAATGTTTCCCATCCATCAACTCATATTTTGCTTGCTTCTTTCGATGGAGCGAGCCAAGCCACAAGTAGATCCACCACAACCACCTTGGTCGACTCTATGAAGTCAAGATCATCCACACATTATAGGTTAGTTGCTACCTCAATCATAGCCACCCCATATCCACAAAGGTAACATGATTATTGTTGACTTGTTCACCCCACTCCATAATACATATGATTTGGTAAAACTGATTTTGATTGATGCTAGCCTTATCAACATGAACATGATTTCATACCCACCATCTGTAGCTGAGTTCATCATATTCGAAGAATTGCTAAGAGATTCCAACACCTACATACCTCAGCAATCTTCATCTTCATCTACTTTTATTTTTCAAATTGAGGTAGAAGAAGCCCTACCTAAGTCATTTGATAATATAGAGGATGATATTCATCTTATTCGTACTCCATATCATTTAGAGGAAGGTTCACACATGCTGATTGAAGAGTTTATCGACATGAACCTAAGTGAAGATGTGGATAATCCACAAATTATGAAAATAGCAAAATATTTATCCATAGAAGAAGAAAGACTCCTAGATTTTTTAACAAGGAAGAAAGGTGTTTTTGCATGGTCGTACAAAGACATGCATGGAATTGACCCCAACTTTGTGGTCCAAAACCTCACCTTAGCTCCTGAAGTAAAACCATTCAAGAAAAAATTGAGGAAACTCCATCCTACCATAGCTTTCCATCCATCAAACCATCATAATAAAAGGTGAGCTTAAAAAATTGTTATATATGGGTTTCATACAACCCATTGATTATCTCGAGTGGCTCTCAAACATGGTACCCATTCATAAACCGAATGGGGAAATTCATGTATGCACAAAGTTTTGAGATCTAAATAAAGCATGTCCCAAAGATGATTTTCCATTAACAAACATTGATCAACTATTAGACTCTTGCATTGGCCATGAAATGCTTTCTTTAATGTATGGTTTCTTAGGATACAACTAAACTCAGATTAAATCGTGATGACCAACACAAAACAAAATTCACAACACCTAAGGGGTATTTATGTTACAAGGTAATGCCATTTGACCTCAAATTTGTAGGAGCTACTTACAAACGTGCCATGACGTATATCTTCCATGAATATATGCATAAAATCATTGAAGATTATATGGATGATTTAATAGCCAAATATAAAACATATCTTGAGCATATCTATGTACTAGAAAAAGTCTTTGATCGGTTATTAGAACACAAGGTGAGGTTAAATCCTAAGAAGTGTGCATTTGGAGTCACATCAAGAAAAATTCTAGGTTTTATTAGCTTCAAGCAGGGCATTGAAGTGGATCCCAATAAGGTCAAATCCATTATTGAAATGCCACCCCCAACAAACATTAAAGAGGTGCAATTTGCAAAGAAATATTCAATCAATTCGTCGACTCATCGCATAACTCTCAAAACAATGCAGGCCATTCAATAACCTTCTACAAAAAAGGGTCAACTTTTCTTGGATAAAAGAATGTCAAGAGACCTTTGATGATATAAATAAATATCTGGCCTCACCACCAGTGCTAACACTGCATCGTTTAAAAGTCTCTTTTCATATTTACATCTCTTCTACAAATTTTGCGTTAGGGACAATGCTTACACAAAATAACAAAAATCAAAGAGAGCAAACAATCTATTATATTAGCCAAACATTGGTGAGTTATGAAACAAGATACTCTAATGTTGAAAATTTGTGCTTAGCAGTGGTTTTTACCACTAAGAAAATCAAACATTATTTGCTAAGTAACACAACTTATGTCATAGCTAGAGAAAATCCTCTACGTTATATGATGACTCGCTCATACAACAAAACTCATACTGTGAAATGGATAATGCTCTTAATGGAATTTTATCTCAAATTCATCAGCCAAAAATCCATTAAGGGTCAGGTGATAGTCGATCGACTCACAGAGGCTCCGCTTCCAACTGATCAACCCCTATTCATCGAGCTACTAGATAATTTGATCTTCTCAATCACTGAATAGGAAGAACTCGTCCTTCTTGAGGATGATTTTGACATCACCATGTTATTTTTGGATCAAAGTACGAAAAAGTACAAGGTGTTAGGATCGTGCTTTACACACCAGAAGGAATATCGATTCTTTTATCATTCAAAGTTGATTTTCCATGCACGAACAACAATGCAGAGTATGAAGCCCTAATATTAGGACTTCAAGCCACCATAGCTATGGACATAAAGCGTATAAACATCTTTGGTGATTTTGAACTTGTTCTTCATCAAGTAAAAGGAACTTACCAATGTAGAGAACCAATATTAAAATAATATAACGCAGTAGCAATGAATTTGCTACCAAAGTTTGATTTGTACGAAATTGACAACTTGTCTTGTTTGACTAATAGATTTGTGGATGTGATGGCCTCTCTATAATCATTGATTCCAAAGAAAATAAATGGAGAGGTCCAACCGCTAATCACTACAACAATATCCTAATTTGCAATCTCACGAGCATGGTTTGAAGGTAAAAAGAATATTTATTTCATTCATGTAGAGCCATATGAGCCTTGGCTTGGTCAGGTAATGAACTTTCTTAGGTTTGGAACACTCCCAACATACTTATCGCAAATTACCAAATGAACGTTCAAATAAAAGGTAACTCGTTATACTCTCTTGGGGGACATTTTATATAGATATGGCTATGATGGAATCCTATTTTGATGTCTAGATCTCGTAGAGGCATAAAGAGATATATGTGAAGCCCATGTTTGTACTTATGGTGGCCACTTTAGTGGGATGGCCATTGCAAAGCACATTTTTCTCATGGGTTATTATTGGTCCATGATAGAAAACAACTGTTGCAGACACGTAGAGAAATGTCAAAAGTGTCAACAACATGCCAACTTGACCCATGTACCATCATAGGCATTACAACCCATTCAAGGTCTTTGGATCTTTTCACAATGGGACCTAGATTTGATTGATAAAATTTCACCTGCCTCCTCGAGACAACATAAGTTTATCATAACTACCATATAGTACTTAACAAAGTGGATCAAGGTAATTCCTATTACCACTATGTTTGGACCTCGAATTGTAGAGTTCATACTCTAGCATATTATCTATCATTTTGGTGTTCCTTCAAAGATCATTTTTTATAATGATAAGTTCTTCAAGAACAAGGATGTTCGAGCACTATGCAATAAGTATAATATTAAACATAGTTTCTTGACTCCTTATTATCCACAGGCAAATGGACAAGCTAAGACGACCAATAATATATTGATAGCCATTCTAAAGAAACTTGTCAAAGAAAATCATAGAGATTGGCATACGCAAATCCCTTTGGCATTATGAGCTTATCAAACAAGCATCCGAATGCCTATAGGGGCAACACCCTTTTCACTGGTCTATGGAGCCGAAGCAATCATGCCTCTTGAGCTTGAGATCTCCTCACTATGAATCACATTACAAGAATTCATGGATGACAACACTTCTAGAAAAACACCTCTTGACCAACTCACACTCCTTGATGAAAGACAAATCACTGCCTTAAAACATCTATGAGTGTATCAAGATTGCATCAAGTATACTTATAACACAAAATTTCATCTCAGTGAATTCCAAGTAGGATATCTTATCCTCAAAGAGAATCAATAGAATACCAATGCCACACTTGCATGATAAACTCACAACTAATTGGTTAGGTCTATACATTGTCAAGCAAAATTTGGATCCTAGAATGTATAGACTTGCAAATATAGAGGGAATAATGGAGCTTGAACCATTGAATATTAGTCACCTAAGAGTGTTCTATGCCTAATGTGATTTATATATACATATACGTGGCTTAAAAAAAAAAAAAGAATAAATAAAACACAAATATTTGCATCATAATTATATCATATACATTAAAATTTATGCACTTATTCATGAAATCCACCTACATTGCATACATGCATTAGTATCATTTGCATCCATTCATGTCTCTTGCAATATTAGTCATAAAGGTTAATTTGGATAATTGCTAGTCCTCTATGTCTTATCGCCTTAATCAGGGCACCTTCAGTCTAACATTAGTCACCAATCCATCAGTCGCAATCATTTACAACTTTCCTTGTGGTCTTTTGATCATTAAGATATCCGTGTAAGATAGGATAGATAACATATGACCATCAACAATAATGGTTATATGACCACTGACTATTTTATGTACACTCCTTAATTTTCAAAAGCTCATAAGGAATGTACAACTACATCTCACATAATACAATGTTCGTCAAACAATCCCTAGGTTTTTTTGGTCACTCAGTCACTCCTAGTGTGTTAAGAAACCTCAATTCAATATCAAAAATCCTGAGGTATTATAGGTTGCTCTTAGTCAAATCAAGTTTTCTCTTGGACCACACACATTTGTCACTAAGAAAATTTTGAGTTTTGGGAGTTGATCCTACCATCTTTGAACCAAACACAAATCACATATATTAATGATATCTTGAGTTAGAGAGAGATGATGCCATGATCGGATTGAACCTAGAAGCAAAAAATCATCTTGCTTGTCCCATTATGCACATAGTCCACAAACAGTGGTTTTCACCACTTTAACACAACATAGTCCAAAAATACCAATGAAAAAAATGGTTTTTACCACTTAAATTTAACAACAGAAAGAGTGGGTAGTAAGGATAGGGTAAAATTCTCATCTCGACTTGGTTGAGAATCCGATTCCCCAAAGCTTTAACTCTTTTTACAAACACATAATAATAATGATAAGTCTCCAAGTAGTAAGGATAGGGCTTAATTATCATCATGACTTGGTTGAGAATTTGATTCTCCAAAGCTTGGAAATTCTATTATTGGACTATGAAGCTAATCTCCATCGGGGCTATAGACGCTTGACTAGAAGTGGAGTATGCTCATGCATGGTGACACTTATCTCTTGAAGATACCTCTGAATGCACATAAGGACAAGCTAGCTTCTTGGTTATCTCTATAAATGGTTTAATCTCACCTTATTCAAGGTTGGCAAACTAATTCATTCACACACACATTGGTTCTTAATGGACTCATGTCAACATCAAACTCAAAATTGATTGAAAACGAACATTCATTGCACACACAGTTGGTTCTTGAGAAATTTGATTCCACTAGGACACCCTTGGCATCTCAAGGATTTTGTGAGATTAATAGATAAGTTTATTTTAGATCACTAGGATGTTCGAGTCTTTGAAAAAAACTCTAGATCCTTTATCCCTAAGAAAAACAAAGTCATAAGAAAGCTTCCTTTCCATACCACCTTTGCACTATCAAACATGCTCCATAGTCAATCTCATCCTAAAACATGTGGTCAAACCAGTACCACTGTGTTAGTGCCCCTGATTAAGCAATAAAGGTAAAGTCTGCTAAACAATGGTCCATAACCTCTTCAAATGATAATTAATAAGGCAACATCATTCATTCATTTGCATACATCACCACAAATTGCATTCATCATAATACATTCATTTCATCACATGCATATAAAAAAAAACCTCCAAAGGAACCAAAACTCCTTTGATCACATTCAAAAAGGCTCCAAATGAAACAAACTCCTTTGGTCAATTCAATCCAAAATACCCCAAAGGGGACACTCCGTTTGTCAAATCCATTAAAAAAGAATCCAAAGGAAACAAACGCCTTTGGTCAATTCAATCCAAAAGGCCCCAAAGGGGACATCTCTTTGGTCAAATCAATTCAAAAATGCTCCAAAGGAACTAAAATCCTTTGGTCAATTCAATCCAAAATGCCCCAAAGGGAACACCCTTTTGGTCAAACCAATTCAAAAAGGCTCCAAAGGAAAAAAACTCCTTTGGTCAATTCAATCCAAAAGGCCCCAAAGGGAACACCCCTTTGGTCAAATCCATTCAAAAAGGCTCCAAAGAAAACAAACTCCTTTAGCCAATTCAATTCAAAAGGGAAACCCCTTTGGTCAAATCTATTCAAAAAGGCTCCAAAGAAAACAAAATACTTTGATCAATTCAATCTAAAATGCCCCAAAGGAGACACCCCTTTGGTCAAATCAATTAAAAAAGGTTCCAAAGGAACCAAAATCCTTTGGTCAATTTAATCCAAAGGTCCCAAAGAGGACACCCCTTTGGTCAAATCAATTCAAAAAGGCTCCAAAGAAGCCAAACTCCTTTGGTCAATTCCATCCAAAAGGCTCCAAATGAGATATCTCTTTGGTCAATATAGTTCAAAATGCTCCAAGGGAAGCACACCCCTTTGGTCAAATCACTTCAAAAGCTCCAAATGCACCAAACCCCTTTGGTAAAAAAATGAATCCTTGAGTGAACCTCGTATCTAGTGATATACTCTAGTCACCTGTGGTTGTAGTGATTGGATATCCATGTAATCCGATAGGATGGGTAGATCACCATAAGGACACTTGTTCAAAAAAACCATCAAATCAGCCTCATAAATCATCAAAAATCATGAAATCACCCCTTCAAGCATCCTCCCACCTCATTTCATCTTGTCACAAATCAAGTGAACCTAAATTATCAAGTGAACCTTGTATCTAATGATTTAATCTAGTCACGTAGTGGTTACATTGATTGATTATCCATGCAATTAGGTAGGATGGGTAGATCACCATAAGGATGCTTGTTCAAAAAAACCATCAAATCAGGCTACAAAACTTCACAACAACATCAAATCAACTCTACATCCATCACATCAATCCGTATCATTTTGTCACAAATCAAATCAATTTGGTAACTCAAATTTGGAATGCAACTATATTCAATAACAAAGCTATCAAAAATCCTCTCTACGGGGGTACAAAGTGGAAAACTCTCAAACCAGTATGCATCACACCAATGTATGAGTATGAATGCGGTGATTATAATCAAGTTTACAAATCACCTTGAACGATTCCAGTATCACATGCACACCACATTACTTGGTCCATCTACCACATCAAAATGCTCATCATTCTACCAAGAGCAAAGTTTCAACAATGCATGCCCAATCCAAACTTGGGGCAACCAACTTGATCTTGATTTTTGACATTTGCATCCATCACATCACATCCCTCCATCATCCAAAGTTTATCAAGCGACTCGTGAGTTTCATCCATTCCATATTTCACCCATTCATCGCTTGAGAGGGTAAGCCAAAATAAAAAATTTTGTTCGATCATTCCACCTTCGTGCTAAGGCAACAAAAATCCATCTCTTCATCCAATAAAACTAGGTGTCTCTTGTTTTTACACTGCATTGTGCTTGATGCAATGCGGTACAAAAAGGAGAATATGTAGACACCAAAATATAGGTATTTGCATCCCACCACACAATGTTACATAATAAAATATGCCTAAGTCTAAACGTAGGTATAAAAATCTTGCACATAATCCTATTTTCTAGATTTTATAAAAATCTAGAAAACCCCCTAGGATGCCCTGTGTCTCCACTTGACACGTGTCCTATTTACCACTTCCTCTCCCCTTGCTACATCTCACACCTCACTCCACACCTCACTCCACTTCCACCTACCCACATGCCACCACTCCACCTAAGTCAGATACTCTAAGTGACTCATTGCAACTGCCTGGTATAGGTGGCTGCCCAATCCCTTCCACTTGGTAGCCCTAGCTTGCCACCTATCCTTTCCCTTCAAAACTCTCAAAGGCTTATAAAGGCACCATCACTTCACCAAGAAAAGGGAGAAAGAGAATGCTAATGTTATGTTGCTCAAATTGTGACTCATGTATGCAATAATAATTTTCTATTTTCAATTTACATTAGTCATTTCATTAGATTCATTTTGACAGGTGCTACTAAACCCTTTGTCTCTTTGCATGTGTGTAGGTTCAAGATTTGAAAGCTCAAATCCATCATGGTGGTCACAACAAACCCACCTCCAACATTGATTGTAGCATGAAGAAGAATAAGATACCATCTTTCATTGTAAAAGGGATCAACCATTTCGAGAATTATTATTGTGAAGCACCCTACAAAGGGGCTTATTGTATTCAAAAATTTATTTTACGATATAATACAATGCTTCATTCTGTGTATTGGTGTTCTTTTTTATGTATACAATAACATAGTATGTGCCTTGGTGCATTGCATTGAGAAGATCCCTTCTATGCATTTTGACATATGGCGATGACATGTGGTGTTGGTGCCATATCTATTGTTAGAGTATTTAGTAATAACAAAGTCTTATATTTTTGGTAAAAGAAAAGTATAGTACATTAAAGCAAGATATATTATAGATATGCTTGTATCAAATAAATTAATTACATAACGTTATTGTATAATTAACAAGATCCAGGTGGGTCTAAGAGATCTCTATCTATTATAGGCCTTAAATAACATAGTATGAAAACTCCTTTAATCCTTACTGTCCTACAAACTAGTCTAACAATATCTCCTTAAATCAAATAAGTAAACCATCCCTTAAAAAACTAAATTTTTTGAGACAACACACATCTTTCCTAAAATAAAAATAAAGAGACTATAAGCGAACGCTTTTGACATTAGTAAGGGATTTTATCTATTAGATTTCCTTCCATCTTTGTAAAAAATTATTATGCATGTCAAAGTAAATTCATAGAAAACAACAACAAAAAATCCAATAAGGTTAGGATGGAGTTAAAGAAAGTCGAGGAAAAAAAACACTTAATTGAGTTGTTAACAATTGAGATAGAGAACAACTGTTTTCTCTTTTATCTTCCTACACAAATTGTCTTGACCCTTTCTAACATAACCTTCACTAAGAAGTCTATACAAAGAGTGGTCTCTCCACTTTGTAGATTATCAAAATTCTATATCATCAATCATGTTTTTTTAGAAAAATGTCTTATTTGGTCGAAAATTTATAACATCGTTTCTTTCTTGCTTAGTATACTTTTATTCAATAATCCCTATCTTTCTTGTAAGGACACTTATCTCTAACAAGAGTTCTACCAACAACTACTACTTAGCTTTTACTTGTTTATGCAAATTAAATTCGTCTATAAGAATTTTTGAGTTAAACTCTAAAAATAATAGTTTCAACCTTCATTTTTCTAACTTCAATGATGGTAGTTCTTATGGCCATTACCTTTTTGCAATTATTTTTGTTTTCTCTAAACTTTATAGCAAACTAGAAGACCACTTCTCTCTAATGGTCCTTATGAATCCATCCCATTCTAAGTAGACCTAGGTTTTCCTACACAACTTCATCAACATTACGTTTGATTGTGCCTTGTCTAAGCTTAGTTCACTTTGCTTCCTCAAAGCCTTTATTTTTTATCATTATTTCACAAGTTGATATTTTAATTTTAAATATTAAATTTTAAATTATTTATTAAATTGATTATATGAAATTAAAATGAATCCATTTATATTTCATTATTACAATTTCATTATGATATAATTATATGTTTTTATTGGCTAACTCCTAAATAATTTTGGAGTTACTAGCTTTAAAAAAAAATCCAATCTTTAACCTTTTCACAGTTACGAAGTTCCACTCAAGATGCCTCTCAGCCCCAATTAGACGGTAGACTTTCCACCGGGTGGCACTCATCCTCATTTTTATCTGACTCAGAAAAAGCTAAGAAGCGCCTCACCAAACACCAAAGACATCGCCACGTGTACCGCCAGAGACCTCAAACGGGTGACAGCCAATGGCAACACTTCTTACCCAATCTCTTATCCACCCAGCCATCCATCTCCCTATTCATGCCCGTTTCCATTTCAATCCTCATTAATTAATCCACACCAGAAGAGCACTTCAGTGCCTTCAAAGTTTTAGCAGAGCAAGAAAGGAAAGGAAAGGAAATCCATGGCGGCATCTCTCGCGACCGGAGCGGCGCTGCAGGCGGCAGCGACGCTCATCCAGCCCGCCAAGCTCGGCTCACCGCGCTCCTCCCTACAGCTTCGCGCCTCCTCCTCCTCCACCTCCCACGTCTGCAAGTCCTTCGGACTCGAACACGCGACCTCCCGCGTCTCCTGCTCCCTCCACGACGACCTCAAACACGTGGCCTCCAAGTGCGCCGACGCCTCCAAGCTCGCCGCCCTCGCTCTCGCCACGTCCGCCATCGTCGCCTCTGTAAGTACAAAACCACCAAAATTCTCCTCTATTTCTTTTGCTTTGACAGCGTGGCGTTCTTGACGGTTTATGGAGGCAGGAGGCGGGGGCCGAGGGGCCGCCGAAGCGGCTGACGTATGACGAGATCCAGAGCCAGACCTACCTGGAGGTGAAGGGCTCCGGGACGGCCAATCAGTGCCCTACAATTGACGGCGGCGTGGACACCTTCGCCTTCAAGCCGGGGAAGTACCAGATGAAGAAGTTGTGTATGGAGCCCACATCATTCACCGTGAAGGCCGAAAGCGTGAACAAGAACACGCCGCCGGACTTCCAGAAGACGAAGCTGATGACGCGGCTGACGTACACGCTGGACGAGATCGAGGGCCCGCTGGAAGTCTCGCCAGATGGTAAGGTGCGGTTCGAGGAGAAGGACGGGATCGACTACGCGGCGGTGACGGTGCAGCTGCCAGGTGGAGAGCGCGTCCCGTTCCTGTTCACCGTCAAGCAGCTGGTTGCCACGGGGACGCCCGACAAATTCGGAGGCGAGTTTTTGGTGCCGGCCTACCGGGGTTCCTCGTTCCTGGACCCCAAGGGGAGGGGTGGCTCCACCGGGTACGATAACGCCGTGGCGCTGCCGGCTGGCGGGCGTGGTGACGAGGAGGAGCTGCAGAAGGAGAACATCAAGGACGCGTCGTCGTCGGTGGGGAAGATCACCATGAGCGTGAGCAAGACGAAGCCCGAGACCGGGGAGGTGATCGGGGTGTTTGAGAGCGTTCAGCCCTCCGACACCGATTTGGGCGCCAAAGTCCCCAAGGAGGTTAAGATCCAGGGCATATGGTATGCCCAACTCGAGTAGGCCTGAGCAACAGGAGCAAAAGGTTGTGTTTTTCTTAATGCAATGGAAGGAACCCAACGTGTTTTTTTAGTTCAATCTTTGTATATGTACAATTGCTTTTCTTCTTTTGCTTCTTGTCTGTGAATTTTGAGACGGGTAAAATGCTGATAAGCATGTACGATGAATTAATAATTATTATTGTTATCCTTTGCAATGTGCTGATTTTCTTCCTTTGATTTTGCTAGCTTTGTGAATAGATGTTGGGTGAATTAGTATGGGTTTTCTTTATTTTTATCTATAAGGTGAGATGATTTTTTTTTGTTTTTGTTTTTATAGGATTGATAGTTGTAGTATTTCAACACATTGATAATAGGATTTGAATTTGGATGCTTATGTTTTTAAAATGTTTGTCATTTCATCATTAAGTTCATTATTACATCAAGTGGGTGGATATACACACTACGAGAAGGGTCCTTAGTAACTATTACATAGCATATCTGCAAACATGCGAGATGAAGAGATTTGAACATGGGGCCTCTCCAACACGAGAGTTTCAACTACACACTTCTCTCCAACTCCATATGAGTTTAAATTTTTTAATTATATATTTTAATGTTAAATTGAACAAGTCTACTCACATCATCATGTATCTTTCAAGTCTACTATAAGGAGAAACATTTATGTGGATATTTATACTCTATTCCTTTTTCAATTTGAACCCTAGACCTCCTATTTAAAATAGTCTTCCTTAAGTCTACTATACATAAGAAGAGACATTCATGTGAACATATGTACCCTATCCCTTTTCGAATTTGAACCTTAAACCATTTGAACCCTAAACCTCCTATTTGAAATGGTCTTCCTTAAGTCTACTATGAGTAAGAAGAGATATTCATGTGGATATTTATCTCCTATCTTTTTTAAAATTTGAATCCATAGGAGGAGGTGTCATTACTTCACATTTCCCCTTAATGACAACTCCTAAACAATGATTTTTCTAAGAAGTTATCAATAAATAATCTATGGGTGAATGGTGGATAATAATTGGTAAGTAGACCATGAGGACAAAAATCTCCAAAGTCACACCATGTGAAGCAAATTCAACATGTACCAATTAGATATGAGGATAAAATAATTGTTCTCATTCTTAACTCTTACAATATTGAAATATCTTATTTAAAAAATCTCTAACCAACTACAAGTAATCTTATAAAATTTTAAATAAAAGTTCCTATAAAGAGACTATTGCTTTGATTTAGACCATCAAGGAGTACCACCCTTCTTTTTTGAAGGACATTAAATTGTATTAAAGTCACCCAAAGAATCAATAGATCATAATCATGAATCATGATTGTGTTTGACAAAAAAATTCTAAGGTCTTTCTAGTATCTTTTACAAGGAGTAACTATAGTTGGAGCATAAACATATATAACCCCAAATTTGACATTTTTCTCTTTCCCACAATATTGTCTAGCAACCCAATTAGTTGTTGCTTCTAGCAATTATCCATCTCATTTGTGTTTGTACCATATGTCATAGTACCCTAGTAGCTCCTATAAAAGAAACTACCTAACAATCTTCCATATTTCATATATTTTGAAAGCATCTTTATACTGCTACTACTTAATTTTGTCTCTTGTATTAAAATAAACTCAGGACTATAACAACCTATTAATTCCTTAATAACTTAGTTTTAGGGGACTTATTCCTACATGTAAAATTCCATGATACCATTTTTATCGTCACTTTATTTTTATTAGTGGGATTAGTCCCACTTCTTGTTAACACGTGATTTTTATTTTTGGATTCCCAAATCGAAATGCCTTTGAGATTCCTTTTATTTTTGTTCTCGTTTAACTGACCACCTTGTCCTTTTTCCATTTCCACCAACAATTTTATATTCATCAATCTCTTTTCTTTTTCCACACTGTTCATAATGAGACTTCTTCTAAAGATTTATACTACCCTAGAGAACCTATATTGCAAGGAATAACCTCACAATGTTTTTCTAAAATCCTAATATACAAGGATGATCCTCCATAGTAATTACTTTTTTATGATTTTCGAGAAACCCTAAATTTCCATGGATATCCTCCCTATGCATTTCTTTATTATGTTGCTTTTGCAACCCTAAAATGCAATTGATGCACTCTATACTACTTTCATTCTTATTGCAAGGAGAGGATTTCATGCTACTTGAGAAATAAAGATGACTTACCTAGAAAAATAAAGAGGATTACATTTCTTAGAAGTGGAAAATCCTTGATTTGACCAACCTTTCAATATGATATGATATCCTGGTTTCATATAAAAAATTTCCCATGCTTATAATCCTCCTCCTCTTTCTTTGTTATTTTCACTTTTTAATTTCTTGCCATGTGTCCAAATGTTTGTGACATCAGAATGCATTGTTTTCATAATCCACTTGTTGATCCCACTCTTGATTCAAATTTAATCCTAATAGATTGTGGTGAAGGTTTAATTTATCCATGGCAATACATATTTGAATGTAAAAAAATTACCTTCTCTCCATAGGAGTTGGTCTCTCTTAGATGAATTTCCCTAGAGTATTGCCAATATTTTTCAACACCTTCTTATGGATAAGTTGATAAGAATGTCCAAATAGCCCAATCCACACAAAAATCCTCACTCTATGGTCTTAAGTATAATTAACCATTATCCCTAAACCAAGTTCCACCATCCACTAATTTATCCTGAATTTTTGAACTGGAGAAGATGAGAAAATTTCTTTTGCAATAAAGTTATGGAATGATTTGAATTCAATTTTCAATCCCATTTGATCTAATTTTAAACCTTTGAAAAACCTAGCTAGTATTCATGAAGCTTATATATATATATATATATATATATATATATATATATATATATATATATATATATATATATATATATATATATATATATATATATATATATATATGGTAAAAAAAGAGTTTATATTAAGTTATTCAAGGAAAATAGGTACATCACCTACCTTTCCAGGTAAATAGGCTTTTGATCTAGGATTTAATAGATGATGTAGTGTTATAATCTCCATCAGTGGATCATCTATAGTAGCCCATGTATAACATAAACATACTAGTACAATGAATTATAGAACTAAATACATATAATGCTACTACCATCAAGAGATAGGGTAGAAAAAGAGCTTCCATTATCTACGTTGCCCACCATCTAGGGGATAATCATAACAAGTGTTGCCTTTATCTAGATCCCAACTGGTCATCACATCTACAACTATGTTCTGTTTTCTAGGGATGTGATTGCATTCTATTGATAAAAATCTTTTCTATACCATATGAATCTTCTCTACAATTCTTATTAGTCTCTAGTCAAGATTCCTATTCTCCATTTGATTTCTTAGATGGTTCATCATGACTTGTGAGTCAAATTCCATCTAGACCTTCGTCTAACTTACTTTTACTGCTTCTTGGAGCCCTCTAATAATGCCATAACCTACTTCCAGGTTGTTGGAAAGTATGCCAAGATTCTCTACAAAGGTGAACAAAGAGGAATCTATCTAGGTAATCTTCATTAATTTCACCCTTATTTTATTTTATACTAAATAATTCTTCTTTTTGATACTTGACACAACAATATTCATGGTATCTCATCCTAGCTATGAATGCATTCTGGGGCTAATCCCATAAACCATCATATAGTTGAGTCCTTGAGTGTGGAGGAATACAATTTAAGTTTATGATTGTTGGTTGTATAATCATAGGTTTGGCATATGGCTTTAAATTTGAAAACAAATTGTTCTAGGTAATCTTCTCTTTATTCTCCCTAAAGATAGGTAAGTTTGATGGAGAAATATTTTTCATAGGGGCTTGTATATTGGGATCTAACCGAATGGGATATGTGAAGGTCCTAGTACCATTACTAGTTTCCCCATGATGTATGTCACTTTGTTTATCCCTTATGTTATTTTCACCTTGCCTATCCCCCATATTTTTGTCTTCCCAACAAATGTTATAGACTTGTCTAAAGTTCATAGGAGATATAAATATGTATGGAAGAGGTGGAGAACTAGTGGATTCTTCTAATTTAGGAAATATTATAGATCCTAGAATTGATGATGATCATTTACTACTACTTTCTCCATCTAATTGTAATGGATCACTTGGAACTATGAATATAGGTAATAAGTACTCTTGTGCAACCTATAGATATGATTGTTGTGCTCTTATGGTTTGTTGGGGGTTCCTTTTAACAAATTTCCCCTTCTTATCCCTAGGTATATTCATACATTCCAAAATATCAAATCAATCATTTTTCTAATCACCTCTACCTTTCCTTCTCAACACCACTAGTTTCACTCAGTTTTAACTAATTAGTCTCCTATTGGCATAAGGCACAAATAAGGGCACTAGGTATCTTGACTTATAAGATCAAGTTCAATATGTCCTAGTGAACACTTACATCAAGAATAACCACTAAAGAGGTATAGGAGGTATTCTACCTCTACAACTAATTAGTTCTCTAAATAGGTAAAATTTTGCAAAGTTGGACATTCAATAGGTTCTTAAATAATCCTAGCAATGCAATGTCCCTAGAAATGGTGCCAATAAATGATGGGTATCATTAAAGCACACTATAATTTGTCAAATTTAGGGTGGCGTCCAGAGGCCATATGTGCTAGGAAATGTTTTGCTAGTAAGGTTGTTGGTAAGGGTTTCTATAGTCTATGCATGCTGAAATTAAATACTCACAAAGGCTCACAACAAACTTGCATTAATGGATACAAATTCAGAAAGAAAATGCTAAAGATAAAACTAGTTAATTTTTCCACATGTTTTATGAGAAATCTAAAATTGAGATCATTAACTAAGCTCACACTCTTGAAATGTAAAAGCAAACATTGAACTTTAAACTAATGATTCAAATTACTAGTATCTAATTATGCTCTAATTTTTCCTCCTAGGAGTGAATTAAAAAAAAATCACATTCACGAATTAAAATACATAGCCTATAGCACAAAAAAAGTGACAATGGATAATAGAAAATGCAATTAATAAATTAAGCTATGGAATACCTACCCAAACATAATAGAAGAATCCTTTCCTCCCAACATTGGAGTGGTCCCAAGCTCTACAATGGTAAGAAAAGGGAAATTAATTCAATACAAGAATATAAATTGTAATGATATTATTATCTTTAGAAATAGTCCATACAAATGTTCTTAGCACACACACAAAAATAAACAATAACAAATTACACTTAGCTAATAATCCAAGGTTTAGAATAAAATTATTACTAATCATCTAATTGTCACACATGTCTCTACTTTTAGATAGCACAAACTAGAGTAGATGGTTTTAGCTAGGGGAAACAAACAAAATGTGATTTCAACCATAGAACAAATAAATACTAGAGAGTATCAATTTTGCTTTGTCCACACATTAAAAAATTGTTGACTTGTTACACCATTAATTGATCTTTGTTACTATTGTTTGAGATTAGACCACATAGTTATACTGGAGAATAAATGCTCTAATTCTAGTAACGTGAATCTAAACTATCACCACATATGAACTTATCCTTTAAAATTCTAATGGCAGTTAACATGTCAAATCTCTTTGTACCTATCTCTAAGGTGGACTCTCACATCATAACCTTTTCTTGGTCAACTGTCGTTAATGCTTCTCTCCTTGCACCAACTCAACGTATCATATCCACCTTGGGTTCATGTGTTAATGCTTATCATTAGCATGGCATGGGTCATCTGAAGATCTCATGGTTTGGGTGGTTTTAAACAAAATGCTCCCCTTTTGGTATCCAAAAAAATTTCAATACACTTTCGAGGCCAAGAATTCTATATTTAGATGGCAAAAATCTTCTAATTTACTCTTAAAGGTACATACAATCATCCTATCTAATTTAGTACTATATTTTTGTCACAACCCAACTTCTCTTCAACCTAAATTCATGTTATTTTTTATAAAACTATAATTAGGGAAATAACCTAAGTCCAAAGTATAACTTCCTTAAATGGTTTCCTCTTTAACACCTTCTCAAGGCTCACCTATCCATTACACTTACATAATTCAGGCTATGTAAATGCACTAGGTGTAGATGTTTGGTTTACAATCTATCTTTCTCATCATCCTTTCTTAAGCTAGCTTTCCCTCTTTAATTCCATAAAAATAAGCATGCTATCCTTCTTGCACCTCATAAGTCCCTCTATGGCAGTGCTAGGAGTGGATTAGACTCGACTATCCTTCTCATCTCTCTATGAGCTAGTTGTTTTATTTTTTTGTCTCAATCCAAACTTTATGTGGGAAATCTACCTCCTAGTTAAAACCATTACTCATCGTAGCCTAAGGCTAGATTATCTTACTCATTGATCTTGTAGCACTAAGAAGTTCTCTATCTTTCTTAGTTTATTTGAGTTATCCAGAATAGGCTAATCAAGTCATTAATTGATGACTAGCATCTCCTTCATTAAGAGTGAACCATAATGAACTACCCATTTATACAAAGACCATAACAATTCTTTCATGATTTTTATTAGATTCATTTTATCCAAATTGAAATAACTACTTCTCAAGTATAAGCAAGATAAAGAATTCAGACCTCATAAACAATTCATGGGATTACATTTAAGATTTCTAGAACATAACTCATAATGAATCATTTTATTTTTAAAAGAATATTCTAGATCATAACTAAAATTCATTTGTTTAGTACAACATATCATCATAAAGGAGAACATACCACAAGTTCAATACTATTTTTATCCTGGGAGAAACCTCGAAGGGAAAACCCAACCTTGAACACTTCCATTGTTTTTCCATCAAATACTAGATTTTTACATTGAAATAGACATGACCTCATGTCTTTATTTCTCAATAGGAAAAATCTGTCTTCCCCTGGTTTTTGCACAATAGCTTACTCCTTCATATGCAAGGATACAATTTCACTTCTATTAAACTGGAACAAGCATAGCATAATGTGCTTTCTGCACTATGAATTCCCAAGTTATCAATTTGGACTTTAAAACACCCTTGTCTTATAGAGTATAAGTATAATACAAAATCAACATAGAGCTCATCATTCTTAACTGGATTTTCCTTGAAAAATACAGAATATTATCAATTCATCTATATAAAATATTCATTACTAAAAATGAAGCTTGCACTTTTAATCTCTTCTTATGTTGTCACTAACTCTCTAAAGACAACGTTATAAATTCCAGATTAACTTAAAAATAGAAAAACATACAATTTTTTGAAGACATCAATGATTACTTTTATTTGCCCAAAATAATTATCATTGATTTAAAAAGTTCCTAGCTCTAGAACCCATTGCTTCAAATCCATCTAAACACACTCAATTAATCATATTTCTCGATTTCATTTCAACAAAGGAAAAATATATAACGATGGTTTCTATAACAGATTTAACAGAGCTTAACTAGTAGAAAAATACATTATATTTCCTTCTACATTCACCATTAAGACACTCACATCGTAATACTCTTTTCTTCATTGGATGGTTTTATGGATTACTCAAGCACGTTTCATTTTTGGGTATTAATCTATATGGTGAAAAACCAAATCTCCATCCACCTCCTTAAAGCTGGATTTGAGTTGCAGTAGTATTTATTTTAATTCTTCCCCAAAAAAACTAAAGCCAAACCTAAATCTATTTCACAAAAATAGCAATGCACTTCTCTAAGAATACCAATGACAGGTTGTCTTGAATAGGTGCTAAAATCACTAAAGAAATCCTACAATCAATACTAGCAAGGCTAGTTCAATCCATTATTATTGCGAGATAGTTGGATTTCGAATGTCACAAATACAAATACTTATAGTTTGACAAAATTACCAACAAAACTATAATATTCTACCACTTCCGAATGACTCATTAGATCATCCATTATACCATAGTGAAACTACAACTGCTAAGGCTTCAAGTTAACCAAAAACACATGGTTTTCATTAGCAACCCCCTAAGTTATTCGACTAACTTCAATCACCAACAAGTTCATCTATCCGGTTGCCTAAATTTTTTAACCAATAATTAATAAAAACTAATTCTTTCAAGGGTTGAACCCACCCTAATGAAATTACTTTAAAACTACATTGAAAACCACTAAGCTCTTTCCATACATCTGTTGATAACTTCCCATATGTTCATTAACAATTATACAAGAAAACTATTATCAATAATATATAATACTTTTTGGCAAGCTGGATGGCACTACTAATATGGCACACAATTCCAATGGTAACTCCAAACGAATTGGTAGTTTCACACAATGAAATCCAACAACTCCCTCTTTAGACCTGTCGCTTTCACTCAATCGAAGCCAACGATCTCTCTCTCAAACCAGTGTTTTACATAGTCACTCCCAACAATATCTTTCTTGAGTTCATGTTTTACACAATCACCCCCCAATAATTTCTTCCTCAAACCAGAGTTTTACATAGTCACCCTTCGTAATCTCTCCCTCAAACTAGTTGTTCTTTTTATCAATTATAAACCAACGATGTCTCCTTTTTCTTTATCCAAAATTTCATTCCCAAAAATATAAAGGAATGATAACTCCTCTTCCTTATACTACCATCACCAAGGAATCCAAAGCTCCCCCACTACATCCCCAAAATGATCATGGGTGTTAATGCTTCCCTATTTTGACAACCACCCGCACATTCCTTCAAAATCACATTGAAATACATTGATTGGATTCATAATTATCACTTGGTGGTGCGCTTGGATTCTTAGTTGAGCGGTAGTTCAAGCAAAAATCACTAAGTTATCTTCCTATTCATAGCATCATGTTACAACAACGCACATTCACTTCTAAAATGAATTCAACATCCAATCTTATCAAGAGATATATTTTCCTATTCTAAACAAAGGCAAGGGAACACAATATCTATCTATCCATTTCAATTGGCAATGAATCCTTTAGTTAACTTTACATTCCAGATAAAGTTAGTATACCACATCAATTTTTCTACTCAATATAATTTCCTTTCAGTGGATTCATAATGTCATTATAACTAAAGAACATTCATACTTGTACCAATATGAATAACGAAAGGATATAACATATTTTCCTTTTTGTTTGATAATATCTCATTTTCGATGGATAAGTCTTTATTCCATATATGAGATAAATTTGTTCCTGTAAAAATACAATACACCAGTAACATCATAGTCCTTTACAAAATATATTTTAGATATATTTGTAAGAACTAAATGTGAAATTGCCAAACAATTAAATAACAAGATACTTTTATGTATTTTCATTATGCCCATTGTCATGCATAAGTAAATCATGAGATAGTTAGTCCTTCCAATCACAACATAGCATAGTAAATCAAGAATTCATCCATAGAAATTTTTTCCAAGGGAGGGCCATGACATCCTACCCCCCTTAGGCTTAACGCAACCCTCTGTGTGTCAAATAGTTTAGCATAAAATAATGATTACACAACATTCTGAAACAAGAAAGGAAATTTTTTTTGCATATCTAATACTTTTTTCCAAGTAGCGTTTCTTTCATAGTAGCAGTCCCACTAGACCTGGCATTACTTCAAGGTCCCCTTCCATATTTATTTGGAATGGAACTCAAGGATATTTACTAGTCGAACCTCTATAGCCTCTAAATTTGACATCTGCAAATTAGAAAATTTTCACACACGATCATAGTTAGCTATATATTTTTTAAGCAATAAAATGTGAAAGGTATCATGAATCTTTGACAGAATTGATGGTAAGGCAAGTCGATATGCTACAGGAATTATTTTCTTTATAATTTGGAAGGGTCCCACAAAACTTGGATCAATTTTTATGGGCTTAATAGCATTCTTGTTTGGTTTCACCCTATAAAATACTCTGTCACCCACTGCAAAATCTCTTGATGACCTCTTAAGGTCGACATAAATTTTTTGATGATCTACAAATTTCCTAAGCCTTTCTCTGATCATCCTTGATTGTTGCTCCATTTCCTTGACTATATCTAGTCCAAGCACAACCCTATCCTCTAGATTATCCAAGACAATGGTGTCCTACACCTCCTGCCATACAAAGCTTCAAATGGTATCATGCCTAGGGTCGAATGATGACCGTTATTATAGGTAAATTCCACCAAGTGTACGTAGTCTTCCCATCAGGTTTTTTGATCCATACAATACATGCAAAGCATGTCCTCCAAGACTTGATTCACCCTTTTGGTTTTCCTATCAGTTTCTGGATGAAATGCATAACTGATGTTTAACCTAGTGCTAATGGCTCGATGTAAAGCTTACCAAAACTTGGATGTGAATCTTGAGTCCCTATCTAAAATTATCAATTTTGGAAAACCATGAAGCTTGAATATCTCTTTGGAAAATATATTAGCCACAACCACGACATCATCCTTGGTATTTATTGGTATAAAATGTGTAACTTTGGTCATTCTATCAACCACAACTAGAACTACATCATGTTGAAACCTATTCTTTGGTAAACCTATGATAAAATCCATTGAAATCGACTGCCATTTGTGAGTAGGTACATTGTGAGGATACAAAAATCTTGTAGGATATCTATTTTCTGCATTCACTTTCTAATATTCAAGATATTGGGCAAAAAATTCAGTTATGTCCTTCATTTTTGGCTAGTAGAAATCCTTCTTCATATTCTCTCATTTTTTGCCCCTCCTAGATGAGCACAATATGGATATTTACGTGCTTCATTCACGATAATTTTCTTCAAATAATTGACCTCAGGAATTACTACTCTACCCTTAAAGCATAAGAAACCATATTTAATGCTGAAATCCTTACTTTCATCGGGTTTCCTTTCTATCCTTTCCCGAATTTGATTGCAAAACACATCTTGATGTTGCTTTTCCCTGACTTGTTCCATCAAATCGATATGGATGTGCGTCAAAACAACTATGTGTCTTCTCCTACTTAGTGCATTGGTGACTTTATTTTCTTTCTCTTTTATGTATTCAATGCCAAAACCATATTCGGTGAGAAATTCCATTGACCTTCTCTAACTGACATTTAACAAAGGTTGAGTAAATATATATTTCAGACTTTGATAGTCTGTCCTCAACTCATAGAGTTTCCCTAACAAGTAGTGTCACCAACTTTTGAGAGCAAATACCACTATTGCCAACTTTGGATCATGGGTTGCATAATTGACCTCATGTTATTTCAATTTCCTTGAACCATAGGCTACCACTGCTTCATCTTGAGAGAGCACTCCTCCCAAACCTTCCAATGATGTCATAGTATGCAAAAATTGTACACCTAATGCAATTATATGAAATCAAATTGAATAACAAAATCATGTAACCATAAAGATAAAGATAAAAAATAAAGAAATGGTGCCCTTCTCATTAATATTGAATCATATCCTTGAAAAGGAGGTTACAATGATATCCCTCTAAGGGATTTGATACCAATTTGATACAATTTTACAATAAAGAAATATGGTAGGTGTAACACGCAGAATATTTGCACCCTCAAAACTGATTTGGGGAGCATTTTCTCATGAACTCCGCAAGATATGATGTAAATGTGACTTATCTTTATGTTGATAGCTCCTGCCAAGACCTGAAATCTGTGTACAAGAACACTCAAAAGACATTAGTAGAATTTTTAGAGCCTTTCATGATAAGGCCCTGATTCATGATAAAGAAATTGAAAAGGAATATTGAATACTATAAAAAATGCATGAAAGATGGAATTAAACTATGTTAGAAAGCAAATGAAATGCTGCTAAACCTACTATAATCAAGAAAAATAGTAAAACATATATCATCGGGAGGCCGTCCTGAGGCAAAGTGGTCTGGCTTGCTGGTCATATTAGGGTAGGGTGGTGGCACCTGCGGGTTGCCTTGAGGTGAGGCGACCGCTGAACTGTAGAATAATTTCTTTGTGACCAATGCGGGAAACACCAGGATTGATCTACCAAATTTATTGTTCAAGGGTCACACTCTTAAAGGACGATTAAATTGCAAAAATTGGCACAAAATAAGAACATTGATGATGAAAGAGTGTTGAATTTGATCTTCAAGATTTGAGACACTCCATTGTTGCAATTGAAAGCTCCATGACTGAAATCTAGTAGTACTTCATTACTTATGAGAGGATACTCTCTAGTATTCAATCCGACAACACTTCGTTATGATCAAATTGCTATATTTTTCATGAAGGTAAGGTGTCTTCTTATAGATTTCCCAAATGGGAATCTTGGCTTGTAGGAGAAGCCAAGAATCAAGAAATGGTTAGGATCTAGGAAGACCAAATGCCCATTCTAGAACCTTCTCGTAACTGGTAATGCATGCTTGGCTATTGTGTAATTGATTTTCTTTCGATTTGAGAGCTAGAGTTTGTTACAGGTGTGGTTGTCCCAGGGTAGGGCGGTCATGACTACTGGTTGACTCAAGGTAGAGCAACCTTTGGAGGTCATCCCTGGGTAGGACAGTTTAGGCTACAAAAGGAAATTTGCCCCTGTTTGAGTGGTAAAAACCACTGTTAAGCCCTAAAGCTGCCCAATGTGGGTCATATGGCCTAAAAAGGTGTCCATATAGGTAGTCTCCTCAAAATGATGTGTTTTAGGTGTCTACAGATGTCCCTTTTTGGGATGAGTTGTGTGACAACACAACACGGAGTAAAAATAGATAATCTAAAGTTGAATTGAAGGTTGATCGATGTTCATTGATATGATCAACATTAGATGTCCCAATCATAGAAAGAGTATGTATATTTGAATCATTGCCTCCAACACTTTGGTGGACTTAATTTTGGGTAAAACAAGACAATCAGAAGGTATTCGAGTAGTTTTGTTTTACTCCATGACCATAGTTCAGACTGAAGTTTTGGTTTGACATTTTTGGTTTTTTCCCCAAAAAAGAGGGAAGTGTGTGATAGCTATTGGCAATGCTTCTTTAAATGAATGCAATTTGTGTGATTGAGTGTTTGTTGTTTATTTTGATTATGAATTCTGTGATTATGACTACCCTCTTAAGCAACGAGTCGATAAGGAGATGGAAAGTGATGAAAGCAATGAGTCGCTTGACCAAGTTGACTTGCTTGGGTTTGTTAGGACCTTCATATATGTGAAAAGGAGAAATTCCCATTACAATTATGATTTCAACCATTATTGGTAATTGTACATATCTATCCCTTGGAGCAATCCAACCACATGGATTTCTTAGGGAATTGAGATAATAATAATTTGATTTGATCTCAAGGTAAATAAATGTATTCAATGATAAGCTAAAATGGAATAGGGGAATGAAATGTATATTTGTATCCCATGGAGCAGTCCAGCCACATGGATTTCTTAGGGAATTAAGATAATACTATTTCAAATTTGATAGAGCTATTTTTGGTTCAAGTGGCCTTATGGTAACCTACCCATCTAATCGGATTGCATGGATAGAAAGTCGCTACAATCGCCCAGTGCATCGGGTAAATCACTAGATACGAGGATCACTCCAAACTTTTGCATTTATTGATTTTTAGGTGTTTTAAAGTTTTTGATTAATATGGACCATTAGATGTTGTTAAATGCCCCTTGTCAAAATGCTTGCATTTATTGTAATTCTGAGGCCGTCTTGGGGTAGGGCGATGACAATTTGCAAATTCTAGGGTCATACCAGGGTAGGACGATCACACCGAATGTGACCGTCCCACCAAAGGGTGGTCTCATAATTTGAAAAATATAAAATAAAAATTTCATATTTTTGATGTCATTTGCATTGTTGATAGTTAAGAAAGAGAGAGGTGAGGTGGAGGAGAGAAGATTTCTGACACAAAGTGCTACTGAAAACCTGACTCAAATCTACCATGGACCAACCTAAGGTGTTGACCAGTGGAGGAGCTGGTGCTAGGAAGGTATAAACCTTGTTTATTCTCTTGTTAATTTTGTAAATTTAAAATGAACTTCATTAAGTAATTGGTACATGAACCTCACGAAATTGTTGGAAATGAACCTCACATTAGATTAGGCAGTCTATATTAGGCTATATTTAGGTTTGGGTTTAGTTTAAATTTATGATATTTGGCTAGGTTAGGGGCCCTATTTTGGCACCACTACAGGGCCATCCTAGGCAAGTACGGTTCCATTTTGGCTGGTTGGAGGTCATCCTAGGGTGGGGCAATCTCATTTGAAAACCAATGGTTAAATTTTTGACCATTGGAACAACCATCCTGAGGTGAGGCAGTCACGCCTGTAGATCACTTTGGCCTAGATCGATTGCAAATTTTTTTATTTTTTTTGAATTGTTTATTGATTACTCTTCCTGTCGGGCTTCAGATATTGATGGCTCACTATAGGATACCCACCTTGTTTGAGGAGTTGTGGGGTCAACTCATAGATGTGGATTGGGTATGGTTTGAGGTGATTGGTATTAAACAGGTTGTGCGTATCCCCACTGTGATGTTAGATCTAGCCTATCTGATGACCTTGGCTACTCGCTAGGACAATAGGACCAACACCTTTCACTTCCTGATCGATAATATTATGGTCACCTTAGAGGATGTATACCGTATATTCCACATTCTGATTGAGGGATACCCCTTCACCTCCACTCCCATTCTACAATGGATGAGAGTACTTCAGAGGATATTTGGAGCTCAGGTAGATGTTGCATTGCAACATATGGACCATGGCAGGGTACTAATCAGAGCATGGTAGGATGATCGAGTATTCACTTGAATATATGTCGTAGTGATGTACATCATCTTGAAAATCCTATTATTGGATTCTTCAGAAGTAAGGTTCACGTGGAACCTCCTTGATATGGTTTAAGATTTGATTGAGTATGACCCTCAGGAGCCTATCGTCATGGCATGGGGTGGCATCATATTGGCTCATCTATACGATGAGTTGTAGTGTCTCATCGAGATCGAATCGGATTGGGCTGTAGTATGCTCCTTCAGATTTGGAGATGGGAGCACATTTGAGTAGATTGACTAGCAGGACTACCAGTTCCACTAGCTAAGATGGATGACATTGATATTGGATATGTGGCTCAATGGAGATAAGATCAGGAGAGAGGTCAAAGAAAGCCACAGGAAGGTAGGCTATCACATTATGTGGGATATTTAGAGGGGTTATGGCTAGATCAGTGGTTTGGAGGTCCTACTTAGATTTCCCTCATTGGGTAAAGGTAATGGTATACCTAGGGCACATGAGGTATGAATAGTGGCTTATTGGGTGTCATGACACTGAGTAGGAGTACTTCCAATACTCTCACATCAAAAAATAATTTAAGATATACCAAGATGTCCTGGAGGAGCCCGTTATCTATCACCATTGAGGGGATAAGACATAGCTGGTGTGGCCTCGAGTGGAGGCACTAGAGGATGAGGAGGATCCCAATGTAGTTGAGATAATATTAGCAGACCCAAGGACTAGTGTAGAGTATGATACCTAGTGGGTGACTCAGTTATGGTTATGGGTAGGTCTTCTAAGGCAACAACGAAGGAGGGTGTGGATGAGGTTGGGCGATGAGTGCATCATTGGATAAAGGAGATGTGGGATCAGAACATAGAGAGGGCAGATGAGCCATAGGATGAGGGTGAGGGGGATGAGGATGATCCTACAAATGAGGTGGCTCAGTTGAGAGAACATGTAGACCCTATAGGGGTAGTTTGTAGAGCAAGAGACTACCTTGGCTATAGTACAAAGTTAGCTTAGTAGAAGTGGAGAGGAATTTATAAGGAGAGATAACTCCTCAAGGCCCAGATAGACACGATCCAGGTAGATATTGATAGGGTGACCATTGAGAGAGATATAGTGATGATAGAACAAGATACTCTATAGACCCATATGGCTACCTGTATAACAAAGAGATATGCTAGGATAGTAGAGCGGGATGCTTTACAGGTTTAGTTGGCCATTGCCACTATAGGTTAGGGGTAGGTTGCAGTAGGTACATAGACTATAGGGGATGTTGTAGGGTTGCAGGCTGAGGTGGCTAGACTACAAGAATTTTTTGACCAGTATGATTCTTGGTGCCAGTATGACGATGCTTATATATTACAACTAGAGGGTTAGGTAGCACTTCTTGATGGTACTCTACCTATGCGGTATATCGCAAGGGGGTATCAAATGATCCAAGATAGAAATTCAGGATAGTCATCAGTGTAGCCTAGTCACAGATCGTTAACTAGGCCAAAGAGATCAGTGGCCAGTGGCTCGAAGTAGCATCGTAGGAATGAGGTTGAGGGCAGTGGTGACTCTAGGGATGCAGGCCCTAAATGACTTATGTAATATGTATTCATTATTTTGGGTGTAAGGTGTGAGGATCTACATGATTGTAGCCAACAGGTAGTTTTGTACCTTTATTTATAAGATATTTTCATATATATGATACCTTTCATTTATGGTTCACCATGTGTTATTTTATCATGATTTATGTGTTATGAATTATGGATGCATTGATGGATGTAATGCCTAGATGATAGATGTATGAATGCATAGATGTATGTATGCTTAGATATATGTATGAATAGATGTGATATCTGATGTTAGATGGATGATTTAGATTTGTTCATTTGATTATGAATTTAATTCATGTTATTGTTTGGACAAATATGATATGTGTTAGATGCATTAAATTTATATGGATATTCTAATGCAAATTATGGATATATGTTTTAATTGCTTAAACATAATAAATGAATCTAATTTGTGTTTAACAAACTAATGGTAGACACCACAGAATGTATAAAAATCATGAATTAAAATGTTAACCTTATCATCAAAGTTATACATTTGTATGTGAGTATGTGAGATGAAATATGTGAAAATGTATGGATTTTTCCCATAAGCTTTTGCAAACTAAAAGGTGTGCATAAAAAAGTGGTCGTATAAGTATTATTGCTGATATTTATCTGGTGTCTATCTTATCTTATGAGGACCCCTTATTAAGAAAAAGCTCATAAGGGAAACTATGACTGTTTATGAGATGATTTGGTGCTATGAGGGGATTTTGAGGTTTTCCATGAGACTCAAAAACCCTAGTTGATTGATCAAAAGTTGTATATTAAATACACAAGACTCCTAAAAGATATAAGTATGTTAAGAAGACCTAGATATTCAACATCCCTTGTTTCATGCAACCCATTGTTGTAATGTAGTCACCCTATGGTCATTTTATCCTGAGTTTGGATGTAGATGGACTAGACTACTAGGCAATAAAAGCCACCAAAAAGCTAGCTCAATAATAAGTTGACATTGGTCTATACAAAAGAAGGTCACTAATGTGATAGACATATCACCATGCGTAAGGCTACTCCATTGCCAGGCGGGTTTCATTCAACCCATTGCTGTAATGGGGATTACCTCATGGATTTTGAATACTGAAGATTCCAGGGATTTGAGTTTGTTACCTTCTTTTTTATTTTTATTATTTGGGATACTTGCTAATTTATAGTGGTGAAAACCACTTTTTTCTTTTCTTTTTGAGAGCAAGGGATTTTCTTAGTGATGAAAATCATAGTTTCTTTTGTATTTTGAGAATTTGCTCATTTTGTGGTAAAGCAAAGGGATTGCTTGGGTATGGGTAAGATTGTCCTTTTGCTAATTTATAGTGGTGAAAACCACTTTTTTCTTTTATTTTTCAGAGCAAGGGATTTTCTTAGTGATGAAAATCACAGTTTCTTTTGTATTTTGAGAATTTACTCATTTTGTGGTAGAGCAAAGGGATTGCTTGGGTATGGGCAAGATTGTCCTTTCGCTAATTCTCATCATCCTAGAACATGTGCATGATAGGATGAGTAAGGAAAACCTTTCACTTAAGGTGACAAGGACCACTTTCTAGTGTCATATTTCATTGTTCAAACTTGGATCTTAATGTGTACAATTATGTTGGGATTTTGAAATATGCAAGGTACTATCAAAGCGAGACCTTATATTCTAATCCAAGGTAGCTTTTGATAAAATCTGAAAAGATAACTAGGGATGGCTGAATGACCAAAAACCCTAGTAAACACCCTATAGCAACTTATTGGTTGTGTTGAAAAATATAGTTACTCACAAAGGGGGATGTGGATGGTAATGATATGTGGTATGTGGGGATTTTCCCTATGCTATTTTATAAACTAAAAGGTGTGCATAAAATATCCAGTGGTTGTCTAAATATCATTTATGATATTCATCTGTTATCTAACCTATCTTATGAGGACCTCTTAATAAGAAAAATCTCATAAAGAAAATTGTGAGCGTTGATGTTGGATAAGGTTGATTTGATATTCATGACTGACATATAAACATGGTGTCATTCATAATAATTTAAACACGACTTGTTCTAATGCAAGTGCAATGGATGAAGATGCCTAATGCAACTAATTAATAAGTGCAATGATAGGCATGATAACATAATGTAAATATTTTTGTATTTTGATGTTTTGATTGTTTTGGATTTTTGTGTTTTTTGATTTGTTTGAAATTTTTGATAATTTTTGTTGTTTTTGTAATTTTTATTGTTTTATATATTTTTTTATTATGTATAAAACACCCGTAGATGAAGAATGTTAAGGGGTTCAAGTTCTTCAACACCTTCTAACAAAGTTAGGTGGTAAGTTCCTGGCTCTATTTTCTTTGTTACAATAAAGGAACCTAACCAATTGACCATAAATTTATCTCATAGATGAGGTAGTAGGTTTGAGTTTTGTTGGTTCTCTTTAAGCACAATATCTCCAACTTTAAAGTATCTTAAATGAACTTTTGTATCATAAGCTTGTTTAATATAATCCTGATAAATGCGCAGATGCTCAAGAGTGTTAACTCATAATTCATCAAGAAGGGTCAATTGATCAAGGTAAGCTTATCGTAAGGCATCATCACTGATGAACCCTTATATTGATACATGCAATGATGGAATTTACAATTCCAAAGGCATAATGGCCTCAACATCATATACTAGTGAAAATGGGGTTTCCCCGATGGGTGTCAAAATGCTAGTTTGATAAGCCCATAAAGATAGAGGTAGTTGAAGGTGCTAATATTTGTGGTTTTTCTTGATGGTTTTCTTCAATATGACAATTAAAATTTTATTTCAAGGCCTCTACCTACCCATTAGCTTGTGGATAATATGGTATGGAAAAACTACGCTGAATGTTATATTTGTATGTTAAGGCCCACACATATTTGTTCTTGAATGATGTCCCATTATCCGATATGATTTTGGATGGAATACCAAAATGACATAATATTATGGAGTATGAAATCTGCAATACAAGCTCTAGTTATAGTGGTTAGAGAGATTTCTTTCACCCATTTTGTAAAATGCTCTGTAATATGAACATGTAACGGCTTGAATATGGAGGAGAGATCTTCCCAATTAGATCCAATCCCCATTGAGAGAAAAGCCATGCTGATTGAATCGGTTGTAAGGCCTGAGATGGTAGGTGTGAGAGATTAGCATGATATTAACACTTTATAGACTTATTTATATACGAGAAACAATCCTTTTCCATTATGGGCCAATAATAACCCATTTTTAGGATGCGCTTGATGATAGCCATGCCACTGAAACAACCACTGTAGGTACCATTGTGATCCAGTGAGATTACCCAAGCATATTATTGGAGCTCAAGACAATGAAGGAGAAGACCATTGTAGCTTTGATGATAGAGAGTATCTCCTAACAAGATATACTTGGTTGCTTTTTATTTAAATGCTCATTTTACAGCATTCAAAAATCTTGGAAATATATTACCAAGTATTAGATAATATTTTAATTAGATGAACCAATATTGATAAGATTGAATTTCAATTGACTGAACAACTTGATCCCATATGATTCATCACGCACAAATGTAGATTGGGAAACAAACTTGTGGTGAATGACCATGTTATTATCTGAAGGACCCTATGAGATCAAGGACCCCTATGATGCTTTTTTAAAACGTCTTGTACCTTGGAGAATCGATCTTGATTTAGTTCAATTTGAATCATGTGAACTGATTCGTTATTGTTCAAAGCCTCATGTGACATTACTGATTATGAGAGTTTTTTAATGTGTATGGTTGTAATATTGTTAGAAGGGTTCTATGGGATTAGGGATCCCAAATAAACCATTGTATCTACAAAATGATTGGACGTACAAGGGACTGCCTTGATGTCATACCATTCCAATTTGGCTAGTAACTTGTCCACAATATCTTTATAGGCTTTCAAGATAGGACATCTACATTGATAAATACCCTTGACTTTGTTAACAATGAGCAAGGAGTCACCAAAGATATTAAGCTTTTTAATCTTCATGATGATAGCTGTTTGGAGACCCAAGATGAGAGTCTTGTATTCAATGTTATTGTAGGTGCAAGGGAAGTTGAGTTTGAAAGACAAGGGTATAGGAACCCCTTGTAGTGTGAAAAACATGATACCTACACCACCCCCTTACTCGCATTTAGAACCATCTAAGAACAAAGTCATGTCCACTTTGTTTTATGATTCTTAAAATTTGGGTGATTTTGATAATGTGAACACTGCATCATTAGGTAACTCAATTACAAGAGGCTTATCATCCTAAAGAGGAGCCTCTGCTAATTGATCAGCTATAAGTTGACCTTTGATTCATTTTAGATTGATAAATTCAAGATCAAAATTCATCAATTGCATGATCCACTTTGTGGTTCACGTATTATGATATGTGCAAATCATCATATACCACAAAATATTTTCTTTTGAGACAACATATGTTGTATGATTTAACATGTAGTGGCAAAGCTTTTTGGTGGTAAATACCACTTCTAGGCAGAGCTTCTCAACGTATGCGTATTTGAGATCATAACTAACCAACTTGTGACTAATATAGTATATATCCTGTTCCTTATTTTTCTTGTTCTTTTGGGTCAACATGGTCCCCAAAGCAAAATTGATGGTTGAAATATACAGTAAGAATAACACACCTAGTCGAGGTAGAGCTAATATTGGTAGTGATGCCAAGTATTATTTTATCTCATCAAACGCCTTCTGGAACTCCTCATCCCAATTGAATGGGATTGTATAAAGGAATTTTACATATTCACAATAGTTCCATTTCCACTTAATAAACTACAGATCTACAAGCATTGTAGTATAGCAATAATAATGCACAAAAATCCTACAACAACATTAATAACAATAGTGATGATAGAAATATAGCAATAATAATTTATATTAATAATGGTATGTACAATACAACATTACAATTTCAACATTACAATACAACCTGCAAACCCTAGGCTGATTGTCCTCCATGGTTGCATACAACAATGGACTACATCAATCACCCTGCACTGCTCTCCTTACTGCCTGCACATCCTCTCTGGGTGAACAACCGTGCAAGAACAACTTCAATCCATGAACATCCTAAATGAATGAGGGGGGGTTTATTTATACACCCACCAAGTATTTATGTTCTCCAACTACCTTGCAACTATCCTCAAATTACAATTCATGTGTATTTGCTTTGCATTACATTTCATTTCCACTACATGACAAAATAACCTATGGCTTATAATTTAGCCGACATATTTGACTTAGCATGATTTTTCATGACTTTATTATGACGAAAAATATTAAATTTCACTTTACAACATTGTTAAATATGTGCATGTGCATTTTTTCAAACACTTTGTGTGCATTTACAATATAACACATAATATTAAAACTGGTTCAACAAATAAGGATATCTCAATGTGCCTGTCTACATCTATCCCCTCCTCTAAACTGGTCATTGTCCTCAACAACATGAGCTAAACACTGGGAATACAAGTACTGAGTAATGTAATAGGATATATTATCACGCTCCTTTCTCTTGTTCCTGTTCCATACATCTTTGGTAGTAGGCTTCACTAGAGACTGCTCGTAACCTTTGATTATCTGATTGTGCACTCCCTTTGCTGTAAGCAATTGTAACATCAACATGATAAATATTATTTGAATAGGCACTTCACTTTTTGCAATAAGCCATATTATTAGCATGAGCAATGCCATTAGCATCATGAACATGATAGGTAACATCTGCTACCATCTATGTTGCGGGTCAAGGGGGTGAGATCTCCCTTGCAGGGTCAAGGGACAACGTCCCTTGCGGGGTCGAGGGGCAACATCGCTCACGTTCTCCCTATCCAAACTAAATTTTTCTTCTCATAAACCATTTGGAAGCTTTCACTCAACTCATTGAAATTGCCTCCTCTTAGCTCTAATTCATTGCTTTCTTGATCCAACTGGCTTCTTATCAATCTCTGACAGATATTTTCCTTGTTAGATTGTACTTTTGACGGTGACTGCTTTGACTGATCTAACTTATATGGGTTTCCAGTTGATGTGTATGATCAAAATGAGTTGGAAAGTAAACATCTAGGACAAGGTAGATGTCTAGGGCGACATGTAAGACGTCTAGGAAAACAAGTTAGATGCCTAGGATAGGGTAGACGTCTGATACATGGTAGACATCAGACATAGGGGGTAGACATATGATACATGGTAGACATTTGACATAAGGGGGTAGACGTATGATATAGGGTAGACATATGACATAGAGGGGTAGACGTCTGACATAGGGTAGACATCTAACATAGGGGGTAGATTTCTAACATAGGGTAGATGTTTGACACAGGGGGTAGACGTCTGACATAGAGGGGTAGATGTATGACATAGGGTAGATGCCTAAGCTGTAGATGTATAAGACAAATAAGTAGTTATCTCAAACGGTGAGACATCAGACATGTAGGTTCCTCAGATGGGTAACTAGAATATGGGTACGTTTCAAATGTGTATTCTTTAGACAACTCCTTTTAGATAGCTGTGCCTCTGATGAATCTTCCTCTAGCAGATGCACTCTAGACATCTTCATCTCAGCCATATCCACCTCATACGGATCCTTATCCGATAGATGCACTTCAAAATTTTCTACCTCAGATGGTTCTTGCTCAAAAATATGCACCTTAGGCATCTCCACATCAGATGGCTCTTGCTCAAACATCTGCACCTCAGACATCTCCTTCGTCGCAATATGACTACATTATCTAGTTGTCTGAGTCTCCTTCGTATGATAAGAATTCTTCCACAAATGTATCACGTAACTCTCCCCATATCTAGAACTTAAATTACAATAAGTATATGTACCAGTCTATTGCAGATTCTCGTAACATTGTAGGAAACCACCTCCTCCAATATTATTCATTGTTCTGCCCAATAGCTTTCCACCCCATACAATAAATTCTCCAATGCCTAAGTGGGTCTTCCTTCCCTTCTCCTGTGAAAAGTGGTAAATTCCCCAGTACATGGGTGTCTATGTTATCCATTGGTGGGGTTTATACTATGCTGCTCCTCATTGGGTGTTTTTAGTCTTAGGTATATTACTTTCACCAAAAAATCATCTCTCAACTTCTTGTGTATCCTTACTTCATGAATTCCTTCGCTGGGATGTTGATTGTGGCCTTGGTATTCCTTCCTAAGCCCTCACGTGTTGTTGCTCTAGTTCCTGAATCCTATTCTTTGCAATCCTCTACAATATTCCTACCATGTGTTTAGGTATTACCATCCACTCAATATCTTAATGTCTTTCTTACATCAATATTTTTATTGACTCTTGGTGATCCTTGTACCTATTCTATTGTTCCTCTCAGTAATGCATCGTTCCACTATAGATGTCTTATCCAACAGATTTTAGGCTTGAGACGTCAAGCCTCCAAACGTCAAGCCTACAGACGTCAGGTTGTAGATATCAGGCCTGTAGATGTCAAACTTGTAGACATCAGACATACAAACATCAGGCCTTCAAACATCAAGCCTACAGACGTTAGGCCTACAGACGTCAAGCCTATAGATGTCTATGACTTTCCACCTGCAAAATCTCACTTAGATTTTTCCCTTTGATTAGAGTGCATGTATTTTAATCTACAAACACAAAAAATTTTGGTACATCTTCACCTCCATCTTTGCACTAGGTTGATCTTCATTTGCCCATATTCCCAAGGGTTTCACTTTTTCAAACCCTATGTCACCAATTTGGACCCAATTTCAGAATAGCAATGGTTCCAAAATGTAGAAAGGGATTTTACATATTCACAACAGTTCCATTTCCACTTAATAAACTACAGATATGCAAGCATTATAGTATAGCAATAATAATGCACAGAAATCCTACAAAAACATTAATAACAATAGTGATGACAGAAATACAACAATAATAGTTTATATTAATAATGGTATGTACAATAGAACATTACAGTTTCATTATTACAATACAACTTGCAAACCCTAGGCTGATTGTCCTCCATGGCTGCATACAACAATGGACTGCATCAATCACCCTTCACTGCTCTCCTTACTGCCTGCACATCCTCTCTGGGTGAACAACCGTGCAAGAACAACTTCAATCCATGAACATCCTGAATGAATGAGGGGGGGTTTATTTATACACCCACCAAGTAGTTATGTTCTCCAACTACCTTGCAACTACCCTCAAATTACATTTCATGTGCATTTTCTTTGCATTACATTTCATTTCCACTACATGACAAAATAACCTATGGCTTATAATTTAGCCGACATATTTGACTTAACAAACTTTCCATGAGTTTATTATGATGTACAATATTAAATTGCACTTTACAACATTGTTAAATATATGCACGTGCATTTCGTCAAACACTTTGTGTGCATTTACAATATAACAAATAATATTAAAACTGGTTTAACAAATAAGAATATCTCAATGTTCTTGCCTACAGGGATATCCTTTTGCAATAATTGATTCATGGATTGATATTTGTTCAATAATTGCGCTATGAAGCATCAGATAGATGCACCTTTTTCTTGCAAGATACAAAGCTCTTTAAGGTTAGTAGGGGAAAGCATTTCTAAAATTGATTTGACCTTTACAGGATCTACTTTGATCCCTCACTTGGAGACTAGGAATCCTAAAAGTTTTCCTGATGTGACTCCAAAAACACACTTTTTAGGATTTATCTTGATGTTATGATCTATTAGGCAATCAAAATTTTTTCATAAATATCTGCATGTTCTTCACGCAAGAGAGATTTGGTGAGTAAATCATCTATATAATCTTCTAAGATCTTATGCATATAGTCATAAAATATGTATGTCATGGCCCATTTATAGGTTGCACCAGCATTTTTAAGACCAAATGGCATGACTTTATAACAAAATATTCCCCATGGTGTGGTAAAGGCTATTTTATGTTGATCTTCGGGCTTGACCCAAATTTGGTTATAGCCTAAAAATCCAACCATAAGGGATAACATCTTATGACTAGTAGTTGCGTATACTAGAGAATAAATATTAGAAAAGGGGAATACATCCATGGGAGTCTCTTTATTAATATCTCTAAAATTTGTACAGATACGAATCTTCCCATCAGGTTTTCCTATAGGTACCATGTTAGATACCCATTCAGGATAATCAATTGGTTGGATGAATTCCACATCCAACAATTTTTGTAATTCATATTTCACCATTAAGGTGATTGTTGGATGTAAGTTTCAGAGCTTCTTCTTGACTAGCTTAATATTTGGATCGAGTGTAAGGTTATGCGTGATCAAATTTGGGTTAATACCCGACATGTCCTTATACGACCAAGAAAACATCTCACTTTTTTCGTCAATAGAGTTGTGATGATCGCACGTTCTTCAAGTGATAGAATCCATCCCAATTTTATTTTCTTAGGATTGTCAAGGTCATTGCCAATATCCACATCAAAAGTTTCCTCAATTAACATATGAGATACCTCCTCAAGTTGATGAGGTGTAGAGATCAAGTAAATATCATCCGTTGGATTTGAAGGATCTATCATGTCAGATTCAACCTTAGTGTGACATACATCTTGAGGTGGCCCTAGAGAGAAATGGAATGATTGTAGCATCTCTTCACATGGGAAGAACTCCTTGGGCGATGGCGACGATGCGGTGTAATCAAAATCAATTACCTCATGATTGAGGTGCAAAGGTTTTGAAGTGTCACTGGGGTTATGGAGAAACACAATTAGGTCAATGGAAATCATGTTTACAAAGTCTGGTAATTTCTATTCTTGTGTGAGAACCTATATATTATAGATGACTATGCATATGCTAGATGTGGTTTAGGGGGAATGGGATTTTTGGATCCACTCTAGGAGTAGATAAGATGATTGGATCCTCTAGCAGTAGCAGTTACCTCCAGTTAGTGAGGGAGGAAACACCCTATGATAGATATCATATAGGTTAACAAGGGGCCTAACAGGATCAACATATCCTCTATAGTTGTTAATGCGAAGAAGGTAGTGAGGACCTAGGTATGCTATTTTTGTTTCATCCTCGTATTCATCATTTTATTAAGTCCAATCATTATCAATATTATTGTCGAGTTCGAAATCCTATTTTTTTTTAAAGCAAAAAACCCCTTGTAGGGCCGCCTTGGTCTGAGAGACCAATAACAAGGGGTTCTACACCGTCAAAGTCACCCGAGAGCGGCACCCGGCCCTGCTCGCATCAACATTATCAATTGGATTTTGGATACCCAATTCAGCTTTTTGGTAGGGTGGAGATTTGAACCTGGGACTTCCCTTGGAGGATTGCCCTCTCCTCTCCAACTCACCTACAACACCTGGGTGAGTTCGGACTCTTATTGGTTGGTCTCTTCAGATGATTCATTTATAGAATCAGGAGGCTTGATAGAGACCATTATAATTGGGAGATGATATCCCAGTAGATGAAAATGGCTAGGATCAGTGTATTCATTTTCTTCAATGTCTTCCTTGAAATCTAAACTTAGGCATTGTAAGGAGTTAGCCAAAAGCTCATTCGACATGCGAATGGAATACCCTAAATCGAAGTTATCTATGGGCAATTGGTATTGCAGTAAATAGGGTATTCTGAAAACCCTGCTCATAAAGACCTAAGTCATTTCTATGCCAATGGCAACGATAGAAATATATTAGAGCAAAATTTGGATTTGAAATATAATATATGTTTCTTGCAAATGGTTTGTTGTTGTGGCTAATTACAGGAAATTAATTTATGGATTGATAAAAACTCCCATAAATAAAGTTTATTTTGTTAGGTGGTATATCTAGGGGTACGTCAGTTTCAATTGGCAAGGAGGGGACCTAAGGTCTTCCCATGTCTTGCATGGACTTGATAATTGGTGTAAACATAACATTTTACACCAAATATTCTATGAGACTTGGGTTGGCTAAGTGAATTATCACTTGCGATGCAAATGATGCCGATGATGATGTAGGGGATGTGGGGTGAGGTAAGTCATCCATTGTGGTAGGTGATTCTTCCTCTTCCATAGGAATAAAAATTTCTATCATGGAAACATTAGGGATGACTATTGGAATGTCCTCCATAGGTGCCTTCAATTTTTGTTCGATCGGAGGACCCAATGACGAAGAAGGAATATCTAAAGAAGCCAATGGTTTAAGAAGATGTGGCGATAATGGAGTGTGTGGATCAACAGGTGATAATTTTGGTGGGTTCTCTAGATTCTTGATAAGGGAACTTGGATGGATATACAGATGCGTGGAGGGTAGAACAAACTCCCTTGTATTATTGATATGATTTGCATACTTAAATGGCTCATCATCCAAAGGGACCACATGAACTTGTTCTTTGTGTATGTATTTGATACATTGATGTAATATTGAAGGAACACATTTCATATCTCAGATCCAAGGGTGACCAAGTAGTATATTATATTGCATTGCTCCTTCTAGCACATGGTACAATACATAAATTATCTTTAGTCCCACCTGGATAGGTAGGACTATTGTGCCTACTATTGAGCATAAATCATCATTGAATACTTATAGCATGAAATTAGATGCGATAATGTGTGATGTTGGAAGGCTCAAGAGCTCCAAAGTGATCATTGTTATTATATTGATTGATGAACTTGTATCAATAAGTACTCGCTTGTATGGGATCCTATTGATGCAAGCGATAATATGTAATAGGGTATCCGCTACATTTGCAGGTACCTATTTTATTTTGTGATCATAAAAGGTTACCAAAGGTTCCTTACATTTCTACACATGCCCTAAAAATTTGGTGAATGCATTAGGGTCCCAAGGCTGAAGCTCAATGGATTTTAAGATTTTCATAAGATATTCCCTATTTATGGGTGATTGTTGGATAAGCTCATATATGGATAACTTTATCGATACCATTTGTAGGCTTTGCATAAGCCTACTGATTGTTATAACCGGTTGAGGTGGTGGATATTTAATAGGGTTTTGAGCCAGCAAGGTCTAGGGTATAGAAGGGATTCAGATAGATGCTATAGATGGTGCAACTTGATCATACCTTATGTTTCTTGTCACGATGTTGATCATACCTACAAATCCATGAGTGGGTGGATCCATATGGATTTAATTGAATTGCTGAGTCTGATCATCCTTGACCTCATGAGTAGGTAAGGGATCTTTAAAAATACCCATTTATTGATTATCAAGGGCAAGAGGGTTGTCGATTTGTAATTAGTTCTTGTATAACATGTCTTGTATCAGGTTCTTGAATCCATAACATGCTTGGATATCATGATCTTTTTGTTAGTGATAAACACAATACAAATCCTCTTTATACCCCTTAGGTTTTGGGTGGGTAGGATCTACCAAGTGGATCTCAAGTAAGGTAATAGCCTTTGCCTCACATAAATTATTGATAAGAGATGCTAGAGGCTCAGGTAATGGTGTATAAGTGCAAGGAGTGCAGCATGGCCAATATTGTGCTTGGTTCCATTGGCGCTAATTATTATATTGTGTTGGATGATGTTGAGCCTAATAATTAGGTTGCTAGGGTGATTTATTCATTTCAAGAACATTTAGAACAATTTGCTTGATCAAAGTCGATTTCTACTAAGTGTAGTTGTTTAGATGGTTTTTTTTTTACTCCTTTTTTCAAAGTTTTATATCCCCCTTTTGGATTTTTATGTCCTTGATAAATTTGGCTTACACCAAAGCCTCCTCAAATGTTTGGTATTGTTGCAACTAAAGAATAACTGAGATGTGTTTTGACCAACTTTTTGGAAACATTCGAGTAAGTTCTAAAATTTATACAGTGAAAGGTAATTTAGACATTACCTTTCTCCACCTATTTTTGTAATCCATAACTGGCTCATCATCAAATTGATGAAGGTTTGATAAGTCAGTTAGGTTGACCTTATTTTTGACGTTAAATAAAAAGTGCTCTGAAAAGACGTTAGCTAGCTATTTGAAGCTAGAGATTTTATGTCTTGGTAATGATTATACCACTCTAAAGATATGCTAGAGAGTGTAACAACAAGGCATCATCATCTTGCAGTTGGAAGCAAATATTCATGAAACTTGTTACATGTTCATGTGCATCATCGTCTCCTTTAAATTTATCTAGTTTTGGTATTTCAAAATGTTCTAGATAAGGAGGGTAAGGAACTGATATGTGAAGGGGTTGATTGCATAGTTTATGCAATGTTGGATTTTGGTAGCTTGTCCCTTGCTTTTCCTGTGATTTAATTTGCTTTGTAAGGAACTTATATGCATGAGATGATATAATCTTATCCTCTTGAATCGATATCCTAAGAGGTGGAGGTGGAAAATTTCTATTAGATTGAGGTGGCTAAATGTAATAATCAACCACATATTCACAAAGTAAATCAAGATACCCTGGTACTTAGGTTCTATCTCTTCATATGTGTCATAGTTTAGATGATATGGCAATTGATGTTGTCGCAACCAAGAATGATGAATAGATGCAGGAGGAGGATGGTTGTCCATCGACCTAGGAGGTAACTCATAGCATTGCGTAGTGTGGCTTGGGTTATATTGTTGCTTGTATGTGCTAGGTATAGGGATTTTGTTATAAGCTACCCTATGTGATTGCTCCTCACATAATATTTGTTTGAGAATTCGTTCTTCATGCAATCTATGTTCATACAACCTCTAACGGTGTAGTCTTTGTTATTTTGCATGTTCTTGGTCTAGGCACTCTCTATATTTTTGTAAATCATCCAACTTTATTTGGAGCAATTGCTCTTGTTGAATAGTATTAGGCCTAGGTAACTGATTTATCTGATCAATTATGTGGGATCTATGGGTTCTTGTTTGGCTTTTTCTGTGAGCATAGTAGGAGTGACTATCCTTTTCCCATGATCGAGGGAAGCTGTGTCAACTCAATGTTTGACTCTAGGAGTGTCACCTTCATACAAGGATAGTGCAAGGGTATGATGTTTTTGTATGGAAAACCCTCTACACATGAGGATAGGGTACACTAGGCCTTCATATTGCTCATCCTCAGAATGGGTATGAATGAAAGAGGCCATCCTACAAGTAGCATGATCACCATATATATCTATGTGGTTAAGCTTCCTACTCATCTAGGGATAATCAGATGAAGTAGCCCACTCATATAAGCTAGGTAGAGGCATATATCCCATCCCATGCTCATATGGGTGTGCAGATCAATTGGGAACATGGATTCGTGCCACTCCTCTACTTGGCCCCTCAATGGGTGGGTCATGTCTAAAGACAACACGAGATAGGTGTGGTCTAAGAAGATCATTTTATTATTGATGTGGAGATACCATGTAATTTTTGTAGGGATACCTCAATGGTTGGATTCCCCATGAGTAGAATTATCATCATGATGGCTGTTAGGCCATTGTTCAAGCATGTTCAAGTTTGCTGGACTGCAACGAAGGCAATCTAGGTGTCCTTGTAAATTCTCTGTAGCATCAGCTTGTGACTGACCATGACTAAGTGTAGTGACCATTATGTGTTGATTAAGCATACAATAAAGAAAACAAATAAAGTATACACAATGATTATCTTGTTCAAAAATTTCTTTGTGAGTCAGACTATTTGGTGTGTTTTGATTTGTTGTTGCTATTGCTCTTTTACTCGATTATTTTGCTTTTGTTGATGATTTTGTCTTAGTTTAGGGTTTTCACCTGTATGCTCTCACACACTGACTTGGTGATGAAGTACAAGCCATGAAATCCACCAAGGTTTGGTGATGAAGTCCAAACTTGATGAGGGAGCCTAGGTCTTACTAGTCCTCACTATAATAGTTCTTGGACTATCCTTGGCCGAAATAGGGTATGAAATAACCACAAACAAGCCAACGAGATGGAGATGAATGCCACCGTCATTGGTATTGATCAACGATTGGTTGTGAATTCTAACTTGTTGATGTTTAATACGGTGCATGGTGTGTGTGGGTTAATTTTATTTTATGCAAAAATAAATGCAAGCATAGAGCATTCGATGTATTTTGCTAATGCATAAAATGATATTTATTTTTTAGATTCCTATGTAAAAATGTTTAGTTTCAAAAATCTAAAATTGTAAAACCCTAATATGATGTCAGCCTTTACATAGGAAACAAGCACACAATCCACACAACAAGCAAATAGAGGCCATATCTATGTAGGATGATCTACAGTAGAGTCCATCTGACACAGGGGTAGTCAGAAATAGGGGCCACCTAACCTAGAAGTAGCCAGAAACAGAGGCCACCTGAATTAGGGATGGTCACAAACAAAGTTTTTTAAATTGAAAATTCTTCTATATTTTCCAATTATACATGAAATTTTAACTTTCTATGTGAAAAGTAGGAAAATTAGTGACCCAACCAAAAAGCGTGCACCCATCTACTGTACTAAGTCGTATTCATTCATTCAAAGCATAAAATGACACAATTGCATAGATTAAAAAAAAATAGACTTTCTTGTATTAATATTTATAAAGAATCTTGGTTACAATTATGCCCCTCTTAGGGTCACCCAAATGATGATACGATTAATACAATGCCAAAGCCCTCAACAGGGTAGGTACACTAATAATGCTTTTCACTTGGTCACAAACTGCTCTAGGGTGGAGGCACCCTCTTTGAAACTGTTCCCTACGGTCAAGAAACAACATAGAAGTGTAAAAAAGATAGGCAACCTCTCATGATGAGGCCCTTTTAGGAAAATTGCATAATGACACCATTAAACATGCATAATCAAGAAAACATGAAAATTGCTTCTAAACTATGTTAATTGCATCAAGATTCATATAATAGGGTAAATAAAGACAACAACTACACTATGCATGGATCAATTGTGGAAAATAAAGCATAAACATGTATAAAGAATCCATTTATATCCTAATTGATGATAAACATAAAGAAACTAATATAACCTAATTCTACGGTCAGAAGTCTGCTAAACTATATTTAAATCATAAAAATAGCTAATCTAAGCTAATTAACCAAACAAAAATGAAAAAGGGAAGGTTGTGATACCTCTACTGCAAACCGCAACTCTGGTGAGCGGTCAACACTGTAAAATGTGGTTGAAAGCCATGGTTAGTACTCTGATAGGTTTACCCTCAATTCCAAGGGTAGTGGTCTTGACCTCCTTGTCCAATTGATGTTCAAGGGTTGCCTTCGGTGTCCTTCTAATAGGTTTTGCAGTCAAATCATTGTGATGGGCCTTCGTTTTCCTAGATTTGCATTTCTTGGTTATTCTAGGCTCCTAGAACTTCCATGGCAAATTGATATTTGGGTGAATAGCAAAGTGGCCTTCTCCAATGCATGAATTTAGTATGCAATTCAACAGGGTTTCATTGCTCGCTTGATCAATTAACTCTCTCCATGTATTTCGACAGCGCTTCACTATCAAAATCCTCTATATATTCTCCCCATTTGGAGGGGGTATTTATAGGATGCCCTAGGACTGGGGGTGGCTTCTTGGAGAAGCCAAGATCAAGAAGAGGTGGTGGTTAGGATAGTTGGAATGGAAGCCTCTAGAATATTATGTCCATTAACCGCCTTCTTCTAGATCAAATGGTTATTCCAACCGATTTGGCTCGGATTGAAGGCCAAATGAACTTCAGTTAAAACCATAGGTCATAGCTGCGGTCTAGACTATAAACCGTAGGCCTCAGCTATGGTTCATCTTGTAAACTATAGGTCTGGGCTACGGTTCAGACTGATTAGGCCAAGGAGCCCAAATTGAGTGGTTAGGACCACTACTCTATCTTGGAGTCTATGCAATATCTTCCATATGGTCTTGTAGCATGTCCATATGAGTAGTCACCCTCGACATGACGTATTTTAGGTGTCTACAATTAGGTATAGAAAAAATTACAAGCGAAGCCTACTTTCGATGAAGGCGATGTTTCTACCTTTTCTAAATTTTTCTTTGATATCTAGGTAGGGCAACTGCGACTGTGGATTATCTTAGGGTGAGATGGTTGTGCCTGTTGACCATCTTATCCAAGGATGGTGGTACTTGCAATTCAATAAAATCAAGAAAAGCAACAATTAGCAACAAAATTTGCAAAAAATGGCCAAAGTCCAACCATGATCACCATTGTAGTATGCAAAAATCATACACCTAATGCAATTATATGAAATCAAATTGAATAAAAAAATCATGTAACCATTAAGATAAAGATGAGAAATAAAGAAAAGGTACCCTTCTCATTAATATTGAATCATGTCCTTGAAAAGAAGGTTACAATAATATCCCTCTGAGGTATTTGATACCAATTTGATACAATTTTATAATCAAGAAATATGGTAGGTGTAACACGTAAAATATTTGCACCCTCAAAACTGATTTGGAGAGGATTTTCTTGTGACCTCCGCAAGGTATGATGTAAATGTGATGAATATTTATGTTGATAGCTCCTACCAAGACCTAAAATCTACATACAAGAACACTCAAAAGATATTAGTAGAATTTGTAGAGACTTTCATGATAAGACCTTCATTCATGATAAAGAAATAAAAAAGAAATGCTAAAATACTGTAAACAAATGCATGAAATATGGAATTAAACTATGTTAGAAAGCAAATGAAATGCTGCTAAACCTACTGCAATCAAGAAAAACAATATAATAGATATCACCGAGAGGTTATCCTGAGGCAAAGTGGTTTGGCTTGCTGACCATCCTAGGGTAGGGCAATGATGCCTGTGGGCCACCTTGAGGTAAGGTGACCTCTGAACTACGAAATAATTTATTTGTGATCGATGTGGGAAACATTAGGATTGATCTACCAAATTGATTTTTCAAGGGTTGCATTCCTGAAGCACAATTAAATTGTCAAAATTGGAATGAAATAAGAAATTTGGTGATGAAAGAGTGTTGAATTTGGTCTTAAATATTTGAGACACTCCATTGTTGCAATTGAAAGCTCCATGACTAAAATCTAGTAGCACTTCATTGCTTATGAGAGGATAATCTCTCTGGTATTCAATCTGATAGTACTTTGTTATGATCAAATTGCTATATTTTTCATGAAGGCAAGGTGTCTTCTTATAGATTTCCCAAATGGGAATCTTGGCTTGTAGGAGAAGCCAAGTATCAAGAAATGGTTAGGATCTAGGAAGATAAAACATCCATTCTAGAACCTTCCCGTAATTGGTAATGCATGCTTTGTTGTCATGTAACTGATTTTCCTTTGGCTCGAGAGCCAGAGTTTGTTACAGGAATGACTATCCCAGGGTAGGGTAGCCGTGAATGCTGGTCACCTCAAGGTAAGGTGGCCTTTGGAGACCATCCCTGGGTAGGATGGTTTAGGCTAAAAAAGGTAATTTACCCCTGTTTAAGTGGTGAAAACCATTGTTAAGCCCTAAAGTTGCCCAGTGTGGGTCATATGGCCTAAAAAGGTGTCCATATAGGTAGTCTCCTCAAAATGACACGTTTTAGGTGTCTACAGATGCATATGTACATACAAAAAAACTACCCTGAGGGTCTAGTATCTTTAGTATCGGGGATGTAGTGAGTTTTTGTTTGACCTAATCAAAAGCTACCTCACATTTATCCATCCATTTGAAATATGTTCCCTTCCTTTGAAGGTTAGTTATTAGAGCAGTTATCTTGGCGTAATCCTTCACATAAAACCTATAATATCTAGTAAAACCCATGAAACTCTGTACTTCCATAACATTTGTGGATGACGACCAATTCAGTATGGCTTCTATATTTTTAGGATCCACTTTGATCACTTTTGCTGATACAATATGCCCTTAATATTGCACTTTCAGCACATAAAATTCACACTTTGATAGATTCTCGTACAATTGATTCTTCCTTAGCAACTCCAAAATGATCCTAAGGTGTTGGTCGTGCTTTGAATTATTTCAAGAATATATCAAAATATCATCTAAGAACACAAGAACAAATCAGTCCAAAAGCTTCTTGAAAATACTATTTATTTGGTTCATAAGTGTTGTCTATGAATTCGTTAAAAGGTAAGATAGTAAACTCATAATGTTCATAATGAGTTTTTAAGGCTATCTTATGGGTATCCTCTTTGCAGATCCTCAATTGGTGGTATCTCAATTTAAGATCGATCTTTGAGAAAATAATGATATCCTTGAGCTGATCAAAGAGATCTTTGATTCTAGGAGAGAATATATGTTCTTGATGGTTGCCTTATTCAACATTATATAATCTATGCATAGGCATAAGGAACCATCCTTCTTTTTAAAAAATAACACTAGTGCACCCTAAGGTGACACACTCGATCTGATCAACCCATTTTTCAATAATCCTTGCAACTACACCTTTAGCTCTTGCATCTCAATGGGGTTCATTCTGTAAGGTTCCCTATGTATAGGATCTATTTCAAGTTGTAGATCAATTGTAAAATCAAATTCACACTTTAAAGGTAATCTAGGTAACTCTTATAGAAATACATACCTAAACTCCTATAGTATTGGGTGTTTCCCAAACACCTCCTCTTTCTTTTTCTTTTCAATCTCATTTATCTTAACTACATATATTGTTCCTCCTATCTTTATGGCTTTCTTAAGTTGCATTGTCAAGAGGATTTGGGGTTGAAAGGCCCCTTACAGGCTGTACACCCTCTGTACTTTCTTGTCATCTTTTGAATATTCAATCCATATGTATTGGAAATTTATTATGAATTTATGGGATTGCAACCAATCCATTCCTAGAACTACATCAAAAGCATGTAGTTGTGCTACATAAAGGTAATTTATAGTTGCACCACTAGGTAAGATAAATTTAGTCATAGGGTAACATTGATCTATAAAGTAGGTCTGTCCTGAGCCATACTCAACCTTCCACCCATGTGTCGAGATTCCTAGCCTTTCTAGTATATTTTTAATTAAGCTAGTGGAAATAAAACTATCTGTGGAACCACTATCAAACAAAATTCTAATATTTCTACCAAAAATATTACCTTTTATCAGTAGTGGAGTGGCTTGTCCTTCTAGATTTTGACTCCTTGTTACTGCATAAATCTTCCTTGTTATTGCATAAATCTTGTGTGTTGGTTCTTTATAAGCAGGTTATTTTCCTTCAAACTCGATCTTGCTTTGAGTGGATATTTTTTGGCGTAATACGAACCACCACATTCAAAACATACTATCTTGTATCTTGGATGTGTTTTCTACTTCTGTCCATATTCTACTTTCACTACTAGTGGAGGATTGGCTTGACCCTACTATGGTGGTCTCTTATTACCATTTTTGCTATTGTTAGAATTACGGTTCTTCCCTTGGAACCTCTTCCTAAAATTTTCTTGTTTCCTATCATTCCTTCTATCCTATATAGGGGAACCTGTATTTTCCTGTTCCCCTACCCACTTCATGAAGCTTACATTGTTTCTTTTTCTTAGTGCCTCTCTATCCTACTCAAATGCCCCTTCATAATCAAAATAAGGCTTAAGATAAGTTTTAGCTTTCCTAGAAATATCATAGGCCTTTTGAAGAGTACTAGGTTCCTACATATTCACTTCATGCCCCATTCTAGGATTTTATCCTAGTATAAACTTTAGTAGTTTGATAAATTTTTGGTAATAAACTTCCACCATCTTATTCCCTTGTCTAAGATTGGTGAATTCCTCAAATTTCTTGGAATAAAAATGTTCGATGAAGAATATTTATTTAAAAGCTACTATAAATTCTTCCTATTTCAAATCAACTGCCACTACAATTTCTTTTTTCTTGTTAAATGTTTCCCATCAATCCAATACAATAACCTGTAGGTGTAGAGTGGCATAGGATGTTTGGGTGCCCATGGAATAGTTCTTCATGTTACAGAAAGTCTCTATCTCCTTTAACCAAGCTTCGATATTATCACCATCTTCCTCTCCATTGAACTTGGAGGATTTTAGGTTTCATGTCCTTGCCCAATTTTACCTCTAGTAAAATTATAGCTTTTTGTGCCTTTGAATGGGTCTCATTCACTCATTCTACTCTAGGATTTCTAGCTTATGAATCTTAATTTACTATAGTCTCCAATAGATGCTTCTACGTTTCCACCTTAGTAAAGAAACTATTGTTGTAAGATCCTCCCTCTCATTATTAGGAGCATCCATACCTATAATTGTTGTCCCAACATCTATATTATTTTTTTGTGTTTACCTTGTTGATGGGGCAACACTCCCTCTCCTTCTCTTAGGTAGTATTGTCTCTGGCCATACACAGGAGAGATAGGAGGAGTCAGTTTCACAATTTCATCCTTGAATTATTTCTCCTACTAGCAACTACATTCCTAGTTACCCTAGGTAGACAACCGAGGTCTAATTTTAATAGATACACTATTCTTATGGGTATAGTCCTTTTATGGTGTACATCCTATTACACTCCATCTATTATTACACAAGGAAACTTGTATCCCTATGAACCAAACACTCTAATACCAAATATCACAACCCAAATTTCTCTACAACCTAAATTCATGCTATTGTTTTTTAAAACTATAATTAGGAAATTAACCTAAGTCCAAAGTATAACTTTCTTAAATGGTTTACCCCTTAACACCTTCTCGAGGCTCACCTATCCATTACACATTACATAATTATAGTTATGTAAGTGCACTAGGTGTAGATGTTTGATTTACAAGCTATATTTCTTATAATCCTTTCATGAGCTAGCTTTCCCTCTTTCATTCCATCGAAATAAGCATGTTGTAATTCTCGAACCTCATAAGTCCCTCTATGGCAGTGCTAGGAGCAGATTAGACTCGACTATCCTTCTCATAACTTGATGAGCTAGTGGGAAATTTACCTCCTAGTTAAAACCATTACTCATCGTAGCCTAAGTCTAGATTATCTTGTTCATTGATCTTGTAGCACTAAGAAGTTCTCTATATTTTTTATTTTATTTGAGTTATCCAGAATAGGCTAATAAATTCATTAATTGATGACTAGCATCTCCTTCATTAAGAGTGAACCATAATGAACTAGCCATTTATACAAAGACCATAACAATTCTTTCATAATTTCAATTAGATTTCTTTTATCCAAATAGAAGTAACTACTCAAGTATAAGAAAGATAAAGAATTTAGACCTCATAAACAATCCATGGGATTGCATTTAAGATTTATAGAATGTAACAAAACACATTAACTCATAATGAATCATTTTATTTTTGAAGAACACAAGCTTATACCGAGAGGGGGGTGAACAGTATAAGACCACTTTTTACTTTTCTTTCCCAATCAATATTATGCAATGTATAGATAGCAATATCAACAATAGTAATCAAAGCAATGCACAAATCACCACACACAATAGAGACACCAATTTAACGTGGTTCACCCAATGTGGGCTACTCCACGGAGAAAATATTTCACTAAAATTTTCTCAATCAATCTCTTGGGAATCCTTTCCCTATTACAATGTTTATGGACCTCTGTCCAAAGGAGACACCAATCCCCTAATCAAGTTCGTGGATCTCTATCCATAGGAGAACTCCTTTCTCCTAAGCTCTGGCTGGTGATCTTCTAGAAGAACTATTGCCCCCACTGCACTGGCTAATGGATCTCTATCCACTAAAGACTCTTGTCCTCACTTCCCTGGCTAATGGATCTCTATCCACTAGAGACTATCATCCTCTATACTCTATCACCTCCAAAGCTCTGTCTATCTCAAATCTGCACTAAACACAGTCCTTCGGTCTAGCACAAATCTGCTCAATATCTGTCTCTGGTCTGGCACAAACCTATCCTCAAATCTGCACCAAAATCTATCCTCAAATCTGCACTAAACACAGTCCTTTGGTCTAGCACAAATCTACTCAATTTTATCTCATTCTCAAATTCATCTATCCTCAAATTTGCACTAAACATAGTCCTTCGGTCTAGCACAAATCTATCCTCAATCTCTATCCTCAAGCCTTAACACAAAGCTTGACTCAATCACAAATCAACTCTAGATCTGCCCCAAACCTTAACTCAAGGTTTGAACAAATCAATCAATCAACTCTTCTCTCAAGTCTTCTCAAAGACTTATCTCAAATCTACCTTGTAAGCTTCCACAAAATCTCACATTAATATATCCACAAGTCCTCTCTAGAACTTGTCCAAATCTGCTCAACAAGTCTCTATCCTCAAATCTATATTGTAAGCTTCCACAAAATCTCACACAAATCTATCCACAAGTCTTCTCTAAGACTTACCTCAAATCTACTCAACAAGTCCTCACTAGAACTTGTCCAATCTCACATAAACATATAGAGAATTGTTAGAGACTCAATATGCTTCACATTCACTACAATGCTTAATCACTTTCAATCTCTTTTTACCATAGAAACATATAGAGAATTGTTAGAGACTCAATATGCTTCACATTCACCACAATGCTCAATAACTTCCAATCTCTCTTTTTACCACAAAAACATATAGAGAATTGTAGAGACTCAATATGCTCACATTCACAAAAAATTTTTTTTACCACAAAACATATAGAAATTGTTAGAGACTCAATATGTTTCACACTCACAAATACTCAACCTCTTTCTCAAATCAATTTAGAATATAGAACAATTTGTTTCACAGAACTTGAACTATCACTTCAACACATCCACTCAACTAAGCTCAAACACTCTACTCAACCAATCACTTCAACAACAATGCTTATCAAGTAATCCTCACATAACAATGATACTCATGATCTTTGCAAACCCTAGTTCAAGTTCTTCACTCAACCAATCACTTCAACAATAATGCTTATCAAGTAATCCTCACATAACAATGATACTCATGATCTTTGCAAACCCTAGTTCAAGTTCTTCACTCAATCACTTCAATTCTTAATTCACATAACAATGATACTCATGTTCTTTGCACAAACCCTAGCTCAAGCATATGAAAGCTTTACTCAATATTTCCAACAATGCTTATCAAACAAGGTTTCTAGAATCAACTTTCATTCCAGAAAAACCAAACTCAACAATGCTTATCAAACAATCCTTTTCACTCCAACTTAGCATTCACAACATTCAACAATCACTCACTAGGAAGATGTGCCCATACCTTTTTGTTTGATGAAGAAGATAACCTCAAAACCTATCTTAAACACAATTTTCTTCTTTACCAATTTCAATGGTTAGATGACAAAATATCACACTAACACTCTCTCAATATATTTCTCAATCACAAAAATAATCAAACTCAAATACACCTTATTACTCCTTGAAATTAGCAATCATCAAATCACACATAAAAATAATTAACATCACCTTATAACTCCCAATATGGCAAAAATAAAATAATTTATTTTCACCTTATAACTCCCACTATGCAAAAGGTAAAAATGTTTTTCTACCTTATAACTCCAACTATGAAAAGGTAAATGTTTTTCTACCTTATAACTCCCAACCAAGGCAATTATCAAGCATACCTTAGAATATTGAAGCCTCCGCAAAAATAACCATTGCTTAATTGAAGCCTCCACCAAAATAACCATCGCCTTGCTCGAACCCGTGACCTCTCAAGTCGTGCACGCCCTAGCACTAGGGCCTCAACCATGTGGGCTAAGCCTCCCACGTAGACCAAGGAGTGCTCGCTCCTTCTTCACCACTCCCACCAGTGCACGAGGGCAAAAAGACCAGCAAACAAAACCTGCACCTTGCATGAATCGAAACCCGCACCTCACGGCTCCCAAAGCGCTATGCAAGCCTTGCTTGCCAGCTCAACTATTGTGGTGGACGAGTGGGGACAAGGGTCTTCCCCCTTTGACTTCTTCTTCTCCTCTGAAAATCATGAATCCACTTACTTCCCTCTACCGCATGCGAAGATGAATTCGTGCAAGTGTTATTTGATATTTAAAAACTCATATCCTTCCACCTTAGGTGCTTAGCCTTAAATATATATTTCCTTCAATTTGCATGATGTTGACTCATTTAAATTTTTGAATTGTCACTTAATAAAATATTTTAATTTTATTGATATTTAACCTTAGGGTTAAATAAAAATAAATAAAATTAATTTAATTATTTAACCTTAGGGTTAAAATAATAAATTAATTTATTTTAAAATACTTTGGCAAATGCATAACCGATTTCCTTCCTTGAATGGCCTTGATGGCCTTGAATATTATAATAATAAATTATTATAATATTAATTTTTACTTGCACTCCATTGCAACCTGATCTTCAAACTTCGATCGTCAAACCTTCTTCAAACCTGTTAATCATCAACTTAGGAGGAAACCTTGCCTTGCTAACCTTTGACCATGTCATCAATGACAACTCAACTACTTGCACTGCTTCACTAAAACTGACTCTTGACATCAATGACCACTCACTCTTGACATCAATGACAACTCATCTACTCAAAATGTCCAACAATCTCCCCCTTTGTCATTGATGGCAACCCAATTACCTTTTACAACTTCCTTAACCTTTTTCTATTTTGCTCCCCCTGGGATATTGCTCCCCCTGACTCAATGCTCTCTCCTTAAATCAAATCTCTCCCCCTTACTCAAATCTCTCCCCCTTTGACATCAATGGCAAAGGGTCACCTTTGGGGCTCGGGGCTAAGAATGAGTCTCTTAGCTTAGCCCCTCCCCCACCTCCTCTTGAGGTGGTTAATTCTAGGGTGGGAGTATTTCTACTCCTAGAAAGCACTGATCTTTACCTTTGTCCACTTTCCTTCTCATTTGATCCTTCTGATTCCTCTAACTATTTCTGTTCCTGCTTGTCTCTGGAATTTTTTCTCTACACCACTTTGTTGTATGTCCATCATTATTGCACTTGTAACACTTAATATTGTTATTCCTTGGAGGTGCAAATGCCTTGGGATTTCTTCTGGTGAAGCCATATCTATTCCTATCATGGATCCTGCAATTCATTGCCTTGTGACCAAACTGATTACATGAGTAGCAATACCCATGAAAAGGCTGCCTGTTTCTGAAGTTCCCATATTCCTGTCTTTCATGTGTCCTGCATTGTGAAGCCTTGTGCCCAAATCTGTGACATGAGAAACATCATCCATTGAAATTTCCTTGCCTTGACCTCATTGGTCTCTTAGTCTCTTTTACCCTATGTTGGTTCCTATTCCATCTGTTCCCTTTTTGTGCATTGTTCTTTTCCTTGTTGAACTTTCTATTGTCCAACTCATCCTCAGAAGTCTCACTTTCTCTCACACTATCTTCTTCTAAAGTTTCTTCTTCTCCAGAACTTGAGGTTGACTCATCTTCTTGTTTCTTTTGAACCTATTCAAAACCAAGACCTATTTTGTTTGTTGACCTTCTTTGTACCTTGATCATCTTATCTATGATCTTTGAGCTCTTTCCAAACTTGTGTAGCTTATCCTTAGACTTTTCTAATTCTTCCCTTAGTAGAGCTACTTCTTGTTCTAACCTTTCACATTCTAAGACCTTTGCTTCTAGCTTATCTTTGAACTTCCTTGTCTTAGCCATTGACTTATTTAGATCCTCTATAAGCTTTCCTCTCTCTTCATCACATTCTTGAAACTGAAGCTTAAGTTGGGAGTTTTTCTTTCTTACCTTCTTTAATGTGTCAAGAGCATAAATAAGCTCTCCCTCAAGATCAACTTCTCCTTTCTCTGATTCTACCTCTATTTGTTTACCTTTGAAAACATCTTCATTATTTTTTGACTTGTCTTCTATAGGATCACCTCCTTCTTCTTCTAGTGCCATTAGAATATTCTCTTCTGGTCCTTCAAGTGTATCTTCATACTCATCATCATTGAAACTGAAACCACTCTTTGTACAACTATCTTCAAGATGTCCAAAGTTACCACATCTAAAACACTTGAGAATTATTGGTGACCTTTTCTTCACTTCTTCTTTTTCTTCTATCAAAAATAGAACTTCATCTTTATCATTATCTGAGAAACTATTATCACTATCACTTGAGTACTTACTTGCCTTGTCTGCATAGTAACTCCTCTTCTATCTTTGAAAGAACTTCTTTCCTTGTTTGCCTTGTCCATCCTTACCTTTATTTTGGTACCTGTATTTTTTTGATTCCTTGTTCTTATGATCCTATTTTTCTTCATCATTGTTATTTCTAGCTTCTTGACAATCAGTTGCATAGTGACCATACTTTCCACAGTTGAAACATCTAACAAATTTTGCATCTTTAAATCTTCTTGAATCCTTATTCTTTCTACCATAATTTGCTTCTTCATCATTGGATGACTCATTGCTTGAATCTGACTTCTTTCCCTTTGTCTTCTTAGTAGCTTTGAAGGTTGCTTCCTTCTGGAGATTAGGTTCCTCTTTTGTTCTCATCTCAAAAGTTGTAAGAATACCAAGTAATACATCTCTTGTTAAAGAATCACTATCTTTTGACTCCTCTATAGTAGAGATCTTTTCACTAAACCTTTTTGGGAGAGATCTTAAGATCTTATCACAAACATCAGATTCTTCAATCTCAAATCCAAGTCCTTGCATGGCGTTAACAACCTCGTCTACATGAAGTAAATAAGCACTAATGTTTTCCTCATCCTTCATTCTTAATTCTTCAAATTGTCCTTTGAGATTTCGTATCTTTACCTTTTTGACACTTTTATCTCCTTCATATATGCTTTGCAACTTATCCCAAATTCCTTTTGCATCTTTGCAATGCATAACTTTTATGAACTCTGTTCTATGCAAACCTCTCAAAATTGCATTCATTGCTTTTGAATTGTAATGATGTAGAAGCTTACCATATTTATCTGTAGGTGGAGTAGCTGGTGGTATGTATCCATTTTCAACTACTTTCCAAATTTCATTGCCAAGTGCCATCAAGTGAATCTTCATTCTCATACTCCAAAATACATAATCACTTCCATAAAATATTGGAGTTGAATTATCTGAGGACCCATTCTTAGAATCCATTGTGTTCTTGTAAGATTTTCCTTCAAGTTGTTAAACTCTTTCGAAGGAACCCGCTCTGATACCAATTGAAGAACACAAGCTTATACTGAGAGGGGGGTGAACAATATAAGACCACTTTTTACTTTTCTTTCCCAATCAATATTATGCAATGTATAGATAGAAATATCAATAATAGTAATAAAATCAATGCATAAATCACCACACATAATAGAGACACCAATTTAACGTGGTTCACCCAATGTGGGCTACTCCACAAAGAAAATATTTTACTAAAATTTTCTCAATCAATCTCTTGGGAATCCTTTCCCTATTACAATGTTTATGGACCTCTATCCAAAGGAGACACCAATCCCCTAATCAAGTTTATGGATCTCTATCCATAGGAGAACTCCTTTCTCCTAAGCTCTAGTTGGTGATCTTCTAGAAGAACTATTACCCCCACTACACTGGCTAATGGATCTCTATCCACTGAAGACTCCTATCCTCACTACCCTAGCTAATGGATCTCTATCCACTGGAGACTATCATCCTCTATACTCTATCACCTCCAAAGCTTTATCTTAGCTCTATCTCAAATCTATACTAAACATAATCCTTCGGTCTAGTACAAATCTACTCAATATCTATCTCTGGTCTGACACAAACCTATCCTCAAATATGCACCAAAATCTATCCTCAAATCTGCACTAAACATAGTCCTTTGATCTAGCACAAATCTAATTATCTTTAAATATGCACTAAACACAGTCCTTCGGTCTAGCACAAATTTATCCTCAATATCTATCCTCAAGCCTTAACACAAAGCTTGACTTAATCATAACTCTGCTAGATCTACCCCAAACCTTAACTCAAGGTTTGAACAAATCAATCAATCAACTCTTCTCTCAAGTCTTCTCAAAGACTTATCTCAAATCTACCTTGTAAGATTCCACAAAATCTCACACTAATATATCCACAAGTCCTCTCTAGAACTTGTCCAATCTGCTCAACAATATCTATCCTCAAATTGTATTGTAAGCTTTCATAAAAGCTCACACAAATCTGTCCATAAGTCTTCTCTAAGACTTACCTCAAATCTTCTCAACAAGTCCTCACTAGAACTTGTCCAATCTCACATAAACATATAGAGAATTGTTAGAGACTCAATATGCTTCACATTCACTACAATGCTTAATCACTTTCAATCTCTCTTTTACCATAAAAATATATAGAGAATTGTTAGAGACTCAATATGCTTCATTCAAAATTAATAACTTTTCTTATAAAATAAATGCTAATTCTTTTTCCTATATAACATATAGAGAATTGTTAGAGACTCAATATGTTTCACACTCACAAATACTCAACCTCTTTCTCAAATCAATTTAGAATATAGAACAATTTGTTTCATATAACTTGAACTATCACTTCAACACATCCACTTAACTAAGCTCAAACACTTTCACTCAACCAATCACTTCAACAACAATGCTTATCAAGTAATCCTCACATAACAATGATACTCATGATCTTTGCAAACCCTAGTTCAAGTTCTTCACTCAACCAATCACTTCAACAACAATGCTTATCAAGTAATCCTCACATAACAATGATACTCATGATCTTTGCAAACCCTAGTTCAAGTTCTTCACTCAATCACTTCAATGCTTAATTCACATAACAATGATACTCATGTTCTTTGCACAAACCCTAGCTCAAGCATATGAAAGCTTTACTCAATATTTCCAACAATGCTTATCAAACAAGGTTTCTAGAATCAACTTTCATTCTAGAAAAACCAAACTCAACAATGCTTATCAAACAATCCTTTTCACTCCAACTTAGCATTCACAACATTCAACAATCACTCACTAGGAAGATGTGCCCATACCTTTTTGTTTGATGAAGAAGATAACCTCAAAACCTGTCTTAAACACAATTTTCTTCTTTACCAATTTCAATGGTTAGATGACAAAATATCACACTAACACTCTCTCAATATATTTCTCAATCACAAAAATAATCAAACTCAAATACACCTTATTACTCCTTGAAATTAGCAATCATCAAATCACACATAAAAATAATTAACATCACCTTATAACTCCCAATATGGCAAAAATAAAATAATTTATTTTCACCTTATAACTCCCACTATGCAAAAATAAAATAATTTATTTTCACCTTATAACTCCCACTATGCAAAAGGTAAAAATGTTTTTCTACCTTATAACTCCCAACCAAGGCAATTATCAAGCATACCTTAGAATATTGAAGCCTCCGCAAAAATAGTCGTCGCTTAATTGAAGCCTCCACCAAAATAGTCATCGCCTTGCTCGAACCCATGACCTCTCAAGTCATGCACGCCCTAGCACTAGGGCCTCAACCACGTGGGCTAAGCCTCCCATGTAGACCAAGGAGCGCTCACTCCTTCTTCACCACTCCCACCAGTGCACGAGGGCAAAAAGACCAACAAACAAAACCCATGCCTTGCACGAATCGAAACCCGCACCTCACGGCTCCCAAAGCATTGTGCAAGCCTTGCTTGCCAGCTCAGCTGCTATGATGGATGAGTGGGGACAAGGGTCTTCCCCCTTTGACTTCTTCTTCTCCTCCGAAAATCATGAATCCACTTACTTCCCTCTGCCGCATGCGAAGACGAATTCATGCAAGTGTTATTTGATATTTAAAAACTCATATCCTTCCACCTTAGGCGCTTAGCCTTAAATATATATTTCCTTCAATTTGCATGACGTCGGCTCATTTAAATTTTTGAATTGTCACTTAATAAAATATTTTAATTTTATTGATATTTAACCTTAGGGTTAAATAAAAATAAATAAAATTAATTTAATTATTTAACCTTAGGGTTAAAATAATAAATTAATTTATTTTAAAATACTTTGGCAAATGCATAACCGATTTCCTTCCTTGAATGGCCCTGATGGCCCTGAATATTATAATAATAAATTATTATAATATTAATTTTTACTTGCACTCCATTGCAACCTGATCTTCAAACTTCGACCGTCAAACCTTCTTCAAACCTGTTAATCATCAACTTAGGAGGAAACCTTGCCTTGCTAACCTTTGACCATGTCATCAATGACAACTCAACTACTTGCACTGCTTCACTGAAACTGACTCTTGACATCAATGACCACTCACTCTTGACATCAATGACAACTCATCTACTCAAAATGTCCAACACTTTTTAAAATAATATTCTAGATCATAAATAAAATCTATTTGTTTAGTACAACATACCACCATAAAGGAGAACACACCACAAGTTCACACAATACCATTTTTACCCTGGGAGAAACCCCGAAGGGAAAACCCAACCTTGAACACTTCCATTTTATTTCCATCAAATACTAAATCTTTACATTGAAATAGACATGACCTCATGTTATTATTTCTCAATAGGGAAAATTTGTCTTCCCCTAGTTTTTGCACAATAGCTTACTCCTCTGTATGCAAGGATACAATTTCACTTCTATTAAATTGGAACAAGCATAACATAATGTGCTTTCCCCACTACAAATTTCTAGGCTAACAATTTGAACTTTAAAACACCATTGTCTCACAAAGTATAAGTATAATCCCAAACCAACATAGACTTCATCATTCTTAACTGAATTTTCCTTGAAAAATATAGAATATTATCAATTCATCTATCTAAAATCATCATTACTAAAAATGAAGCTTGCGCTTCTAATATCTTCTCATGCTATCACCAACTCTCTAAAGATAACATTATAAATTCCAGATTAACTTACAAGTAGAAAACCATACAAATTTTTGAAGACATCAATGATTACATATGTCTACCCAAAATCGTTATCTTGGATTTAACAAGTTCCTAGATCTAGAACCCATTCCTTCAAATCCATCTAAACACACTTAGTTAATCATATTTCCTAATTTCATTTCAATGAAGGAAAAATATATAACAACAGTTTATGTAACAAATTTAATAGAGATTAACCGGTAGGAAAATACACTAAATTTCCTTCTATATTCACCATTAATACACTCACATCATTATACTCTTTCCATAACTAGATGGTTTTATGACTTACTCACACTCATTTTATTGGGTATTAATCTAGATGGTGAAAAACAAATCTCCACCCACCTCCTTAAAGCTAAATTTGATTTGCAGTAGTCGTTATTTTAATTCTTACCAAACAAAAGCTAAAGCTAAACCTAAATCTATTTCACCAAAGTAGCACTGAGATTCTCTAAGAAGACCAATGATAGAATGTCTTGAACAAGTGCCAAAATCACCAAAGAAATAATACAATCAACACTAGCAAGGCTAGTTCAATCCATTATTATTGTTGGACAGTTGGGTCTCGAATGTCACAAATACAAATACTTATAGTTTGAAAAAATGACTAGTAAAACTATAATATTCTACCACTACCAAATGACTCATTAGATCATTTGTTATCCCAAAACAAAACTACAATTGCTAAGGCTTCAACAAACAAAAAACACATGGTTTTCATTAGCAACCCCCTAAGCTATTTGACTAACTTTGATTACCAGCAAGATCATCTATCCAGTTGCCGAAATTGTTTAACCAATCATTAATTAAAACTAATTCTTGCAAGGTTTGAACTCACCCTAATGAAATTACTAAAAACTACATCGAAAACCACTAAGATCTTTCCATACGTTTGTTGACAACTTCCCATACGTTCATTAATAGTTATACTAATTTTTTTTTTATCAAAAATATAAAATACCTTTTGATAAACTTGATGGTGCTCCTAATATGGCGCACAACTCCAATGGTAGCTTCAAATGAATTGATATTTCACACAATGAAACCCAATGATAACTCCCTCTTTGAACCAGTTGCTTTAACTCAATCAAAGCCAAGGTTTTACACAATCACTCCAAACAATCTCTTTCTTGAGTTTGTGTTTTACATAGTCACCCCCCAATAATTTCTTCCTTGAACCAGAGTTTTACACAGTTCCCCTTCATAATCTCTCCCTCGAACTAGTTGTTCTTTTTATCAATTCCAAACCAACGATGTCTTCTTTTTCTTCATCCAGATTTTCCTCCCCTAAAATATAAAGGAACTATGCCTCATCTTCCTTCCACTACCATCACCAAGGAATCCAAAGCTCCCTCACTGCATCCCTCAAAATGATCATGGGTGTTAATGCTTCCCTATTTTTATGACCACCCACACCTTCCTTCAAATCCATGTTGAAATACATTGATTGGGTTCATAATTATCACTTGGTGGTGCTCTTGGATTCTTAGTGAGTAGTAGTTCAAGCACAAATCACTAATTTATCTTCATGTTGATAGCATTTTGTTACAACCACACACATTCACTTATAAAAAATTCAACATCCAAGCTTATCAAGAGATATATTTTCCTATTCTAAACAAATGCAAGAGAACACAATATCTATCTATCAATTTTGATTGGCAATGAATCCTTTAGTTAACTTTACGTTCCAGATAAAGTTACTATGCCACATCAATTTGTCTACTCAATATTATTTCCTTTCAGTGGATTCATAATGTCATTATAACTAAAGAACATTCATCCTTACTGCCAAGTTGAATGATGGAAGGATATCACATCTTTTACCTTTTATTTAATAATATCTCATTTTTGGTGGATAAGTCTTTCTCCCATCTATGAGATAAATCTATTCCTGTAAAAGTAAAATACAACAGTAACATCATATTCCTTTACAAAATATATTTTAGATATATCTGTAAGAACTAAATGTGATATTTCCAAACAATTAAATAACAAGATACTTTTATGTATTTTCATTATAACCATTATCCTGCATGAGTAAGTCATGAGATGGTCAATTCTTCCAATCACAACATATCATAGTAAATCAAGAATTCATCCATAGAAAATTTTTCCAAGGGAGGGCCATGAAAATTTTCCTATTTACCATGCTTTTTGTGATATTTAGGAAGATTATGATCTCATCATAGGGTTAGCATAAAAAATATTCAAAATATGCGTTGAATTGAGGTAATTTAATGCCTTATCAAACCGTGTGGACTATTGGATTGAAATAAATCACCCATAAGCCTTAGCACCTTCAATATAGCTAGCTCAAGTTAGAATAAGGGCATCGATCATCAATGGAAGACCTAATGATTGACATGGATTTTGAACTTTTCCATATTTCTCTTGAAGTATTTTCCTTCTGACTGAAGATGAAAGGTGCTTTTTGACTATATGCCTTACTTTTGATTGATCCTTAGAGTGAATCAAGGGCTATAGGTAAAATTTACCTACAAGTACCACATGGTAAAGTCATTGAATAAGTGAGTCATCCTTCAACCTCTTTGAGTAGTAGCTCAAGATCAACTTCATCCTCCTCTTCACCACCAAATTTAAGTGTAAATTTAGATTCAAGCACAAGTCCTCCTAGGAAGGTAAGAAGACTTTTTGATATTTATCAAGCTACTTCTAATGAAAACCAACTTGTTAACTTTGCATTGCTTGGGAACATTCAAGATGAGCCTATAATATTTGAAGAAGCATCAAGTGAATCCAAATGGGTTGATGCAATGAATGAAGATATTACTACCATTGAAAAGAACAATACTTGGAAGCTAGTAGAGTTACCCAAGGGTAAGCATGTCATTGGAGTAAAATGGATTTACAAATTAAAATATAATGTAGATGGTTCTATTAATAGGCATAAGGTAAGACTAGTTGCCAAAGGTTTTGCATAAACTCATGGAGTTGATTATATTGAAACATTTACTCCTATGGCTAGGATTGGCACAATTAGAAATTATTTTAATTGCAACCCAACACAACCAAGAAATTTTCCAAATGGATGTTAAATTTGCTTTCTTAAATAGTATTTTAAATGAGGAAGTTTATGTGGAGCAACTTGGCTATGAAGTTAAGGGTAAGGAAAATATTATCTATAAGTTGAAGCAAGTGGTATATGGTTTGAAGCAAGACCTTGGTGTATGGTATGCATGAATATATTCATATATTTTGAGAATATATTTAGTAAAATTATTTTAGAGCCTGAATTGCACTTAAAAACTATTCAAAATAGGATTATCATAAATTATTTGTATGTTGATGATCTTATTTATAAAGGCAATTACAAGAAGTTAATGGAAGAATTCCAACCAAAAATATAAAAAGAGTTTGAAATGTCTTATATGGGAAAGATGAACTACTTCCTTGGTTTGGAATTTAGTCAAAATGGTGGTAACATTTTCCTCTCTTAAGGAAGGTGTGTTGAAGGTTTGCTTTTTGTTAGGAGGAAAACGAATGGGATTATTTTATTGATAAAAATGTGTTACATGTATAGGCAGAAGGCCTATATGATGAACATGACACTTGTCAATGAAACAAGTGCAAAAAGGCATAGTGATTTAACCTAACATTCCCCCTTAAAGTGCACTATCCTAACTAAAGAAAAAGCAAGTAACATTAGGTAACATTCCCCTTATGTTGACTTCTCTAAATAACCTATCATCCTTTTTTTTTCTTGTTAGGCTCGTGTTTTGGCTTGGCTTCCAACTATGAATAATGCTAGATCACCGTGTATCATCTTGGTGGCCAATCCCACTTCCCGGTCCTCCCGGGCGTCTTGCCTCGTATTGGGTGCCTGGGTCCCCTGGGTCGTTCCTCCGATATCCTCGAGGATGTTGCCACCGTAGGTACTACTAGATTCACCATGTGGGCTCAATCTAATGTCCGAAATACTCAATCAATAAATGAGCCATAGATAAAAAGGAGGAGAGAAGAAGAAAAGAAGAGAATTTCGAAGTGTCTTCGTCGTGTCTTGGTAGATCCGAAACACCATAGAGTAGGGTCTTGTCTAGCCCTGATATTCCTTATGGTGACCATGTCATCCCACCGAAATGTATGGTAACCCCCTTCAGTATAGAAAAGTACTAGGTACAAGGATCACATTAAAATTACCTTGGATTAACCGAGAGTGCACTCCAAGGTAGAAAAATTTTGAGGCTAAAAAACTCAATGAAAAACAGCCTCAAAATTACAATATGACACCATCATTGTGTCCGTCGCGGAAAAACGTTTCCAACGACTATAAACACCCCTATAAAAAAGGCATGATGATTTTTCCACATGATGAAGGCCCCTTTGATGGTGGAATAATAAAAAACAAACTCAATTTTCCCTCGCAGGAGATTACATTTCCACTCTCTATGTGGATAAAAACATTTTTTAAAAATTAAGTGACTGGAAAAGATTTTGTGACTACCCATTTTCCATTGAAAATAACCAATTAATAAAGTGCCCCCTCATTAAAATAAATGCCGACCCACTTCAATTAAAAAAACTAAATTTAGCCTTTATTAACACAAACTTTAGTGCCGCCATCATGCCGTTGATTATGCAACGATCACCATAATCAACACCATGCGTCTCGACACCATGCCCTTCTCTGACGACACATCTGCACAATTCTGGTTGGCTTCCAACTATAGGCCCTTTCTCCGCATCAAAGCAATTTTACCGCCATGAAAAAATAAATATCTTCCACTTAAAAAATTAAAAAAAATCTCCATGCACAGAACACCACCTTGCGGACGTCATAGCCGTTTTTGAAATCATCCGCATCCTTGGCGCCCGAAAAGTGTTTGTCGGGGAACGCATCTGTTGGCCTAAAAAATGACTGGAACGGCGTCTGCTCAGCTCGTTTTGCCATTTTTTTCTTCGGATTCTTGCTCTGGAAATTCTGCCACATCTACCGCGGGATGCCCGGCGGCGGCGCTGGGGGGAAGAAGCTCGTCGCCGGGGACTCTATCGTCTTCCTGCGGAAAGGGGCCTCCGGGGACCTCTGCGTGGGCGTGCGCCGCTCAGCACGGAACAGCACTGTCGCGGCGGCGGTGGGTTCCCCCTCGGACTGGCATTGGCCAGCCGTGTACAGAAGCCTTTGCAGGAGGACTGCGATGGCTCCCGCTGCAACTCCTACGGCCAGAACTCCGCCCACCATGAAAAATTCCGCAAAGTCCACCAAATGCAACCGAAAATGACAAAACCTCGTCGCTGCTGCCACCATGGCAGAAATGATTGCAGGGCTCCTCATTTTCTTTATATTCACATTAGTTTCTTCGTCAGTCGACAGAATGAAGTGCACCAGAAGATACAGCAGTTTTTAAAAAATTCTGTCGGTTGTTGTCGGGAAAGGCACTTCTCCATGGCGCAAAAACCGTCTGCAAAATTGTGTCTTCTCAGCACAAATTTTCTTGATTTTAAAAATCATTCTTCATAGAACAGAACAACAGTCTCCGGATCGGCCACGGGCTTATCCAACAGCAAGCGCTCGCAGAATTACGCCGCAAAAGGCCGCCTCTCAGCGCCTCGCGCAGGTCAATATCGCACCATGAACAAGATGAAGTAGTTCCAATGGGACGAAGTGATTCAATTTCAAACTCCTGAGAGAAGTGCATCTTGCAACTATTCTTTCAAACGCTTCAAAGTTCACCTCACTATTAAGACATGCAAAGTTTAAGGAAAACAATGATGTGCATGAATCTGGAAAAAAACTTAGCCAATGGCCACCACGATCAACAATTTCATTCTCCTGCAAATCCAGCTCAGTAAGATGCCTGTAATGGGCAGCAATGGTGGCGAGGCCGTCGGTACTGAATCCCTCGCAGCTGGTGAGGACGAGGACCTTGAAATTGGGGAAATTTCTGGAGGTGGCAGCTCCTTCCGTCTTTGCCAATTTAGAGCACCGCCATCCCTACATTAGGCAGAACGCTATTCTGGCGCGTCCACCAACAGCTGCAATCTTCCTAAAAAGAATAATATCTCCGTAGGGCCGGTTTCGCGACATATGGGAAAAAAATATAAAAATTGGGAGCCATGATTTTTCCAAAAGTCTGGTTTCTGATCCATTGTAAACAATGGAGAGCATACTCCCTGTTTTGAAAAAAAATGGCAAAAATAGGGGGAAAGGATGAGGGGGAGGGAGGATTTCCATGAGGGAAATCCTCCCTCGGGTTTCACAGGGCAGGGAAAGCCTGCTCTGATACCAAATGTTAGGATGAAAACGAATGGGATTATTTTATTGATAAAAATGTGTTACATATATAGGCAGAAGGCCTATATGATGAACATGACACTTGTCAATGAAACTGACAAGTGTCAAACTGAAGGCATAGTGCACTTTAACTCTAACACTTTTTAGGTTCAACATGAAGAATTGCAAGTTTGTTGCAACACCATTAACACTTGGTAAAAAGATGACAAAATATGATGATAGTTCTAAAATCAATGCTACTCTTTATAGAATCTTGATAGGAAGTTTAATGTATCTCACTAAAACTAGGTCAAAAATTATAAACAATGATTTTGGCATCAATATTCATGGAAGATCCACTTGAAATTCATTACAAGGTAGCCAAGTGCATCTTAAGGTATGTAAGTTGAACATCAATTTTTGTTATTACCTATAATGGATCTAATAAGTTATGTGGATACACAAATAGTGATTGGGCTAGAGCTATTGATGATAGAAAGATCACATCTAGATAAGTTGTTATGTTGATCTCATGTCATATTTTCTAGTGTTGGAAGAAGCAATCAACTATCTCCCTGTCTTTAGCAAAAACAAAGTATATTACAACTACATTAGTTGGTTACCAAACAATATGGATGAGAAGAATTCTTGAAGATTTGCAATAGAATCAAAGTGATCCTACACTATTATTCTATGATAATATCAACACTATTTCCATGATTTAAAATCCTATGTTCCATGGTAGAACTAAATATATTGATATCAAGTATCATTTTATTCATGACTTGGTACAGTCTTGAACAATTAAGTTGAAGCATTGTAGGTTCAATAAATAAATTGTAGATATATTGACAAACACATTGCCCCATAATCAATATGAAAGCCTGATACAAATGATGGGCATTATTGTTTTACACATTAAAGGGAAGATTATTGGAAGATGTTACTGTTATATAATACATGCATAATAAACAAAATTAGCACCATTCCACAGTTGTTCTATTCTATATTTACCTCAGATATCTATGAATAAACTAGCAGTCCTTACTATATTAATAAATAATAATAGGTCTAACTAAATTGCATGAAAGGGTGTATAATATTATATAATTGCATAAAAAACTAGAATATTTCTAGAACCATTCTAGCTTGGGCAAGAAATCTATAAATATGTTATATTTTTCATAGTTTATGCAATTCAATCAAGCAATAAAGAAATCATTTTCTCAATGTTTTTTAATACTTTAATTATTTCCTATTTTTATATTCATTTATAGTAGTTATAATTTATATTTGTAGTTGTATATTCCATTTTTTTGTAGTTATAATTTCATTGGCAATAGTCCTATTAGGAGGTTTTTAGTCATATTTTTAATCCATATTTGTAGTTTCATATCTGCTAAGCAGTTTAAGGCCTGCAATACCTTCACAAAATATTCTAGCATTAGTAAACTAATTAATAAAAATTAGTTGATGACCCTTTGATTGTGCATGGTACTATGTCTAAAGTGGACTAGATATAATTATGTATAATATTAAGTTTAAATGATAGTCAAAATAAAATGCATAGCTTATTGTAATAGATAGCTCCACGTGTCATCAGAGTAGCTAATCATGAAATTTGATCATAGAGTAGGATCACATATTAGAAGGTTGAAGCAACATAATTACTAATATATATATAAGTGGTTGTCATTTCTGTTTTTCAACCATCTTTTTCCCTGGTTACATCCTCAAGACATTTTCACAACTGAGTTTTTATTTACAAGGCAAGCATGCTAAAACTAGATTTGGTGCAAGTCTTAGTCTAGTAGCACCTTGAAGAGGCTTTCACTATTGAACAAATATTTATTTATTTTAGGGTGCAACAACTCAATGAATACCTAAATTGGAAAATGAAGTCACTTTCATTATATGTAGATCAAATTTTGATAACATGTTGAAAAATCCTCCTTAGTAATTGGTTTTCTATAGAGCCACAAAACTGATATTTGGAGTCATCAATGAGTAGTAGTCATACTACAGCATTGTCAAAAATGTGATCTATCTCATATGGTCCCAACCATACAATGTGTAATTTACCATTAAAATATTAATAACAAGAATAAAAGAGTGCCCAAATACCTAGCTATAAATTATTTTTCTTTATATGGATGTGTTGAGTGGTAATTATACCCTATTGCAAAACCACACTCAGAGTTAGGATTTGATTAGAAAACCCTCACTTGTAGAGAAATAGAAATTTCTCCAAGGTTTATTTTACTTAATGTGTGCTTGTATATTTGTGAAAATGTGTCAAAACAAGTGCTTAGAATACCTTAGTGCTTTGCAAATAACTGTTAACAAGGGGCCTATGTTGGTATTATTTAATTATGCTATGCTATTGATTGTTCATGAAACTTAAAAGAAAATAAAATGTAAATGTGATTGGCCCTCATATGACCACGATGAAAAAGTGATTTAATTCATTTTATCTTGGAGTGTTTTAGGTAGATTTTATCTTCCTTTGTTAAGCAGATTTTAACAAATTTTATATTTTTGTTAAACCTTGCTTTGAGCATGAAATAAAAGACTAAAAATATATAAATGATGAGTGGATTCATTTTATGTTGCTTTAAGCATGAAAAGAAAATAATCTACATGACTAACTTTGGAAATGTAGTAGCCTTTGAAATGTCATATAAATTACCCCCACTTTAATGAAATTGTAATTTTTATAAAGAGAAGTTACTTCATTGCTTGAAAATAAAAATGCAAAGCTTGAAATCTTGACTCTCCTTTAAAATGTAAAATCATGTAAAACTTTGAAATTACAAAATTCCTTTAAAATGCAAACTTTTATATACAATTTTAGAATTTCAAATTTCCTTTAAAATAAAATTGAAATTGCTAAAAATAAAACTTTAAAGCTTAATATTGGAATCCATGTATCTCTTTTTGGAATTTTAATTTTTTTTGTATTTTTTATTTTATTTATAGAAGTTAAAAAAAATGAAAAAGGGTAGGGTTAGAAAACTAAAGGAAAATAAAATGAAATAAAATAAGCTAGACCTATCTCTCATGCTCAATTTGTGGATGACTCTACTCTTTTAGGTAAAGCTACAGTTAAGGAAGCTTCTAATATTAAGCAAATCATTAGTTGTTTTTCTAAGGCTACTGGGCAGTTGATCAATGAAGACAAATCTAAAGTTATTTTCTTTCATCGCTCTGCTAGAAAGGAATACATGGTCTTGGATAAATTAAGATATAATAAGACCTCTCTTCCAATCACTTATTTAGGTATTCCCATAAATATTTAAAGGCAGAAAAATAAATATTAGAATTGGTTGTTGGACAAAGTCAAGAAGAAAATTGGAAAGTGGACCAACAAGTGGCTTTCTTCCGGGGTAGAATCACCTTGGTAAAATCAGTCCTTCAAGCTATTACTATTTATGTTTCTTCCGTTTTGAATATTCCAAAGGTCTGTTCTTCGAGAATTGGATCAAATCAGTCATCGTTTCCTTTGGAGTGGTACTAAGGAGAAAAGAAAATGGGCCTTGGTGAAATGGGATACTTTATGTCTTCCTAAGAGTGAAGGGGGTTAGGATTTCGGTCTTCTATTAATAAAAACAAAGCTTTAGCTGCTAAATTATATTGGAGGATGTTGCATAACCCCAATGCTCTTTAGGCCAATAATCTCCATGCTAAATATGCTGAGAACAAAAGTCCTGAATACCTTGTTCGCTATAAACTTCCTACCAAAGGTTCTCCCATTTTAGTAGTTCTTAAGACTGGTGAGGATTTATTTTGGATCATTCATAATGGTCAATAGGCAAATTTTTGGACAGATTCTTGGGATGGTCACAAGCCTTTGATAACTCAGTTTCTCGATTGGAGGCCTTGGATGGAGGAGCTTCACCGAGCTAATTGAATAAAGGTGGCTAATTACTGTCGGTACCATACTGGTAATTCAAAGGTTGGTAGATATTGGATCCCTATTGAGGACTGGCCTATTCAAATCCCAGAAAGCCTAAGACAAGATATCCAATGCATCCTTCATATGAGATCCCTCTCTTGGTCCCATGAAAAATATTGTTTTGAATGGAACAACACTACTAAGGGTGAGTATTCAGTTTCTCAAGGTTATTTGACCTTATGCCATAATAATCCCAACCATTATTCTGACATCTTTTCTCAATTGTGGGCTCAAAATATCTAGCCTAAGGTGAGGTTCTTTAATTGGATTTTATTGCATCGTAGGGTGCTTACTGGTGAGCAACTTATGAAGTGTGGTTTTCATGGCCCTTTTAGATGTGAAATGTGTGAAGAGAATGTAGAAAATATCAACCATCTTTTTATTGAGTGTAATTTAGCCTCTGAGCTATGGAGGAGAATGACCACTTTACTTGGCTTACAATGGTCCATTTTTTTTACTTTTGAACAGCTTTGGAGGGATTGGCCTAATCAAGAGGGTGTTGATCATTTTATTAGGCAATTAGTTTGGATGGGTTCTACCATTCTTCTTTGGAATATTTGGAATGAAAGGAACAACCAAATTTTTAATCAAGATAGGAAGGATATTCACTATATTTGGAAAAATACCATAGCCAACTTAGTTGAATCAGTCCATCAACTCCTTAATCACCCCCAAAACTCCCACCAAATATGGGATCAAGTGATGCAAAGATTGAAGATTAAATATTCTAAGGGCAACCAACTTAAAGGGAATGTGAGTATTAGTAAGATGGATAGGACTATAAATTGGCAACCTCATCCTAAGGATTTTGGAAAATTCAATATTGATGCAGCCTCTAGAGGGAACCCTGGAAAAGCCAGTGTGGGAGGAATTGGTAGACTTTCAAATGGCTCCCTGGTTTTTACTTTTGCTAAGAATTTGGGTATTCTTTCCAATAACCTTGTTGAGGGGTATGGTATCCTCAGAGGCCTTCAGGAGGCTACTAAGGTTGGATGGAAAAAGGTGTTAGTTGAGTCTGACTCTCAACTTATGATTAATCTCTTGAAGATTCCTTCTAAGAATCATAAGGTGGATTGGAGAATAAAAAGAATTATTGAGAAGATTCAATTAATTCATATGGGATTTTTGAAAGTTGATTACAATCATGTGGTCAGAGATCAAAACAAGAGTGTTGATGCTTTAGCTAATTGGGCTTTGGACAAAGGTGATCTTACTTGTTATGGCCACCCTCCTATATGGTGGGCTTCTCAAATTAGGGAAGTTCTTCTTTCTATCATTTCTTTGGATGGCTCTAGTTCTAAAGGTACCTAGTTTATTTTTGCTTCTCTTTGGTTCATTCAGTTTTTTTTAGTTCCCTAGCTCATTCTATTCTTTATTTTGTTTCCTATGTTGATTCTTGCCTTAATAGTCTTCTGATCTAGATAGGTCATTGTTATGTTCAATTTTTTTTTTTTTTTCTTTTTTTTTTTGTTTAGTTTTTTAAGGTGGGTGGGTTCTTTTGTTTTTGTGTTCTTTGTGTTGTTTTTTGTTGTTCATGTTTTTTTGTTGTTTTGTTTTGTTTTGTTTTGTTTTTTTTTTATGTTTTTTGTTATTGTTCTTGTGTTTTTTTTGTTCTTGTTCTTGGGTTTCTCTTTGTTTGTGTTATTTCATGTTTTTATGTGTGAGTGTTTTCTATGTTTTTTGTTTTTGTTTATTGTCTGTTGTTGGTTGTTTTTTATTTTTATTTTTATTTTTATTTTTTAGGTTTTACTTATGTTTATTTTTCATGTTTTTTTTGGGTTATGTCTTTGTAGTGTTCTATTGTTTTTGTCTTGTTTGTGTTTTGTTATGTGGTTCTTGTGTTTTTCTATGTGGTTTGTGTTGTGGTTTCTTTTATCTTATTGTGCGTGTTTGGTTGTGCTTTTGTTTTTGACACACTCAAGGAGCATGTTTTTTATTTTATTTTATTTTTTTTTGTTGTTATTTACTTATTTTTAAATTGGTTTTGTGTGTTTGTTTGCTCCTTGAGTATGTCAAAGGTAGTAGGCCAGGTCCGAGTCTTGGGAATTTTTTACGGAATGGATACCCCTGCCTCCTTGGGTCTTACCTAAAAGTGGCATCCCTTTTGGGATGTTTTCCACAAATAAAAAAAAATAAGTGACTCTAATCTTGAAATTCCACACAAATCCTGAAAAAATTAGTATCCTACATAAAACCAACATTAATATGATCCGTATTCATGCAATACAACATTCAATGAGGTGCAATATTCTAAGGAAAAAATGTGCAATACATTAAAAAAATCATAGATGAGTCTACCATTAACATGCATAAAAACCCTCTGACTTTCTAATATATTGGCAATAAATATTTTCAACAAACTCCAATACAAATGCAGAATACCAACTTTAAATGGTATCCAATGGTGAAATGATGCAGTCCAGCAATTTGGGAGGATAAAATCCAAGACAAATCCAGTTCCAACTACTGTAGTTTCATGCCTGTAATTCTGCCCAAAAGTCTTCGACCCTTCGACTGAGTTCCAATGGACCTTTTAAAAAAATTTCAATATGTTTTTTCATTTTCTATTTCCAACCGTTGGATTTCCATTCTTCACTTTGTAATGATTTTTTCAAGCGTCCCTTCATGTGTAACCACCATGTTTCCAACTATTTCCATTTGGTAACGTTTACTATGATTCTAGGTATGATAGCCTAATCATTTATCCTATAACCGCTGTCACATATTTATTATCGTTTTGGAGGTTATACCCATTTACCTTCCTATAGTATAGTACCAAATGACATGTTGGTCCTGGCCATCATTTTTAAATGGGAATTTCTATAAAAGTAAAACCTTTATTACCCATGCCATAAAGGCTTTTCACGCATCCACATATTAGGTTTAACCAGAAACATCCAAGCGATGCAATTGAAAATATACCTATGTTGACATCTGAGCTTATCTTAATGGACTCCAAAAACCATCATGGTCAGCGATTTCAACTTGCTTTCGATTGTTATCAATGGATATTAATATATTAAGAGTTCATAATACACTCCCATACCATATTGACAATAGAAATATCTAGATTGGAGCTCCCTACTTGCAAAATCACTACTAGGCCAAACTTGAATTCGATTATGGATATGCATGTAATTTTGAAAATTGTCTCCTCTTTGGAAGTCTGCTAAAACTTTAACTACTTTTTTTTTGAAAAAAATTGAAAAACTTGTATTAATACAAAAGGCAATTACACAAGGGAGAAAACTCATCCCAACCAACAACAGAGAACTAGACAACAAGCGGAGAGCACAAAGGCAACGCTAACCCCCACAGAGCACAAAAGACAACAAGGCGCGAAAACGCGACATGTCGCGAAATCGACATGTCACGAAATCGCGGCAATCAACCCCGTCGCGGCCGCAGCAGCGCCATCAGTCACGAAAACGCGACATGTCGCGATATCGCGACAGACAAAGCCCTCCGCGTCCGATCGCCAAAAAAGTCACGAAATCGCGACAGCAACTCCCTCCGACGGTCTATCATCACAAAGGCCGCGAAATCGCGACAAGAACTCCAGGAAGCATCAAATCTCCAAAAGGGTCACGAAATCGCGACGGAATTTCTCCGAAGCGCCCAGCAAGCAAAAGTGTCGCGATATCGCGACATATTCTCATCTTGACTCCCAATCCGCAAAAGTGTCGCGATATCGCGACAATTTTTACCAAAGCCATGAATGTGCCAAAAGTGTCGCGAAATCGCGACGAATTTTCCTTTCAGTTCCCAATCTTCAAAACTGTCGCGATATCGCGACAAGTTATCCTCATTGCAACTTGTCTTCAAAATTGTCGCGATATCACGACAATTAATCCAGATGACGCCAGTGTGCCCCAACTGTCGCGATATCGCGACGATTTTACCATGCAGCTTTCGATCGACAGAAATGTCACGAAATCGCGACGAAATGTGCCCTTTGCTCAAGTTCACCAAAAAAGTCGCGATATCGCGATGATAATCCTCATTGCAGCCAGTCTTCAAAATTGTCGCGATATCGCGACAAGAAATCCAGATGACGCCAATGTGCCCCAACTGTCGCGATATCGCGACAGTTTTACCATGCAGCTTTCGATCGACAAAAATGTCGCGATATCGCGACGAAATGTGCCCTTTGCTCAAGTTTACCAAAAATGTCGCGATATCGCGACGATAATCCTCCTTATCATCCCTGCGCCAAAAACGTCGTGATTTCGTGACATGTCGCGATTTCGCGACATGTTCCTTTCTAAGGCTGAGAAGGCAAAACCTGTCGCGATATCGCGACAACTTCCAACAAGAGGCCACGACGCCGCTACATGTCACGAAATCGCGACAAAAACCTTCCTTAGCAGCAAAAAATTTTGCACATTATCATAGGTAGCATTCAAGGCCTTGCCGAATCACAAGGATCCTCCATAGGCATATCACTATGCATCTGCACTCCAACTTCCTTCTCAAGACCTATCTTAGCAAGGAAATCGGCCGCCTTGTTGAAATCCCTACTCACATAGATGGGAACCACATCATCTAATTCTTTCCTGAGATCCTTTATCTGAGAGACAAGACTCCGCAACCTCCAGGCTTGCAAATCAAAGTTCCTCATGCAATCGAGAGCGCCCACCAGAATTTGGGAGTCGGACTCAAGAATTATCTTTCTATGGCCCTGCTTGACAGCCCAGATAGAAGCAAATTTAATAGCCAAGGCCTCCGCTTCATTGTTTGTGGCATGACCCAGACCGTGCAGTTCCCAAGAAAGCACGGACCCACCATGATCACGGCACACAACTCCAGCATCACAGACTACCCGGATTTCCTTTTGCAGCTCCATCGCATTGATTTTGATCCATCCCGCCGGGGGAGGGTGCCATCTATCATGAGCCCGTCTTTCAAGAGCAACAACTCCATCAACCAAAGGCACGTAAACAGACCGATGTTCCTCCTCAACGTAGATGGCAACTCGTTTCCACCACTTTGCTCCATATAACCCCGCCATATTCCATCAAGTGAAGAGAATGTTTCACGAAAAATGCGGGCATTTCTCTCCAACCACACCCGCCACCAAATAAAAAGAAAGCCCAGCCTCCCAGCCAATTCGGAGAGCTTTGGATTTAAATCTGCCTCTCTTCCATCGGTTCCAAATATTGGTCCGAGTCACCTCACTGTTGGCTTGAATTTTGAAGTGGGAAAACCAGCGCATCCAAATCTGTCGTGTGAAGGGGCATTCAAACATCAAATGATCAGCAGTTTCCTCATGCTTGCGGCATAAAACACACTGAGAAGGACCGATGATGCCTCTGTGTCTAAGATTGTCAAAGGTGAGAATTCCATTGTGCATAAGTTGCCAAGCAAAAAAATTCACCTTCGGCCAACCCTTGGGGTGCCATATCTTCTTCCAAACATGGACCGGGAAAGAGTGTGGGAGGGGCTCTGGAAGAATCGGTTAAATCCCGCCTTCACAATGTAAACCCCAAGGTTCCCAAAGCCCCAGGCAAGTTCATCCTCTTCATCCCGCCCAGTAAGAAACCTAGCTTTCAAAATTTTTTCTAAGATTGGTGCCAACTCCGGTGGGATTGGAATTGGCCACTCTTCCAACCTCTTGAACTTTTTGAACTTGTACTCCCCAATGTGGCTGGTATTGAAATAACTCTCAATATGAATCCAGCCCTTGTCTTCTATGGCTGATTTAATGGGTTGCAATTCTGGAAACACAACAATTATGGGAGGGTGCCGATCCCAGGAGTCAGTCCAGAAACGGGCCTTCTCCCCTCTCCCCACTTTCCAAAACAATTGATCTTTGATAACTTGAGCTCCCAGCTTGAGAGTCTGCCACACTAAGGATCCATTACCCTCCAAAGGGAAACGTCCCAGATCATTGGGGTGAGCATGGCCTAGGTATTTGCTAGAAAGAATTCTCGCTAAAGAGGGATGTTGGCCGGGAAATCCACCTCCAAGACAATTTACCGACCAAAGCTTGATTATTAAGCTTGGAGCTTCTCGATCCCAGCCCTCCTTTATCCTTGGGCTGGGTGACCTTATCCCATCCAACCAAGGCCCATTTCTTCTTCCCTTTTGCACCCTCCCATAAAAAGCTTCTGGCCATTTTGTCAAGCTCTTTCCATATAGAATGTGGGGCAGCCAGGATGGAGAATTTATATATTGGCATTGCCTGAATAACTGATTGTAAGTAAGTTAGTCGGCCTCCATAGCTTAACCATTTATGAGACCAATGATTCATTTTCTCTTTGATGCCATCCAAAAGATCCTTCCGTATATCAATTTTTAGTTTTTTGAAATGCAAGTGGAACCCCCAAGTAAACAACAGGTAGAGAAGTCCTAGTAAATCCCAGGATCTCGAGAACTCTTTCCCCGTAACCTTCGGTCAAGATTGAAGAAGACCACTTTGGATTTTTTATCATTAATGACTTGATTTGAGGCCCGAAGGTAGATGTTTAAAGTATCTCTAATTCCTCTTGCTTCCCCGAGGCCGGCCACTCCAACCAATCCCGTGTCATCCACAAACTGTAAGTGGGTCAAAACTTCTGTCCCCACTTTAATACCTGTTATCACACCTAGCCGTCGTCTTCTCAGGAAGAGTCCGCCTAATCCTTCCGCTAAGATGAGGAAGAGGTAAGGAGAGCAAGGGTCCCCTTGACGAAGACCCCGAGAGGCTCCAAAAGGAGTCGAGGGGAGCCCATTGATTAGAACAGAGAAAGAAGGTGTGGAGATACAGCTCATGACCCAGTCAATCCAGTCCTGAGAGAAGCCAAAGGCTGCCATCATCTTTGCCAGGAAGCCCCACTCCACCCGGTCATAAGCCTTAGACATATCCAACTTTATGAACATTCCTTTGTTGCCTGAAGTTTGCATTGTATGGATTGCCTCCTGAGCAAGGACCACTTCATCCAAGATCTGTCTTCCTTCAACAAAACCCCCTTGCTCAGAGGAAATTATTTTATGGAGAAAAGGTTTTAGCCGTTCAGCCATAATCTTCGTGACTATTTTATAAATAACATTGCATAAGGCAATCGGTCTGAAATCAGAGAGATGAACCCCCCCTCCCCTTTTGGAATTAAAGTGATGAAGGTGTGATTGAGAGCCTTAAGCATTCTTTTATTAGTTCTGGACTCCTCTGCGACAACCAAAACATCTTTCTCCAGAGTATCCCGTAAGGCCCGAAAGAATTCAATAGGAAAGCCATCCGGACCTGGCGATTTTCCCGTGCTCATCCCAAAGACCACTTTCTTTAGTTCATCACTGTCAATGGGTCTAAGGAGAGTCTGATTCTCTTCGTGAGAGATAATAGAAGGTATGACATTAATAACTTCATTTTGGGCTTCCACATCTTGTTCCCTACTTTCCTTAAAAAGGTTTGAGAAATAATCCATTGAGTGGAAATGCATTCCAGGGAGAGTATCAAAGGAGTGTCCATTCTCATCGTGAAGGACTTCCATGTTATGCATTTGTCTCCTTGCACAGGCTGAGCGGTGGAAAAATTTTGTATTTCTATCACCTTCTAGTAACCAAGTGATTCTTGCTCTCTGGCTTCCAATAAATTTCCTCTTGATTATCAATGTCCTCAACCGCTTTGCGCAGAGCATCATCCTCGCCTTTAAGGTGCTCGAGAATGGTACCTTCCCCGAAGTGTTTTTGCACCTCCTCCCATCTAGCCATCAAGGGGGCCCTTTGGAGCCGGAAGTCCGACTTATTGTTTTGTCTCCACCGTTTCAATTTACACTTGACAAAATGGAGCCGTTTATGGAATTTGAACATTGCAGTCCCCAAGGGTAGGCGGCCTTCTTCCCACCACTCGTGGAATTTTCCTTCGGAGATCCTCCTTTTGCAACCAAAAATTTTCAAATTTGAATGGCTTATGGTGTTGACCTGTCATCGGCCCTCCCTCCAACAAAAGGGGATAGTGGTCTGAGACTAGACCTTCCAAAATTTGGAACTTAAGATTCCATTTAATAAATGCCTCTTTAGAAACCAAAAACTGGTCTAACTTAACCTTCCTACTGTGTGGCTATCTCCTCTTGTTTGTCCAAGTAAAGTAGGTTCCAAGGCCTTTGATATCAACCATATTAAAGGCCTCGGATTTGGGCAATCAAGAACCGGTCCCCAGGATCCAAAACCTGGGCACCACCTTCCCCGATCCCTAACGTACAATTTGGCATTAAAATCCCCAACTATGATCCAGTCAAAAACTTCCCGGATGACCTCATGTTGTGTACAACTTGCCATTGGAGCCGCTGGCCATCAAAGCATTGAGCCCCATAGAAGTTTGTAATAAGAACATGTTCAGCCGTGGCATTGTTTCTAAACAGAGAAGTGAGAACACCCCTCCAAGCTATGTGTTCTAAAGCTGTCCATACTTGAGGGTTCCAGAGAGTAACAATCCCCCCTGAGGCACCCTGAGCAGCCACATCCATATAATCAGCACCCCGCCATATTCTGTTAGCAGTCTTGCACATAAGATCTATAGACATTTTTGTCTCCTGGATGAGCAAAAAGTCTGTTTTACATTTTCCTAAAAGTCCTTGAACAGCAGATTGATGGGTTCTGCTAAACCCCTAACATTCTAGGATTGAATAATCATTGAGGACCTTGTGAGCAATAAGACTCAATTGGCCTCACCGATCCTCCATTGATCAGCTTGTCTCCTTGTACTCGCTAGTAGATCCTTATTGGATTTTCTGCTCGCTCCTTGGGAATTACTCGTTTTTAGACCTCTTCTCCACCCGGGTAATCCCTAGAACCGGCCTTTCCCCCGTTCTTTTTAGAGCTTCCCATATTGACGTCCTTAATAACCGGTCGTGGCTGGGAGTGGATTACCGAGTGTCCCCGAGTTCTCTCGGTCGCCTTGTCCCGCAGGGTTCCATTACCTGTTCTAAGACCGGAGTAGAAGAAGGGGAAGCCTGAGAGTGAATGTTAATATCCTCAACATTCCCATCCACTCCTTCCATAACTTGGTCCTCTTGATCTACTAGGGATTTAAAGATTTCATACCGATTGGTTGGTTTAAGTTGTGCCTGCTCCTTGGAATTTTTCTTTTTATTTCTCCTTCGCTTCGGTTGTTCAAAACCATCTTTCTGGAGATCGAATCCCGAGGAATACTAGATGGATCTTGGACAGGGGTAAACTTGCCCTCTCTGGGGCGATTTGGATTTCCAAGCGGCGCCTCCACTTTTGTGCTCAGAGTATTTGGGCAGAACCTCGCCAGATGGCCGTGCTTATGGCAGACTCTGCATCTAAAAGGTAGTGCCTCATAATCTAACCGTTGTATCCAGGAGAGCCCCGTCAACTCAAGTTCCACCTCGACCGGTAGAGGTCGAGCTAATGTCCATTTCAACACGGATCCTAGCAAAGACAGCTGTGTTTCCCTCTATAGTGTCTCCGGAGACTCCTATAAATCCGCCTAATGAATTACCAATCATTTCTAAAACCTGCTCACCCCAAAACTCCATCGGGAGAGCATACAGTCGGATCCAGACCGGGACTATCGTGGGTTCGATACGAGGGTCAAAACCCACTCTCCAAGGTTGAACAAATAACCCAACCGGGCCATGGTTCCTCTTCTCTCGATTCAAATGCTCTGTTTCTATCCGCTAAAGAAGAGAAACTAATAATGAAATAACCATTACCGATAGGCCATAAGGAGTACTCACCTAGTGGCTCCCGGCTCTGTCTAACCCAGGTGTGCAGAAAGTTCAGAGTGGGACGAATACCCATGAATTTGCAAATCAGGTCATGGTGAGCACGGTAGGAAATTGTGTCTTCAACCAGCTTCGGTTCTATAACAATCTTTGGTCTGGTAGCGGATTGCGGGAGGCAGCCATTAACTCGGTGTGCAGATGCACCCTTGCTAACATTCTTGAGTAACGTTTGAAAAGCCCTTCGTTGAGCTTCATCAGAGGAGGACGAAGGGTTTTCCTTTAACATCTCAACATACGAATTCTTTCTCCCAGCAGGAGGAGCTGGAGGAGACCCCATTGGGCCCTCCCAGGGCAGCGGAAGAACCTTCAGCCAAGCACCCTGTCAACCCACCACAGTCCCTGGTAGAGCTTCCACACCAGAAACCCTAGAGAAACGCCCGACACCAGCTCAGAGGTTTTTCCCGCCCAATCCTTCCCTAAAAATTTAACTATTACCCACAAGCATTACCTTCATTTCTATCAATGACTAGAAGTTCTGTGACAAAAATAATATCACCTAATTTATGTTAGGATGCATGATGAGATATTTATCCATGCTCTTGGTGTACCATGTTTCTTAGCTAGTCATTTCTCCCTGTCAATACTTTACATTTCCTTATCAAGCTCATAATATACCCATTTCTAGAGCAAAGTACAAAATGTTGAATGCCTTCCTCCCAATCAAAGTGGTTATTATGATCCTTGATGAGACTTTTGAATTTGGTTCTCTATTCTTCAAATCCAGGAGGACATTGAACATCATAAAAATTGAAAAGCTTTGATTTGCAAGACTAAAGGTGAAGAATATTCTTTGGATCCATTATAATTAAAGACTTACAGAAATACTGACTTATCTGGCAAGCTGGATTAGATTGGAAGACTTGATTGCTTTCCTGGTGGCTCACTATGTCTATGATATCCTTGCTGATGAAATCTACCCCAATTTGGTGTGTTGCTATTGTACTGCCAAAGATTATTAGGAGGATAGACTTGGATGCTAAAACTTTCCCCTTTAGATTGTCATGAATGCCTCCCATGGACTTTGTAAACTGTGTAATTTTGATAATCGATGATCAATGTGTGATGAATAAGTCACGCAAAAATGAAATTCAATAATGTAATAATAAATATTCAACATTAGGAACCATAGCTTAGAAATACTAAGCATTATATAGGTTACAAATAATACTGACTTAGCAACAATCACGCTAACAAGATGCGTTGAGAGAGACGTGTTGCTAACTACTAACCTAGGGTAGAGAAGTATGATGAAACAACTAACCTAAAATATTTGACCTAGGATATTTTAGGTATTAATCTAGGTTAACCAGTAGATATTTTGGAACAATAAATATCTCCATGGTTATGCAGTAAAAAGTAAATGTAATAATCTATGTAGTATAATGCAATATACTACCTATTTTACCCTAAAATCCCCCTTTATTACATTACTTTGATATACAAAGTCTACTTCGGAACAACTCAAATTTGACACGTCCAAGTGCCTTTGTGAAGATGTCAACAACCTGTTCGTCGGTGGGAATGTATTGGAGCTTGATCATGTGTTTAGGAACTTCATCACGAATGAAATGACAATCTGTGTCAATATGCTTTGTGCGTTCATGATGGACTAGATTCTTGACCAAGTTCAAAACACTTGAGTTGTCACAAAACATGTGAATAGGAAGTTTCTTTGGTAGGCCCATGGTAGCCAAGATGCGATTTAACCATATCATTTCACACACAGCTCCACGTGCAACATGATATTCTGCCTCAGTTGAAGATAAGGCAACCACCTATTGCTTTTTACTATGCCATGAGATAGGACTAGATCCAAGATGAAATACATATCCTGATGTTGATTTTCTGTCATCTAGAGATCCAACATAGTCAGAGTCAGTATAACTCTCTAAGAAGAATGAGTTATTCTTCTTATACTCTAGACCATAATCTACACTACCCTGAATGTAGTGAAGAACCCTCTTAGCTGCTTTCCATTGAGAGACCTTTGGTTCTTGCATGAACCGAGAAAGATAGTTTACGACATAAGTAATGTCTGGTCTAGTATTGGTAAGATAGATAAGGCTTCCAATCATCTGTCGATATAGCGTGCCATCTACCTATGGTGAGTCATCATACCATGATAACTGAAGCCTTGATTCCATTGGTGTTGCTTTGGGCTTACAATTAGTCATACAATATTTTTCTACTAAAGTCTTGGCATACTTTTTCTGAGTCACCCTAAGATGATTCTTCTTCTGTTCTATCTCAAGGCCAAGACAGTAGTGGAGAAGTCCAAGATCTGTCATATCAAATGACTCTTTCAAGTCATTTTTCACGACATTAATCAATTTCTCTAAATTGCCAGTGATGATCAGATCATCTACATACAGTACAAGAATCACTATTTCAGAACCTGTGTTCTTGATATAGATATTTGCATCTAATGGACTTCTCTTAAATCCGTGCTATAGTAGGTGACTATCCATTTTGATGTACCATGCTTTTGGGGCTTGTTTTATCCCGTATAATGATTTGACCAATTTGCAAACTTGTTGCTCATGGCCTTCCTCAAAAAATCCTGGAGGTTGAGTCATGTATACCTCTTCTTTTAAGTCGCCATTTAGAAATACACTTTTTACATCCATATGATGTAATTTCCATTCAAACTGTGCTACCATAACACAAATAACTCGAATGGTGGTCATCCTTGCAGTGGGTGCAAAGGTTTCCTCATAATCAAGGCCTTCCTTTTGAGCATAGCCCTTCGCCACAATATGGGCCTTATGCTTATCTATGGTACCATCTGCCTTATATTTGACTTTGTACACCCATTTGCAGCCTATGGGTTTCTTTCCTTTAGGCAAATTGACCAGCTTCCATGTTTTATTTTTAATGAGGGATTTATGTTCAACATCCATAGTTGCCTTCCAATGAGGCTGACTAAGTGCTTCATCAACTGTAGAAGGTTCATTTTCATCATATGAAGATATGTAAACCCTCTCCTTATCAATTTCCATATCATTTCCAACTTCTAAATCTCTATCAATAGAAAGCTCTTCAAAATCTGCACAAAGATCATCAACTGAAGTAGATGCTTCTACCATTCTCTGTCGAGATATGCTTCATGTCTTTGGATGATTGAGAGTGAGATTTGGAGGTGAAGTGAGTTTGGAATCTCTCATAGTACTTGTATACAATTTTGGAGGATTTTTCTATTGTGGAAGAGTCTATGGCTGTTGCTCCTCATCTTCTAGGTATACTGATGTAGTGTTAGATGTGAAAGCCTCATCAAACACTACATCTCTACTAACATGTATTTTATTGGTGAATGGATCTATCAATCGATAGCCTTTTGAGAATTCATCATATCCAAGAAAAACACATTGTAGTGTCTTCTCATCTAAATTCTTTCTTTTCTCCTTAGGTATATGCATAAAAGCCTTACACCCAAATACTCGTAGATGAGATATGGAGGGTTTCCTTCCACTCCATGCTTCTTGAGGAGTCATACCTTCAAGAGCCCGTGTGGGTGCCCTATTTAGAAGATATACTATAGTTGTTACAACTTCAACCTAGTAAATGTGCTCAATATTGGCTCCCTTAAGCATACATCGAACCATTTCCATAATGGAACGATTTCTTCTCTCAGCAACTCCATTTGAATGAGGAGAATAGGCTATTGTTAACTATATTTTTATCCCATGTTTCTGCAAAAATTAGGAAAATTATTTTGATGTGTATTCCCCCCCTCGATCTGAACGGAGGGTCTTTATGAAACATCCTGATTCTTTCTCAACTAGCTTCTTGAACTACTGAAAATAGTCAAATGCTTCAGACTTCAACTGCAAGAAGAAGACCCACATTTTTTCATGAGTGATCATATACAAACAATTGAAAATACCTTTTTCCTCCACAACTAGTAGACATAGGACCACACAAATCTGTGTGAACTAACTCCAAAGGTACCTTAGCTCGAAAGGAGCTAGGTTCAAAAGGTACTCTATGTTTCTTTCCTGAAAAGTAATCTAAGCACACTGGCAAAGTAGATGAAAGAGTAGGCAGTCCTTTCACCATTTGATTTTTACCGAGTTCTAGTAAATACCCTAAACTTAGATGCCCAAATCTCTTATTCCATAGATAAGTGGCCTCTTTTGTGGTTACTGCCATTGCAGTATGTGTAGAGGTAATTGCATCTAAGATAAACAAACCATGTTTGTATGAACCTATTGCTATCTATTTTCCTTTCTGGGTGATAAAGCAACATTTATTTTATTTGTCCACTTTGAAATTGACATTCATGTTATTGTCCAAGATTTTTAGAACTGACAAGAGATTATTTTTCAATCCTGGTACATAAAGAACTTTTTGAATCTTACATTCTCCATCTGGAAGGGAGACATAAAAACTTCCTTCTCCCTGAACTCGATAAGTCTGATCATCGACAATGGTTACCGGTCTACCTTCTCAAGCCTCAAATGTCTCAAACCAGGACTTATCACCAGTCATATGTTTACTAGCGCCTGAATCAAACAGTATCCTTGTGATAGGATTTTGTATGTGTCATGAGCACTTTGTGTGCTCGTTTAGAGTTTGAACTAGAATCTTCAGTGGTAATGTGTCCCTGTTGCTATTTATTCTTGTTCTTTGGTTTACCTTTACCCTTCTTTTGTCCTTGTTCATTAGGCGGTTTGTTCTTAAACCAACATCTTTTGGTTTCATGAGTGTCTTTATCACAAATTTTACAATACTGCTTCTTCTTATGAATATCTTTGCCTTTACCCTTGTCTTTGTTAGAAGAAGATCCTTTCTATTGATTCCACCTTTTCTTTCCACTTTGATTGTTTGAGAAAAGTGCATTGTTGGATGCCTCATCTCTTTGGAGTTAATTAGCTTCTTCAGTTTGAAGCAAATTTACCAACTCTACAAAAGTCAATGCCCTTCCAGAGGCTTGTAGTGAAGTGATCAACATTCTATAGGAGTCTGGAAGAGCCCTTAAAATGATTGAGGTCAGGACATTGTATTCCACTTTTTCTCCTAAGGCTTGCAGTTTTGTTTTTATATCTGCGACTCTGCAAAGGAATAGCTCTACTGTCTCTCTAGATTTCATATGAAGAGTATGAAGTTGTGTTTGAAGGTTAAGAATTGTTGATTGATTCTTTCCTTCAAAAATGGTTGCTAAGGCATTCCATGCCTCCTTACCATTTTTAGCTTCACTTATATGAGGTTGTATGTCATCAGTAATAGCTAGCAAGATCAATAAGAAAAGTCTTTTATCCTTTTTATCATAAGATGTCTGATCTGCTCCTGCTAATGTGGGTCTAGAATTAGTGCCATCCACTATTCCCCACATCTCCTCTATAGTTAAAATGGCTTTCATCTTAGTTTTCTAGGATAAATAATTTGAACCTTTGAGCAGTTGGCTCTCAGTGAGATACTTGTTGATCATGGCCATGGTTAAGGTTTCAAATTGATATGACTAAGATGACTTTATATTGCAATATACCCTCAAAAGAGTATATGAAATATTTTAATTTTCTCTTTAAGATATTTAATGGCACATGCCTTAACACCCTTAACAAGGAATGAAACGTTTGAGGATTTTAAGCCAAACAAAATAGAGCAAATTAAAGGGGTAGGTTTTGAAAGACTTCTGATTGTGCTCTCTAGGATATTTAATGGCACCTGCCTTAACACCCTTCAATAAGGATGGAAAGTTTGAGGAAATTAAGCCAAAAAAAGAGAGTTAATCAAGGTGTTTGGATTTTGACCTTTGATGGGGACAAAAAAAATTGTCTTTGTTTTAACCTATGCAAGGTTTAACACGATTTTGAGTGAATTTTAGGTTTTGTGAAATGCTTCTTCAATGTTTTATCTGATTGTTTAATTGCACACAAAAATCATGATTGTTAGTGCAATAATCAAAACAAGAGAGCAACCCAAATTTTTATCCCCCCTTTCTCTTTACAATTTTGTAAAAATTAGAATCACTTAATATGACTTCTATCCCCCCTTAATTTTTACAAAATTGAAAAATTCGAGCACTCCATTAAATAAAAGTCGACACACGACCCACATTTGAAAGGATTCCATACCAGTCGACACACGACTTTGGTTTTTGTCTTCAACACTCAAGCATGAGGATCAAGCAAATAGGTTCAAAAATATTTCTCAAGTTTACAACAAAAAATGCAATTTTTTGTCGTATATCTCCTTTTTGAAGGAGAAAACAAAAGCAAAGTTTGGATTTTGTTGTAAAGGAAATGACGTATGTGATTCCTCAATGTTGTAAATCTCTTTGTTTTGCAATAGAAGTTTTAGTTTGTATGTATTTTTATCTCCAATAATGTGTGAAGAAAACTATAGAACTTTTGAGGATTTTATTGCAAAAATAATTTGTTGAAGAAATCCTTGATTTTGCAAATGTAACAGGTTGTGAGAAGAGTTTAAGGGCTTGTAGGCTTTCTAATTTGCAAAAAAAATACTCTTTTATGTGTTATATCTCATTTTGATGAGAAAACAAAAGCATTCAATTTTGGTGGATATTGCAAAAAAAATATAGCCTCTTTCTTCTCTCATTAATTTCTAATTAATTTGAAGCATAATTAAATCAATAATATAATCATTTGAAGAAAAAACACTTAAAAAAATGATTTTTAATCAAATATGATTAAATTATTAATAAAATTTACTAAAAAAATAATTAAAAAAAATAAAAAATACTTGTTTATCTTGCTACGGGTGCTAAGTGACATTTGAAGGTAAAAAAAATTGCCTCGACGGGAGTCGAACCCTGGATTCACCACCGTCCAAAGCCTTAGCCCGACACTGTGTTCCGGTCGAGCTACACGACCCGAAATGAAGAGAAGGGAAAGTGATTCCCTTTCTCTTCTCTCCTTTCACAGGCGGGCAAAAACAAAATTATGGGATTTATCCCACATTGCCCGTGCAGAGGAGAAAGACTTGTTGAAAAGGGCTTTCAAGCCCATAGTTTGTTGACTACCTGTAGGCAATCACAGTCCCTATAATTTTGGTCACCACCATGCCACGGTTAGTCGAGTCTGGTGGCATGCAGTCAGTCAACCACGTGTCACCCTCGTATCAGGCGTCTGTCCTGTGGCTGTCCGCCATGTGTCAGGTCTAAGTCAGGTCGTTCGGTCTAGGTGGTGCATGGCCTGTGTGCCACATGTCGTCTAGTTAGTGTCCACATGGCACGTGGCCTGTGAGCCATGTGTTACCTAGTTAGTGGTCCAAGTGGAACCTCAGGGTATGTGCAAGCTAGATCAGTGGTCCAAGTGGCACCTCGAGGTGCGTGCAGTCCAGAGAACTCTAAATATCACCATGTGTCAGATATTGGAGTTAGGCTGTGTCAGGGATCAGAGGGCCTCCTACCCTCATAGATCCTGAGGTGGTCGAGGATCAGAGGGTGCTCCTGTTGAGAAAGGTGCAGCGACAGTATTGTCATTGTTGTCAACACAGTTAGATAGATCGGTTGATGCAGTGGACAGGAGTTCAGAGGTTATTCAGAGTATGTACAGTGATGTTAAATGCTTATGAGGAAGTTTTTGATGTTTGGGTGAAGTTGTTATAGGTTGTTTGTGCAAAGTTGAAAAAATCATCATGTTGTGGCTACCCCACAACGTACCCCAAAATTGGGGACCCACCTTTTTGCATATTTTCCAAGAAGATCGCAGTGGCCCATATGCTAAATATCAAAGAAAAAGCAAAACACCGCAAAAAAAAAAAGTGTCGCAATATCGCAACGTGTTGCATTTTCGCAGTCCAAAGCAAAGAAAAAAAGCAAGGAGAGATAAGTGTTGCGATATCGCGACATGTTGCATTTTCACGGCCAAAATAGAAGAGAAAGAACAAGAAAGAAAAAGTGTCGCGATATCGCAACATGTTGCATTTTTGTGGTCCAAAGCAAAGAGAAAGAGCAAGGAGAAAAAAGTGTCACGATATCGCGACATGTTGCATTTTCACGATCCAAAGCAAAGAGAAAGAGCAAGAAGGAAAAAGTGTCGTGATATTGCGACATGTAGCATTTTTGCGACTCAAAAAGGGCAGGTAGGCAGAGAAACAAAAGTGTCGTGATATCGCGACATGTTGCATTTTCGTGACTCAAAAAGGGCAGGCAAGCAGAGAAACAAAAGTGTCGCGATATCGCGACATGTTGCATTTTCACCAAAGGAACAGAGTAGTTGACAGTGCATCTGATATTAGTGATGAACACCAGGATAGTGAAACTGAAGACTGCATAGTGACGTGGACCTATAAGGAATAAATCGAAGATTGAATAAGATAATTTGTCACATAAGGACAAAATTCAATGAATAAGACAAAACATTACATAAGGAATATTTAATGATTTGAAATCATCTAAGATGGTCATTACACATGGAAAGAAGCGGATGCATGCCCATGTGGAGAAAAGGAAACGAAGGGCCACAAAATAGAAACGAAAAGCATTTTTGGAAACCAAAACACATGCATGCACAAGGGAAGGAGAAAACGAACAGTCATGGAAGGAGAAAATGAACAGTCATGGAAGGAGAAAATGAATAGTCATGGAAGGAGAAACAAATTTATTTTAGAGGTTTTAAATACGCCATTCAAAGAGGCCATAAGAAGTTGGTGCTCCTTTCTGTTGGTGCAGATAAATTAGGGGTTGGTGCTCCTTTCTGTTGGTGCAGATAAATCAGGGGCTGGTGCTCCTTCCAGTGGGTGTTGGTAAATTGATTGTAAAGTTGGTGCTTTGCAAAGGATGGATTTGGATGGGAGTCCAAATAGTCATTTTGAGGATGTAGCCAAATCGGTGAACCTCGGTACATCTTGTGTTGTGTGATGTTCTCTTGTTATACTTACTTTATTTGGTTTCAAGTTTTCATTGTTTTGACTTTAAGAGTTGAAGATTTAAGTTTTAAAAGAGCTACACTGATTCACCCCCCCTCTCAGTGTCATTGTGAGACTAAAAATTGGTATCAGAGCGAGGTTCCTGAACAAGCTTAACCGGCTAGGGTGATTTTGGAAGTGACACAATGGCAAGTGGTGAAGGCTTCTCATCAAACAAAGCACCATTGTTTGACGGAACTAATTACGCATTTTGGAGACTCAGGATGCAAACATATCTTTGTGCTTTGGGATACAACATTTGGGATTCAGTAGATAGTGGATACACAATACCCACCACTTCTCCAACCGATGCTATCGGTAAGAAACTGTTTGAGAATAACTCAAAAGCAAATAATGCTATCATGTGCAAATTAGTGGACAGTGAACTGATAAATATTATGAGTTGTAAAACGGCAAAAGAAATATGGGACAAATTGAGGAGCATTCATGAAGGAGACGTTAAGATCAAGGAGGCCAAGTTACAAACACATCGAGCTCAGTTCAAAGTATTAAAGATGAATGACGATGAGAACATAGAGGCATATATGCTAAGAGTTAATGAAGTCATTAATGCGATTAGAGGAATCAGCGAGGAAATCAAAGATTTTGTCATCATGAAAAAGGTATTAAGATATCTTCCCCAAATATTTGATTCTAAAGTTTTAGCTATAGAAGAAGCTAAAGATCTAAATTCTTTTAGTATGGATGAGATGCATGGTTCTTTGACTGCATATGAGATGAGAATAGGAAAATCTAAACCCACAGAGAGATAAGCTACTTTTAAAGCCCATAAAAATATGAAAGCAAAACAAGAATCCGAGGAAGAAGAGACATCAGATGAAATGAAAGCAAACTTTGTTCAAAAACTAAAAAGGGGAAAGGAAAATACAGAGGAAAGTTACCATTTAAATGTTTCAATTGTGGAGGCGTTGGGCATTTTGCAGCTAAATTTCCACTTAATGAGAAGAACAAAAGTGATGAAGGATCACACCAAGAAATAAGTGACTGGAAGAAAAAAACAAATTTCAGAAAAGGCAACTTCAAGAAGAAAATTTTCATCTCCAAGAATGTGAGTTCATCAGAAGATAGCTGTGGTGAGGATTCTGAAAAGGAAACAGGTGAAGCTCTTTTCATTGCACTCAAAGAAGAAAAAATAGAAAAATAACAAGAATGTGATGAAGAAGAAATTGATGCAGAAGTAAATTTGGAAGAGGAACTAATTGCAGCTCTGGATGAATTGAAGATAGAAAGAAAAAAGAATAAGAAAATTTCAAGAAAGCTTGAGGATGCAAATGAAATCATAACTAGTTTGAAAGTACAGATAGAAGAATCCAAGAAAATATCTAAAGATCTCGAAGTGCAAATAACCATGAAAATAGATTATTGCAACAAGCTAGAAGAAGAGACTGTTGGTTTAAGGATGCAGATAGAAGAGATGAATCGTAAAATTAGTTGTTATCACAAACGTGAATAAAGTTCTATGAAGCTGGATAAGATCATAAATAACCAAAAGACTACAGGCATAAAATTTGGTTTGGGCTTTGAAGAAGGAGAATCATCAAATGGATCAAAGCCCATAAATGAATAATCCATAAAGAATGAAGATAAGAAATAGGTTGATCAAGAAAAATTGACTCATGCAAAAGAAAGAAATAATGCAAGGCACAAAAGGAGAATTGGCAATGATGGATTCACCAATGTCACACATCAAAGAAGAAGAAGATTTATGGCTTCTATGACAACATGGCAAAGACCATAACCCAAGTTCAATCATCTCTTTTCTGGTTACTATTTTAAATGCAATGGTTATGGACATAAGATTTCAGATTGCAAGTATAATGTAGGACCAAGGAATTTTACCAGTAGAAATGTTTTTTCACCTTTGATGGATTATGCAAGAGAATGTTATAACTGTCATAATTTTGGGCACATTGCAAGAAATTGACGAAGTACATTTGCATCAAATCAATTTCAAGAAAGAAAATTTTAACCAAATAGAATGAGACAAAATAGAAAATTTCTCGAAAAACATTCACAAGCTACTGCAAAAGAAAAGTCAAAACAAGAGCCCAAAACTGTAATCAAACCATAGTGGAAAGAAAAAGAGCGATCTAAGGAAGAAAAGGAATCCCTGATCGTACAAACAACATTTAAAGCACAGAATAAATCTGCACCATGGATACTTGATAGTGGATGCTCCAATCATATGATAGGTGACAAACATAAATTTGAGAAGTTATAGCAATATGAAGGTGGTTCAGTAAAATTTGGAAATAATGATGGAGCTAAGATAGTTGGCAAAGGTTCAGTTAAGATCAGTGATGGAAAAATCAAGTCAAAATAAGTCTTGTTTATGGTTGGTCTGAAGCATAACTTGTTGAGCGTAAGTCAAATTTGTGATAGAGGTCATGAAGTGATTTTTAAGAAGCAGGGTTGTGAAGTCAGAAAAGCAAACAATGGAAAGTTGATAGCAACTGTATCGAGGACATCTGGAAACCTATACACTCTCTCAAAGACTTCAGAAGGAGCTTGCTTGATTGGACAGGAAGAAGAAAATGGGTTGTGGCACAAGAGGCTCGGTCATTTCAGTTTTGACAATCTAGTAAAAATCAGCTCAAAAAAGGCAGTGAGAGATATTCCCACCATTGGAAAACCATCAAATAGCATTTGTGCTTCATGCCAAAAGGGGAAGCAAACTAGAGTCTCATTTAAAAAAAATAGTACTACACAAGCAAACCTTTGGAACTAATACATACTGATTTATGTGGACCCATGAGAACGCAAAGCATAAATGGTGACAAATATTTTATGTTGTGTATAGATGACTATTTCAGGATGACATGGGTACTATTTTTGAAGCATAAATCAGAAGCTTTTGATATGTTCAAGGTTTTCAAAAACCAAGTTGAGAATAAAACAGGAAAAAGGATTAAATGTTTAAGATCAAATAGAGGAGGAGAGTTCATTTCAGAGGATTTTATAGAGTACTGTGAAAAATATGGTATTAGGAGACAGTTTTTAGCAGCCAAGACACCTCAGCAGAATGGTGTGGTAGAAAGAAAGAACAGGGCAGTGCAGAAAATGACACGAACTATGTTGACTGAGAGCAAAGTAGCAAAAAATTTTTGGAAAGAGGCAGTCCATACTGTGGTATACATCCAAAATAGGTGCATGTTGAGGACGCATGAAAGCAAAAATCCTTATGAGTTGTGGTTCGGTAAAAAGGCAACAGTAAGATACTTTAAATTTTTTGGTAGCAAGTGTTACATCAAAAGAATTGAAGAAAACCTTGGTAAGTTTGAAGATAGAGCAGATGAAGGTATTTTTCTTGGCTATTCGTCAAAAAGCAAAGCTTACAAATGCTACAACAAGAGGCTAAGGAAAATTATGGATAGTGCCGATGTTAAAGTTGATGAAGGTAGGGAATGAGTAATTAGCTATGAATAGAAATACCCAATTTATGAAGAGATTATTGAAGGAGATGAGGAAAAGGAAACATAAAAGAAACAAAAAATTGACTCAGATGATTCAAACAGTGATTCAAAAGTGGAAGTAAATAAGAAATTCAAAACATATAGTTGGCAGAAAGATCATCCTAGAGAGCAAATAATTGGAGACCCCACAGTTAGTGTTCAAACAAGAAGAAGAGTAGTAAGTAACTACTCTCTATTATCCAACATTGAGCCCAAAAATTTTGCTGATGCAAGCAAAGATGAAAGTTGGATGAAGGCAATAAATGAAGAATTAGATCAGATCGAGAAAAACAAAACTTGGGAGTTAGTACCAAGACTTGCAAATAAAAATATAATCGATACTAAATGGGTCTTTTGAAAAAAATTGAATGAAGACGGACAGGTAGTCAGGAATAAAGCAAGATTGGTATGTAAAGGCTATGCACAAGTTGAAGGTATTGACTTTGAGGAAACCTTTGCACCTGTGGCTAGACTAGAGGCAATTAGAATGTTTCTGGATTTAGCAGTTTACAAGAATTTCAAAGTTTATCAAATGGATGTGAAATCAACATTTTTGAATGGGAAACTTGAAGAAGAGGTTTATATTGAGCAACGAGATGGTTTCCAACTTGGTGATGATCCCAACTTGGTTTGCAAGTTGAAGAAAGCATTATATGGCTTAAAACAGGCACCCCGATCATGGTATGCAAGGCTAGACAACTATCTTACTCAACAAGGGTTCAAAAAAGGTATGGTGGATAGTAATTTGTATGTCAAAACAGAAAATGGCCATCTTATTGTTCTTGTTGTATACGTAGATGATATCATATTTGGCAGTAGCAAAGATGAGTCATGTAAAGATTTAGAAAATAAGATGCAGAATGAATTTGAAATATCAATGATTGGTGAACTTTCATATTTTCTCGGGTTGCAAGTTAATCAAAATGAGAAGGGCATATTTATTTCTCAAATTAAATATGTGAAAGAGATGCTAAAAAGTTCACAATGGAGGATTGTAAGCCAGTTAGCACTCCCATGACGATAGGTTGAAAGTTGAGCAAGGATGACAAATCTCCACATATTGATCAAACCATGTACGGATCTATGATTGGGAGCTTATCGTACTTGACGACTACCGGACTCAGATATTTTGCAGGTAGTATGCATGGTAGCATGATTTTTGGCTAGTCCCAAGGAGACTCATGTGACAGCAGTGAAGATGATTCTTCTGTACCTCAAGGGTACTATGGAGTATGGGTTATGGTATTCGAAAGGTAAGGACTTCACCCTTATTGCGTATTCAAATGCAGATTGGGCAGGATGTGTAGATGATAGAAAGAGTACCAGTGGAGGTGCATTCTATCTTGGAGACAGGTTGGTCGTGTGGCACAGTAAGAAACAAGAGTCAGTCTCCTTATCCACAGTAGAGGTAGAATATATTGTAGCAACAATGTGTTGTACGCAGGTATTATGGATGAAACAAACCCTGAAAGATCTTGGTATTAACTTCAGTGAGCCAATTTTAGTTAAGTGTGATAACACCAGTGCCATTAACATCTCAAAGAATCCGGTTATGCATTCTCGCACAAAACATATTTCTATCCGGTATCACTTTTTGAAGGAGAAAGTTGCGAAAGGTGAGGTTAAGTTGGATTTTGTTCCAACAAGAGAGCAAATAGCGGATATCTTCACAAAACCGTTGCCCAAGGAAGTCTTTGAGTATCTTCGCAATAAATTGGGAGTGGTCACGCTTCCCAAGAATTGACTAGCTATCAGGACCACATTATTAGGGGAGCATTTGTGTATTTGTTTATCTTTTTGCTCATGTTTGTGATTTTTGCTAAGTGTAATAATTTTTGCCTGAGAATGTTGTGCATGGACTCAGGGGGAGTTTGCAGCAGCCCTTTGGTATTGTTGTCAAAGGGGGAGAAGAATTACAGGAAATTGCACGTGTGTTGCCAATAATTCCAAAGGGGGAGATTGTTGAGCAAGGTGCAGCGACAATATTGTCATTGTTGTCAACACAGTAAGATAGATCGGTTGATGCAATGGACAAGATTTCAGAGGTTATTCAGAGTATGTATAGTGATTTTAAATGCTTATGAGGATGTTTTTGATGTTTGGGTGAAGTTGTTACAGGTTGTTTGTGCAAAGTTGAAAAAATCGTCATGTTGTGGCTGCTCCACAATGTAACCCAAAATTAGGGACCCACCTTTTTGCATATTTTCCAAGAAGACCGAAGTGGCCCATATTCTAAAGATCAAAGAGAAAGCAAAACACCGTAAAAAAAAATGTCGCGATATCGCGACATGTTGCATTTTCGCGGTCCAAAGCAAAGAGAAAAAGCAAGGAGAAAAAAGCATCGTGATATCGCGACATGTTGCATTTTTGCGGCCAAAAGAGAAGAGAAAGAACAAGAAAGAAAAAGTGTCGCGATATCGCGACATGTTGCATTTTCGCGGCCAAAAGAGAAGAGAAAGAACAAGAAAGAAAAAGTGTCGCGATATCGCGACATGTTGCATTTTCATGGCCAAAAGAGAAGAGAAAGAACAAGAAATAAAAAGTGTCGCGATATCGCGACATGTTGCATTTTCGTGGTCCAAAGCAAAGAGAAAAAGCAAGGAGAAAAAAGTGTCGCGATATCGTGACATGTTGCATTTTTGCGGCCAAAAGAGAAGAGAAAGAACAAGAAAGAAAAAGTGTCGCAATATCACGACATGTTGCATTTTCGCGGCCAAAAGAGAAGAGAAAGAACAAGAAAGAAAAAGTGTCGTGATATTGTGACATGTTGCATTTTCGTGGCCAAAAGAGAAGAGAAAGAACAAGAAAGAAAAAGTGTCGTGATATCGCGACATGTTGCATTTTTGCGGTCCAAAGCAAAGAGAAAGAACAAGAAAGAAAAAGTGTCGTGATATCACGACATGTTGCATTTTCACGGTCCAAAGCAAAGAGAAAGAGCAAGGAGAAAAAAGTGTCACAATATTGCGACATGTTGCATTTTCGTGGTCCAAAGCAAAGAGAAAGAGCAAGAAGGAAAAAGTGTCGCGATATCGCGACATGTAGCATTTTCATGACTAAAAAATGGCAAGCAGGCAGAGAAACAAAAATGTCGTGATATCGCGACATGTTGCATTTTCGTGACTCAAAAAGGGCAGGGAGGCAGAGAAACAAAAGTGTCATGATATCGCGACATGTTGCATTTTTTCCAAAGGAACAGAGTAGTTGACAGTGCATTTGATATTAGTGATGAACACCAGGATAATGAAACTGAAGACTGCATAGTGACATGGACCTATAAGGAATAAATCAAAGATTGAATAAGGTAATTTGTTATATAAGGACAAAATTCAATGAATAAGACAAAACATTACATAAGGAATCTTTAATTATTTGAAATCATCTAAGATGGTCGTTACACATGGAAAGAAGCAGACGCATGCCCATGTGGAGAAAAGGAAACGAAGGGCCACAAAATAGAAACAAAAAGCCTTTTTGGAAACCAAAACACATGCATGCACAAGGGAAGGAGAAAACAAACAGTCATGGAAGGAGAAAACGAACAGTCATGGAAGGAGAAACAAATTTTTTTTAGAGGTTTTAAAAATACGCCATTCAAAGAGGCCATAAGAAGTTGGTGCAGATAAATTAGGGGTTGGTGCTCCTTTCTGTTGGTGCAGATAAATCAGGGATTGGTGCTCCTTCTAGTGGGTGCTGGTAAATTGATTGTAAAGTTGGTGCTTTGCAAAGGCTAGATTTGGATGGGAGTCCAAACAGTCATTTTGAGGATGTAGCCAAATCGGTGAACCTCGGTACATCTTGTGTTGTGTGATGTTATCTTTTTATACTTGCTTTATTTGGTTTCAAGTTTTCATTGTTTTAGCTTTAAGAGTTGAAGATTTAAGTTTTAAAAGAGGTACACTGATTCACCCTTCCTCTCAATGTCATTGTGAGACTAACAGCTCCTACCCTCTCGTATACCAAATTGGTTGCCCCGTGTACGTCCAGCTAGGAGGGGAGGGCGCTCCTGCCCTCTCAGCTCTCCCAAGCTGTAGAGGCCACATGGCTCTATGAGCCTGGGCCTTATGAGTGGGAGCTGAGGCTGTTGACTCCTCGAGCATCAACCGTAGAGCCTAGTCGATAGTGGAGTGTTTTTGATCGAGGGGCTTGGTAGGCGGTCGATCGCGGATCCCAGTTGACAGTGATGTGCTATCGATCAAGAGGCTCGTGAGGGTAATCTATCGCCTCCCTCGTAAGTGGCATGGGCCTAGGGTCGAGTAGGACTTGGTCAATTCAGGGTTGAACCTGATCCCACCTTGAGCCTGATCCCACCAGTAAGATCGCCTGTTGAGGTGGGTTGGTGGCACTAATTTTCACCAGCTCGTCCTCTGGGTGAGCCAAAAAAATTGGCTCTGATGCCAATGTGATGAATAAGTCATGCAAAAATAGAATTCAATAATGCAATAATCAATATTCAACATTAGGAACTATAGCTTAGAAATACTAAGCATTATATAGGTTACAAATAATACTGACTTAGCAACAATCACGCTAACAGGATGCATTGAGAGAGACGTGTTGCTAACTACTAACCTAGGGTAGAGAAGTATGATTAAAAAACTAACATAAAATATCTGAACTAGGATATCTTAGGTATTAATCTAGGTTAACCAGTAGATATTTTGGAACAATAAATATCTCCATGGTTATGCAGTAAAAAGTAAATGTAATAATCTATGTAGTATAATGCAATATACTACCTATTTTACCCTAACACAGTGTGAATGCAGTAATTAGTGATAACTAGATTTTTCCCACTATGGTATTATCTTTGTCACCTAGAAACACACCTCATTTATTGCCATGATGAGTTATCCACTCACAAAATCTTCATCACTTTTTTTTAAAAATTTGGTGAATTGGTTGGTGATGTCTACACCTTCGCATTGTCCATAGAGGTTTGTGCCATGTCTTAATTCTGTCCATGAAGGTATGGGTCCAATTCTATGCCAACACCATGCTTGGTTTCCATACATGCCTCCATGATAGTCCTAGTATGCCGATTCATCAACATGAATAGGAACCCAAACACAATTTATGGATGCTATATAGTTTCTGCATGTCCATGTATTTTATTTGATGCTTAATCCCATCTGGCAGGGTCCTTCATGGGGGTCCGCATCAAGGTGTGTATTGTTGTCATTGGTCCATGTAGCCCCATCAACGGTCTATGAAATTTGTGCCTCATCCTTGCCTACACATTGGCCGATGCCTTGGATCCCGTATCCACTTGGTTGGGGCTCACCTAGGGAATCATACCCACACACTTTTATAACATACCAACCAACATTACATTACATTACATGAATTAATTAAACTCCTAAAGCAAAAAAAACTTTGCAAATACAACAATTAATAACATCTAACATATACTTTAACTCTCTATCATATTCATAGTATATATCCATAAGTATGTATATGTATATACATACTTGTACATACTTTTATTATTAATTTTATTTTTCTTTTTTTTTGTTTATATTTTATTATTTTTCTCTTTTTATTTTATTTTTTTTTTTTTTTATGTTATATATATATGTTTTTGTCTTTTTATTTTGCTTTTATTGTCAAAACATTAGATCTGATCAACACACTACAAAATCGAAACAACACACAAAACCCTTTAAAAGAAAATTAAGGAGACACAAACCCATAAATAAACTACATTGCAACCACAATAAAAGGGACCTATGGAAATTATCACTCAAAGAAGACAAAAACTCCCAAAAACGTAAAATTTAAGATGGGTCCCCAAATTTGGGGTAAGTTGTGTAATGGTCACAATAGGATGTCCTACCACATCTTCCTCTAGTACTAAGTAACCCTTATATGATGAAGTTCTAGAAAATATTTGTCTAATTCATTCAACTTAAGGATTATTTCCTATTGTACCCCAGACAAATTAATACCCATATCGAGTGCTACACAAAGTGTATAAATATTGAACTCAATATGAAGTCTCAATTTTTTACCATATACCAACTTGCATAGGGTGAAACCTATGGAAGTTTAGAGAGCTTAAAATAATTTTGACAAAGAAAATAGATTCCCATAAAGCAAATTGGATGAACCATCTTATGATCTACCTAGTAGAATTTTATAAATACTTGTACCACCTTGGACATGAATTGTGGACCTTGGTCTAACACAATAGCACGAGGAGCATCAAATCACTAAAAACTTATCCATACAAGAAGTCTACAACTTTGTCTTTGTGAGCATGTTTGAATGTATGGACTTCTCACTTGGTCATATAATCTATACAAACTAAAAAGTGCTGATTTCCTTTGGATGGTGGATCAATTGGACTAGTAAAACTAAACCTCCATTTTTCAAATGGTTCAAGGACCACTTTAAGATGTAGATGTTGGCAATTTTGGGTTTGAGATCCTAGCTCCTTGTCTATGAGTTGTCATTGATGTCAAAAGGAAATGGCATTAATGTTAAGAGGATGTGTTGGCTTCAAAGGTGAAAGATTCCAAGAGAATCTTCTTAAGAGAATCCGGAGAGATTCCATTGGATAAGGTTTTTGGATAGGGTTTTTATTAAAACCAAGTTAAATGGTTTTTATTAAAACCAATGGAGGTTCTCTTTATTATTTAATTATTATTTAAAACCCTTCAAGGTTTTAATTAATTAATTATTTAATTAATTAAGGGAGAAATTATTTTTAATTTATTAAAAATATTTAAAGGTTTTTAAACCTTTTTTATTCTTAATTTATTAAAATTAATTAAGGGTTTTTAAACCCTTTAGAAAGCAATTTCGATTAAATTCGAAATTACGTTTCTCTGTCGCCGACGTGTTCTAAAGTCCACGATTGGACTATAAATATGGGAAGGATCCTAAGGTTTAACTCCTCTTGAGAATTTCGAATGCATTAATTTTTGGCCGCGATCGATGCTCTGTTGACGCCGCGGAAGAAGAGAGCTCGCGTTTGAAAAACTTACGAAGTGCTTGTTCGTTGAAGTGGTAGGAAGTCTGTCTTAGACTTCGTTAGCCCCTTGTGGGCTAGTGGCAGCATAGGCTGCGTTTGGGCTTTGCGTAGGCGGAGGTCTGCGTTTCGATTCCCGCGGAGGGAGCTGTGCATGGATTAAGTCACGTTTTTGTTAAAACGTATTTTGTGCCGCGTTTTTCGGATTCATCAAAGGCAGCCATTCCGCGATTTTCGGATTCGTCAAGGGCAGCCATTCCACGATTTTTGGATTCTTCAAGGGCAGCCATTCTAAGGTGTGATTAATTTCTTGATATAATTTTTGGCATTGTTTAGCATTGTTTAAAAGACATAGGAGAAATAAGGGGATATTTCTTTGGTTGTATTTTTGAGATTAGTCTTTTGCTATGCTAAAGTTTAAAATGGAGATATAAGGTGTAAGTTTTGGTTGTTGTGTTTTTGACTTCTTTGGTGGTTGTTTTCAAAAGAAGAGAAGCTAAAAGGTGTACTAAGGAAAGTTTTTATATGCTCATTTATCTTGGTTCTAACCCTAACTTGGTTGGAAGTTTGAGGGTTGTGTGTGGTGACAGCTTTAAGGGTCAAGTTTCTTCTACTCCAATAAGGTATGGGCACATTCTTCTTATGAGTATGATTGGTGTATGTTTTCTGAAATAAGGTTGGAGTGAAAAGGTTTTCAACTAGGTTTTCTTTGATTGGGTGTAAATCCTATTTTCTGGTTTGTTGAAGACTACTTATGCATTGTTATCCTTAAGGAGAGTTTTTTGATGAATGCATAATTTCTGGTTTGAGATAGTGGAAGCTTTGTGCACTAGGGTTTGTATTTGTGAGTCAAGCTACTTGCATTGAGTTGGTGGAACCCTTGGTTGGTTGTTTTGAGTTTGATGGTTGAGTTGCTTCCATAGAGGTTGTTTGATCAAGTTATTGCTTTACTTGATTCATGATATTGGGCTTACTCCATTGAGTTGATTTGAGCAAGTTATTCTTTGCATTTGGTGATATTGTGTTGGTGGTTGTTTTGTTCAAATATCTTTGGAGGGAAAAGGATTTCTACTTGTTTCCTTTTCTTGTGATGATTGGTTGAATGCTTCAAGGTTAATGTTGAGTTGAATGATGTTGGTTAAACCTTGTCTATAAGCATTGTTGTTAAAGCCCTAATTGGTTGAGAAAAGATATTGGTTGTGGAAAGAACATGAGTAGCATTGTTATATGAGATATTGCATGTTTGGCAATTGTTGGGTTGTGTTTCATGTTCTTGAGAAAAGCATACTACATCTATCTTATTCTTTTGAGATTGAGATTGAGTTGAGATTGATATTGGGAGTCAAGTATAGATCATATTGAGTCTCTAACAATTCTCTTTATGTTTCTATGAGATTTGAGATTGAGTTGAAGATTGATATTGAGAGTTAAATATAGAACATATTGAGTCTCTAACAATTCTCTTTATGTTTCTATGAGATTTGAGATTGAGATTGGGAGTTAAGTATAGAACATATTGAGTCTCTAACAATTCTCTTTATGCTTCTATGAGGTTGATGAATCACATTGGGTCTCTAACAATTCTCTTTGTGGGTTCATGCTAAGCAAGTTTTTTCTTGGTGAACTTGTGAGCTGTTTTGGACAGGTTCCGTTGGGGACTTGTGAGCAGTTTTGAATAGGTTTCGTTGGGGACTTGTGAGCAGGTTTTGGACAGGTTTCGATGGGGACTTGTGAGCAGATTTGGATAGGTCCTAGCAGAGGACTTGTGAGCTGAGATTGATAGTTCTATCGGAGAACTTGAGGACAGAGGTACATTGGTTCTATCAGAGAACCTGAGGATAGATTTGGCAAGTCTTTGAGAAGGCTTGTGGATAGAGGATTGATTTGTTCAAGAGTTGGACAGATCTGACAGACAGAGGAAGACTTGTACTAGACCGACTGACTATGTTTGGTATAGGTTGTTGAGCTACTGTGGACGTGATCATAGAAGGCAGAGGTCTCTTAGGCTAAGCATTGAGGATAGGAGGTCTTCGGTGGAAAGGAGTTCCACATGCTGGCAAGAGGTAGAGACAGTTGATCTTCTGAGGGATCATATCCAGAGCAGAGGGGAAGGTATCTCCTTTGAGCAGAGGCTCATAAATTTAGATTGGGGGAAGGTTTCTCCTTTGGGTAGAGGCTCATAAATTCAGATTGGGGGAAGGTATCTCCTTTGGGCAGAGGCTCATAAATTCAGATTGGGGGAAGGTATCTCCTTTGAGCCGAGGCTCATAAACATTGTAATTGGGAAGGTTTCCCAAAGAACTTTGAGATAACTTTTAGAGAAAAGTTTTGTGGACGTAGCCCAGCCATTCTGGGTGAACCACGTTAAAATTGGTGTCACTTTGTGGATGATTTTGTGCATTGCTTTGATATTGCTTTGGGTATATTGCTTTACTATTTTGAAGTATAAAGGAAAAAGTAAAAAGAGGTCTTATACTGTTCACCCCCCTCTCAAGTATAAGCTTGTGTTCTTCAATTGGTATCGAGCGGGTGCCTTCGAAAAGTTTAACAACTTGAAGGAAAAGCTAGTAAAGAACACAATGGATCATTCAAGTGGCAATGCAACACCTATTCTTGATGGGTCAGATTTTGGTCTTTGGAGTGCAAGGATGAAGGTTCATCTAATGGCACTTGGGAATGAGGTATGGGAAGTGATTGAAGATGAGTACACTATTCCAGAACATGGTCCTAATACTAAAGAAGAAAGGCTCCTACATCACAACAATTCAAAAGCAATGAATGCAATCCTGAAAGGCTTACGTAGAAGCGGATCTCACCAAAGTGATTCACCGCAAGACAGCTAGTGAAATGTGGAATCACTTGAAGGTGGTTCATACAGGTGATACAAATGTCAGAAAGGCCAAGTTGAGACACTTCAAAGGTATGTTTGAACAACTCAAGATGAATGATGATGAAAATATTAGTGACTACATGCTTCGTATGGATGAGGTTGTTAACTCCATGAAAGACTTAGGTCTTGAGCTTGCTGAAAATGATGTTTGTGATAAGATTTTAAGATCTCTTCCTAATAGATTTAGTGAAAATATTTCTGCTATTGAGGAAGCTAAAGATTTGGATAAATTGAAAAAGGATGAGCTCCATAGTATACTTGCAGCATTTGAGTTAAGAACTCAAGTGAAGGTTGATGTCAAGAAAGAGGCAACTTTCAAGGCTACAAAAGAATCCAAGGGTAAACAACTTCAAGATAGTGATGAGTCTTCTAGTGATGAAGAGGCATATTACAACAAGAAAGGCAAGTTCTCTAGAAAGCACAAAAGTATGAAAAATGTAAGATGTTTCAATTGTGGAAAGTTTGGTCATTATGCTACTGATCGTATCTGTTTCCAAGAATGAAAGTGATGAAGATAAACAGGATTCTAAGAGCAAGGATTCTAAAAGGTACAAGCATCACAGAAAAACAAATATGAGCACAACAATCAAGGAAAGAGGTATTCTCACAAGCACAAGAAGAGTTTCTACCTAGACAAAGCAAGTAAGTGTTCTAGTAGTGATAGTGAAAGTTCTTCAAGTGATAATGAAAATGAGATGTTGTTCATATCAGAAAAAGAGGAAGAACCGAAACATAGATTCATTATCATGAAATGTCTTAGATGTGGAAATTTTGGTCACCTTGAGGATGATTGCACAAATAATGATTTGGTTTCTAGTATGTATGAGGATGCTTCAGAAAACTATAAGGAAGATGCATGTATGGTTTTTGAAAAGGGTAGCACCTCTAGTGATAAGAAATCTGAAAATGGCTTTGATGATTCAAAAGGAAATCAAATAAAGGATCTTGAGAGTGAACTTATTAGTGCTCTTAGTGCTTTGAAAAAGGAAAGAAAGAAGAATGCTAGACTCAAGGATAAGTTAGATGAATGTTGTATGGAGAGAGATGATCTTATTGAAAATCTTGATTTCTCTATAGCTAAGACACAAGAACTCAAGGATGAGTTAGAGTCTAAGGTTCTTGAGTATAGTGAGTTAGAACAGAAAATGGCTTCTTTGAAAGAGGAAACTAAAGAGTACAAGGATAAGCTTTACAGGTTTCAAGATAGCTCCAAAAAGGTTAAGTCACTCATCAAAGGTCAAAGAAAGACAACAGATAAAACAGGCCTTGGTTTTGTTAAGTCACACAAGGAACAAGTTGAAGAGTCTAGTAAGAGACTCCAAAAGGAAGAGAGTTCTGATGAGGAAAGTATTTCAGATCATGAGTCCTTGAATGATAGATGCACAGAAATAGAAAATAGAATTCAGAATGAGAAGAAGAAGAAGTTTTCAGGACCCAAGAGGTCAAATAAAGGAAAGTTTCAAGGCAGATGTTTTGCTTGTCACAGGTTTGGTCACATGGCTTCACATTGCATGGCTCAAGTGAAGAAGGTAAATGACAGTTTCAGAAGTGCTAGTTACTTTCAAGGGTATTGCTACTCTTGTCAACAGTTTGGGCACAAGGCACTTTATTGCAAGGCAAATAACAGGAACAGATTTGGTCGTAACAGGTTTGGAAGGAAGTGGGAAAGTTTGGTTAGAACAGGGTTGGCCAAAACAGGTTTGGTCAGAACTGGTGGATTCAAAGATCAGGTTTACCACAGAGAAATAACATTGTTACTTGTTATAAGTGCAACAATAAAGGTCACATAGCTAGACAGTGTAGAGCTGAAATTCCAGAATACAGGAACAGGAACAGTGGCATGATCAGGTCCAAGGATCAAGGCATGGACAAGAACAGGGATGAGAACAAGAACAAGAACAATGACAGGAACAGGAATATGGACAAAGAGTTCAAGAGAAGGCCCGACAAGGAAGTTATAGACGCTGATGATGATCACTGCCTAATGGGAGTTTTACTCCCACCCCAGAATTAATCACCTCATCAGGAGGTGGGGGAGGGACTAAGCTAAGAGGCTCATTCTTAGTCCCGAGCCCCAAAGGTGACCCTTTGCCATTGATGACAAAGGGGGAGAGATTTGAGTAAGGGGGAGAGCCTCAAGACAGGGGGAGCTGTTTATGTTGAGTTTTTTGTTGTTGAGAAGCATGGTTTGCCATCAATGACAAAGGGGGAGATTGTTGGCAATTTTGGGTTTGAGATCCTAGCTCCTTGTCTATGAGTTGTCATTGATGTCAAAAGGAAATGGCATTAATGTTAAGAGGATGTGTTGGCTTCAAAGGTGAAAGATTCCAAGAGAATATTCTTAAGAGAATCCGGAGAGATTCCATTGGATAAGGTTTTTGGATAGGGTTTTTATTAAAACCAAGTTAAATGGTTTTTATTAAAACCAATGGAGGTTCTCTTTATTATTTAATTATTATTTAAAACCCTTCAAGGTTTTAATTAATTAATTATTTAATTAATTAAGGGAGAAATTATTTTTAATTTATTAAAAATATTTAAAGGTTTTTAAACCTTTTTTATTCTTAATTTATTAAAATTAATTAAGGGTTTTTAAACCCTTTAGAAAGCAATTTCGATTAAATTCGAAATTACGTTTCTCTGTCGCCGACGTGTTCTAAAGTCCACGATTGGACTATAAATATGGGAAGGATCCTAAGGTTTAACTCCTCTTGAGAATTTCGAATGCATTAATTTTTGGCTGCGATCGATGCTCTGTTGACGCCGCGGAAGAAGAGAGCTCGCGTTTGAAAAACTTACGAAGTGCTTGTTCGTTGAAGTGGTAGGAAGCCTGTCTTAGACTTCGTTAGCCCCTTGTGGGCTAGTGGCAGCATAGGCTGCGTTTGGGCTTTGCGTAGGCGGAGGTCTACGTTTCGATTCCCGCGGAGGGAGTTGTGCATGGATTAAGTCACGTTTTTGTTAAAACGTATTTTGTGCCACGTTTTTCGGATTCGTCAAAGGCAGCCATTCCGCGATTTTCGGATTCGTCAAGGGCAGCCATTCCACGATTTTTGGATTCTTCAAGGGCAGCCATTCTAAGGTGTGATTAATTTCTTGATATAATTTTTGGCATTGTTTAGCATTGTTTAAAAGACATAGGAGAAATAAGGGGATATTTCTTTGGTTGTATTTTTGAGATTAGTCTTTTGCTATGCTAAAGTTTAAAATGGAGATATAAGGTGTAAGTTTTGGTTGTTGTGTTTTTGACTTCTTTGGTGGTTGTTTTCAAAAGAAGAGAAGCTAAAAGGTGTACTAAGGAAAGTTTTTATATGCTCATTTATCTTGGTTCTAACCCTAACTTGGTTGGAAGTTTGAGGGTTGTGTGTGGTGACAGCTTTAAGGGTCAAGTTTCTTCTACTCCAATAAGGTATGGGCACATTCTTCTTATGAGTATGATTGGTGTATGTTTTCTGAAATAAGGTTGGAGTGAAAAGGTTTTCAACTAGGTTTTCTTTGATTGGGTGTAAATCCTATTTTCTGGTTTGTTGAAGACTACTTATGCATTGTTATCCTTAAGGAGAGTTTTTTGATGAATGCATAATTTCTGGTTTGAGATAGTGGAAGCTTTGTGCACTAGGGTTTGTATTTGTGAGTCAAGCTACTTGCATTGAGTTGGTGGAACCCTTGGTTGGCTGTTTTGAGTTTGATGGTTGAGTTGCTTCCATAGAGGTTGTTTGATCAAGTTATTGCTTTACTTGATTCATGATATTGGGCTTACTCCATTGAGTTGATTTGAGCAAGTTATTCTTTGCATTTGGTGATATTGTGTTGGTGGTCTATTTTGTTCAAATATCTTTGGAGGGAAAAGGATTTCTACTTGTTTCCTTTTCTTGTGATGATTGGTTGAATGCTTCAAGGTTAATGTTGAGTTGAATGATGTTGGTTAAACCTTGTCTATAAGCATTGTTGTTAAAGCCCTAATTGGTTGAGAAAAGATATTGGTTGTGGAAAGAACATGAGTAGCATTGTTATATGAGATATTGCATGTTTGGCAATTGTTGGGTTGTGTTTCATGTTCTTGAGAAAAGCATACTACATCTATCTTATTCTTTTGAGATTGAGATTGAGTTGAGATTGATATTGGGAGTTAAGTATAGATCATATTGAGTCTCTAACAATTCTCTTTATGTTTCTATGAGATTTGAGATTGAGTTGAAGATTGATATTGAGAGTTAAATATAGAACATATTGAGTCTCTAACAATTCTCTTTATGTTTCTATGAGATTTGAGATTGAGATTGGGAGTTAAGTATAGAACATATTGAGTCTCTAACAATTCTCTTTATGCTTCTATGAGGTTGATGAATCACATTGGGTCTCTAACAATTCTCTTTGTGGGTTCATGCTAAGCAAGTTTTTTCTTGGTGAACTTGTGAGCTGTTTTGGACAGGTTTCGTTGGGGACTTGTGAGCAGGTTTTGGATAGGTTTCGATGGGGACTTGTGAGTAGATTTGGACAGGTCCTAGCAGAGGACTTGTGAGCTGAGATTGATAGTTCTATTAGAGAACTTGAGGACAGAGGTACATTGGTTCTATCAGAGAACCTGAGGACAGATTTGGCAAGTCTTTGAGAAGGCTTGTGGATAGAGGATTGATTTGTTCAAGAGTTGGACAGATCTGATAGATAGAGGAAGACTTGTACTAGACCGACCGACCGTGTTTGGTACAGGTTGTTGAGCTACTGTGGACGTGATCATAGAAGGCAGAGGTCTCTTAGGCTAAGCATTGAGGACAGGAGGTCTTCGGTGGAAAGGAGTTCCACATGCTGGCAAGAGGTAGAGACAGTTGATCTTCTGAGGGATCATATCCAGAGTAGAGGGGAAGGTATCTCCTTTGAGCAGAGGCTCATAAATTTAGATTGGGGGAAGGTTTCTCCTTTGGGCAGAGGCTCATAAATTCAGATTGGGGGAAGGTATCTCCTTTGAGCAGAGGCTCATAAATTCAGATTGGGGGAAGGTATCTCCTTTGAGCCGAGGCTCATAAACATTGTAATTGGGAAGGTTTCCCAAAGAACTTTGAGATAACTTTTAGAGAAAAGTTTTGTGGACGTAGCCCAGCCATTCTGGGTGAACCACGTTAAAATTGGTGTCACTTTGTGGATGATTTTGTGCATTGCTTTGATATTGCTTTGGGTATATTGCTTTACTATTTTGAAGTATAAAGGAAAAAGTAAAAAGAGGTCTTATACTGTTCACCCCCCCTCTCAGTATAAGCTTGTGTTCTTCAATAGATGTATTTTATTTGTGGTAGTGGGTATTTGCACTTCTTGACACTAATAATAATATCGAATATATCCTCTAACATCCTCATGGAGTGAGGGTTAGAAATATTTGGCACCAAGGTCCTTGATAGTTCTATATGTAGAATAATATCCCCCCGAAGGTTCACCATGACATGCCTAAAGGATGTTAAAAAATTCATCTTGCCATATACACCTATATCAAATTTAGGTTCACATTTAAATAATATGCCATTGATCCATTAAAAAGATAAATTCTCTCAAACTAGACGTTTATTTTATTTAGGAGATAAGTATGTGTTGATATTATAAAAAGATGTTCATCTAGGAAGCTATCCTCCATTGGCTTATGATCACCTATAATATACAATATTGACAAAAAATTAGCTACCACATTAGCTTTACCAAGTTTATCAATAATGGTAATGTCAAATTTTTGGAGTAATAATAACCATAGAATAATTATACCACTAACAATGGGTTTGTTCATTAGGTACTTTATTGCTGAGTGATTAGTGTGAATAAACATCTAACATCCAATAATGTAGTGGCATAATTTATTAATAGTATATATTGTGACCAAAAACTCTTTTTCAATAGTAGTATAATTCTTTTTTTAGTTCTAGTTAAATATTTACTAATATAATAAATGGCATAATGTTTCCCATATTCCTCTTTTTGTCTAAGGATTGCACATATTATAGAGTTAGATGCATCTATATGAATTTGAAATGGAGGTTTTTTATTTGGTCCACATAACACAAGAGCGATAGTGAGTTATTATTATTATTGTATCAAATGCATTTTGACATGCATCTATCCATTAGAATTCAATATTTTTAGCTAGTAAATAAAACATAGGAACTACAATTTTAATGACATCCTAGATAATGAAAGTATCTAACATGCTCTATGAAAATTCTAAAATTAAGTTGTGTCTCATGAGGAGAAAATTTTTATATAACGTCAATCTTCATATGATATACTTTTATTTTGATTGATGAGATATGGTTTCTTAAGATAATATCTTTGTCCATCAACATTAGATATTTTTCATGACTTAGGGATAGATTGTGAGTCTCACAATGACTGACTTTGTCAAGGTTGTGGATAGCTTCACCAAAATTCTCTCCATACATAGTGAAATCATCCAAACTTCTATACGTGTAAGATTAGAAAAAGTAGTGGGGAGTGCCCACTAGAATGTTATAGGATCATTGTAGAGGTCAAAATATAAGACATGATAGACAATATTACCCTAAGGGCATATGAATATTGTCTTTCCTAAGTCTTTGAGAGATACTTGAATTTGGTTTTAACCACTAAATATTTCAAGGAAAGAAAAATATTTCTTTCGTGTGAGTGTATTGAGAACTTGATAAATGAATGGTATTTCTTGTGTATTTATTAATTTCATTATAATCAACACACATGCCAATTCCAATTCTTCTTAGGAACAATTGCCAATGGAAAAACCTAGTGGCTATCAAAAATGGGGTAAATAAATCCTACTTTTAACAACTTCATAGTTTTAGTTTTCATAATGTCTTATAAAGTAGGATTTATTGGTTGTTGATATGATAAATAGGTTTCACATAATTGGTTTAGATGTGATGAGTACACACATTTAAATTAATTCCTTTCATATCACTATATTCCCATGCAAAAGCATTGGAATCTTTCCTCAACACTTCAAACAAATTTACCTCCTCTTTATCATATAGCCAACTATTCATGTTCAATATTTTTCCACCCAGGTGTTGTAGGTGAGTTGGAGAGGAGAGGGAAATCCTCCAAGGGAGGTCCTAGGTTCAAATATCCACCCTACAAAAAAGTTGAATTGGGTATCCAAAATCCAATTAATAATTTGTGCAGGCAGGACTGGGCGCGACTCCCGGGTGACTTTGATGGTGTAGAGCCCCCTGGTCGTGGTCTCTCAGACCAAGGAGACCTCGCAAGGGGTTTTTTGATTAATATATATTTTTCCTCACTGTATTTCAATTAAGTTGGTACCTCAATGTATTTATTTGATTCCCTTAAAGTACCTCACCAATGGATTTAAATGGCATTGGTGAGGTAACAAGAACTAGAAAATTCTACAACATTCATCAAAACTTATTTCAAAGGGTGCAATGTCCTATAAAATACATTCAATAAGAGATAAATCATGACTATTTCTACCATGTGTTATGGTGAATTGGATTTTTTGTATGGATAATGGGGATAAAATTTCTAGTTCTTCATGCCCATATTTTCAAAGGAATTGGAAGACTTGGCCTTGGGCAATATCAATTTATGTACTAGTTGATGTGATCCCATTTGATCATATCATAGAAAGAGGATCTTATAATCTTTGATGTGTTCTTTGGATATGATTGTGGCTAGGTAAGAGAATTTTTCTTGTTCCTCTAGTTCATCTACGCATAAATATTCAAAAGATTCTAGTGAATGTCTAGTAGGAAGACATAAGGATATTTTATTTGAATTTAGTCCATTTGAGATAGTCATATCTCCAAATTAACAATAAATGAATACAGTAGCCATGGAAAGCCATGAACTACCAAGGATTAAAAGGTAACCATTCACCTTGGCTCTAGGATATAGAATAATTAAGTCGATAGGGTATTCCCATGAACCAATAGATACTGAAACATATTCTAATATATCTTCAAATTTTGCTATTGATGGATCCATCATTTATAAAATGGTGGAGGTTGGATGCATATTTGATATACATAAATTATCTAAGGTTTCCATAGTAAACATATTGACTGTGACTCCTAGAACAATCGATAAATTTGACATCTTAGTAGTGCCTATGGAAATTATTACAATTGGGCTACCTATATCACCATATTTGGATGGAATAAGTTTTTTTATTAGGGTAAATACAAGATTTTGAAAGGTCTTGTACCATTTTACAAGATAAAATGAAGATATTTAGGTATTAAAAAAACCACCTATAAGCCACCATCATACTTATTACATAAGTTAAAAGTTTTCTTAACAATAGACTAAAAAATAGCCTTAACAATAATCCCAGAAGATAATCTTAGAAATATTCTTGAAATACAAATAATTAGTAGCAATCACAAAAAACAACTAGAAAATAGGCCTAGAAAACAACCTTAGCAACAATATTGAAAACAACTTCAACAATAGTTTTGGAAATCAATTGTAGCAACAATGTAAATTATAACTTAGTAACAATCTCTGACAATAGCCTTAGCAATAGTCTACTATAAATAGCTACAAATTATAGCTTAAATTGTTTTTATCCTTTACCCCCAACTAAATTAGGTTAGGATGAAAGCTATCATGGGGGATCCATATTTTGTTCTTTTCTCTAAGCATACCCCAATTTGTCAACCAATATACCACACTATAATTCTCTCTATAAGTATGTGAAAATTTAAAATTCTCTAGAGATTTTGATAGTTGTAATGTTTTCTTAATGATACTTGACATTTGTTAGCTTACCCTAGCTATTTATTTTAAGAAATTAATACTATTTAGAGAGTTTCCATCTACCACCAACTTCTTAACCCCTATGTCTATGGATAGCTTTACACTAGAAAGGGCTTCTCTAGGCTTATCATGGTGGCTGGTCATAGTACCTAAATATTTAATAACTTCCCCCACCATAATACCACTATTGTTCCTAATAACTCCCCTCCACCAGATTTACCTAGGTTATATTTGAAAGCCCCATCAAAATTTAGTTTCATCTATTCCTCTTTGGGAGGATGCCAACTGACTTGATCTCTCAAATTTCTTTGGACAACATCCTATTTTTCTAAAGGTTTAATATTCCACTTCAATATTATACTCACCTCCTCACCAAATTTAGGTTTTTCCTCTAGATTCAAAATTAACAAATTATCTAGAATGGATCCTTTAATGGTTTGATAAATTATTTGTATAGATATTTTCTCCCCTCTAAAAATCCTTCTATTTCTCTCTAACCAAATACCCCAAACATAGTGAAACATAATAGGATCTCAAGTGTTGTTTAATTTACTACTCTTGAATGACCCAACCTATCATGTTATTTAGCAGGACCCAACCTATTCTCATTTCAAGAATTAAATAATTAAGAACCTTCAATGAGTATTTACACTCTAACATAATGTGTTTCATTGATTATTCATTAGCTTTACATAAGCAATATCTATTAGAAAAGTAGTAATCTATTTTTTTAGATTATCCATAGTCAAACTTGTTGACTTTTAAGCCTTACAACCTCAAAATACCATAGGTCCCAATATAAAATAACCATAATATTAAAGTTTAAAATAATAACAATAAGAGTAGAATAATATTTGAGGAAATTAATATGTATATCAAGACTTATATAATACTAAAATAAACATCCATTTATATAATCAAATATGAACGTAAATAGTCTAAATCATTCATGAACTATGCATGAAGAAAACACAAAATATTAATTGCTCAAAAATCCATATACAAGCTTTATTACTTTCCTTCCTATTACAATTAGATAATAATATATGAATATCAGATCTTCATTCTTTCTCATGGAGCATTATCTCTATAATATAGCCATGGTAATTTGACTCTTCAAGTACTTGTCTATTGCTCTTCATATGACAATTGTCATGACTCATGGCTTATCATATTGTCACTTACATACTAGATGGACACTTGAATCTACAACACTTGTACACATCTACATGAATATTACACCTATACATGCACTCCTAATATAGGACACTTCTACACATCCTCAAATTACATATTTGCACTCTTACATACAAGACACTTGTGCACATTCTCTCAATATACACTTGCACTCTAAGTTTCTAACTTACATGACACTTGTGCATTTCTTGCACATTGTACTCTTACATGATATTTGTCCATTTCCAAAACATTGAAACTTATGTAAAAGGGGAAATACAAATCATGCTCTAAACTATAGACTCAATCCTAATCTATTACAAATGTACGATGAAGGTACCATGAGATTACATTAGCATGTACCAAATAATGTAATATACCTCAACACCCCTTGTATTAAATTATTTGGTTATTGAAGAATTTAGTTTTCAATATTGGTCTTCATATTTGTCTTCAATCTTCAACTTTGTTCTTTTTTCTAGACCATGTGATTTATTAGCCTCTTGTTTAGGTACTTGATTTTCATTTATATCTCTTTTTGCTTTCTTTTTTTGTACTTTCCTAATCTTCTTCCTCTATTTCTTTATTCTGTTCTATTAAGTCTCGGTTTTGATATTGCCATGTCATTTTTAAAGTTCTTGTATCTTGATGTTCTATATTAATCACAACATTATTATCTTCAAAATTATTTGAAAAAAGTACATCTTCGAAGAGTTTTACTATAAGAGATTTGAAATCATTTTCTTCAGGTGTTTCTTTTAATTCTTGAATTTCATAAATTTCTTGAACTAAGTTTCCCTTTTGATTTCCTTCTCTAAATTGTAGTTGAGGTTGTTGTTGATGCCCATACTGATATTGAGGATGATATTGATGTTTTTGAGATTAAAATTACTATTTTTGTTGAGGATTATATTGATACTGAGATTTATAGTGTCTTTGATGTACCTATTTGTTCATTTGACTTCCTTGATTCGTATTCATCAATTTTACTTGATTATATCTAGAAAAATTTGTGCTATGGTCCTTTCTCTTACATATATGACAATATCTCGAATTCTATTTAGATTTGTATCTTGAAGTTGAAGTAATATTACCTTGTGTATTATCTTTAGATACCAAGGCATTATTAGTCATTTCATATTTGACTAAGTTTTCTACTTCATATTACTAAAGAATATTAACTAAGTCATCAAATATAGTCTCCTTGCTTAAGACTTGCAAAGATGTGACTAGATGCTTGTAATTGAACAAGAAATCTATCTTCTATTTTTTGTCATAGAGTTAATTTTTATTTTATATCCACTACTTTATGAAGAAAGAGTTATATACTTTCTCTATTATTGACCTTTAAGGAATACAATCAAGATTGTAGATTCAGAATAGTAGCTTTGTTTTTCCCTTCAAATATTTTGCATAATGTATTCCATGCTTCTATAGAAGTATCTACTCCACTTAAATATGATTGTTGTAGAGGAGGAAAATAACCCCCACAAACCATTCCTGACGAATCCGTTGGAAGCTGAGTTGGCCACGAGGCTATTGTTTCTTTACACTCAGGTCTTGGGGATCAAAGAGTTTATTAAGAGTGGTTTAAGGAATAACTCCAAGTTTTATATGGTAGGTTTAATGTGTTTATTAATAATACACCTATGTGTGGTCTTAATTAAGATCTAAACTACAAAAAATTAAAGAACAATAAAAGATAAATAATAATGCAGGAAAACAAAGATACTATTGCTATAATGATTATTGATTTCAATGAAGACTACTCCTAAACTTGCATGAAAGTAAATATTTTCTTTCAAACACATATCCAAGAGAATGCACAAACAAAACTAGCCTAAATGCAAACTATATGCTTTTTCTTATTTGATGCCTAAATGTGAAAATAGTTTTTCTTTCTTATGATCTAAAGATAACTAGTATCTTAATTTATTTTGACTAATATAAATTATTTTTTTGGTTGTAAAAATGAAATAACAGTTTGAAAACAACCTAGAGGATCTATCAGAACACTTACTTGATTCAACGATTGATCCGAGCCAAATTTATTTCTCAAAAATCCTGACCACAAATTTGATCACACCTATAGATCAACAAAAAAAATTAGAAAAATTGATCAGTATTTGGGGGCCTACTTAGATCACTATGAGACTAAGCTTAGAGGAACAACAGTCAAGCCCCCTTGGTCCTTTTAGTTGACTATTCAAAATAAAATCAATTATTGACCTTTTAGAGATAAGAAAACAAAAATGCAACAAAAAAAAGTGTGAATAGAAGAGGTGCTAATAGAAGACAAATATGTATGAGACAAAACAAGGGTTTTGGGAGCAAAAACTTACCACCAGGATCTTTATAATTGAATTCACCCCTTGTAAAGGGCAGTCATGAATTCAAAAACAAAGGAAGATTGGTGAAACTAAGAGTTTTGTAAAATTTGCACCCCACAAGGATGGACCATAAATTCGTAATAGTACTATAAACTAGTCTATAAATGCAGAAAATTACGATGCAAAATAGAAGATTAATGATCTAAGATAACTAATGATGCATGAAAAACTTGACTAGCCTATGGTGGAAGCAAAAGAGCACTGAAAGAGTGAAGGAAAAAAACCAAAATGGTAGACCTCTCCTCCTTATCTAGAAGAAAAGTCATGCACAAGATATGTCATCAAGGCTCCTCTACTTGTTCACCAAGAGAAACTAGCCACAATAAGCATAGAAGTAGAGCATTCCAAAAGTAATTAATTCTTGAGAGAATCAAAAAGCACTTGCAATCAATATCAGAGATAGATCATGATGAAGAAAGGGGTGTCCAACCCTTCTATTTATAAGAGGTTTGGAGGGGTTTTAGGTGGGAGAATAAAAATACAAACTTGGTTAGAAGCAACATCACAAGAAGCCAATGTAGGACTAGGGTTTTGTTGAGTGGTATTTTCACCCAATTGTGAAAGTACACTCTCCCTTAGGATTTGGGTTCCAAATCCCCTCTTGCAAAGAAGTTAAACAAACAACTTCTCCAAGGTCTCCGCTATATTAGCATTTGCATATGTGTATTAGTAATCTCAAATAAAGATATTCAATTTAAATGCTTGGAACACCTTAGTGATTGCAAGTAACTCGTAAACAAGGGGCAATGTTGGTTTATTTTACCATGAAACTTTAGTGATTGTTCATTGAACCAAAATAAAGCAAATGTGAGTTGGCCCTCATATGACCACGATGTAGTGCCTTAATTACCCCTCTTTCGTAAAATCAGAATTTTTATGAAGAGAGGGCAATTTTAGGCTCAAAAAATGGAAATTTGTGAAATGCCATAAAACATAACTCCTTCAATGAAATTGGAATTTTCATGAAGGGAATGTCATCATAGGCTCATGAATGCAAAACATGAAACTAAAAAAATGAAATTTGACCTTAAAATGGAAATTTTCTATTTTCGGATTTTTTAAAATCTGTAATAAAACAACAACTTCGATGAATTTTTAAAAATACTAAACAACTCCAAAAATGAAATTTCAAAGTGCGTATTGGAAGTCTGAAGTATAACCTACGCAATGGTGAAATTATTTTTGGATTTTGAAATTTTTTAAATGTTTATTTTAATGCCTGAAAATTAAAAAAAAGTTAAAATTTTTGGAAAAATAAAATGCAAAAAAATGAAAATGAAATGCAGAAAATGAAAATAAAATGCATTCAGTATGATGCTATCCTATTTCGACAAAACCGAAGATGTGAGGTTTTCATGCATGCAACCTAACCTATTGGACTTGCAAAACAAGCACAATCCGGATAAGCTAAGTGCTGGCTCCTAGGGTTTTAAATGAGGTTTTCAGATTTAAACATTCGCATGAAGCAACCAAGAAAACTTGCATAAACTCCATTTACAAGCCTAAAATCTGAAAAGGGGAAAAATAGACATTTAATCTTGCATGCGAGAAAATGACTCCTTCTTTCTTGTCCATAAGATGCAACTTTCTGAAACTTTCTGTATTAAAAATTTGTCATTTTACAATAACAGAAATTTTTGGTTTTCCCAAACCAGTCCATGGAAGAAAATGACTCAAACAGGTCCAGAATGGCCCTCTTGCCTTCAAATCTACAACTCTGCTCGCAGCAGTTTCCAACCCCTCAAAACATCCTTGCCTGGCATATTTAAAATTTTTAGGAAGCTTTTCGTTTCATTTTCCAATGGCTGTTCGTTTCACCTTCCCTTGTGCATGCATGTGTTTTGGTTTCCAAAAAGGCTTTTCGTTTCTATTTTGTGGCCCTTCATTTCATTTTCTCCACATGGGCTTGCGTCCGTTTCCTTCCGTGTGTAACGACCATCTTAAATGATTTCAAATCATTAAATATTCCTTATGTAACGTTTTGTCTTATTCATTGGATTTTGTCCTTATGTCCACGTCACTATGCAGTCTTCAGTTTCACTATCCTGGTGTTCATCACTAATATCAGACGCTCACTACTCTTTTTCTTGGAAAATGCAACATGTCGTGATATCGTGACACTTTTGTTTCTCTGCTTTGCCCTTTTGAGTCGCAAAAATGCAACATGTCGCGATATCGTGACACTTTTGTTTCTTTGCCTTCCTGCACTTTTTGAGTCATGAAAATGCAACATGTCGCGATATCGTGACACTTTTTTTCTTTCTCTTGCATGCTATTCTTTCTTTTTGTCGCGAAAATGCAACATGTCGCGATATCGCGACACTTTTTCTCTTTTGGCCGTGAAAATGCAACATGTCGCGATATCGTGACACTTTTTCTCTTTTGGCCGTGATAATGCAACATGTCGCGATATCGCGACACTTTTTCTCTTTGTCTGGCTACGAAAATGCAACATGTCGCGATATCGCGACACTTTTTTTCTTCTTTCTCTTGGCGAAAATGCAACATGTCGCGATATCGTGACACTTTTTCTCCTTGCTTTTCTCTTTGCTTTGGCCGCAAAAATGCAACATGTCGCGATATCGCGACACTTTTTCTCCTTGCGGTGTTTTGCTTTTTCTTTGATCTTTAGCATATGGGCCACTTCGGTCTTCTTGGAAAATATGCAAAAAGGTGGGTCCCCAATTTTGGGGTACGTTGTGGAGCAGCCACAACAAATGGCGACTCTGCTGGAAATGCTCCTGAGCATTTCGGTGAGAACTCAACCTGAAAACCTTCAAAACTCAAACACAAGCATCAGCAAATATCCCAAGAATGAAAATAGACGAGAAATACATGAAGCATTAGAATTATTAAGCATCAGCTCGGTGTGTGCAATGTGCTTCATTCCCTATCGTTTGAAACTCGTTCAACTTTCCATTGTCAGTTTCACTTATGATTAGTATGCAAGGCTATGAATGATTTGTGCAGGATTTAATGTATGACAACTATGCTAGAGATATAACAACCTGCTTTGCAAAGGCTCAAACTTTCTAGTATCATGAACAAACATATTAAAACTGTCAAACCCTCTTAGGACCAAATATGTGTATACTGAATTAATTTACTAGATCCCAAAGTTGGTTATGTGTCACTACCATCTTGAACCCATGTGCAAGTGTAAGTGAAATCAGAGCTTTGGGGAATAGGATTCCCAACCTAAGCGAGATGGGAATTTAACCCTATCCTTACTACTCTGATCTGGAGTTCATTACCTCATCTTGAACAAAATGATTTAACTTGTTATGGATGAAACTGTCAGGCTAGCCTGTCCGTTTGAGCAATCAATGGTCTTGCTTTTAGACAAGACATGTTGCCACGCATGAGCATACTCCACTGCCAGTCAGGCGTCTATAGCCCCGATGGAGATCAACCCCATAATCCAGGATTTGACTTTACTTTTGATTTCTTGAACCTTGGGGATGACTACCCATCCTTGCAAGGGACATGTAGTACGATCCTTCCAATCCAATATCAATGATGCAATAAAAGTAGAATGAAAAATATTTGCTTTGGAATTTCAAGTTCTTGAGTGGGCAAAATAGAAGCTTTGGGGAATCGGATTCTCAACCTAAGCGAGATGAGAATTAGACCCTCTCCTTACTACTCCATGAAGGTCAAATAGGGCTTTGGGGAATTGGATTCCTCAACCTAAGTTCGATGAGGATTAGATACCTTAACCCTATCCTTACTACTCTGATTTTAGGCTTTAAGCACTATGGGAGTGGTAAAAACCACTGTTTTAAGGATTATGTTGCATGATAGGATAGACACGAAATACTCCTTTCGCCTCACCTTTTCTTCCAAGTATGGTTTTGACCATTTTGCTCAAGATCCTCTTTAATATGTGTAGAACGTGCTTGGTTCAAGATAGTTCGGGCATCAGTTCCCAACCTTAGGATCCTTTTAATATATGTTATGTAATAACCCTAAGAGGATTCGACACCTTTTCAATGATTGTATTTGAAATGTAGATGCAACTGAGATGAAATGTATATGCAATGTCGAATGTAACATGAGATATGGATGAATGCATTGCTCTTTTTGAAATGCGGATGGAGTATACCACCTACTTTACCATAATTTGTAAAACTGACAACTTCATGCATCACAAGTTCCAAACGATATTCTTTAATGTGTTTGCGATACTCGTGGAGCTTTCTGCAATACAATTCCGATGTTTCATATTCTCTTAGTCTTAGTCAACATTCATAAGGACATAAGTTGACATCTCGCTTTTTTTTTTTTTTTTTTAAAACAAACCAAAAATGTCCAAAGGACCAACACACAAAACTTAAAACCAAAACTGAAATGCAAACCCAACATCACAAACCAAAAAATTATATACAAATGTACAATATGGTACAAGATGATGCAAAGCTTGGACTATCACTTTCCCGGATCCCAAACATGATTAGAACATTTCAAAAGACATATGACACAATATGTATGCCAAATGTTGTAGGAATCCAACAACAATAAGATCAAACCAAGCAATGCAAAAAAATTCAACTTGCCTCGCTCTCCCCACCAATTTGATTTAGTGTCATTAGTACTCTCATAGGTGAGATTCAAATCATCAAATTGATTAGACAATATTTGATCTTCAATTTCATCTCGTCTATTCTTTAAGGTATAAATTTCATATTTCCATTCATGATTTAGAATTAGGCTTTCTTTATCCAAAATGAAACTTTGTAAGCAAGAGCCTATTTCCAAAAATTTTAAAGCCAATTCATTTTCCATGTTCTTAGGCCAATCAAACTTGTGCAACAATTTGCAAGAATCTAGGATATTTACTAAATGAGGATCAGTAAAAGTTTTTACCCTAGACTCCATTATCAATTGTTGATGAATTTGATTTAACAATTCATGTGCCTCAACCTCTTTTTCATTCATGCAAGTGATTTTATTAAAGGTGTGATTAGAAGTCAATCCTTGTTTTTCATTCACCTTCAATGACATTTCATCATAAACATCCTTCAAATTCAAAACATGTTCATGCAAATCTTCACCTATAGCTTGGGTGTTTGAACACAAAAGGTTAGATTCTACCTTTTGCACATTTTCATTTACCAACACTTGGTGAGAAATCACAATTTCTTCATTTATTACCTATTCATCAAACATACCAAAATATGACACCCAATCGAAAACATGTTCATCTTTCTCAATCCTCAAATTTTGTTGGTCAAAGTGTATGTCAAGTAATCTATCTTGATGATCACTCATTTGAGTTGCTTCCAATTGATCAATCTCTTTGTCATTTGGTTCCAATTCCTTATTCACCATCCATGGCATCTCTTCATGTGAGATAGAAGTTTCAACATCTTGTATATCCAGTGGAATAGGAATTTCATCAATAGGGGTGTGAGAAAATAACACATCATCATATCTCCCCCAACCATTGTAAAAATTGTCATCCAAATTCATGGAATGAAATTCCATAGTATTTGTGACATGATCTTTTGATTCATTTGTCAATTCTTTTTCTTCTTTGTCCTTGGTAGTAGGATCATTATAATCTTCCAAAATTTGATGAGATTTGAAACCCTCTTCCAAAACATCCTCAAATTGTACAGGAGTTGTAATATCTTCCTTTGAGTAGGTGATTATGTTATCCTGCATATCAATTGACACAAAGAGTTCATTAGAAGGTTTAGAGTGAGCATATTCATCCAATTTCTTCCAAGAATCATGGCGATCATCTTCCAAAATTAAGTTATGATGCTCAACTATTTCTTCAACATCTTCTAATTGATCAAAGTGTATCTCATCAAATTCACCTTCACCTTCCTTAGATGGTTCAATTATTTCCAAAAGTGGGCTATTTCTTGAATTCAAATTGGTAAGGCTATCATAGTCCAAATTAGTAACCCATGATTCAATTTTATCACAATTTGGAGGGTGAAGAATTTCTTGATCATTATTTTCAATCATTTCATCGAGTGTGTCTTCCAAGAACAAGTGGTGCAATTCTATCATATCTTCAAATTCATTTATTGATTTTCTTCCGATTTCGCTTTCAACCACTTCATTCAATTCTATGGCAGTTTTTGTCCTATCACATATCTCAAACCGAGTTGACTTTAGGACACCATTATGTGAATAATCATGCATCTCTATGAATGAAATCATCTTAGCATGATCCTCATTAGTGGATGTTGGATTGGTAACTTGCACCTCCTCTTGGACTACATCTAAGGTGGTTGTAACATTTGGACACTCAAATTCATCCCCTTGATCATTCACCTTAGGTATTGTTGGATTGGAGGGTGCTATATTCAATGGTTGATGTAGGTTGGTATCACTAACCCCAAAAGAACAATCTTTCGTGGGAGCATGTTGTGCCTTTTCTTCTTCCAAAACTTGTTCTACCTTTTCAAAGATCTCATAGATCATCTCTAGAGACAATTCATCCAAGTTTTCCTTAATGAGTGTAGCAAGTGTGGGGGGTATGGCTCTCAGGTATACTTCAATAGCTTCCTCTTCCGATGTACCCAAACTTTCCCACATTTGAGAGTACAATTCATGAAACCTCACACTGAATTGACTCATGGACTCATTAGGCTCTTTACACATAGAGGTGAATTGATTTTGCAACCTATCCAAGTCAACTTGATTACCAAAGTGATAAAGATAGGCTGCTTCTAATTGGCTCCAAGAAGTCTTAACCTCCATGGGTAGATGGCAATACCACGAGAATGATCTATCACCCACAATGTATGGGAAGAACCTACAAGCAATAGGCTCACAAAATATTTGAAATTGACATAATGTGAACTTATAGATATGTAGATTTTGTAGGTATCCCGATGCCACCTCTTGATTAAAAAGTCGTAGAAACTCCAATAACATTTCATGAATTTGATAAGGTGTTCCAAAGGTAGAATGACATTCATAATACTTTCCTAATGCAGATACCATCGTTTCTCTTAGGGACATCATTTCTTCTCTTAGGGATACAATTTGCTCCTCAGATGTTGCCATTAGTGAAACTCAAAGAATAACTTCAAAACCAATTTGTTAGTCATGAATAAAAGAAGGAACCATGACAAAGCAATATTCTAAAAATGTAAATTAGTTTCTGATTCACCAGATCGCATATGCGCAAGTGAAGAGCATACTCCTAGTGTTGTAGGCTTTCCGATTCACAAGATCACATTACACGCAAGTGAAGAGCATAATACCGACAACAAATACATTTTAGACAAAATAATTCCTTACAAATAAGCATGAAATGACTCGCAAATATCAAACATGTAACGTATGAATAATCATGTTAGCATCAACCAAGAGATGTATCCATTAAAATCAAATGAAAGTAATTGCATGGAGACAACCTCGTTAGTCAAGACCAAAATTTTTCAAAATCAAATCAAAACACATTATTCCTGTATGAACAATCAAAAGCGTTAGAACAATGCATAGCAATTCATGTCCTCCTTTTAACACTACAAGGTTGTATTGTTAAAAGAGGGCTAAAGATAATAATCAATAGGGCATGAAATATTCAAAATTTAAATCCCTATAGCATTTAAATCACACTGAAATAAACCAATTCAGGCCCTCCTTCTAGCGCCAAAATGTTGAGTGGTATTTTCACCCAATTGTGAAAGTACACTCTCCCTTAGGATTTGGGTTCCAAATCCCCTCTTGCAAAGAAGTTAAACAAACAACTTCTCCAAGGTCTCCGCTATATTAGCATTTGCATATGTGTATTAGTAATCTCAAATAAAGATATTCAATTTAAATGCTTGGAACACCTTAGTGATTGCAAGTAACTGTAAACAAGGGGCAATGTTGGTTTATTTTACCATGAAACTTTAGTGATTGTTCATTGAACCAAAATAAAGCAAATGTGAGTTGGCCCTCATATGACCACAATGTAATGCTCAAATTACCCCTCTTTCGTAAAATCAGAATTTTTATGAAGAGAGGGCAATTTTAGGCTCCAAAAATGGAAATTTGTGAAATGCCATAAAACATAACTCCTTCAATGAAATTGGAATTTTCATGAAGGGAATGTCATCATAGGCCCATGAATAAAACATGAAACTAAAAAATGAAATTTGACCTTAAAATGGAAATTTTCTATTTTCGGATTTTTAAAAATCTGTAATAAAACAACAACTTCGATGAATTTTTAAAAATACTAAACAACTCCGAAAATGAAATTTCAAAGTGCGTATTGGAAGTCTGAAGTATAACCTACGCAATGGTGAAATTATTTTTGGATTTTGAAATTTTTTAAATGTTTATTTTAATGCCTGAAAATTAAAAAAAAGTTAAAATTTTTGGAAAATAAAATGCAGAAAAATGAAAATGAAATGCAGAAAATTGAAAATAAAATGCATTCAGTATGATGCTATCCTATTTCGACAAAACCGAAGATGTGAGGTTTTCATGCATGCAACCTAACCTATTGGACTTGCAAAACAAGCACAATCCGGATAAGCTAAGTGTCTGGCTCCTAGGGTTTTAAATGAGGTTTTCAGATTTAAACATTCGCATGAAGCAACCAAGAAAACTTGCATAAACTCCATTTACAAGCCTAAAATCTGAAAAGGGGAAAAATAGACATTTAATCTTGCATGCAGAAAATGACTCCTTCTTTCTTGTCCATAAGATGCAACTTTCTGAAATTTTCTGTATTAAAAATTTGTCATTTTACAATAACAGAAATTTTTGGTTTTCCCAAACCAGTCCATGGAAGAAAATCAGCTCAAACAGGTCCAGAATGGCCCTCTTGCCTTCAAATCTGCAACCTTGCTCGCAGCAGTTTCCAACCCCTCAAAACATCCTTGCCTGGCATATTTAAAATTTTTAGGAAGCTTTTCGTTTCATTTTCCAATGGCTGTTCGTTTCACCTTCCCTTGTGCATGCATGTGTTTTGGTTTCCAAAAAGGCTTTTCGTTTCTATTTTGTGGCCCTTCGTTTCATTTAAATTTTCTCCACATGGGCTTGCGTCTGTTTCCTTCCATGTGTAACGACCATCTTAAATGATTTCAAATCATTAAAGATTCCTTATGTAACATTTTGTCTTATTCATTGGATTTTGTCCTTATGTCCACGTCACTATGCGGTCTTAGTTTCACTATCCTGGTGTTCATCACTAATATCAGACGCGCTGTCCACTACTCTATTTTTTTTGCAAAAATGCAACATGTCGCGATATCGCGACACTTTTGTTTCTCTCTCTGCTCCTTTTGAGTCGTGAAAATGCAACATGTCGCGATATCGTGACACTTTTGTTTCTCTCCTTTTGAGTCACAAAAATGCAACATGTCGCGATATCGCGACACTTTTGTTTCTTTCTTTTAGCCGTGAAAATGCAACATGTCGCGATATCGCGACACTTTTTCTTCTTTTGGCCGCGAAAATGCAACATGTCGCGATATCGCGACACTTTTTCTCTTTTGGCCATGAAAATGCAACATGTCGCGATATCGCGACACTTTTTCTTTTTCTCTTTTTTTGCTATGAAAATGCAACATGTCGCGATATCGCGACACTTTTTCTTCCTTGCTTTTCTCTTTGCTTTGGCCGCGAAAATGCAACATGTCGCGATATCGCGACACTTTTTTCTCCTTGCGGTGTTTTGCTTTTTCTTTGATCTTTAGCATATGGGCCACTTCGGTCTTCTTGGAAAATATGCAAAAAGGTGGGTCCCCAATTTTGGGGTACGTTGTGGAGCAGCCACAACAGGTTTTAAGAGCAAAAACCTAAAATTGTCAAATTTATGCCCTCTATTGGACGACCGTGAATTCGACAAGGCTAGGGAAAAAAGGCTAAACAAAAGGGAAAAAAGGGGATCAATCTTACACTTAGTAATTAAGTGGCTGCCTAGGGATATAAGGGAAAAATAAATCATTTAGATGGGTCAATTTTTTGTGTCTACATTTTTCCTCCTCTTTTATGCATTTATGGCCTAATAAATATGTTAAAGAAATCTATAGACACCTATAGATAAAAATGACAAACACAAAAGAGATAGCAGGTTTAGGCAGAGGGATGGTGCAAAAATGGTGCTATTCTAAACACTTTGAAATTTTACATGCTTTATAAGGCATTGATGACATAAAAAACCCCAAGGTCAGGGTGCCCCCTCGAGTTTTACAAGGAATGTAAAATTCTCAAAATTGCAGACACAAAATAATATAGAAGAAAAGGAAGAAAGAAAAAGAAAAATAGGAGAGACAAAAGGAGGGATAATAGGGTAGGGGAGGATGAAAATGAACTAACTTTTACCATGTGAAGAAGAAGAAAAAAGCTCTAAAGAAAAAGAAGAAATGGTGCTTCTGATGCACTGTTCAGCCATTACGAGGGATGAGGTTAACACGATAGTTGAGGGGGATGTGTATGTCTCTAAAATTAACCTCTATACTAGGTTAGAGTAGATTAGATTAGAAGTTAAAGCATTTTTAATTTTTTTATAGAAAAGTTGTCATGCGACCCCGATGTGAATTCAGGGATTAACCACAAATTCAACTAAGAATTTGATGGTGAATGAATTTATGCCCTAGAATTATAGGGCATAGATTTATATTTTCACGTCCTCTGAGAATATGATACAAATTCATAAAAGAAAAATAGAATGAGAGAAAATAAATAAGAAGAGAGAGAAGAAAGAAGAAAAGAAGAGAGAATGTGTTTTATTATTTTATAATTTTTATTATTTATTTATTGTGATGATGATGATGGAACTAATTAAATTTTATAAATTTTATTTTGTAACAAGATGTAATTAAGAGCAGAGAGTGGCAACCCAATAGTAGAGGATGTTATGAGGTAACTCATAGCAACAAACATGGATGTCCTACGGGCTATGGGGCTATTGCACTAGTAGAGATGCTTGGGTGGAGGTAAACATAGTACTACTAACAATATTGTTTGAGATATGGTACTAGAGTTATCCAAATTTTGGCTACCAATAAGGCATATGATCATCACACTAGAGGATATGTGGTAGATCTTGAGAATACCTATTAGGGAGAGGGTTATCTACAGAGCATAGGTGCCATAGGAAACACTATAGAGACTGTTGGGGGATCCAAAATATGAGATCCTCTAGAGTAGACTTCATAGCAATGAGATGCCATAATGATATGAATTTGGGACACTAACGACTATATTATATAGGGTGGCGGTGGAGCTATTGGTATGCCACATTAGTATGAGCTACTTTTCATGGGTATTGGTAGGGGTGATAGCAGACATGCATGAATAGTAGGTCAAATTTAGATGGGGTCCATATATATTGACCTGTTTGTACATGACATTGTACAATGTCATGTACAAGTGACATATAGGGATGGTCTATACAACATTGTTCTAGATATGGTGTTCAAAGCACATATTTGTTCGAAGATCGCATGCACTACCAAGGCCATCGTCCAACCTAGAGTGACCAACAACATTCAAGTGGGCTTAATACTTTAAGCATGTTCAACACATATATGCTGGTATCCTACCATTGGGGAGGTAGGTGATAGATGAGCTATGAGACCACCCAATAATCTAATGACCATGGTTTTAGCACCCTAGATGGGTGGAGGATGGGTATGCGTTAGCACAAGTTCAAAGAATTAGATGGGTGGCTATGAAACATGATGAGATAAAGCTCTTTCAATTTGATCAGGTGTAAAGGTAGTTTGACATCCTATAGGAGGTACCAGACTTAGGGAATTTTTGGTAAAGGTAGATGCAAAGGGACCCATCAGGGGTCAAAGGGAACCTTGATATGATTAGGTTTGTTGAGGAGGACCTAGATGATCCCTTGTACATAGAACTAGGGATGGATGACATAAAAGTGGCCTTTGGATATGAAATATGGTACATGCAAATAATGCCCTCGAGGATCTCCCCATCAATGCTAGTGTAGAGGTGCTAGATCATGTACTAGGGTACATAGTTGACACTATGAGAGGCTATCCAACAGATCACTAAGATATGACAAAGGGTAAAAGGCCAACCTAGACATACATAGGTTCAGGTTTGGATAGATATGGTAATAACCATTAGGATGACCATCATGATATTTGGATCAAGGGAAAAGGGGACATCAAGAGTTGCCCCCACGACAACATAGACTAGGTCAAGAGGGATAATAGGTGTTTCCCATTTGATAGTGGAGGTAGGACCAGAGTGACCAACAACATTCAAGTGGGCTTAATACTTTAAGCATGTTCAACACATATATGCTGGTATCCTACCATTGGGGAGGCAGGTGATAGATGAGCTATGAGACCACCCAGTAATCTGATGACCATGGTTTCAGCACCCTAGATGGGTGGAGGATGGGTATGAGTTAGCACAAGTTCAAAGAATTAGGTGGGTGGCTATGAAATAGGATGATATAAAGCTCTTTCAATTTGATCAGGTGTAAAGGTAGTTTGACATCCTATAGGAGGTACCAGACTTAGGGAATTTTTGGTAAAGGTAGATGCAAAGGGACCCATCAGGGGTCAAAGGGAACCTTGATATGATTAGGTTTTTTGAGGAGGACCTAGATGATCCCTTGTACATAGAACTAGGGATGGATGACATAAAAGTGGCCTTTGATATCAAATATGGTACATCAAATAATGCCCTCGAGGATCTCCCCATCGATGCTAGTGTAGAGGTCTAGATCATGTACTAGGTACATAGTTGACACTATGAGAGGCTATCCAACAGATCACTAAGAGATGAAAAAGGGTAAAAGGCCAACCTAGACATACATAGGTTCAGGTTTGGATAGATATTGTAATAGCCATTAGGATGACCATCACGATCTTTGGATCAAGGGAAAAGAGGACATCAAGAGTTGCCCCCACGACAACATAGACTAGGTCAAGAGGGATAATAGGTGTTTCCAATTTGATAGTGGAGGTAGGACCTAGTAGGATTGTAGGTCAGAATGACCCAGTTGAGGAGGCAAAGGTGATGTGGATCATGATATCAACCATGTAGAGGAAGATGGACCTGCTTTGAGAAGATAGGGTCATGAGTATGGAGGGGCTATGAGGCATGGTAGATACCATGATCATAGAGTGTGATTAGACATAGGTAGAGTGAGATGTGATAGTGGTAAAGATGTATGCAGTGAGGGCTAAAGTGACACACCTCAAGGGGATATGGGCCAACTAGAGTGAGAGCAACAATAGGCCCAAGTTAAGGGGATGGTCATTGTTCATAGTAGCCAGTAGATTAAGGGGATCTAAATTTTTTAGGATGAGCTACAAAGGGTGAGGGAGGACCTACAAGCATCGGTGTAAAGAGAGATATTTTACTAGATGCTATATCACCAAGTACTACCATTAGATGAAAGGGTACCTCTATCATCCTCCCTACAACCATGAAGTCAATCATGGTTGTAGAAATAAACCATTCATAGTCAGTGAACATGCCTCCACCAGGACCACCTCTAATAGATGGGGTAGGGGAGTCTATCTCACAAACTTAGGGCTAGGCTTGGGATGGTATGCCAATTTTGAGTGTTGGCATGTATCCCTAGGCTAAAGGATAGTCGAGTGTGCTTGGTTTTTTTATTGTGGCACACTGATCTAGCTAACATGTACTCTCTATTTTGAGTAATATATATCTTTGTGTGTTGTTTAATTACGTGTAAATTATTGGTTTGTTACTTTTATTATGCATGATTGGATGAATGAATAAAAATAGAGGAATGCATGAGGAAGAAACTTAATTAACAAATGCATTGTAAACTTGAATAATGAATTAAATGATTAGATGACTAGAAAGGATTGGTGGAAGAAACAAGAAGAAGAAGATGAAGAAAAGATAAAAATAGCTCTCTAGCTAAATTCTTTCCTTATAAAGAGTGACCATGAATTTTTAAGAGAGCGAGTTCATGCCCTATATGGATAGACTATGAATTTATGGCAAGCGGAGAAATAAGAAAAATAAAAGAAGAAGAAAAGAAGAAAATAGTAGCAGAGAAATAAGGAAGATAAGAAGCAGAAGAAGGAAGAAAAATAAGTAAAAGAAGGTCATAAAAAGGTCAAAGAAAGATAAAAGGTGCTTAGAATATGCCATCTAAATTAATGTAGACCAAGATAGATCAATGTGAATAGAAAAAAATAATCTAAGAAAAATAAAAGAAAGAGATGGAGCAAATCATTACGAGGATGTATGCTCACAAATGATTGGGGATGGAGCAAAACCTACTATGGGTGTGATGCTCACAAGTGGCCATGAAGCTATCCAATGAGGGTGTAATTATCACTGTTGAGAATAAGTGTACTAAAGCATTACCCACTATAGGTGTGTGCTCATTAGTGACCAATATATGGAGTAAAACCTGCTATGGGTGTGTGCTCGTTAATGGTTGTAGGTGGAGTGATACCCATTAGGATGTGTGCTTGCAAATGGCCTAAGGTGGAGGTTGATTCTCACTATTGACCATGAAGCTATATTGTATGGGGTTTAGTGCTTTCTGAGGTAAAATAAGTGTACCTCAATAGGGATTTTATGCATATTGATGGTCAAAATAAGTATGACCTAATAGGGGTGTTAGATTTCTAAAAAATATGAAAAAACAAAGCAATAGGGTATTGTGTGTGCATGTGCAAGATAGAAGATAGATAAATGAGAAGAAAAAATTAGTGTGTGTGTGTGCCTTGTTGAAATTTTGATATCTAAGGGATGTTCATAGAATAGTCAGTGGTCATATGAACACCATAATTATATTCATGTGGTATTTATCCTATCCTACGAGGATCCTTTAACAATCAAAAAATCAAACAAGAAAAAGTGTGATCAAAATAAGATGTGCAAATAGGAGAGAAGAAGAATGCTTGAAAATATGCAAAGGACAAAGGATATACAAGAGATGAAGAACTATATCCCTTGACTTGGAGAAAAATTGTGATAATGATTGACACTTTCAAGGTCAAGGAATATATGAAAGAGAAGCATGATTTGTGCCCAATGGAAGAAAAAGAACAAGATCTACCCTAGGTTGGGAATTTTATAATCATCAATGACCTAGTATGAGTGTAATGCATATGAGCTAAGACCTAACTAGGTTTCATCCCTTACCTCATTGTAAAGTCCCTAAAATTCTATATGATCAAGTAGTCAGATGCAAGTATGATCAAGAAACGAAGTAGCTATATGAAAAGTATAAGTGCAAAAAGAAGAGTATGTCAAATAGTTCATGCAAAGTATGACAAAAAGTCATGCAATATTAGCAAGAAAACCAAATGCAAGTTGGAACAAAAGAATTAGAATAAGAAAAATATGAGAAAGAAGAATACAATAGAAGAAGAGAGATAATCAACAAAAGGAGAACATAAGAGATGATGTAAATTCATGTATAATATAATTTCAAGTGTATTATGTTCATTAGTTTTTTTATTTCTTTACCATCTAAGGTTGCTAAGCAATAGGCACCTAAGCCAAAATTGGTTGTTATGATAAAGGGGCCTAGCCAATTGGGCTAAAATTTACCCTTTAGATCATTACGAGCATTAAAGTTCTTTTGGTCTTGTTTTAGGACAAGGTCCCTAACTTTAAAATATTGAGTGTGAACTTTCTTAGAGAAAGTTCACTTGAGCCTATTATGATAGGCTCAAATATTTTCTAAGGCATGGATGCACTTCTCATCCAACAACTCCAATTGGTTTAAATTATCTAAATGATACTCATAATCAATCAAGTCATCTTGCAATATGATACGTAGGGATGGGACCTCTAGATCAAAGGGGAACATTACCTTGATGCTATAGAACAAGACATAAATGGTTGCAGCTATAGGAGTTTGTATGCTAGTATGATAGGCCCACAAGGCAAGTTACAACTGGATAGGCCATTCATGTCCAGTCTTACTTTCCTACTTCTTAAGGATAATAATTAAAGACTTATTGAATGCTTTGGCTTGACCATTACCCTAAGGGTAATATGTAGTTGGGCATTTGTGTTGAATATTGTACTTAACACAAATTTTATGGACATCCTGGTTCTTGAAAGGAGTGACATTGTAAGAGATGATTATTGACAAAATCCCATACCTAAAAAGTATTTGGTTGAAGATGAACTTAGAGACTTGGGCTCTAGTCACCATAGACAAGGGCATGGATTCCACCCATTTGTTGAAGTACTCTATTGCTATGATGATGAACTTATGACCATTAGACAACGTAGGGTCAACCTTCCCTAGAATGTCCAATCTCCACATGGATAATGGCCAAGGGGAAGAAATAACTTGAAGGTTTTAAGGAGCATGAACGAGGTTGTCATGGTGTTAACACTTATTATAGCATCAAACATAGTCACATGCATATCTCCATGGAAGTCCAATAATATTCTATCCAAAGGAGCTTCTTGGAAATGACATTGTTGCTAAAATAGCCTCCACATTATCCTTTATGTGCTTCACAAAGGGTTTGTTAAGCTTCATTGGAGTTAAATCATTACAAGAGGATGCCCTAAAAAGAACATCGATATAAAGTATTTTCGATTATGACAAACTGATATGCTCTTTTTCACAAAAGCTTTTTCTTGCTATGATCTAAGACATCAGGTATTGTACCATATTTAAGAAAGTTAAAGATGTCATAGAGAAAATTTGATGTTTAGGATGTCTAAAAAAACTAGGCTAGAGCTAAGGGTCATGGTTTCTCAAAGTTGTTGGATGATAATAGTTACTTTATCATCTTCTAACTCCAAGGGGATAAGGGATGCAACAACGACCATGGAATCCACATGGTGGTTGGAGGACCTAGGAATAGACTCTATGGTTACACTATCAAAGGCTAACATGAGCTTAGTGATAATCTCCTTGTAAGGTTTTAGTTTATGATCCTTAATTTGATAAAATTTGTTAACTTGATTAACCACAAGTTGAGAATCACTAAAGATAAAATGACTCCTAAATTTTAATGCTAAGGCTACCCTAAGACCTATGATCAAAGCTTCATACTCTACAGTGTTGTTAGTGCAAGAGAAACATAGCTTGAAGGAAAGGGAGATCAACTATTTTTATGGGGTGACTAGAATAATTCTAGAACCAGTGCCCTTTAAGCATCGTGTTCCATCAAAAAATAAAGTCCATGAATTAGGTTTCTCTACTTCTAAGCTAAAGCACTCATCAAGAAAATTAACAACTAAGGAATATGCATATTCTAAAGGAGCAATGGCTAGTTGGACAACAATCACCTAGTATTTTATAGCATTTTAACCTATAAAGGTTAATTTCAAATCACTAAGGGATAGAACCCACTTAGTGGCTCAACATGAAAGGTGGGGCTTCAACATTAAGTAGCAAAGAGAATAAAAAATTACAACTACCAATGTCTTATGGCTAAGCATGTAGTGTCTAAAATTTTTGGAAGAAAAAACTAAAACAAGGTAAATATTCTCTAAGAGAGTGTACTAGGTTACATATCTAATGAGGGTTCTACTAATATATTAGATGAATCACTATTTATTTTTATCACCATGTTGAGCAAGCATGGCCCCCAAATATTGGGTTGTAGGTGCTATATAAAGCATTAAATGCTTATCTAGGTTGGGTGGGATAAGTACAAGCAAGGAAGTGAGATACTTATTGAGTTCATCAAAGGTTTTTGGAAATCAACATCCCATTTTAAATCTACATCCTTCTTAATAAGCTCAAGAAAGGGTTGACACTTATCGACTAGATGGGTTATGAAGTGATGGATAGCTTGAAGTCTTCCTTGCAAGCTTCACAACTCGGTTAGGTTACAAGGAAGAGGCATATCAGTAATAGTCACTATCTTGGTGGGATCCACTTCAATGACTCACCTAGACACTATGAAGCCTAAAATATTGCCAAATGTGACTCCAAACACACACTTAGAGGGATTAAGAAAAACAATGTATTCTTGAAGTCTTTCAAAGATCCATCTTAAATCTTGAGCATGAGTTTTATGATGTATGGAGCAACCAAGAATATAATCAAAATATTCTTAAATTATATCATGTATCAAGTCATGAAAGATATACATCATGGACCTTTGATATGTGGCACCAACGTTCTTTAAGCCAAAGGAATGAACTTATAACAAAAGGTGCTCCATGGAGTTATGAAAGCTATCTTGGACTGATCCTCGGGGGTAATACTAATTTGATTATATTCTGAGAAACCACCTATTAATGATAGAATTCCACATCTAGTGGTGAAATTTACTAAGATGTTTATTTTGAGTAGGTAAAAGCTATCCTTCGGACAAGCTAAGTTAATGTCTCAAAAGTTGGTACATATTTCGATTGTTCCTTCATTTTTAGCCATAGGAACAATGTTGGAGATCCAATCAGAATAGTCAATGGCTTTGATAAATTTGACGTAAAAGAGTTTTTGGATCTCCTCCTTGACAAATATGGGTACTTTAGGATGCATCTTTCCAAGATTTTTCTTAATGGGTTTGACATTGGGTCTAACTGCTAGGTGATGCATGACTAAGGAGGGGTCAAGCTCAAGCTCTAACATGTTGACATATGACCAACCAAAAATATATTGAAATTCCTTTAATAATTGGTTAAATTGCTCATGCTCATCCATGGTAAGGACTTTTCCTAGCTTAAGGAGTCTAAGGTTCTCTTTGGTTTTTATATTAATGTTAAGGATATCCTCAATGAGGATGTGAGATTCATCTTCATAATGAGGAGGGGCTGGGTTATCTCCTAGTTTCTCAAGGTATTCGAGAGACAATGGAATTAGATCCTCTTAAAAGTTATAAGTTTAGACATGGGTGACATAAGAAATTGATCCATCAAAGAAAATGCTATTTTGAAGGATATATTCATGAGCCATGTCACAAAAAGTATCCCTTTTAACATATTCTCTAGGAGTTGTTATCAAATAAATGTGAACTAGGGTTACTACATTGTAAAAAAAATGGTAGAGGCAAAAGGGGGTCCCTCATCCTCATTACTCCACTCTAAGCCATGATGATCCATAAATTCAACAATAGTGATAACTTGATCATCATTAGTAGGTAGGGGTTGGTTTTTGTAGGGGATGTAGCCTATGCCACATCTCCTAGGTCAATTATCAACTTCCAAAGGCTCTTGTATGCCTTGTTGTTGTGGCACCAAACCTTTACCTTCATATCCCATACTAAATAGGATTTGCTTAAGAAGAGGGTAATCATTGGATAAGTAAGTTTAGAGGGGGAAAACTGCCCTATCGTGTATGATTCTTGGTTGGATCCATTGGGAGCCAAGGTGACCATGGGGGTGTGTTATATTCTCTATAATCAAGGGCTTGGGGATTGAAGGGTTCACCATGAATGGTTTAAGAACTCACACCAAGTCCGAGTTGATGTGTATATTAAGCAAACACCTATGTTTGACTTTTCTAAAATCTAATCTATGAAAATGAAAGAACAATGCAAGCAAATAGAAATGTAGACAAACAAGGACTAACCCTAGAATGATTCTTGATTTTCAATGATGAATAAACCCTAACTTGCAATAAATAAATATTTTTTTATCAAGGGTTTAAGAGAATGCACAAACAAAATTAACCTTAGAATGCAAACTATAGGTTTTATCTCTTTCAAATGCCTAGAACTATAACCAAATATTTTCCCTTTTATTTATGATCTAGGTTTTGAATAGAGATGGATAGAAAGTAAACAAAAAAAACCTAAGAAGCTAATTTAGGGAACTTATCTAATCTGGTGGTTGATCCTAGATTTTAACTTGCATCCAGAATGTCCAAACAACTTCAAACTTGAAAAATAGCTTTACAAAACCCTAGAAAATTTGATCAACATTTGGGGGACTACTTAGGCTGCTATATGACTAAGCTTGGAGGCACAATAGTAAAGTCCCCTTGGTCCTTTTAGCTAACCATTTGAAAATAAAAGTGATTGTTGACCTTTTAAAAATGAAGAAAGATGCAATGACATGAAACAATGTGAAAAACATAATGTAAATAATATTTTGACCTAGATGAAGCATGCAGACATAGATTAAGGGTTTGGGAGTGAATCTTTACTCCCAAACTTGATGAATCCAAAATCATGCCCCGTAAGGGGTGACCATGAATTTGGATCTTTCTGAAATTGTGCCTTGCATATATGGGGCATGATTATGTAGCATAAGTGCAAGAACAACAAATTGATGTGAAATGAGATACAAAAATGCATAATTAATGATCTAAGAATGATAAAATACAATAAGGAACATGGTGGCAGCGAAAGAATAGATGAAAGGATTAAGACCTCCAAAAAATAGTAGAATCCTCCTTAAGGCTCCAAAACTTATCCACCAAGAATAGCAAACCAACAATAGAGCAATAGGAGAACACCAAAAGATACTTGATCTTGATCACTTATCGCTAAAAAAATCGCTTGGAACTTGGAAAACTTCTAACACTTAAAAATTCTCTCTCCTAAAAAGAGGATCCAAAACCTCTATTTCTAAAAGGTTTGGAGGGCAAAAGGGTGTAAAAATAAAAATACAAACCTAAGGAAGGGCCGACATCTTGGAGGTCGACCTAAAAGTTGAGTTTTCTAAGAGAAAACCCTAACTTATTGAAATCACACCCTGTAAGGGGCAACCACAATTTTGGAAAAACTAGAAAAAAAGGATAAAGGAGGGGAAGAGAGGCCTAAAATTGTGCTTTGAAAATTTTGAGGGTCCTCTGAGGGATTCTAGGAAGATTGACTCACTTAGGTCAATCAATTTTCTATGTCTACATTTTACCTCCTCTTTGATGCATTTATGGCCTAATAAATATGTCAAAGAAAGATGTAGACACCTATGGGTGAATAATGACAAACACAAAAAGGTGTGGCTGGTTTAGAAGAAAGGGATGGTGCAAAAAGGTGTCATACTGGACGCTTTGAAATTTTACACACAAAAAGAGGTATTAGGTGTTAGATTTTGATACTAAATACTTAATGTAAAAACTACCACAAAGGTATAAAATGAGCATGCAATATTGAATATAAGATAATGGAAATATAGAAAGCATGTAAAACTCATAAGAAAATTCTATAAGTACTCATAAAACTACCATTAATGAAAGCTCATGAAAATAACATCTTCATACAAAATGTGGAGATCTCAAATACTCTTCTCTACCTTATCTTATGACAATGTTCTCTCTATCTACATATCCATGTCTCTCTCTTGAAATATTCTCAGACAAAGGCCAATATATAATGGGATGTGACTCTTGGCCTTTCACCTTCCTATGACTCTTCACCTTCCTATTCTATGGACTCATGTGCACATTTACATTATTAAATACTTTGAACATTCTAATATTATTTATGCATTTATTACATTGCATAAAATAAATACTCAAACCCTAATATAAGAATCACACTCCTAATATAAAGATGTACCCAAGGTGGTACATTAGCATGTGCCAAATAATGTAATATATTCCAACATTAGGTACTTTAATACCTCTCAAGTTAGGGTGCCCCATCGAGTTTCATAAGGAATGCAAAATTCTTGAGGAAACTCAAAAAGGCTGACGTAGAAGAAAAGAGAGTAGCAAATAGAGAGAAATAAAAAAAAAGCATAAATAGAAGAGAGAAAAAGCAAGGGTATAAGAAGGTGAGAGGGTGAAAGTGAATTCATTTTCACCAAACAAGAAGAAGAAAAGGAGCTCTAGAGAAAAAATAAATGACACTTCCCACACACTATTGTGAGGGGTGAGGCTGATGCAATAGTAGAGCAAGCATAGGTAAGGACTAAAATCCTTCTTCTAGACTAGGCTGGATTAGGTTTTTAGTATTTTTTAAAGCGATTTTTATCTTTTTAGAGAAATTCACCACACATGACCCCAACATGATTTTTGGGGTCAACTACGATTTTTATTGGTTCGCCAAGGTGATTGAAGTCACACCCCAAAATTATAGGGTGTGAATTCATAAATTCGTGCCTCACAAGCATGGGGTGCAAATTTAGAAGAAGAGAGAACATGAAAAAATCACACTCGAAGAGAACGAGGCATGAACTCAACCAAGAGAAAAACAAGGAAGAGAGCAATACAATAAAAGAAACCAGAAGAAGAGGAAAATATAGAGAGATAAGACAAGCAAAATTAGGTGTTGATTAATTAATCATTGTGTTTCTATTTTTATTATTTTTATATACTATATCTATATATTTTTATATGGGACTAATTAAAAATTTATTATGTTTTTGGTTGTAACATCACATACTAGAGAGCTCGAGAGGGGCAACCAAGTTCCTTAGAGGTGGAACTATAGGGTATCTCATAGGTAGAGAGGGACACTATAGAGGTGGTGGAGCTACTACACTTGGAAAAGATGCCTTGGGTAGAGGTTGATAGAGTGCTACTGATGGTGCTAGCAGAGAGGTGGTACCTGAAATCATCCACATTATGATTACTGATGGGAGATATGACCATAAAACTGGAGGATGTGTGGTGCATCTTAAGGATACCCATCAGGGAAAGATGATTTATAGGTCATTAGGGTAGTAGACCATATTACAAATGTTGTTAGAGAACTAGGCTCACTAGGTCCAAGAGAGTCATATCTCCATTAATGATTTAGTGGGTTGCTATGGTGCCAATGCTCTAATGACCATGATTTATCAAGTGGCAATGGGATTATTGGTGTGCCACATAATTAGATGACACCTACCATGAGCATTGGTGAGGGTAGTTATAGACATGCAGGACCAAAAAATGTGGTTCACATGGGGCCCATATGTGCTAGCCCATCTATACAAGATATTGTACAATGTCATGTACACATGACATACATGGTTGGTCTATATGACTATGATCCAGGTGTGGTGTTTGGAGCATAGAGTAGTCTAGAGACCATATGCACTACTATGAGAACTACCCAACCTAGAGTGTCCATCAGTATATAGGTGGTCCAAGATCTTTGAGCATGTGTAGAGGATATACATAGGGATCCTACCATTAGGGAGGTAGGTGATAGAGAAGTTGTGGAAGCACATGATTGTATGGCATCCATGGTGTCTACACCCTAGATAGATGAAGGATGCAGAGGATATAGTGAGGGTCAAGAGGATTAGGTGGGTATCTATGAACAAGGGAGAGCTGGAGCTCTTTGAATTTGATTGAGTCTAATGATAGTACGATATATTTTAGGAGATACTAAACTTGGGAGACTACTAGTATAGGTAGGTGCAAAGGGACCCATTAGAAGTTAGAGGGGACCTTTATGTGAGGATATGATAGGAGGAGGATCTAGATCACCCACTATACATGGACCTAAGGGTGGACGATGTCAAGATGGACCTCAGGTATAGGAGATGGTATAGGAGCATTGTTCCCCCGAGGGTATCTCCACCAATACCAATGTAGAAGTGCTAGGTTATGGGCCAGTGGGTGTAGCTAGCAATTTGAGAGATGACCTTATACTCCATAGAGTGATGATAGTAGTGCCAAGAGGCCCCATGGTAGGCACATACACAAGTTTGAGTAGAGATGGTGGAAACAACTACCATAAATTTTGGGACCAAGGAGGGGGGAGCAACCAGAGATGCCCCCATGACAAAAAAATATGGGCCAAGTATGATAGCTAGGGAGGCCTCCACATTGAAAATATTAGGACCAAGCAAGACCATGGGCCAGGGAGACCTAGCGAGGGAGACATAGGTTCTATAGGTCCGAATAGTAACCATGTAGAGAGAAATAAACCTACTTTGAGAGGATAGGTCTAAGAGAATAGAGGGGCTGTAGAGTTCCTTGAGTATGATACTCACAAAGTGGGACACAGTGAGGGCTAAGGAAGACCACCTCAGGGAAGAGGTGAGTTAGTTGAACTAGGAGCAACAATAAGCTTGGATGGAGGGATGTCTATCATGACCGATAACCAACAAGACAAGGGGATCTACCTACTATAGGTAAAGTTGTAGAGGGTGAGGGAGGGGCTAGAGGTATCTATATGGAGGGAGACCTACTAGAATATGTACTTATAGGATGTTCTAGTTAAGCATAGTGTGCCTCCTCCATTTTTCCTTCAGATATAGGGTTGGTCATATTCAAAATCACAAACGGTTTCATGGTTCATGAACATGCCCCCACCAGGACCACCTACGACAGGTGGAGTAGAAAAGATAGACTTCTAGAGCTAGGATTAGGATCAGGATGACATGCCAATTTTAAGTGTGGTATGCATCCCTAAGGAGTATCGAATATGCCTAGATCATATTGTGGCACACCAACAAAACTAACATATGTACCATTTCTTTCTCAAGTAATATCATGTTGTGTTATTTAAATGTGTGTTGATTCATGTGTGATTGATTTGTGTGTTTTTATGTTTTGATTATGCATGAATGAATGAATAGAACTTGAATAATGAATTCATGAATATACTAAAATAATGCAATGCATTGATGTAATGATGCTAACTAAATAAATGAAATGCATAGATGGATGAAGGGATGAAAGAAAAGGATAATGGAAGAAATAAGAGAAAATTATAGCTCTAGCTGAAATCACACCTTGTAACGACAAATCATGAATTCAGCATAGAGTGAAGTCACACCCCATATAGATAGGGTGTGATTTCGACAAAGAGTAAAGAAAAGAGGAAAATAAGAAGGCAAATAAAAAGTAGAATATGGAGAAGGTCAACAAAGAATATGGTGCTTGGAATAGGATGTTTGAGTTAGCGTAAACCATGAAAGATCAATTGACCAAACAAACATAGAGCAAGCAAAAAGGAAAGGATGAAGTAAAACCCTATAGGGAGGTATGCTCGCAAATGATCGAGTGGAGTCTACCCCTAACTCATGGCCATAAATCTATCTTGTAAGGGTGTAATGCTCATAAAAATGGTCAAATGGAGAGTGATAGCCGCTATGGATGTACTGCTCGTCGATGGTCAAATATGAAGAGATACCTACTAGGATGTATGCTCACAAATAATTGAATGGAGGCTACCCATCACTTGTGACCATGAAGCTATTATGTATGGGGTGAAATATGAGACTAATTTTCTAATATGAGTACTACCCAATAAGGGTGTGGTATGTGTAAAATTTAAATGAGCAAAGAAAAGCACAAAATAATAATATGAGCATGTGTCCATGTGTGAGAAGATAGAAGAAAGAAAGAGAGAAATAAGAAGTAAAAGATAGCGTGTTTGTGCATCCTTAGTGAAATTTTGAGAGCCAAGAGGTGTGCATCATATAGTCATTGGGTATAGGAATACCATAAATGATATTCATGCAGTATCTACCCTATCCTATGAGGACCTCTTAACAAGCAAAAAATCAAGAAGGAAAAGTGGTGAGCAAAATCAAAAGCAAAAGCAAAAGCAAAAGAATAAGCATAAGCATATAGAATAAGGAACATACATATTTTATCTTGGGAAAGAGAAGAAATGAGTAAAAATTTCAAATGAAAAAGGACATACAAGAAATGAAGAACTATATCCCTTGACTTGGAGAAATTTGATGATCATTTTATACTTTCAAGGTCAAGGAATATAAAAGAAGAGAGAAAGAAGAGAAGACATGAGCAAATGCAATGATGAAAATGCATGGAGATGAGACCTAAATTGGGGATTCGCTAGGCATCAGAGCTCTAGTATGAGTGCAATGTATATGAGCTAAGATCTAAATAGGTTTCATCACCTACCATCCTTATGAAATCCCCAAAAATCTATATGATCAAGCAGTCATGCAAATATGATCAAGCAACAATGCAACTATATGACAAGCATAATGAAAGTGGAATAGAATGTCAAGCAAAAAATGCAAAATATGATAGGCAATCATGCAGTATGGAAAAGAAAACCAAATGCAATATGAAAACTAAACTAAATGCAAAATGATAAAATGAAAATGTAGAGTCATGCATATTATATTTTTAGATGCATTATGTTCATTGCTTCTTTAAGTTCTTTACCATCTAAAGAAGTTAAATGATAGCTCATGAGCTAAAATTATCTGTTATGACAAAGGGACCTAACCAATTGGGCTAAAAATTGTCTTTCAGATCTTATCGAGCATTGATGTTCTTTTTGGTTCTCCTTGAGGACAAGGTCCCCAATATTAAAAGAATGATTTTGAACTCTCTTGGAATAAGATCGCTTGTGTTGGAAATTTTGAGTTAGTTGTGTTGTCATTGATGTCAAGAGTAAGTGTCAGTGATCAGTGCAAGCATTTGGCAAAAGAAGGGTTAAAATATTTATATTTTAAGCCCAAGAGATTTGGTTTAAAAGCCTCACATGATTGGTCAAAAGGATGGCTAAATTCCCTGAAAGAAGGAAAATACCTAGGCCTAAAGGAAATAATATTATAATATTTATTATTATAATATTAAAGGTGGTCAGATTGAAAAAGAAAAATACCTAGGCTCAAAGGAAATAATATTATAATATTTATTATTATAATATTAAAGGTTTAAAGATAAAGCCTAAGGTTGTCAATAAATTATTTATAATATTTATATTATAAATTAATTTATAAAATAATATTATTAAACCCAAAGTAGGGTTGGGCGCAAATTCGATTTAATTTTTCTTCCCCCGTCGACGTTCGAAGGAAAGTGGCATATGGTATAAATACCATAAGACTTACCTCATAAAAGCAAGTCTCCGAATATTAATGCACATGCGATTATTGAAAGTGGAATGCAAAAGTTCGTGAGCACATAAGACAAGAGGATATTAATTTTTTTATTGCAACTAAAAACATGAAGGACAAATTGACCAAGGCATAAAGCCTTGTCACCAACCAATCGGTTGGGCTAGTGGCAAGTTGTTGGTGTGTAAGGCAGGGTACGCGGAGGTTCCGCATTCGAGTCTCGATGGCTACGAAGGGACAAAGCCTTTTGTTTGGCTTTGGAGCTGGTTGAAGAAACAAAGCGCTCAAAGCACTTTTACCTCCCATGTGAGCACCTAGCTCACGCAGCAGCTAGGCCGCGGCTAGGGTGCAGGTGACAGCTTGACTTGGGATCGAATCCCACCGAGGAGTGTGCAAAGGTACTTTAAATTTTTGTTGTAATGTGCATGTGGTCTAAGGTTGTATTGTGAGCACCTTGGGAGATATAAGGTGATTAAAGAAAATTTTATTTTAGTTAAAGTTTGTGAAGGATTTAATTGTTGTTTAAAAGTGAATTGCATTATTTCTGGATAAGAGGTGTTAATTATTTTGAAATGCAATTTTTAAGTTGGGAGATATAAGGTGATTAAGATATATTTTATTTTTGTCTTAGTTGAAGATTGAGGAGGATTTAATTTTGGCTTAAAAGTGAATTGAATTATTTCTGGAAAGGTGTGTTGATTATTTGATAATGCATTTTTGAGTAGGGAGATATAAGGGAGTTATTTTGATTATTTTATGCATTAAAATTCTGAAGTGAATTATTGTGAAAGTGAGTTAATTGAACCTTTGCTAGTTATATTTTGAAAAGTTTGGAGATTATAAGGTGTACTTGAGACTTGTTATTTTTGTATGGTGAAATAAATATTGAGGAGAATTTTGAGTGGAGATTTTGAGATAGATTGTTGCTACCTAACCTTGAAATTGGCAAAGAGGTTTTGATTGTGATTAAGATAGGTTTTGAAGACATATCTCCATCAAAACAAAAGGTATGGGCACATCTTCCTTATGAGTGAAATATTGTTGGATTGAGTAAAGTTGGAGTGAAAAGGATTGTTTGATAAGCATTGTTGGAAATGTTTGAGTGAGCCTTCATGTGCATGATTAGGGTTTGTGAAAGATCATGAGTATCATTGTTATGTAAAGTTGAGTTTGTGAAAGATCATGAGTATCATTGTTATGTGAATTTGAGAATTGATTAGGGTTTGTGAAAGATCATGAGTATCATTGTTATGTGAAGTTGAGAACTATCTTGAACTAGGGTTTGTGAAAGAACATGAGTATCATTGTTATGTGAAAACTGGAATCATCTTGAGTCAAGGTTTGAGTTCCATAGTGTGAGTTGTTGGAAGTTTAGTGAAACACTTGGTTAGGGTTTGTAAGCAAGTTGTGTTTCATTGAGTGAATGGTTGAGTGAAGTTGATTGAGCATTATTGATTGAAAGCATTGGAGTGATAGTTCAAGATTTGTGAAACAAATTATTCTTTATTCTAAATTGATTTGAAAGAGAGTTTGAAAGTGATAGAGTGAGTTGTGAGTGTGAAACATATTGAGTCTCTTACCATTCTCTATATGTTTCTATGGTTAAACAAGATTCTGAGTGAAACTTGTTTGTGTGATTGAAGAGGTTTTCTGAAAGAGATTAAGTTGAGTTTTGTATGCAAGTTTGCAATTGATTTGAATAAAGCTTTTGTGAAAGCTTGTGAGCAGATTTGAGTAAGTCCTAGAGGGGACTTAAGGACTGAGTTGAGTAAGCTTTGGTGAAATCTTAAGGATATATTTGTGGAAGCTTACAAGAGATTTAGAGGTGAAGTCTTGGAGACTGGTAGATTGGACAAGTTCTAGAGAGGACTTGTTGAGATATTTGAGGTAAGTCTTGGTGAAGATACTTGAGAGAATATTGAGCAAGTTCTTGAGTGGACTTGTTGGACATATTTGAGGTAAGTCTTAGTGAAGACTTGAGAGATATTGAGCAAGTTCTTGAGTGGACTTGTGGATAGATTTGAGGTAAGTCTTTGAGAAGACTTGTGAGTAGAGTTGATTGATTGATTTGTTCAAGATTTGAGTTAAGGCTTGGAGTAGATCTAGCAAAGTTGATTTGTGATTGAGTCAAGCTTTGTGTTAAGGCTTGAGGATATATTTGAGATAGAGATTGAGCATATTTGTGCTAGATCGAAGGATAATGTTTAGTGCAGATTTGAGATAGATATTGAGTATATTTGTGCTAGACTGAAGGATAGTGTTTAGTGTATATTTGAGATAGATATTGAGAATATTTGTGCTAGATCGAAGGATAGTGTTTAGTGCATATTTGAGATAGATATTGAGTAGATTTGTGCTAGATCGAAGGATAGTGTTTAGTGTATATTTGAGATAGATATTGAGTAGAGCTGAGAGCAAGCTTTGGAGGTGATAGAGTAGAGGATAGTAGTCTCTAGTGGATAGAGATCCATTAGCTAGGGTAGTGAGGATAAAGGTCTTCTAAGTGAGGATAGAGGTCTTCAGTGGAGAGAGATCCACAAGCTAGTGTAGTGGAGGTAATAGTCTTCTAGAGGATCACCAACCAGAGTAGAGGAGAAGGAGTTCTCCTATGGATAGAGATCCATAAACTAGTAGAGGGGATAGAGTGTCTCCTATGGATAGGTATCCATGAACTTGATTAGGGGATTGGTGTCTCCTTTGGATAGAGGTCCATAAACATTGTAATAGGGAAGGATTCCCAAGAGATTTGTTGAGAAAATTTTAGTGAAATATTTTCTCCATGGAGTAGCCCACATTGGGTGAACCACGTAAAATTGGTGTCTCTATTGTGTGTGATGATTTGTGCATTGCTTTGATTACTACTATTGATATTGCCATTGATTATATTGGATAATATTGTTTGGGAAAGAAAAGTAAAAAGTGGTCTTATATTGTTCACCCCCCTCTTAGTATAAGCTTGTGTTCTTCAATTGGTATCAAAGCGGGTTCCTTCGAAAGAGTTTAATAGCTTGAAGGAAAATCTTACAGGAACATAGATGGATTCTTAGAGTGGATCTTTAGGGAATAAGGCACCATTGTTCGATGGGAACAATTATGCTTTTTGGAGTGTGAGAATGAATATTTTCCTAATGGCACTAGGAAATGATATATGGCAAGTAGTTGAGGATGGGTACATATCGCCAACTACTCCACCTACAGATAAATATGGTAAGCTCCTACAACTGAATAATTCAAAGGCAATGAATGGAATTTTAAATGGTTTATATGAAATAGAGTTTGTAAAAGTTATGCATTGCACATCAACAAAAGAGATTTGGGATAAGCTAAAAAATATATATGAGGGAGACAAAAAGGTCAAGATGGCAAAATTTCAAAATCACAAGAAAATATTTGAAGACCTAAAGATGAAGGATGAGGAAGACATTGCTACATACTTACTTCATGTGGATGAGGTTGTTAACTCCATGCAAGGACTTGGGTTTAAAGTGGAAGAATCAGATGTTTGTCAAAAGGTTTTAAGATCACTCCCTAAGAGGTATAGTGAAAATATTTCAGCCATAGAAGAAACAAGAGATATTGAAATTTTGACAAGGGATGAGTTACATGGAATTCTCATAGCTTTTGAGATGAGAATAAAAGAGGAGTCTATTCCCTAGAAAGAAGTAACCTTCAAAGTTACAAAGAAGACAAAGGGTAAGAAGTCGGATTCAAGTAATGAGTCATCCAATGATGAAGAAGCAAACTATGGTAGAAGGAACAAGGACACAAGAAAGCACAAAGGTACAAAATTAGTTAAGTGTTTCAAATGTGGTAAATATGGTCACTATGCATCTGATTGTCCAGAAGCTAGAAATAGTAGTGGTGATGAGAAATAGGATCATAAGAACAGGGAAGTAGGAAAATTCAGGTACCAAAATAAAAATAGGTATGGACAAAACAAGCATGAAAATAAGTTTTTCCAAAGGCATAAGAAAAGTTTTTATGTAGATAAAGTAGGCAAGAGTTCAAGTGATAGTGATGATAGGTCCTCAGATAATGAAGAAGAAGAAATTCTATTTCTGACAGTAGAAAAAGAAGATGATAAGAAAAAGGTAAAAAGGGCACCAATAATTCTCAAGTGTTTTAGGTGTGGAAACTTTGGTCATCTTGAAGATAGTTGTACAAGGAATGGGTTCAGTTTTAGTGAAGATGAATATGAAGATGCTCTTGAAGGTCCAGAAGAAGAAAGTCTTCTTATGGCAATAGAAGAAGAAGGAAGTGCTTCTAGTGGAAATGAATCAAAAAAGAATAAAGATGATCTTGAAGACAAAAGAATAGAGGAAGAATCAAAAAATTAAGAGGAAGGAGAAGTTGATCTTGAGGGTGAGCTTATTTCTGCTCTTAATGAATTAAGAAAGGTAAGAAAGCAGAACTCAAAACTCAAGCTTCAATTTCAAGAATGTGATGAAGAGAAAGGAAAGCTTATAGAAGATCTAACCAACTCAATAGCTAAGACAAGGAGATTTAAAGAGAGGTTAGAGGCAAAGGTCTTAGAATGTGAAAGGTTAGAGCATGAGGTAGCTTCACTAAGGAAGGAAGTAAAAGAGTCTAAAGATAAGCTACATAGGTTTGGGAGAAGCTCAAAGAACTTGGATAAGATTATCAAGGTACAAAGATCTTCATCAAACAAGATAGGACTTGGTTTTGAAGAAGAATATAGAGGACAAGGAGAGGAGTCAATCTCAAGCTCCAAAGAAGAAGAAGCTTCAGAATAAGAGAGTGTAAGAGAGAGTGAGACTTCTAAGGATAAGTTGGAAAATAGAAAGTTCAACAAGGAAAGGAACAATGCACAAATGAGGAATAGATGGAACAGGAAACATCACAAGGAAGAAGAGACTAAGAGACCAATGGGGTCAAGGCAAGGTTCCTTCAATGGATGTTGCTTCTCATGTCATAGGTTTGGACACAAGGCTACACAGTGCAGGACACATGAAAGATAGGGATATGGTTTCACCAATAGAAATTTTAGAAATGGGTATCTCTTTCAAGGGTATTGCTACTCTTGTAATCAGTTTGGTCATAAGGTAGTAAATTGTAGGGTTCATGATAGGAATGGATATGGCTTCACCAGGAGGAACTACAAGATATTTGCACCTTCAAGGAATCACAACATTAAGTGTTATAAGTGCAATAATGTTGGGCATATGGCTAAGTGGTGTAGAGCAAAATTTCCAGAGACAAGCAGGAACAAGAATATTCAGAGGAATCAAAAGGATCAGTTGAGAAAGAAGGTGGACAAAGGTAAAGATCAGTGTATGCTGGGAGTAGAGATACTCCCACCCCAAAATTAACCACCTCAATGAGAGGAGGTGGGGGAGGGGCTGAGCTAAGAGTCTTATCTTTAGCCCCAAGCCCCATAGGTGGCCCTTTGCCATTGATGACAAAGGGGGAGAGATTTGAGTTAGGGGGAGAGCATTCAGTCAAGGGGAGCAGTTTCTCAGGGGAGCAGTTTTGAAAAAGGAAAAAGGAATGGTTACAGAAAAAGGGTTGCCATCAATGACAAAGGGGGAGATTGTTGGAAATTTTGAGTAGTTGTGTTGTCATTGATGTCAAGAGTCAGTGTTAGTGATCAGTGCAAGCATTTGGCAAAAGAAGGGTTAAAATATTTATATTTTAAGCCCAAGAGATTTGGTTTAAAAGCCTCACATGATTGGTCAAAAGGATGGCTAAATTCCCTGAAAGAAGGAAAATACCTAGGCCCAAAGGAAATAATATTATAATATTTATTATTATAATATTAAAGGTTTAAAAATAAAGCAGGCCTAAAGGAAATAATATTATAATATTTTTTATTATAATATTAAAGGTGGTCAGATTGAAAAAGAAAAATACCTAGGCTCAAAGGAAATAATATTATAATATTTATTATTATAATATTAAAGGTTTAAAGTTAAAGCCTAAGGTTGTCAATAAATTATTTATAATATTTATATTATAAATTAATTTATAAAATAAATATATATTTTTTTTGGTAAGTTGGATTTTGAATTACTTAGAGGGTTTTTTGAGAGGATCTCAAAACCCTATAACATCACATGCCATAACCATGGCATATACAGAAAGCCTCATGGGCTGGAGCAGCACAAAAACCTTGCTTGACACTTACCAAAATATAGAAATATATGCCCATATGGCTACATACAAGATTATCCCTAACAGGAGGTAGACATAGTTTAAAACCTAAAAAACCAAAACCAGTTGCAACCCACACATCCATCATCAACAAAATAAGAAACTTCGAGGAACCTCCATCAGGCTTCAGTTTCCTCCTGGTTGTCCTGGGCCTGGCGTCCCTTGTAACACTTCAGAGCTCTGACAATTGCATTTATGGAGGCCAGAATGTTAGCTGCCATGTCCTCCAGGAACTGAGCCAATCTTACCAACCTCCTCTCTAGATATGCGCCAAGATGATGAGGAGACAGGTGGCATGGTAGAATCAAAGTCATCGAGGATCGTCGTCGACCTCCTCCTAGGTGGTTCCATGAAAATTATCTTGGTTTGTGGCTCTCACCACATCCACCAGGAAGCTCTGACACCATACGATGAGACACATGGAAAAAAAAAATTGTTTGCCATGTGGTCTGCCAGACCATTTCCCTCCTTGAAAGTATGTCGAATCTGGACTGAGGAATGTTGAAGAAGGAGGTTCCTTGCCTCAGAAATGATGTTGAACACCTTCCAGGATGGGGTATTGGAGTTAAGAAAGTATTTGGTAATGTTCATCGAATCTCCTTCAACCAACAGAGGATGGGGATCCTTCGAGATGAGCTCGAGACCCCTCAAGACCCCTCTGGCTTCTACGACATGATTTGATTGGATCCCTAGATTTTTGTAGTAAGCGAGGACGAGCTTACCATTATGGTCTTTGATGAAACCACTTGCTGCTGCTGGACCTAGGTTGCCTCTGGCCTCTCCATCAAAGTTTAGCTTTATCCAACCATGGGGGGGCCTGATCCACCTGGTCTTTTTTTTGGATAGAGCCGAGTCCGCTAGGCCAAGATCCCCGTCAAGCTTCAGAGTCATGAAAATTTCCTCCTCGAGGCCAAAATTTGGGATTGGGATGAAGAGGATCTTGGATTTCTCAATGGCAAAGGCCAGGGCTCTATGGGTAATAGAGGGAGGGTCTCTAGGGGAGTTTCCAAAAACCCTACCATTTCACTCCAACCAGATCTTCCAAATGAAATTGTGGAAACATGCATTCAACAAGAAACAGAGTTTTGGTTTCAGAAAGGACTGGGATATTCAAAGAAATCTTCCTTAATTGTCTTGGGAGGACTCCACTGAATATGAAAAGTGGAAAGGATGACTCCAATGATGGAATTAGCAAAAGATCAATGCAGGAAAAGGCGGTCAGAAGACTCACAAGCTGACATGCACATGTAACACCTATTTGGGAAAGCAAAGCCCCTTTTATGGAGGTTATCAATAGTGAGGGCTTTATTCTGAAAAGTGATCCAAGAGAAAAAATTTACCTTAGGGATCAAGTATTTCCGCCAAACTAGGTTGCAAGGAAACTCCACCCTTTGTCTGCTACATAAAATATTGTAAGCTGACTTGATCGAGAAGGTGCCACTATCTATTCCTCTCCAAATCCTGCGATCAACTCTCCTTCGAGAAGGGATGGTGACCCCCTTTAGGAGAGAGGATAGCACATAAACCTCCTCGTCACACCCATCCACTTCGTTAATCGACCAATGTGGGTATCCATTCCTCCAAACAATGAAGTCGACCACCTTATGATCATAGTTGGGATCCACCACGGATCTGAGATGACCCAACTTGGTACGCTAACACAGAGGATCCTCCTCAAGCCACCTGTCCTTCCAAAAGTTTATCTTCTGCCCATCACCCAAGATCCATCTAGTTCCATCCGCAACCAAGTGTCGTGAATGGATGACAGCCTTCCAGAAAGCCGATCCACCCATGGGAATGCCTTCATCGAGGATAGAAAGGTTGGAGAGGTATTTATTTTTTACTATTCTAACCCACTCAGATTAAAGGTAAGTCTTGGTCAAATATTGTTGAGCATATTGGATAAGTCTTGGTGAAGGCTTGTTGAGCAGATTGGGCAAGTCTTGGTGAAGGCTTGTTGAGCAGATTGGACAAGTTCTTGAGTGGACTTGTTGGAAAGATTTGAGACAAGTCTTAGTGAAGACTTGAGAGAAGATTGAGAAAGTTCTTGAGTGGACTTGTTGGATAGATTTGAGATAAGTCTTAGTGAATACTTGAGAGTATATTGAGCAAGTTCTTGAGTGGACTTGTGGATAGATTTGAGGTAAGTCTTTGAGAAGACTTGTGAGCAGAGTTGATTGATTGATTTTTTCAAGATTTGTGTTAAGGCTTGGAGCAGATCTAGCAGAGTTGATTTGTGATTGAATAAAGCTTTATGTTAAGGCTTGAGGAAATATTTGATATAAATATTGAGCATATTTGTGCTAGACCGAAGGACATTTTTTAGTGCAGATTTGAGATAGAGATTGAGCAGATTTGTGCTAATCGAAAGATAGTTTTTAGTGTAGATTTGAGACATATATTAAGAAAATTTATGCTAGACTGAAGGATAGTGTCTAGTTCAAATTTGAGGCAAATATTGAGAAAATTTTTTCTAGATCGAAGGACAATGTTTAGTGCAGATTTGAGATAGATATTGAGCAGATTTGTGCTAGATCGAAGGACAATGTTTAGTGCAGATTTGAGACAGAGATTGAGTATATTTGAGAGCAATATTTGGAGGTGATAGATCAAAGGACAATAGTATCTAGTGGATAGAGATCCATTAGCCAGGGAAATTAGGATAGAGGTCTTCTGAGTGAGGATAAATATATTTAGTAGAGAGAGATCCACAAGCTAGTGCAGTGGAGGTAGTAGTATTTTAGAGGATCACCAGCCAGAGTAGAGGAGAAGGATTTCTTCTGTGGATAGAGATCCAAAAACTAACAAAGAGGAAAGAGTTCTATTGTGGATATGTTTCCATGAACTTTATTAGGGGATTCGTATCTCCTTTGGACAAAGATCCATAAACATTGTAATAGGGAAGGATTCCCAAGAGATTTGTTGAGAAAGTTTTAGTGAATTATTTTTTTGTGGAGTAGCCCACATTGGGTGAACCACGTAAAATTGGTGTCTCTATTGTGTGTGATGATTTATGCATTGCTTTTATTACTGCTGTTGATATTGCCATTGATATATTGGATAATATTGTTTGAAAAGAAAAGTAAAATGTGGTGTTATACTATTCACCCTCCCTCTCAGTATAAGTTTGTGTTCTTCAGCTTGAACTTATTCTGATAGGCTCACAAATTATCTAAGGTAAGAATGTTATTTTCATACAAAAACTCCAATTGGTGCAAATTATCAAAATGATATTCATCATCGATCGAGGTATCTTATAACAATATGCACAATGAAGGTCTAGAACTAAGTGATGCAGGTTTCTAGAGTTGTCTAATGATAATCTATGCTTGATCATCATCCAAATATAAGGGAAAAAAGGATGCAACATTGACCATGGTATCCACATGGTGGTTGGAGGATCTAGGAATAGACTTTATGGTTACTCGATTGAACACAAACAAAAGCTTGGTGACAATATATTTGTAAGGTTTTAGCTTATCATCCCGAGTTTGATAAATATTGTTAATCTGATTGAACACAAGTTGAGAGTCACCAAAAATATAAATAACACTAACCTTCAAGGCTAAGGCTACTCTAAGACCAAATATCAAGGCTTTGTACTTTGTAGGAGTGTTCGTATAATATAAAAAAATGTTGAAGGAAAGGAATATGATATATTTTTGTGGGGTAGCTACAAAAATTCTGTTGGAAATAAGAGCAGGATTGGTTTTCATTAATTTCAAGAGTCAGTTTCAGTGAGCTAGACAAAAGGAAGGATGTCAAGGAGTCAGTTATGCAAGAAAAATATTGTTTCTAGACCTAAGGGAAATATTATTATAAAGCCCCTAATTATAATATTCAAGGTGGTCATATGAGGTCTAAAGAGCAATAAGAAGGCCCAAGAAAAATAATATTATAATATTTTATTATAATATTAAAGGTCTAAGGTTGAGACCTAAGATTAAATTAATTATAATAATTTAATTATAAATTAATTTATTAACTCTAAAGAGTTATTAAATTAATTATAAGTTAATTATAATTTAATTATAAATTAGTTTATAACTTAATTTAATAAACCCTAGAGTTAGGGTTATAAAGGGCATATGCAAAGCGTCGACGTCATATTCCATCTCCTCTATCGACGTCAATAATTTTCAAAGAATGGGTATAAATACCCCAAGCCTAAAAGGCTTCAAACTCATCCATGATTTTAATTATCTCCTAAGAAAAAAAAATGTGCGCAATTTTTGTAAGCAAGAGAGGGAAGAAGTCCCCATTGACCCTTTTTGGTAGTTAGCAAAGGAATAAAAGACACAAGGCATGAAGGCCTTGTCACCACCTAGGGAGGTGGGCTAGCGACAAGTGGAAGCACCTTGGGAATGCGAGGTTCTATGTTTGACTCGCAACAGGGTTGGTTGTGCAATGTTTTTGGGCACCAACGACACCAAATATTTTTTCTTTGGGTGCTGAAGTAGAAGATAAAGTGCTATGGGTGATTTTGCCTTCCACGTGAGCGCTTAGCTCATGCGGCTTGGCTACCAAAACTAAGGCACTGCAGGTGCTATGTTGTGGGATCGAATCCCACCGGGAGCACTTTGTGAGGTAATAAAATTTTGTTATAAATTGATTTGTGCTTCTAAGGTTGTATGGTGTATTTCTAAGCTTAGGGAGATATAAGGTTGATAAAATTAAATAATTTTTTATTTAATTATTTGGTGGTTTGAGTTGTTTGAGAGTGGAGTTATAAGGTTTAATAAAAGATTTATTTTTATATGTTTTGGTGAATGCTTATTTTAAAGGAGTAATAAGGTGTATTTGAGTTTAATTATTTTTGTAATTGTGAAATATCTTGAGGGAGTGTTAGAGTGATAATTTTTGTCATCTAACCTTTGAAATTGGCAAAGAGAGAAATTGTGTTTGAGACAGGTTTTGAGGCCAATTCTTCAACAAACAAAAGGTATGGGCACATATTCCTTGTGAGTGATTGTTGGATGTTGTGAATGCTAAGTTGGAGAGAAAAGGGTTGTTTGATAAGCATTGTTGAGTTTGATTGTTAAAGTTTTTTCTAAGTGAAAGTTGATGATAAGAAACCTTGTTTGATAAGCATTGTTGAGTTTGGTTTTCTGGAAAGAAAGTTGATACTAGAAACATTGTTTGATAAGCATTGTTGGAAATATTGAGTAAATATTTCATATACTTGACTAGGGTTTGTGAAAGAACATGAGTATCATTGTTATGTGAAGTTGAGAGCTATCTTGAACTAGGGTTTGTGAAAAGAACATGAGTATCATTGTTATGTGAAGTTGAGAGCTATCTTGAACTAGGGTTTGTGCAAGAACATGAGTATCATTATTATGTGAGATTGTTTGACAAGCATTGTTGGAAATAATTGAGTGTTCATATGCTTGGACTAGGGTTTGTAAGCAAGGAGTGTTTCATTGAGTGATTGATTGAGTGGAGTTGATTGAGCCTAGTCAAGTGGAAGTGTTGAAATAATAGTTCAAGTTATGTGAAACAAATTGTTCTATATTCTAAATTTGATCTGAGAAAGAGATTGAAAGTGATTGAGCATTGTTGTGAGTGTGAAAAATATTGAGTCTCTAACAATTCTCTATATGTTTATGTGATATTGAACAAGATTCGGTGTGAAGCTTGTTTGTGTGATTGAAGAGGATTTTGTGTTAGATTGAGTTTAGTTGAGTAAGATTTTATGGAAGCTTACAATTCAGATTTAAGGTAAGTCTTGGTGAAGGCTTGTTGAGCAGATTGGACAAGTTCTAGTGAGGACTTGTTGAGCATATTGGACAAGTTCTAGTGAGGACTTGTTGAGCATATTTTAGGTAAGTCTTGGTGAAGACTTGTTGATTATATTGGACAAGTTATAGTGAGGACTTGTTGAGCAAATTTGAGGTAAGTCTTGGTGAAGAATTTTTGAGAAAATTGTACAAGTTCTATAGAGGACTTGTGGACAGATTAGTGTGAGCTTTTGTGGAAGCTTACAACACATATTTGAGGTAAGTCTTTGAGAAGACTTGTGAGCATAGTTGATTGATTGATTTGTTCAAACCTTGGGTTAAGGTTTGGGGCAGATCTATCAGATTTTATTTGTGATTGAGTCAAGCTTTGTGTTAAGGCTTGAGGACAAATTTATTCTAGACCGAAGGACTGTGTTTAGTGCAGATTTGAGGATAGAGATTGAGGATAAATTTGTGCTATACTGAAGGACTATGTTTAGTATTCTACTTCCTCTTGGCATATTCCTTTATCTCTTTACTTCATTTACTATTGCTATTTTTTATACTTCTACTTCCATTTGCATACAATTATGGTGAATGTATGTTTTGGAATATTTTTGGAAGATATTGTTAATAGGAATATGGTATCAGAGAAAGGTCTAAAACTACATTACTCATCAACAGAAGAGAAATAGTTTGTTGGCAATAAAAGACATAATATTAGGTTATCCTTCTTTTTAAAAAAATAAATTTTAATTTTAATGTTTTGGCACCCTTTTGTTTTTTGTGTCAATTTTGAAAACTATTCATTTCGTGTGCCATCCATGGGAATTTTCCATTATGTGTCCATGGATATTAGAATAGAAATAGTCACACTGACATAGATGGTATGGAAATAATATCATGTGCTTATAGCTGGAAAGAGATGCATTCAAATCCTGATGTTTCTTATTCATAGTCACATTTAGCATATTGTTTCTATGGAAGACCCTTCTCTTCCACTCGCCAAAAGGGAGTGATATGTTGGCAAAGATTATTCTTAGTTGGGAGGTTGTTGTGGGATTAAGTCACTAAGACTCAATTACTGCAAGGTTTTCTATTTGAATAAAGTATGCATAAGTGCCAAAGAACATATCTTATAGCTATGCTCATAATAAAATGTGATGACATAGTGGTTTGACCTCTCCTTTGCTCGAATAAAGTCACTAGATCGATTCCTAACAATAAGTTTTTCCTATAATATTACTTGAAAGGAAATTTAAAAGGGCTTTCTCTCTTTTTTATATCACATTAATCAAGCATGGTGCAATGGTTGGAATGGTGGATTGTTAAGGGAAGGTGCCAAGTTCAAAACTTAGTGTCGATGTTTGTTATTTGCTCTAAGGTAATTCTATCCACCATGCATATCTCAAATTTGTTGAATCTGAACATGACATTGATACCAATAAAGAGAGCTAAACATAACAAGGAGTAGAAAAATAAATATGTAAACACAAAATTATTTTTATAACAAGAGAATAACAAGGGAAACCCCCCATAGGGGATGTCTCAATATTCCATTTTTTTTCCATTAGCAATCTCAAATAAATACTACATTGCATATTCTACAAGGCAAACCCTAGCATCTGTCACTACCAACTCACATGTGCATGCAATATGACACCTCATCCTTACATACACATTGAAACCTCATCCTTAGACTTTGACCCATATTACAAATGTGTGATTACATAGGAATTTAATTCCAATAAAATTCAAATTTATTTCATTTTTTTAAGGAAGTACATGTAGCATGATTGGTCCATATATATGAGTAGTTTATCCAATCACATTGATCAACTTTTCAAACTCTCATTCACTAATTGAATAATGCAGCATCCAATCTAGTGTCGCTAAGTGGTAGCTTTTAATTTGATAAAATTATTCTAAGGTTTGGCATTATTTTTTTCTTGATTTGAGTTTTAATATACCAAATATTTTGGAGGCCATACCTTTTGCATACGAAAGTGTTTAAAGACCATTTTTTCTAGATTGTATATTTTTTTAGCTTTACATAATGGTAACATTAGTTTACAGACCTATTATAGTTCTACTTAGGAGCTTTTTGTATAAAATAGAGTCTTTAGGCTATGTTTCTCATCTTACTAGATGAAATTATAGCACTTGGTCAGTTCAAATGGTAGGAGTACTTAAAACCAAGAATTTCTAGCTCATATTTAATAATGAATCAGAAGGTCTTAGTGACCATGAACTTAGTAAGAGAAAGGAGTAACATATTGGACTCTTGTTCATGTTAGTGGAACCAAATGTACTTTTCCACATTAGAGAAAATCTAACCCTATTGAGGTGTGGTCTATTTTGAAATATCTCTATAGAATGTTAAAGCTAATGAAGTTAACATAATAGAGATAGATATCTCCAATCTCAAATTTTTTAATTTTTGTAATGTTGAAGACTACATATCTCACTTCAAATCTCTAAAAGTTGATCTAGCTATGGCAGAGGGTAAGGTAAAGAGTGATGAAGAAAATATCAACTTTTATTACTTCCAATATTTCTCCTCCCTTTCATATATTTGGTTTGGTTTTTTAGTTTAATGTTATGACTATTAAAGAGCCAAAACCCATCTCTCTTGAAGTACTTTTCAAGCTTTTAATCTATTATGAAGTTGCAATGAATAATTGTGGAGCTCTTTCTCATACACAAGCTCATCCAAAAGACTTTAAATTAATGGAAATTAAGGCTCAATTACCTAAGGGAAAGTCTAACATTTCAAATAAGTCAAATGCTTACAAGTATTGTAAAAGGGAATGACACTCCAAAAATTAAATTACAAGGCTGAAGAAGACTAAGAGAGAATTATTTAGGGTTGGACATAAGATTTTTTATGATAAATATGAGGATTCCATTATGGGGGGAGGTGTTACTTCTAATTTCTTCTCTCCTTGACCCCCTCATCTCAAATTATGGGGTGTGTTAAAATATGTGTAGTCTAATCTTGTTTAGGCCAGGGCCAAAAGTGAGAATTGTTTATGAGCATTGTCAATGTAGCGTACATGCATGTGATTGTGTAATCCCACAAGCACTCATTATTTATGTAGGCCTACGAGCATGTTCATGTAAGCCTAAGGGTCCCTTTCATATTTCACCCTTAGTGGTATTGGTTAACCCATCTTTATGGATAACCCTGCTTAAAGGGTAATTTCATTATAAAGTTAACCTTAAGATTAAGTTAATATTAGCCTAATGTTAACTTCTCATTGAGTTTTTAGTATCATTATAAATACCTCATAATGAGGATCCATTTGTATGATAAGTATAAATAAAATGTGATATATTGGAGTACCTATGGCCACCCACCTTCTACTTCCTCTTGTCATCTCCCTTTGTCTCTTTACTTCATTTACTATTGTTATCTTATAATTGTTTCTACTTATTTTTTGCATACGATTATGGTGAATGCATGTTTTGAAATGTTTTTAGAAAATATTATGAGTACAAACACAGTTATGATTGAACTCATTTTTGGCATCATTCATGACTAAAATATTAGATGACCAAAATCATATTCTAAAAAAACTAACATAGAAAATATATTAGGAAAAAATAACATATAAGGAGATTTGACCATATGTCAAACTATTCCTCGCCCTTTACATATAAATTATAAAGTATTTTTTCATGTAATACAAATATTAAGGATATATTAGATACCAAAGTAAATTTTATACAAATTTTATAACATGCTCCAAGTAAGGAGTTGCATGTAATTTTTTAATTTTAATTATATGTACATAGGTCACAAAGGTAATAAATAATTAATATTTTAGTTATTTATTAAGAATTATAAACAAAATAATTTTGGGAGAATTGATGCACCAAAAATAAAAAATTATAAGAATTTGAAGCAAAGAATGAGACTCCTTTACATTATCTAACATGTTAGATAAACAATCACTGATAATAATTACAAGAATATCTTATGCTTGCATATGAATTTAACACTAAGAAGACACCAAGTTTAAAGTTGAAACCCCTTAATGGTAGAGCATGGACTTATAGATGCCAAATAACCCCAAGATTTCCAAGAATAAATGAACCAGCTCAAAGATAATTAGATCCTTTAAACGACTCAAACCAATTGAATTGTTATAATATGTAATAAAAATACATAATTTTATGCACAAGGTGTTTGATAAGCATAAACATCATGAAGATGGAGACATATATTCTATACAAAGAAGGGGTATCTTAAATTTTTTTATAAGATGAAATGATGACAAATAAACAAAAAATTAAACATTTAAATCACTTCAATGTAAATCATAGAAAAAAATAACTTTTAAAGGATTAAATTTTTTAGTGTACATGTTGCCTTTCATCGAAATCATCTCTTAATGTTCACATATTTTTTTTTATTTATAAATGAATAATTGAAAAATAAAACCACATGCAATTTTTAAAAATTTGAGAAATTGGTATAATTAGAGCTAGGTTATTGTATCCTTAAACACCATGTAAAATTATAATTCTCTTATAACAAAAACATCTTAATGAAAATATTTTTCAATGTAATCTTATCAAAAGTATAAATTTATATTAAAAAAAATTAAATAAAATAATAATTTACATAAATTTTAATTATATTAAACCAGCATTCAAATTTATAATTATAATTGAAAATTTAAATATATTGATTAATTTTTTGAATGAAAAAACTTTATTTTTTATATTGATTAATTTTTTTTTGAAATAAAATACATTTTAATTCTTAAAGGAGAGATTGTGGAAAACTCAAAAAACTAAAAAAATTAAAGGTAAAATTTTGAAAAAATCACAAAGTATTGCTACACTTTAACCTGATCCTAAACATATGTATAACCACAATTTGATAAAGCATTCAAGTGTCCCATAAAAATAATTATATGTTAATATAAATAAAATTAATAACAATCAAATTTAAATTAGTCTTTCTTACAATTCACTTCTTCAAAAATATAATACAAAATAATTAAATAAGTCTTAAGGTTATGCTAGTAGGGCTCCTCAACCTCGACCCCTTATATAAACTTTACAATTAGGTAAAAACCCTATGATTAATTTATAAAATAAAACAATCCAAAGGAAAAAGTAAATAATTAAGAATTAAGCAATAGTTTGGGCTTTTTTGCTGTACAGGTTTTTTACACTAACAAAATAAAAAAAAATTAATTAATTAATAATTTAATTTTAAAATAATTAATTATATGAGATTGAATAGGGTTTTTTTTATATTAATCTTCATCATATAGTGGTGTTATAACAAAACTTGAATATTTTTTATAGTAAGATTTAAACCTAGGGGTATGAATAAAGGGGTATGAAGTGAGGGTTATTAATAAAAATATGTGAAGTGAGGGGTATGAGATCTTAATTGATTAAAGCTAAGAGTATGAAGAAAGGGGTATGAAGTGAGGGGTATGAAGAAAGGGGTATGAAGTTAGGGGTATGAGACCTTAATTGATTAAAGAAGTGTTTTTTTTTTAATTTAATTTTTTTTTAAATGTAAACTTTAATTTTAAAAAGAGGAACTTTAAAATTTTAATTTTAACTTTATTTTTTTTTTTTTTTCTTAGAAAAAACAAAAAAATCAAAACGTTAGAAAATTAAATTTTTTTCAAAAACTTTAGAAAATCCAAAAAAATCAATGTTATTTTTTCAAAAAAAAAATCAATGTTTCTTCATACCCCTCACTTCACACCCCTTTCTTCATACCCCTAACTTCATACCCCTTTCTTCATACCCCTAACTTCATACCCCTCACTAATTGAATACTTACAAAAACCAATTCTTTAATCAATTAATGTCTCATACCCCTAACTTCATACCTCACTTCATACCCATAACTAATTAAATACTTACAAAAACCACTTCTTTAATCAATTAATGTCTCATACCCCTAACTTCAAGGTTTAGGGTTTAGGGTTTAGTTAAAGAAGTGGTTTTTGTAAGTATTCAATTAGTTAGGGGTATGAAGTTAGGGGTATGAGACATTAATTGATTAAATAAGTGGTTTTTGTAAGTATTTAATTAGTTAGGGGTATGAAGTTAGGGATATTAATTTAGGGGTATTAAGTGAGGGGTATGAAGTTAGGGGTATGAAATGAGGGGTATGAAGTGAATGAAGTTAGGGGTATGAAATGAGGGGTATGAGACCTTAATTGATTAAAGAAATGATTTTTGTAAGTATTCAATTAGTTAGGGGTATGAAGAAAGGGGTATGAAGTGAGGGGTATGAAGAAAGTGAGGGGTATGGAGAAAGGGATATGAGATGTTAATGGCTTAAAGAAGTGATTTTTGTAAGTATTCAATTACTTAAGGGTATGAAGTAAGAGGTATTTAGTGAGGGGTATGAAGAAAGGGGTATGAATAAAGGGGTATGAATTTAGGGGTATGAAGAAAGGGTTATGAAGTTAGGGGTATGAAGTTAGGAGGTATGAAGAAAAGGGTATGAAGTGAGGGGTATGAAGAAAATAGTATGAAGTGATGGGCATGGGAAAAGGGATATGAGACATTAATTTATTAAATAATTGGTTTTTGTAAGTATTCAATTTCTTAGGGATATGAAGTGAGGGGTATTTAGTGAGGGGTATGAAGAAAGGGGTATGAATTAAAAGGTATGAAGTTAGGGGTATGAATTTTGGGGTATAAATAAAGGGGTATAATGTTAGGGATATGAAGTTAGGGGGTATGAAGAAAGGGTATGAAGTTAGGGGTATGAGACCTTAATTTATTAAAATTAGGGGTATGAAGAGAGGGGTATAAAGAAAGGGGTATTAAGTGAGGGGTATGAAGAAAGGAGTATGAATTGAGGGGTATGAAGTTAGGGGTATGAAGTTAGGGTTATGAGACCTTAATTGATTAAAGAAGAGGTTTTTGTTTAATTTTAATTTTTTTAATTGTAAAATTTAATTAAAAAGCAAAATTAGGAGCTTTAAAATTTTAATTTTAACTTTAATTTTTTTTTCTTAGAAATATTAAAAATTTAATTTAATTTTAATTTTAATTTATTAACCTTATAAAAAAAACAAAAAAATCAAAACGTTAGAAAATCAATTTTTTTTCAAAAAAATTAGAAAATAAAAAAAATCAATATTTTTTTCAAAAAAAATCAATGTTTCTTCATACCCCTCACTTCACATCCTTAAATTCATACCCCTAAATTTATATCCTTAACTTCATACTCCTTTCTTCATAACCCTAACTTCATACCCCTCACTAATTGAATACTCACAAAAATCAAATTTTAATTAATTAATGTCTCATACCCCTAAATTCATACCCCTCACTTCATACCCCTAACTAAATGAATACTTACAAAAACCACTTCTTTAATCAATTAATGTCTCATATCCCTAACTTCAGGGTTTAGGATTTAGGGTGTATGGTTTAGTTAAAGAAGTGATTTTTGTAAGTATTCAATTAGTTAGGGGTTTGAAGTTAGGGGTATGAGATATTAATTGATTAAAGAAGTGATTTTGTAAGTATTTAATTAGTTAGGGGTATGAAGGTAGGAGTATGAAGTGAAGGTTATGAACTAAGAGGTATGAAGTTAGGGATATGAATAAAAGGGTATGAAGTGAATGAAGTTAGGGGTTTGAAGTGAGGGGTATAAGATCTTAATAGATTAAAGAAGTGGATTTGGAAGTATTCAATTAGTTAGGGGTATGAAGAAAGGGGTATGAAATAAAGGATATGAAGAAAGGGGTATGAAGTGAGGGGTATGAAGAAAGGGATATGAGACATTAATTGATAAAAAAGTGGTTTTGTAAGTATTCAATCACTTAAGGGTATTTAGTGAGGGGTATTTATTGAGGGGTATGAAGAAAGGGGTATGAATAAAAGGGTATGAAGGAAGGGGTATGAAGTTAGGGGATATGAAGAAAGGGGTATGAAGTGAATGAAGTTAGGGGTATGAAGCTAGGGGTATGAAGTGAGGGGTATGAGACTTTGATTGATTAAATAAGTCATTTTGTAAGTATTCAATTAGTTATGGGTATGAAGAAATGGGTATGAGGTGAGGGATATGAAGAAATGGGTATGAAGTGAGGGATATGAAGAAAGGGATATGAGATATTAATTGATTAAAGAAATGACTTTTGTATGTATTCAATTACTTAGGGGTATGAAGTGAGGGGTATTTAGTGAGGGGTATGAAGAAAGGGGTATGAAGAAAGGGATATGAATTTAAGGGTATGAATTTAGGGGTATGAAGTTAGGGGTATAAATTTAGGGGTATGAAGAAAGGGTATGAAGTTAGGGTATGAAGAAAGGGATATGAATAAAGGGATATGAAGTGAGGGGTATGAAGAAAGAGGTGTGAAGTGAGGGGTATGAGATCTTAATTGATTAAAGTTAGAGGTATGAAAAGAGGGGTATGAAGTGAGGGGTATGAAGAAATGGGTTTGAAGATAGGGGTATCAAGTGAGCGGTATGAAGTGAGGGGTTGAAGTTAGGGGTATGAAGTTAGGGGTATGGGACCTTAATTGATTAAAGAAGTTTTTTTATTTTTAATTTTAATTTTTTTAATTGTAAACTTTATTTTAAAAAATAGGAACTTTAAAATTTTAATTTTAACTTTAATAATTTTTTTTTTTTTTTTTATTAGGAACTTTAAAATTTTAATTTTAATTTAATTTTTTAACCTTAGAAAAAATTAAAATATTAGAAAGTAAAAAAAATTCAAAAAATTTTGAAAATCCAAAAAAAATAATTTTTCTTCATACCCCTCACTTCACACCCCTACTTCATACCCTTTTTTTCATACCCCTAACTTCATACCACTTTTTTCACAACTCTAACTTCATACCCCTCACTTCATGCCCTCTCTTCATACCCCTCACTAATTGAATACTTACAAAAACCAATTCTTTAATCAATTAATATTTTATACCCTAACTTCATACCCCTAACAACTTGTATACTTACAAAAATCACATATTTAATCAATTAATATCTCATACCCCTAACTTTAGGGTTTAGGGTTTATTTAAAGAAGTGGTTTTTGTAAGTATTCAATTAGTTAGGGGTATGAAGTTAGGGGTATGAGACATTAATTGATTAAAAAAGTGGTTTTTGTAAGTATTTAATTAGTTAGGGGTATGAAGTTAGGGGTATGAAGTGAGGGGTATGAATTAAGGTGTATGAAGTTAGGGGTATGAAGTGAATGAAGTTAGGGGTATGATACCTTAATTGATTAAAAAGTGGTTTTTATAAGTATACCATTATTTAGGGGTATGAATAAAGAGGTATGAAGTAAGGGGTATGAAGAAAGGGGTATGAAGTGAGGGTATGAAGAAAGTGATATGAGACATTAATTGATTAAAGAAGTGATTTTTGTAAGTATTCAATTACTTAGGGGTATGAAGTGTGGGTTATTTAGTGAGGGTTATGAAGAAATGGGTATGAATAAAGAGGTATGAAGTTAGGGGTATTAAGAAAGGGGTATGAAGTGAATGAAGTTAGGGGTATGAGACCTTAATTGATTAAAGAAGTGTTTTTTGTAAGTATTCAATTAGTTAGGGGTATGAAGAAAGGGGTATGAAGTGAGGGGTATAAAAAAATATGTATGAAGTGAGGGGTATGTGTTGGAAATATGAGCAATTTTTGTTATCATTGATGTCAAGAGGTTGATGTCCAAGTTTCATTGTCATTAATGTCATCAGGTGATTTTTTCAAAAGGTAAGGAAGAGATTTAAAGATAGGATATAATATTTATTTTAAATATTATATACCTAAAAAGGCCTAAAATGATTGAAGACCCAAGGAAGGAGAAGCAAGTTTAAAAGGAAATCCCAAGGATGGAGAAGCAGGTTTAAAAGAAAATAATAATATTATAATATTTAATATTATAATATTTTGAGCTAAAGGTTGAGGTAAAGAAAAATGAGGTCCAAGGAGTCATTAAATTATAAATCCTCAAAAAGACCCATTTGGCAGATTTTAAAGGTTATTATTTAATTTATTTAAATTTAAATATTTTAACCATAGGTTAAAATTTAAATTTAAATAAATAATAAAGGTGCCAAAAGTTTAAATTTTAAATTTGAATTAAAAATTGAATTTACTAATCATCAACGTGTTGGAGTGCATAGCAAATGGTATAAAAGGGGCAATGATTTTATTTTAAAAATCATCCATGTGATTCGTATGCCCAAAGTACAAAGGAATTTGTGCGCTGCATTTAAAGGAAGAGAAAGAAAATAATTTGCATGCGTTAAAATTTAAAGGGTAGGGGTCGTGATAAATCTAAGTGGAGTGCCAAACAAGTCTCAAAGAACTTGGTAGCACGAGTGGCAATTGAGGGCTAGTTAAGGCATTCGTAATGGCAAGATCGCAGGATCGATTCACGCAATTCTATTTTGCAAAAAAATCGTTTCGTTCATGCTAAGTGGGAGAAGAGACAAGGAATAAAAAGGGGTGCATGCGCATTTTAATTTTGTGTGGGCACGTAGCCCAATTGGTAGATGAGCTTTGTGCTAGGGTGTTGGAAAGGCAAGGTTGTGTGTTCAAATTTTGCCAAAGACAATTTTGGGCAGAATTAAAACATAAGGTATGTTTTTCACAATTTAATTTTTTTCCAAAGGTTTTGATATTCAAAAATTTGTATTAAAGGATTTTGTGAGTTTTAAAAGGGAGTTTGTGAGTTTGTTAAGGGATATATAAGGTATAAGAAAATTAAAATATTTTATTTTAATTTTTGGTGGTTAGAATTTATTTTATAAGGTAGAAGTGATAAAGTATGCAAGAAATATTGTATTTTGTATTTTGAAATAAAGCTACATTGTGATAATTATTTTTGAGAGGATAAATAAGGTGCTTAAAGGAAATTATTGTGAAAGTGAGTTATTTAAATCTTTGCTAATTAGATTTTGAAAGGTTTGGATATCACAAGGTGTTCTTAAGACTTGATATTTTTGTATGGTAAAATAATTATTAAGGAAAATATTTGAGTGAATATTTTTGCTATCTAACCTTGAAATTGGCAAAGAGAAGTTGATTGTGATTGAGACAGGTTTTGAGGTCATATCTCCATCAAAACAAAAGGTATGGGCATATCATCCTTGTGAGTGAAATATTGTTTGGTTGAATGTTGTGAAATGCAAGTTGGAGTGAAAAGGATTGTTGGAAATGTTTGAGTGACTTTTTCATATGCATGATTGGTGAAAGAACATGAGTATAATTGTTATGTGAGATTGAGAACTATATTGAGCTAGGATTTGTGAAAGAGCATGAGTATCCTTGTTATGTGAATTTGAAATCATCTTAAGTCAAGGTTTGAGTTCCATAGTGTGAGCTATTGGAAGCATAGTGAAACACTTGGTTAGGGTTTGAAAGCAAGTTGTGTTTCATTAAGTGAATGGTTGAGTGAAGTTATTGAGCATTATTGAGTGAAAGTATTGGAGTGATAGTTCAAGTTTTGTAAATTAAATTATACTTTATTTCTGAGTTGATTTGAAGGAGAATTTGAAGGTGGTTGAGTGCTTTGTGAGTGTGAAACATATTGAGTCTCTAATCATTCTCTATATGTTTCTATGGTTAAACAAGATTATGAGTGAAACTTATTTGTGGTATTGAAGAGATTTTCTGTAAGAGATTAAGTTGAGTTTTTTGAAATTATTTTAATGAGCTTTTGTGAAATTTTAAGGACAAATTAGAGGTAAGTCTTTGAGAAGACTTGAGAGTAGAGTTGGTTCATTTATTCAAACCTTGTGTTAAGGTTTTGGGTAAATATGAGTAGATTTGGTTTATGATTTGATCAAGATTTGTGCTAAGGCTTGAAGATAGATCTAAGGGAAAAATTTGAGTAGGTTTGTGCCAGAGCAGAGATAGATTTGGGGATAAAGTTTGGTGCAAATTTGAGAGCATATTTGTGTTAGACCAAAGAGAGAATTATGAGCAAATTTGTGCTAGTCAGAGGATAGTTTTTAGTACTGATCTGAGATAGAGATTAAGTAGAGTTTAGAATAGGCTTTAGAGGTGATAAAGTAGAGGGCAGTTATCTCCAGTGGATAGATATCCATTAGCTAGGGCAATGAGGATAGAGATCTTCTGAGTGAGGATAGAGGTCTTCAGTGGAGAGATATCCACAAGCTAGTGTAGTGGGGGCAGTAGTCTTCTAGAAGATCACCATCTAAAGTAGAGGAGAAGAAGTTCTCTTGTGGATTGGTGTCCATGAAGTTGATTAGGGGATTGGTGTCTCCTTTGGATAGAGGTCCATAAACATTTTAATAGAGAAGGATTCCCAAGAAATTTGTTGAGAAAATTTTAGTGAAATATTTTCTTCGTGGAGTAGCCCACATTGGGTGAACCATGTTAAATCATGTCTCTCATGTGTGTGATACTTTGTGTAATGTTTACTACTTTAATATTGTTGATGTTATCATATGGATTAAAAAGCAAAAAAAATTATCTTATACTTCTCACCCCCCTCTCAATATAAGCACATGTTCTTCAATTGGTATCAGAGAGAGTCTCTTCATGAAAAGACTAACAACTTGGAGGAAGATCCGTTAGGAACACACATGACTTAAGAGAATGAAGAAGAGACCATGTTTAACATAAAAGAGGAATTATTTTTTGCTCTTAGGAACTTGGAAAATATTAGAAAGAAGAACTCAATTTTGAAGGATCAAATTCAAGAGGATGAAGAAGCAAAGATGAGCTTCTATAGAGTCTCTCAAAACTCAAGATAAAGGTAGAAGAAGGAAATAAAATTGAACAAAATATGATAAATATATTAAGAGCAAGGGAAAAGAGTGTGAAATATTGGAAGCAAAAATTGTTTCTCTAAGGAATGAAGTTGAAATGACCAAGTTACGGTAAGATATAAAGTTAGGGAAATAGAAATAGAAGTTAGAAGCACTTGATAAGTTCAAGGTATTTAAAGAATGTTGAAAATGAAATGAGTAAGAGAATTAAGTGTTTGAGATCAGATAGAGGATGAGAATTTACCTCAAATGAATTTGTAGACTTTTGTGAACAACATGGGATCTAAAGAGAATACTCAGTTGCAATAACTCCTCAAAAAAATAGAGTGGTTGAAAGGAAGAATAGGACTATTGAAAATATGGCTAGAGCTATGTTAAATGAATCCAAGGTTTCATATGGTTTTTGGAGGGATGCATTCAATACAGCAGTATATATCATCAATAGGGCTCAAATAAGAGTAAATCATCATAATATTCCATATGAGCTTTGGAAAGGAAGACCGACCACTGTGAAATATTTCAAAAAATTTGGAAGCAAATGTTACATAAGACGGGAAGAGAAAATCTTGGGTAAGTTTGACCCAAGATGTGATGAGGGTATTTTTCTTGGTTATTCTACTAAGAGCAAAGTCTATAGATGCTATAACAAAAGGACACGTACTATTATAGAAAATATAAATATAATAGTTGATGATAAGATAGGGTCAAGAGAACCAGTTTGAGAAATTATGTATCAAGAATATGAAATTTTTCAAGAAGAGTCACGTGAAGAATCAAAAGAAGAAGAAGAAGAAACACAAAGACTTTTTTATAATACTCCATCTAGGTATATACAGAAAAATAATCCAAGGAATCTAGTCATTAGGAATCCAAATGAAATATAGACAATGAGAAGGGTAATAGCATTAAATCAACAAGCAAATGTCTCTTTGTTATCTAAAATTGAACCAAAATACTTCAATGAGGTAAGTGAATATGAGTTTTGGATTAAGGCAATGAATGAGAAATTAGATCAGATAGAGAAAAGTAAGACTTGGGAATTTGTCCCATGACCAAAAGGTAATAATGTGATTGGCACTAAATGGGTATTTAGAAACAAGTTAAATGAATATGGTCAGGTAGTCAGAAACAAAGCAAGATTAGTATGCAAAGGCTATGCACAAGTTGAGAGAATTGATTTTGATGAGACATTTTCTCCAGTTGCATGACTTGAAGCTATAAGAATGTTCTTAGCCTTATCAAGTTTCAAAAACTTCAAAGTATATCAGATAAATGTTAAATCAACCTTTCTAAATGGTGTCTTGGAAGAAGAGGTTTATATTGAATAGCTAGAGGGATTCAACTTAACTGATAGACCAAACTATGTATGCAGATTGAAGAAGGTACTTTATGGACTAAAACAAGCTCCTAGAGCTTGGTACTCAAGATTGGATAAGTACCTTTAGGAATAGGGTTTCAAGAAAGGTATAGTGGACAATAACTTATACATCAAAAATGAAGGGAATGACTTACTAATTATGGTTGTTTATATGGGTGATATCATTTTTGGAAGAAACAATGATAAGATGTATCAAAAATTTGCAAAGAGCATGCAAAATGAATTATAGATGTCAATGCTTGGTGGGTTATCCTTCTTTATTAGACTTCAGATTTTATAATCAAATAAAGGTATATTTCTTTCACAAACCAAGTATATAAAAGAGATGCTAAATAAATTCAAGTTAGAAGATTGCAAACTAGCGAGTACCCCCATGGTTACAGGATGTAATTTAAGTAAATATGATGAATCTCTTGAGGCAAATAAAAAATTATGCAGATCTATGATTGGCAGCTTACTATATGTCACAGCTACAAGACTAGATATCATGCAGGTAGTGGGATTAGTGGCAAGGTTTCAAGAAAAACCCAAGGAGACACATTTAGTAGTAGTAAAGAGGATTCTCAGGTATTTAAAAGGGACTATGTATTTTAGGCTCTGGTATCCCAAAAGTGGTAATTTCATTCTCACAGTATATACAGATGCAGATTGGGTTGGCAACATTGATGATAGAAAAAGCACAAGTGGAGAAGCATTCTTTCTTGGAGACTATTTAGTCTCTTGGCTAAGTAATAAACAAGCATCAGTATCCTTATACATAGAAGAGGATGAGTATATTGTAGCAGTTGCTTGTTGTACATAGGTATTATGGATGAAGTAAACTTTAGAGGACTTCAAGATAAAGCATGATCACCCTATTCCCATATTGTGTGATAATACAAGTGTTATAAATATCTCAAAGAATCTGATGATGCACTCTAGGATAAAGCACATTTCGATCAAATATCATTTTTTGAGAGAGCAGGTGACAAATAAGCAAGTCAAGTTGGAATATGTAACTACAAAGGAGCATATTGTAGACATTTTCACTAAGCCTCTTCCAAAAGGGCCTTTTCAGTATCTTCGAGGAAAGTTGGGAGTAGTTCTACTCCCACCCAAAAATTAACCACCTCAATAAGAGAAGCTAGGGAGGGGGCTAACCTAAGAGTATTTTTTTACCCCCAAGCCCCAAAGGCATCCCTTTTCCATTGATGTCAAAGGGGGAGAGATTTGAGTCAAGGGGAGAGCATTCAGTCAGGGGGATTAGTTTCTCAGGGGGAGAAAATTTGAAAAAGGTAAAATAAATGGTTAAAGAAAAATGGATTGCCATCAATGACAAAGGGGGAGATTGTTGGAAATATGAGCAAGTTTTGTTGTCATTGATGTCAAGAGATTGATGTCCAAGTTTCATCATCATTAATGTCATCAGGTGGTTTTTCCAAAAGGCAAGGAAGAGATTTAAAGGAATAGGATATAATATTTATTTTAAATATTATATACCTAAAAATGCCTAAAAAGGTTGAAGACCCAAGGAAGGAGAAGTAGGTTTAAAAGAAAATAATAATATTATAATATTTCAAGCTAAAGGTTGAGGTAAAGAAAAATTAATTCCAAGGAGTCATTAAATTATAAATCCTCAAAAAGACCCATTTGGCAGATTTTAAAGGTTATTATTTAATTTATTTAAATTTAAATATTTTAACCATAGGTTAAAATTTTATTTTTTTAAATAATCAAGGTGCCAAAAGTTTAAATTTTAAATTTGAATTAAAAATCAAATTTACCAATCATCGATGTGTTGGAGTGCATAGCAAATGGTATAAAAGGGGCAATGATTTTATTTTAAAAACCATCCATGTGATTTGTATGTCCAAAGTATAAAGGAATTCATGCGTTGCATTTAAAGTAAGAGAAATAAAATAATTCACATGTGTTAAAATTTAAAGGGCAGATGATAAACCTAAGTGGAGTACCAAACAAGTCTCAAAGTGCTTGATAGCACAAGTGGAAATTGAGGGCTAGTTAAGGCATTCGTGAGGGGAAGATCATGGGTTTGATTCATGCAATTATGTTTTGCAAAGAGAAATCATTTTCATTCGTGCTAAGTGGGAGAAGAGACAAGGAATAAAAAGGGGTGTGTGCACCTTTTAATTTTGTGTGTGCACGTAGCCCAACTAGTGGACGAGCTTTGTGATAGGGTGTTGGAAAGGCAAGGTCATGTGTTTGAATTATGCCAAAGATATTTTTGGACGAAATTAAAACATAAGGTATGCTTCTCACAATTTATTTTTTTCCAAAGGTTTTGATATTCAAAAATTCGCATTAAAGGATTTTGTGAGTTTTAAAAGGGAGTTTGTGAGTTTGTTAAGGGATATATAAGGTATAAGAAAATTTAAATATTTTATTTTAATTTTTGGTGGTTAGAATTTATTTTATAAGCTAGGAGTGATAAGGTATGCAAGGAATATTAGATTTTGTATTTTGAAATAAATCTACATTGTGATAATTAATGTTGAGAGGAGAAATAAGGTGCATAAATGAAATTATTGTGAAATTTTGAATCTTTGCTAATTATATTTTGAAAGGTTTGGAGATTATAAGGTGTTCTTGAGACTTGATATTTTTGTATGGTAAAATCATTTTTAAGGAAAATATTTGAGTGAAGATTTTCACTATCTAACATTGGCATTGGTAAAGAGGAGTTGATTGTGATTGAGACAGGTTTTGAGGTCAGATCTCCATCAAAACAAAAGGTATGGGCATATCATCCTTGTGAATGAGATATTGTTTGGTTGAATGTTGTGAAATTCAAGTTGGAGTGAAAAGGATTGTTGAAAATGTTTTAGTGGCTTTTTCATATGCATGATTGGTGAAAGAACATGAGCATCATTGTTATGTGAGATTGAGAACTATCTTGAGCTAGGGTTTGTGTAAGAGCATGAGTATCATTGTTATGTGAATTTGGAATCATCTTGATTCAAGGTTTGAGTTCCATAGTGTGAGTTGTTGGAAGCATACTGAAATACTTGGTTAGGGTTTGAAAGCAAGTTGTATTTCATTGAGTGAATGGTTGAGTGAAGTTGATTGAGCATTATTGAGTGAATGATAGTTCAAGTTTTGCGAATCAAATTATAATTTTTTCTGAGTTTATTTGAAAGAGAATTTGAAGGTGATTGAGTGCTTTGTGAGTGTGAAACATATTGAGTCTCTAATCATTCTCTATATGTTTCTATGGTTAAAAAAGATTCTGAGTGAAACTTGTTTATGGTATTGAAGAGGTTTTATGTAAGAGATTAAGTTGAGTTTTCTAAAATTGTTTTAATGAGCTTTTGTGAAAGTTTAAGGATATATTAGAGGTAAGTCTTTGAGAAGACTTGAGAGCAGAGTTGGTTCATTTTTTCAAATCTTGTGTTAAGGTTTTGGGTAAATCTAAGCAAAGTTTATTTGTGATTTTATCAAACTTTGTGCTAAGGCTTGAGGACAGATCTGAGGATAGAGTTTGAGCAGGTTTTTGCCAAAGCAAAAACAAATTTGGGGATAGAGTTTGGTGCAAATTTGAGAGTAGATTTGTGTCAGAACAAAGAGAGAATTATGAACATATTTGTGCTAGTCAGAGGATAGTGTTTAGTACTGATTTGAGATAGAGATTGAGCAAAGTTTAGAATAGGCTTTGGAGGTGATAGATCAGAGGGTAGCAATCTCTAGTGGATAGAGATCCATTAGCTAGGGAAGTGAGGACAAAGATATTCTAAGTGAGGATAGATATATTCAGTGGAGAGAGATCCATAAGCTAGTGTAGTGGAGGTAGTAGTCTTCTAGAATATCACCAACCAGAGCAGAGGAGAAGAAGTTCTATGGATTGGTGTCCATAAAATTGATTAGGGGATTGGTGTCTCCTTTGGACAAAGGTCCATAAACATTGTAATAGAGAAGGATTCCCAAGAATTTTTTTGAGAAAATTTTAGTGAAATATTTTCTCCATGGAGTAGCCCACATTGGGTGAACCACGTTAAATCATGTCTCTCATGTGTGTGATGATTTGTGTAATGTTTACTACTTTAATATTGTTGATGCTATCATATGGATTGAAAAGCAAAATGTTTTATCTTATAATTTTTACCCCATCTCAGTATAAGTACATGTTCTTCAATATGAAGAAAGGGAGATGAGACCTTAAATTACTTAGGGGTATGAAGTGAGGGGTATGAAGAAAGGGGTATGAATTAAGGGGTATGAAGAAAGGGGTATGAAGTTAGGGGGTATGAAGAGAGGGGTATGAAGTTAGGGGTATAAATAAATGGGTATGAATAAAGGGGTGTGAAGTGATGGATATGAGGTTAGGGGTATGAGACCTCAATTGATTAAAGTTAGGGGTATGAAGAGAGGGATATGAAAAAAGGGTATGAAGTGAGGGGTATGAATTGAGGGGTATGAAGTTAGGGGTATGAAGTGAGGGGTATGAAATGAGGTGTATGAAAAAAGGGATATGAATTGAGGGGTATGAAGTTAGGGGTATGAGACCTTAATTGATTAAAGAAGTGTTTTTTTTAAATTGTAAACTTTAATTAAAAAAATTAAGAGCTTTAGAATTTTAATTTTAACTTTAGTTGTTTTTCTTTTTCTTCCTAGGAACTTTAAAATTTTAATTTTAATTTTAATTTTTTAACCTTAGAAAAAAAAACAAAACAAAACAAAACGTTAGAAAATCAAATATTTTTCAAAAACTTTAGAAAATAAAAAAAAATCAATGTTTTTTTCAAAAAATAATTTTTTCTTCATACCCCTCACTTCACACCTCTAATTTTAAACCCCTTTCTTCATACCCCTAACTTAATATCCCTTTCTTCATACCACTCACTTCATATCCCTAACTTTAATCAATTAAGGTATCATAACCCTAACTTCATACCCCTCACTTCACACCCCTTTATTCATACCCTCTACCCCTAACTTCATACCCCTAACTTTGTACCCTTAACTTCATACCCCTCACTTCATATCCCTATATTTAATCAATTAAGGTATCATACCTCTAACTTCATACCCCTCACTTCACACTCCTTTATTCATACCCTATAGCCTTTTCTTCATGCCTCTAACTTTATACCCCTAACTTCATACCCCTTACTTCATACCCCTAACTTCATACTCCTTTCTTCATATCCCTAAATTCATACCCCTAACGTCATACGCCTTAATTCATATCCCTTTCTTCATACTTCTTTCTTCATACCCCTCAATAAATACCTACCCTTCACTTCATATTTCTAAATTCATACATCTTTCTCCATACCCTAACTTCATACACCTCACTTCATAAACTTCACTTCATACCCCTCACTAATTGAATACTTACAAAAAATAATTCTTTAATCAATTAATGTCGCATACCCCCAACTTCATACCCCTCACTTCATACCCTTAACTAATAGAATACTTACAAAAAACACTTCTCTAATCAATTAATATCTCATACCCCTAGCTTCAAGGTTTAGATTTTAGGGTTTAGGGTTTAGGATATGAGACAATAATTGATTAAAGAAGTGGTTTTAGGATATGAAAAAATAGGTATGAAGTTAAAGGTATGAAGTGAGGGGTATGAAGTGATGGGTATTTAGTGATGGGTATGAAGAAAGGAGTATGAATAAAGGGGTATGAATTAAGGGGTATGAAGTTAGGGGTATGAATTTAGGGGTATGAAGAAAGGAGTATGAAGTTAGGGGTATGAAGTAAGGAGTATGAAGTTAGGATATCAAGAAAGGGGTATGAAGTGAATGAATTTAGGGGTATGAGATCATAATTGATTAAAGAAGTAGTTTTTGTAAGTATTTAATTAGTTAAGGGTATAAGAAAATGGGTATGAAGTGAGAGATATGAAGAAAGGGGTATGAAGTGAGGGGTATGAAGAAAGGTATATGAGACATTAATTGATTAAAGAAGTGATTTTTGTAAGTATTCAATTACTTAGGGGTATGAAGTGAGAGGTATTTAGTGAGGGGTATGGGTATGAAGAAAGGTGCATGAATAAAGGGGTATGAAGTTAGGGGTATGAATTTACAAGTATGAAGAAAGTGGTATGAAGTTAGGGGTATGAATAAAGGGGTATGAAGTGAGGGGTATGAAGAAAAAGGTGTGAAGTGAGGGGTATTAAGTTAGGGGTATGAAGATAGGGGTATAAAGAAAGGGGTATGAAGAAAGGGGTATGAAGTTAGGGTTATGAGATTAGGGGTATGAAGTGAGGGGTGTGAAGTGAGGAGTGTTTAGTGAGGGGTAGTTCCCCTAAGACTATTATCAAATTATGTCATCCAATATTTACTAAATATTTTTAGAAATAAAAATTTAATTCACAATGCATCAGAGCTTATGCCAAGGTATTAGGTCACAGTTATATAGATAACGGTCTGACCCCAAATTTCACAAGCATTCAAGATACAACATGACCTAATAATGCTTACGATCTAATCGAATCACGAGTTTATTGCTCCGAAATGAGCATCAAATTTTTGGCTGAAGATATACTCAATTAGCCACATCAAAAAAAATATCTACATAATGCAAAATTTAATGCATATCAATGACATACAATGATACCCAATGTTGACCCCAAATCGATATGGTTTTATGAACAAGGGAAGCTACGGTTTTCAAGATAATGTTGCATCCTTACCTATGTACACATATAAACTTAGTTGTCATTCCCAATCAACTTTGAACGCATAGCCCCAATAGCAAGGTTTATGAATCAACGCTAACTCATAAAGAACAAGTAGGGTGGCCACCGTAATAGATTGATGTTCTAATCATTTCTAAGGGATTTGGGTCATAACGACATAAAGGATTTTGTTCAAAATTTGAAAATATTTACTGATTACCAATGGCTCAATTTTCTTTGGGAAATCAATTGAAGATCATTATAGAATCAATTAGAAATTTCATTGATTAATGAATAACCATAGGTGCTATCCACAAGAGCAATCATATGGTGTAATTTAAATTAATTCTACAAGAATGTAACATAAAAATTCGACAAACATTTTAATGCCCTATTTATTATTTAATTTTTTGAGATTTATCCATTATTACGGTTAAATGAACTTAGGAATCAAAGCAATAATATCCAACATACCAATGGGAGGATTTTAATCATTGTCTTATTTTAAACTGTGAGTTACTAAGACCACAAACATAGCAATGGTGTCAACATAAATTATTTTGAGATTCAATCTTTCACCATGGGTGAATCAGGGCAACAAAAATTACTTGACAACCTTATAAATTTTTAATACTAAATTTCTTGTCCAAATTGTGTTTTAAAAACTGAACCAAGAGTTCTGATAGGGTTTATTTTTTTAGTTTTTGACATTACAAGAACAAGGGTAGTTTAATTGTCATGTATATGACACCACACGAACTCAACTGAACAAATAACGAAAGTAATGTCACTGCACACAAAATTGTCTATCATCCAAATACCAGAATTACAAACCAATATTCTTTAAAATGTACAAAATAGGAAACAACATATCCACATATAGTGTAACATTTCTCTTAAGCTTCAGGTGTACATAAATTATATAATGAAATTATTTTTTCCCAATCATATATAATATAAACAACGCTATATTACATGACTTCAACAGTAGCAGACTTACAATAATTATATATATGTGTGTGTGTGTGTGTGTGTGTGTGTGTGTGTGTGTGTGTGTGTAGCATCCTACAAGCCTTAGATATACATAAATGAAATCCATTTTACCAACACCATAAATACAAAAGACATTAGGCTACTTTTGAAACAAAATTTTGTCTTTTCTATTAATATAATCCAAAGAAATATTGAAACCTAGCCATTCATATATTGGACAGAAGGGATACCTAATTCAATTATTCTCATAAAGGAATTCTCACAGAAATACATTAGCATGGTATTGAGAATACATGGCACATATAATGAGCATAATGACCATGGCGGCATCACTATTGAGCACTAGATTTTGTTAAGAGAGTCCATATTCATCCAATCAGAGCTATGCAAATAGGTTTTAATGGGTAACCTTCAAGACCAAGGGATCAGAGAAGCCAACTACCATGAATGCACACTACCCTAAATGCACTCACATCCAAATTCCATGTAGAACAAAAAATTCTCTTCGTTTCACACCGAGACCCACATAGAATGCATTTTAAAGAAAAACAAAATATAAAGTTAATACCAGATTTTCCCATTCCCCAATTCCAACTCGCAAAGCTACGCTCACCTGTAGCACAAGCAAATTGTAGGTGAAATTGGGCTTCCAAGAAATGCATTCGCAGCCAAGTGATAGGCAGGAGGTGTTTCTTATTTAGTTACTCATGAAATGCACCCTTAGCCACATGATATGCAGGGTTACAATTAAGTTTTTTTTCCCCATTTACTTGACGCAGAAGCCATGCAACAAGCATTCACAGCAGGAATAATTTTATATAATTAAGATCACATAGAAGTGCACTCACATCCAGATGATTTTTAGATAGAATTTATTATTTGGTACCCAATAAAACGTGCTTAATTACATATTAAATCACTTATTATTAAATTTAACAAAAATCTTACTGCAAAAAAATCACAACCAAACACAGAGGAAATTTTATAATTAAATTTCATGCTTCATTTCAACGGAGGAAGAATTAAGTTTCCATCTTTGTTTCCACACAGACTCTACATCAACTAGTGTCCATTTGTAATTATCTTAAATATCTTATGATAAATTTTAAAACTTGTTACAAAAGGATTCAACCTGACCTGAAAATGACATCCACTTTATTCTTCCAATCGCACTGTCGGTTCTCATGCCTTTTTCCCCTCATGTCCCTTTAACACAGTATTGCTTATCTTTAAATAAGGGACGGAGATAACTCATGGGGTGCCACTTGTAAAACACATGCATATCAAGGCTTACCATGTGTATGATTTTTATCTGCCATACTTTGGTTATAGGTGGGCCTTATAATTTCCAAAGTCTATTATTGAATATGTATTTTATTTTATTATTAATATAATTACTTTTAATTAATTTTAATTTTAATTAATATTTTTGTTATTATTATTATTATTATTACCATCATCTTTAATTTTATTTTTATTATTGTCACCTTAATATATTTTTAAAATATTTAAACATGATAGAAATTTTGCAAATCAACACAGAATCCTAGAATGCAGCTACGTGGATGCAACTACATGGACCGCTGGCAAAAGGATTGCTAGTAGGGGTTTAATACCCTAGCATAGTCAAAAAAATTTCCGCTCATCATATATCCAAAACTTACCTTTCCGCGGATACCCTTGCTTGCAATTTGAAGAAGATACCAACACATTGTGATACTCCCACCTACATGTGTATTTGTTCCTACATCCACAAATTGATTAGTAGCACCATATTCTTGTAGATAAATATATTAAAACAAGAGCCATATTTCGGAGGGTTGTTACATCCTCCCCCTCTAAGAATAAACACAACCCCTATGTTTTTAAATGCATATCAAAATATAATATCAAGAGCAAATCATACTATGGAATAGTAACAACATAATTACATAGTCAAACTCAATCATAATTACTGAAATAAAAGCATGTCTTCATCATCAATCCAAAAAATTTTAAACCAAACTTTTTTTTTTATTGATTAAATACTTATACATATACATATCCATCGTGGGGGTTAAACGAATTTTTTATATAATTATATTTATCAAAATCTTCTTTTAAATTATTGTTGAAACAAAAATGGATACTTTCTTTTCATGATAGTCACATCTTCCCATGTGGTATTGTTTTCATAGTATTGGTCCCACTGGACCTTACACTACCCAATATTTTGCTTTCTTAATTGCTTGGTTCGAAAACCCAATACCCTAATAGGTTGGAATTCAATGTGTAGGGGTTCTATCATCTGCAAGTGATCAACATTACAGACATGATAAGGATTAGAAATATATCTCTTGAGGAGGGACACATGGAATGTATCATGGATTTTTGACAAGTTGGGTGGTAAAGCCAACTTATAGGTGACTGGGTTGATTTTAGCAAGAATGGTAAATGGTCCTACAAATCTTGGGCCCAGTTTAGAGGATTTTATAGAGCTCTTGGTTGGTTTAACCCTCAATAACACTTTGTCTCCCATAGAGAATTCCCTTGGAGTTATTTTGAGTTCAGCATAACTCTTTTGCCAATTTGAGGCTTCCTTGAGCCTTTGAAAAATTTTGTTGAGTTGCTCTTCTATTTCTTTAACCATGTTCGGTCCAATCAATACCCGATCCTTCGGATTGCTCCAAGACAATAGTGTCCTGCACCTTTTCTCATATAGTGCCTCAAATGGGGCCATCCCCAAGGAAGTGTGGTAACCATTATTATAAGCAAATTCTACCAAAAAAAGGTAGTCTTACCATTTAGTTTGATGGTCCATGCAAGACATCCGAAGCATATATTCTAAGACTTGGTTTATTCTTTTCATTTTTTCGTCTATTTTAGGATGGTAGGTGGTGATAATGTTAAGTTTTTTTCTCCATGCCTGATATAATATCTGCTAAAACTCAGATGTGAACTGAGAATCTCTATCTGATATAATTGTTTTAGGGAAACCATGTAGCCGTACCACTTCCCTGACAAATTTATGGGCTATTGTAGGAGCTTCGTCCTTAATATTTCTAGGCATAAAATGTGCCACTTAAGTCAATTTGTCAACCACAACCATAATAGCATCATGCTAGAAATTATTTTTAGGCAACCCAATAATAAAGCCCATAGTCACAACCTACCATTGGTGAATTGGAATGTCATGCGTATATAGGCGTCCTGTAGGGTGTAAATGTTTTATATTCACCTTTTGGCACTCTAAACATCTAGACATAAATTTTGTGATGTCCTTCTTCATTCCCAGCTAGTAATAATCCTCTCTTATTTTCCTACATCTTTACATAGCCCGGATGAGTGGAGTAAGGAGCACAATGTGCCTCCTGAAGCAACTTGTTTCTTAGGTTTAGATCATTTGGCACCACCATTCTATTTTTGAAATACAACATATTTTCCTATATTTCAAAATCCTTTGCTTTTTTTTAATCTTGTATTAACAAATCTTGACATCTTTGCGAGAATTCATCCTGAAGTTTAATATTCCTTATCTATTTAATTATTTTAAAATGGCATTGTGTTATAGCAGTAATGTACTTTCTTCTACTCAAAGCATCGGCTAACTTATTCTCTTTCCTCTTAATATACTCAATGTCAAAATCATACTCTACCAGTAATTCCATCCACCACCTCTGCCTAGCATTGAGCATTGGTTGGGTAAAAATATAACTTAAACTATGATGATCGATTTTTATCTCAAAAGGTTTACCCAATAGGTAGTGTCACCACATTTTAAGAGTGTGTACTATTATTTCTAGTTCTAAATCATGTGTGGCATAGTTCAACTCATGTTTCTTAAGCTTTCGAGACTCATAAGCTATAATGGTAGGAACCTAGGGTTCCTAGCACAAATATTGATAAATAAATAATAAATAACCTAAATCTAAAAGAATCGCCTTTTGATATTGTCGGGAAGTCCCTTCAATAAATTATATTATATTTTATATTCATGGATGATTTGAATGATAAGTTCTTACAATGTTTTATACCCACTCTAGGGTTATAGGTGAAAGGTTGCAATGCTTCCTAACCCTAATATTATAATAATATAATAATTAATATAATTAATTATTATATTATTTTATTATTATAACCTTAAGATAAAATATATTATTATTATTAATTAATGTTAGGATAGGATCCTAACATGCCACCCCTCCTTAAAATAGCTTTGTCCTCAAAGCTAGGAAGATTGAAAAATATGTTTTAGCGTCTATATAGTTCATGAAGGTATTCATTAGCATTGATTATTTCCTCTTGATTTGAATCTAACTTCACATTAGGAACACTTTTCACATAGAACACATGGTTGTTTTGGCTTTCATAGGGTCTATATTTTAGGTTAAGAACCTTCAATGTGCAAAGGGTATTATAAAGACCTTCGCCTCTGGGGTACGTTATTTGCAGGTAGAGACCTCGATTAACCTCAGGGTGATGGGACCCACATCAAAGAGTTTACGTGATGTCATGTTGCATATAACAACCTCATATAAATCGTCCCTTTATTTTTTTATTTCAAGGTCTTCAAACATAAGCAGACCCCTTCTCCGTATTAAGAAATTTGTGGCATGATTTTATGAGACACGGCCCCGAAAGGTTGTATAAGCCCTTAAATCAGTTACGATGCTCTTGGATGTTGTATCCATGTGAAGTGAGAAATCACCAATGCAATCTGGCAGTTGACAGCCCATATGATACATGTGTACATTATACCTCCAATGTTTGAGGAGTCGGAGGTCTCACCTCCAGTGCTTCAACTAATATATTATGAATGTTTTATCCAAGAGAATATTCAATGACTTTACATCACGGTGGAATACAAGCTGAGATACCACAGAATGCAAAAACAACAGAGCTTCGGTTATCTCCATGGCAACCCACAGACGAGACTCCCAATCCAAAGACTCCTCACCCGAGTGCAAATACTGAAACAATGTCTTATTAGGGATAAATTTGTATACCATCAATGGAAATTGAGTTTTGAAGCAGCACCCATGCAATTTCACAATGTTTCTGTGAATAATTTGAGACAGAATGATGAGTTTGTTGATAAACTGATCATCTTCCTGTGGATCAGAAATCTCCTTGCACCTTTTGATTTCTACATCTGTGCCATCTAAAAGAATTCCTTTAAATACCGTTTGGTAGGCACCTCTTCCCAGTATCATATCGCTTGAAAAAATTTTGAGGCCTTTGCGAGCTTTGTTGTAGAATATATGTTCAAGTTTTCTGGTCTACCCATGGAAGCAATGTATTTATGCAACTGGATACCGCCTTTTTGTTGGAAATATTTGGCCTTCACAACTTTCTTGTGTCATTTCTTCAGCCACCAAAATAGTACTGTTGCTGCCAAAGATACTCCAATGAATGAAGAAACAAGACCTATGGTTGCAGGAATGACGTATTTGTTTGACCTGGCGGACTTGCATCCACTACTATTTTGAAGGCCATCTCCTACATAATCCTTTGAGCATGAACAATTGTAATGTCCAGGCAGATGATAACATGAGCCTTTGGGTGATTCAACGCACTAATTTTTTTACTTCTGCATTTGTTAATATCTATGCAATCAGTGTTGTTACGGTAACCAGTTCCTTCAAATCCAAGAAGACATGCACATACGTGGCCCTGCCTTGTTGAGGAGTTGCTACAATGGGCCTCCTCTGTGTAGGAGTAATTGGATAGTCCTTTAGTTGCTGGGCAATTCATATCACCCATACCCCAATCAAGGCATAGAGCATAACGACCTATCCTAAGCATTCCTATTTCTTTCTTGGATATGTTAAAGGTAGTTGGATCTAGTATTGCCGAGAACCCACACAAGTTGCAAGAGTTCACATATTTAATTCCTCCATCGGTGAAAATTTTTACCACTTCCTGTTTCCATGAATGCTAGCCTCACAACAACCATAATAATTTTTAGTATTGTGGATCGTATTGATTTAGACATGCTGCTTTACAACTCCCTCTGATCCCTTTCTCGTTAACAAAAGAACCACTTGAATTGCAGCCCTACAAGCCTATTGAAAGAAGAAACAGTGAAAGGGCCATCTGGGCAAAGACTAAACACCATGTATGCATCATCCATGTAGTCTTTGAATGGAATATGGTTGAAGTCTTAATGTCAAGTGACCTTTTTAGACCACCTTCGCAATAGGGACTTGTCACATACATGCGGATTTGCACTCTAAAATGGAAAAATATTGTGTGTTTGCTAGTTTGGGACGAATGGCACACATCCTCCTAAGCATGTACAACCTCAAGTATCCGCTCCACAGTTGATCAACGATAAGTCAGGATGTAACGAAGCATACTGCAACTTCCAACGTGAGACTAGGGTTGTTTCTAGAAAGCTTTGATTTTTTTTTTTAAATAATTACGCATGGCCGAGCTGCAGAAACGCTGGCGTTCTAGCTTCTATTGTCTAATAAAGTGCCCAATGCTTGGACGGAACTGATTGCAGTACATGTTTCTTATATGATTATTTCCAAGATTATAAGATATAAATAAGACTACACCATTCGGACCTACTATGTGTATGTATGTTCTTATGTTGTATGGTCTTATGCTTTTCTATGAGCGCTTCAATAGACAATGATGGGGCTTCTTAAGGTGTAATTTCCACTACTCCAGGTTAATGCTCCCCATAGGAAAGTATACTTTGCTATAATTTTTAATTCAGTTGTTACATTATACAACAGTTTATGCTTGACGACGGTGAAAGAGAGTGTATCTGGTTCCACCGTCACATTTACTCTAGAAGGTATTTTCACTATGGCCTTATATGTGGATTTGGCAGACCTTCGACATCGTTCATGGAAATATAGAAGATAAAGGATTTTCTATCAATTTAATGATGCAACAACATCTAATTTTTGGGCACAACAACAGTAACAACAGTCTGTAACCTCTCCAAATATCAATGTTGCTCTTTATTTTGATCAATATTGAGCAAGCAGATGTTCTGAATGAAGTTTGAATTTACATAATTGTAGAAAACTATAGACTCTAGAATTCATGTCCACATTTATTTACGTCTTTATTAATATGTCCTCCTTACCAACAAAGGCAAGCATTATTTTCTTTGACAACTGCAAAGTATATTGTGCAACTGTAAAGTATTTTCTTTGACTGTATATTTTAGTCTTCTCTCCTTATGGCGCCATTGTGGTGGACTGTAGAGTTCTCTCCTTATTGTAGTCTTCTCTACATTTCTTTTTAACATGATGTTTGGAAATTTATATTATTTTCATCAAAAGTAATATTATGAATTGATTTCATCTTGGGAAACTGTTATGCTTGGCAGCATGCTGGTAATTTGGTAACCAACCAACTCAAATTTTTATTCAACATATCCATTTTTCTTTCAATTTTTTAGTTTTTTTTTTTTACAAATCACTCTGCCTTGCAGTGAATCATCACCTTGTAGTTTCGCAATTTCTAGTTAGTCAGTTGTTAGTCGGGGAGAATTGCATTATAAAATATGGTGGTGGCCATGGTGGAGGGCGACTGTCCATTTGTAACTTAATAGGTGATAAACAACATGTCCCATATTTGCCTTTTGAATTTCCTATGAACAACAGTTTGAAAACAATGTGACTTGTTGCCTTGGCCGCTTCTGCAATTTTACAATCAAAACTCACTTTTCCTTGTTCGTCTTGAAACTTCATAATAGGAGAATCAAATTTCAAAAGAAAAATCTGAAACAACTCGGGCAGATAGGTATCATCAAATTCTTTCACTATTGGATATAAGGTTGGGCAGACATAATTCTTGTCGATCCAGGCCTTCTCATTAAAACTTGGATAAACCCTGTATTCTATTTTTTTGGAATTATTTACCTCTTCCTTGTGGTATACTTTTGTAATGGGAAAATTTGCATTTTTAGGGTTTACTAATTTTTCTCCTTCCAAAAATGCATTATATACCATTTGAAAATCTTTGCCTTCTACCTTTTCGGAAGAAATTTTTTTTCTAGGGTTTTGATTTATTTCTTTCTTCCCGAAAGATGAAATGGATACCACCTGAGATTCAATGACTATGGGCTCCTCCTCTACCTGGGCTTCCATGGCTATGGGTTCCTCCTCTACATGGGATTCCATGGCTAGGGTCTCCTCTTGCATTTCCATTAAATATTGTATAATACGATCAGAACGTTCCATTTGTTTTTTTTGTTTTTGTTCAATCATTCTTCTAATTTTTGCAATGTCATTTTTCATTTCCTTGACCAATATGGTTGGATCCATAAGGCTCTGATACCAAATGGTAGGAACCTAGGGTTCCTAGCACAAATATTGATAAATAAATAATAAATAACCTAAATCTAAAAGAATCGCCTTTTGATATTGTCGGGAAGTCCCTTCAATAAATTATATTATATTTTATATTCATGGATGATTTGAATGATAAGTTCTTACAATGTTTTATACCCACTCTAGGGTTATAGGTGAAAGGTTGCAATGCTTCCTAACCCTAATATTATAATAATATAATAATTAATATAATTAATTATTATATTATTTTATTATTATAACCTTAAGATAAAATATATTATTATTATTAATTAATGTTAGGATAGGATCCTAACATATAATGCCTTCTTCCTACATAAGAACTCCTTCTAAAACTTCTATGGAGGCATCAGTACATATCGTAAATGATAGTTTGAGATCTGGTATTCTAAGAATTGGCATTGTTGTTAACTTTTCCTTAAGTATTTTAAAGGCTTCCTCACATCGAGCAGTCCATTTAAAGGCTTTACCTTTTTTCTAAATATTGGTTATTGGATAGGCTATTTTAGAGAAGTTTTGCACAAAATATCGATAATACCCAGCAAATCCCATAAAACTTTGTACTTCTGACACATTAGTTGGTGCAGGCCATTCAATGATAACCTTTATTTTTCTTGGGTCCACTGATATCCCTTCAACCGAAATCACATGACCCAGATATCATACTTGGTATGTGTAGAACTCACATTTCGACAATTTTCTATACAACTGATTCTCTCTAAATTTTTTGAGAACAATCTTCATGTGTTGATCATGTTCCTCTTTATTCCTAGAGTATATCAATATGTCATCTAAAAATACTAATACAAATTTATCTAATTGTTCCTGGAATACATTATTCATTAAGTTCATAAAAGTTATTGGGGCATTGGTCAAACCAAAAGGCAACACTATAAACTCATAGTAGCCATATATTGTTCGAAATGTAGTTTTATGGGTGTCTTCCTCTCGAATATTGAGTTGATGATAGCTGGACCTAAGATCATTTTTTGAGAATATTGTAGCTCCCTTTAGGTTGTCAAACAGGTCATCTATCCTAGGTAGGAAGTACTTGTTCTTCACTGTCATCTTATTTAGCATCCTGTAATCAATACATAACCTTAGTGACCCATCCTTTTTCTTAACAAATAAAACCTGTGCTCCCCATGGAGAGACACCAGGTTTAATGAGCCCTATTTCTAATAGTTCCTAAATCTGAGTCTTGAGTTCTTGTAGATCAATGGTAGTCATTCTATATAGTGCTCGGGCTATGGGGGTTGCTCCTGGTAGGATATCTATAGAGAAATAAAATTTCCTTTGGGATGGGAGACATGGTAGATCCTCAGGAAAGATATCCCAAAAATCATTTAGTATCGGATATGTTTGAAATAGACTTGTTCCAGTCTCCATGTCCTCTTTCGTATTAATTTTAACTACAAAAACTTTACTTCCTTTTTTTATGGCTCTTTTAACTTGCATGGTTTTTAGGAGGTGTTTTTCCATTGATTCACGCCCAAAATAAATTCAAATCCTTTGCATAGCATCATTAGTGAAATCCATCCATATTTATTCAAATTTTAGTAATGTTTTATGAGCTTTGAGCCAATATGCTCCTAGGATAATATCAAAAGCATGCAATGGGGATACATACAAATGCCAACATATTTTTCCTTGAGGTAGGATTATCTGAGGGTCGAATAAGAATTGATTAATAGTATAGGTCTTCCCAGACCCATATTCAACCTTCCACCCATTTGCCATATACCTAGGTTTTTCTAGTATGTCCCTCATAAGGCTAGATGAAATAAATTTTTCCATTTAACAAAAAAGGTGTATCTTATCCATTGAGTTTAAGGTTACCTATGGCTACAAATATCTTATGGGTAGGTTTATTTGATTCCTTTATTTTATCAGCTCTCATGGGGCACTTATCTGCATAATGAAGTTCCTTACAGATCCAACAACCAGTTCGCGGTGTCCTCTCTTTATTAGTTCCATCATTGATATTCTTAGTACTAATCCCTTGGTTTCTATATTTTTGATCATATCTATATTTGAAATTTCTCTTTTCATGGCCACATCGATTGTACTAATATCCTTTGTTTCCCTAAGATCCTTGATACCGGTTCTTATTTTTACCAAATCTATTTTTGTTCTCATTTTGATCATTCCAGTTCCTATACCTTTTAACTAAACCCATATTTTTATTTTTTTTAGGTTCTTCTCTATCATATATTTTTTTATAATAGGCCTTCTTGGCCTTATAGTTGTCCTCTTCCTGCCTAGCCAAGTCACAGGCATCTGTGAGGGTTGTCGATTTCAACATCAGGACCAGGTGCCCAATGTTTGGGTGGAGACCTAAATAGAATTTCTAGATCTTAATCTCAGTTATTTGCTCATACTCAAGCATGTATTTAAGCAGTTGCATGAAGCGTTGATAATATTCGATAACAGTCATATTACCTTAAGTTAATCTTGAAAATTTTATGGTCCTTTCTAAGTAAAATTATGGAGTCAAGAATATTTCTTTAAAGGCTTTTACAAAGGTTTCCTAGTGTACATCGATGACCTCCACATTATGAGTTTTCTTATAGGTGTCCCACCAATCTGTCGCAATTCCTGATAGTCGAAATACTACCCAAGAAGTCTTAGATTTGGATGAGAGGGTTCTAATGGCAAAGTAGGCTTCTATATTGTTTAGCCATCTCTCGACCTCTTTCCCATTCCATTTGCCATAAAACTTGGCTATATATATTTTTTGCATATCCTTATCTAAATCAGAGCCTACTTGTTGCCTTTCAAGGTCAATAGATATCTGCTCCTCAGTGGTTACTGTTTCCTTTCTTTTGGAAAATTTTTCTATTATTTTTTTTTGTTGGGATATCATCTCTTGCTGCTAAGTTAGTTGGGTATTCTATTGTTCCATGTCCTCTAATATTTGAGCTTTCTATTGAGCCATGTGTTCGACCATTTGGGCTCTTTGTTGCTCCATTTGTTCTTTTTATTTATTCATTTATTCTCGCATTAATTTCATCATTCGGACCAATTTGTCCTCCCTAGGAGTAGGTTATTTTTCCCTCCTAACTACCTGAGGGGGTTCTACAGTTCCTCCTATGTTCCTTATCCTCCCAGACTTCTTGAGAACCCTTTTGGGATTTTTGATCAGCCCTTCCCATTGTACTATGGTAGATATCTTTGAGGAGCTAGCCATGGCTTGAGAAATAAAAACGAGCCTAGTCAATTTTTTAGGTATTTAGTTCATCAATCATTAAGTTAGATATTTTTTTTATTTTCAAACAGTTTGCAACCTTTGGCTCTGATACCAAATGTAACACCCCAAGTCATAACCACTTGGTTGTCTAATCACCCCAAGTTACTACCACTTGGGTGTCAAAAAAATTCTTTGTTTTATTCTTATCAATTTCTTTTTTTCTAATTTGAGCATGTTGATATTGTCTTCATGAGAGCCATTCTACTGCAGTTGGAAAACTCATGAGATCAGGATTGGCTAGATCTCGTATAGTTGCAATTTTTAACTTCATTCTCCTCCTGAGATCCTAAGTCTAGGTAGTGGGTTTATTTTTCTCTAGGGCCCATATCACCTAGAGGTGTGATGATTAATTTCCCATATCTTATATGATTGCTCAATATTAGGTGTTCTTTACCATATAAGACTTAGCGCATACATGATCAAGCTAGACAATCAACCACTCACCCTAGAACATCATCTAGGATCTTACCAATACCCTGGTAACCACCAGATGTCATGTGTTGATTAACCAAAATGATGTCCCATACCATCATGTTTTCAGTATCATCCAATCAAGCACATTCCACCACTCAATCACTAGCAAGGATAACCTATAAGGGATGCCCATACAAAACTTTTTTTACCTCCTATTCTGACCTTTCCTGTTAGAAATACGATTACGCCTGTGCATTGTGTTTGTCTACCCACAAACACCATTATCGTTTGAAGTCAATATTGTCTACCCACAATCTTAAGTGTTATCCTCCCACTTCCAAAGGTATATTTAGTAGGGTTTATCTTAAGGTTTATGGGATATGGTTGGTATTCGTTCATGATATTCCAAAGGGACTACTAAGGTGTATTTTGGATTTCTCAGGTTCCAATATAATTAACTAACTTGAATATAAAAATAATGCCCTTAAAAAAAAGCCAAAGCATAAAACCAATAATAATGTTTCCTTTTTATCTATAATGCCAAATTATATTCTTCCCTTTGTCATTTAAAGCATAAGACCAAATAAAATTTTCCTTTTAATCTTTAAAGCATAAAGACAAATAACATTTTCCTTTTTATATTTAAAGCATAAACACAAATAACATTTTCCTTTTTATATTTAAAGCATAAGGACAAATAACATATTCTCTTTAATATTTTCCCTTTATCTTTATAGCATAAATCCCAATGAAATTTTCCTTTTGTCTATAAAGCATAAAGCCAAATAACGTCTTCCCTTTATCTTTAAAGCATAAATCCAAATAACATCTTCCCTTTATATTTAAATCATAAATCCAAATAACATTTTCTTTTTTTAATTTTAAAACATAAATACAAATAACATATTCTTTCTATATTAAAAGCATAAGATGAATAACATTTTCTATTTAATTTTCTCTTTATCTAAAAATATAATTAAGATATTCTCTTTAACATTTTCCCTTATATTTAACCATGAAGCCCAATGACATCTTCCATTTATCTTTAAAGTATAAAGCTAAATAACATTTACGCAAAAGGGGGCACTATTATTTAATTTCATAAAATTCAAATCAACATAATATGGTTTTAAATCTAATAAATTCAAATCATCATACTAAAATTCTGATTAAGGAGCCTTTTAATTTAACCTCTCAAATTCCAATATTTTTAGTTCCCCTAAGACTATTATCAAATCATGTCATCCAAGATTTACTGAATATTTTTAGAAATAATTTTTTAATTCACAACGCATCAGAGCTTATACCGAGGTATTAGGTTACAGTTATCTAGATAACGGTCTGACCCCAAATTTCACAAGCACTCAAGATATGACATGACCTAATAATGCTTACGATCTAATAGAATCACGAGTTTATTACTCCAAAATGAGCGCCAACTTTTTGGTTGAATATATACTCAATTAGCCACATCAAAAAAAATACCCACATAATGCAGAATTTAATGCATATTAGTGATATACAATGATACCCAATGTTGACCCCAAATCGAGATGGTTTTATGAACAAGGGAAGCCACGATTTTCAAGATAATATTGCATTCTTACCTATGTACACATATAAACTCAGTTGCCATTCCCAATCAACTTTGAACACAAATCCCCAATAGCAAAGTTTATGAATCAATGCTAACTCATATAGAACAAGTAGGGTGGCCACCAAAACAAATTGATTTTCTAATCATTGCCAAGGGATTTGGATCATAACGACATAAAGGTTTTGGTTCAAAATTTGAAAATATTTATTGATTGCCAATGGCTCAAGTTTCTTTGGGAAATCAAGTGAAGATCATTACATAATCAATTAGAGATTTCATTTATTAATAAATAACCATAGGTGCTATCCACAAGAGCAATCATCTAGTGTAATTTAAATTAATTCTATAAGAATGTGACAAACATTTTAATGCCCTATTTATCACTTGATTTTTCGAGATTTATCTATTCTTACGATTAAATGAACTTAGGAATCAAAGCAATAATATCCAACATACCCATGGGAAGATTTTAATCATTTTCTTATTCTAATCAGTGAGTTACTAAGACCACAAAAATTTTGTACTAAGAGGGGGGTGAACAGTATAGCACCCACTTTTTACTTTCTTTCAAACCAATATCAATTAATGTCCTTAATTGCAATAACCAAATATAGCAGTGGGCATTAATAACTTAGATAGCAATAGTAAGCAAGAGCACAAGTCACCACACACAATTAAGACACAATATTTAACGTGGTTCCCCCAATGTGGGGTATTCCATAAGATAATCTCCTTATAATATTTCACACTGAAATAAGGATTCTTATCCAATACAATGATTACTTTGATCTGCTCAAAGCTAGACAACACACTGATCTACTCAAGTAGGAAATCCACTGATCTGCTCAACTAGGCAATACACTGATCTACTCAGGTAGGCAATCCACTGATCTGCTCAGCTAGGCAACACACTGATTTTCTCAGGTAGGCAATCCACTGATCTGCTCAGCTAGGCACTCCACTGAATTGCTCAACAAGCTCACATAAAACTTGTCTAAATTTTCTTAACAAGCTCACACAAAACTTGTCAAAATCTTCTCAACAAGCTCACACAGAACTTGTCCAAATCTGCTCAACAAGCTCACACAAAACTTGTCCAAATTTGCTCAACAAGCTCACACAAAACTTGTCCAAATCTGCTCAACAAGCTCACATAGAACTTGTCCAAATCTGCTCAACAAGTTCACATAGAACTCATCCAAATATGCTCAACAAGCTCACACAAAACTTGTCCAAATCTGCTCAACAATCTCACACAGAACTTGTCCAAATATGATCAACAAGCTCACTTAGAACTTGTCCAAATATGCTCAATAGTTCAACATAGAACCTGCTCAAATATGCTCAATAGGTCCACACAGAACCTACTCAAATATTCTCAATAAGTCCTCTCTAGGACTTGCTCAAATCTACATAGCAAGATTTCATAAAAGCTTACACAAAATCAGTCCACAAGCCTTCTCAAAGACTTGCCTCAATTCTGCTTAACAAATCCACACAGAACTTGTTCAATATCATAGAATCATAAAGATAATTGTTAGAGACTCAATATATTTTATACTTAATGCTCAATCAATATCTCAACTCAATCTCATAGAAGCATAAAGAGAATTGTTAGAGACTCAATATGTTCTATACTCAAATCCCAAATCAACTCAAATTAATCTCATAGAAGCATAAAGAGAATTTTTAGAGACTCAATATGTTCTATACTCAAATCCCAATCTCAACTCAAATAAATCTCATAGAAGCATAAAGAGAATTGTTAGAGACTCAATATGTTCTATACTCAAATCTCAATCTCAACTCAAATCAGAATCTAGAATAGTTTGTTTCATGGAACTTGAACAACCACATGCATCCACTTGACTAGGCTCAATCATCTCTACTCAACCAAATACCTCAAGGAACAACCCTTTCTCACAAACCCTAGTCCAAGCATGTATCAACCAACTCAAAATGTTTCCAACAATGCTCAACCAAAAATCTCACATAACAATGATACTCATTTTCTTTTCTAACTCAAGTTCAAGTTCTTTGCACAACCAATGGGCTTCAACAACAATGCTTATGAAACAAGATTTAATCACAACTCTCAAATCAAAAAACCTTGATGCATTTAACCAATCACTTTCGAAAAGGAAACCACAATCAATCCTTTTCACTCCAAAGATATTTTCAAAAATCAACCACCATAATCAATCAATATGAGAATGTGCCCATACCTTTTATGAAGATGAATAAAACCCTTTGGAAATCTGTCACACTAAACATTATGTGAGTTACAAGTATTTTGGCCTTCAATGACCAAGACTTTAGTGATACTAGAGAGCTTCAATTTGGCAAAGAGCACCTTATCATCATCAAAGAATTGATTGTACTTATACCAAGTATCCATGTATAAATCCAATTGTGAAGTACTTCAAGAACTCTAGATCCATCATATATCTTGGCCTCACATTTTTCTTTTGAATGAGTGTCATAGGGCTTGACATCCTAGACATTGATGCCATTGACCTTACCAGTCAATACACTTACCACCTCAACAAGATCAATCATTTTATCAAACATATTGGTAGCCATGGTGGTGCAAGTTAAAGACAAGAATAGATAGTTTTTGCTTCTTGTAAAGGGAAAGATAAGAGGATATCATAGAGTTTGGGATGTTGATGTTACAAATGTAGGATTGCATTACTTATTGTTATTCAAGATTCTCAACAAATAAGATAGTCTTCTTCATTATGTCATTACAGTTTTGTGACAAGGTTCGTGATCATAGAAAGAGCAACAAGCATAACATGTTAAATAAACCCAGATAACATTAAATATAAAAACAAACATAAAATATTAAGAGATCCCATGATCAGCCTCTACAAGCTCAAATATTCTCAATAATAAAACTCATCCATCACAAAATTTTTGTGGCCCTACAATCTATGTTGATTGCTTTCTTATGGATATGGATATGCTCTCCCTACTAACAGGTCAAAAAGAAGAAAATATTTTTTTGTATATTTATTTGCACAACAAAGTGTCCAAATAAAACATGATGGCCATGGATGTGGCATCGACTACTATGAAAAACCCTTTTCAAACTTTGTTTAGCATAGTATTATCGATTTTTGTCTTATTGATGGATGGCCCAAATCCAACCTCTAGGGTGGTGGGGAGATTATAGGGAATCATCACCACTGGATAGAAAGAATGGAATTTAATGATGGCAATGATGTATATTCTTTTCAACATGAATATTTCAATGCTAGCATGTGCTTTGTTATTAGAAACAAACATCTCAAGATGGCCAATGAATTTGAGACTTTGTCTTGTTGATGTACAAATATTGGTGTACGATAGAACCCAACTATGTAAAAGGATTCATGGTGGTTTAATCTTAGCCCTATTGTAAAGAAACAATACCAATATTTGTAGCTAAAAAACTGCCTTTAACACTGATTCAAAAACCTACTGCCTTTGTCTTCTTTGGTGAGTCATTGATAGTGACTTATCCTCTAATGGTGGTGTGACAATGAGTGATGCTAGGTAGCTTTGGTGGTAGTATGGTATCGGGTGGAGATGAAACTATGATAAAAAAAATCATACCACATTCGTATGTCATAGGAGGTGGAAACTTTATTTATTGTCTTGACATGGTTATTCTAATGCAGCATACTGCAATTTAACTTTGGACTAGCTTTTGGAATTTCTAAAATTAAATGAAATAATTTTTTGACTCTATAGTAGGAGATAGGTATATGTAGTAGAGCATAGGTATTAGATAACTAGGAGCTCATGTTTCTACTAGGAGCAATTTCCTTTCTCCACCACATGATAAACTGGTCATCATACCTGTTAATGTCAAGTGTGTTGCCATGCACTACAAAATATTCCATGTTTTAATGATGTCATAGGTTTAAATATGTCTCACTTTAGTGATGTCATAGGTCCCTCTTTGGCTTTGAAGAAGGATTTGTATGAACAAGAGCATGGTGCGAATGAGAGATGGCACTTTATGTCCTAAAATGAAAGGTCACAATACCTTGATAAAAAGCTTGCTGATGAAAGCTTCAAAAACCCAAATCAAAGGATTGGAAAGACAACCCAAATCCTCAGATTTGAATGAGGCTCTGATACCAATGATATGGGAGCAAAATTTATTCCAAACATTGTTGATTTCATAATAAAACATACAAATTTATATAGGCATAATATATGCCAAAATTACAAGATATATAATATCTTCCAAATCTCATGTGAAGTTCAAATTGGAAGATACAATCTCAAATAGAAGTGCAAATGAGAATAGTATCAACTAAATCCTAAAATAAACTAATAACTAGCTAACTTAAGCTAACAACCTAACCACTAGGAAACTAACTTTTACTTTTCACTTTTATATTTTACATAGGATAAAGAAAGATAATAAACTAATAAAATAATATAATAAATCCTATGCTAAACTATAGTATGCTAGGGTCATCAATCCTCATCGATGTAGGAGTATTCTACAAGGAACAATGGGTAGCCAGCCTAAATCCAAAGGTTGGAAGAAGTCGGTAGCAATCCCTTCCAACTTTGTTAAAACTAGAATTAGGGTGTAAATCTCAATTAGAAGTTGAGCTAATTCCCTGGTTCAACATATTTTCTAGCAAACCCAATGGTACCAACTCTTCCTTTTCCTCAAATTGGACTTAATGCCTTCATTTTTACACCAAAATTGCATTCATTATAGATAAAGCGTTTGGATCAAAATTGAGGAAATTTTATTAAGTTCAATTTTAGGAAGTGATTCACTCTAAAAATTGAAGTGATTAACTTATCTTATTAGAAAAGCACTTGAAATTTCACTAAGTTGAGTAAGCATATGATTCACATGCATTTGTAAGTGATACCCTTTGATAAAGCGATTGATTGCTCCAAATATTTTGTACTTTCATAGGTTGAATCTAGAGCAATTTGTCAAGGCTAGGAACTTGATTTTCTAATTCCAATCTCAAATTGTATTTAAAATTCATCATTTTTGTTATATGTGCTCAATTTATATAGGTATTTTGTGAATGGAGATTTTGACATAAACTCCAAAATTTTAAATTTTTGTAAAGACGATGATTCCAACAATATTTGAGCATCATCATAACTCAAATCTAACCTTGTATATTCATATTTCACATATAAAAAGCACTTAACTAAAATTTTAAGCCATTAAATGGAAAAATCAAATTAGTAAGCAATTTTCTCAACTCGATAAGCGATTTGCTCCAAAATAGTAAAATTTCTCCAAATAAATTTTGATGAAGTGTTTCATTCTAAATTTGAAAATTAATTCACTAAGAAAGACAAATTTATTCTTCTCTCCTTCATGGAAAGGTGATTTGCTCTAAATTTGAGAATTATTTTCTTCAAATTTGAGAACAATTTGCTTCAAGTGAATTGCTTGGATCCTTTCTTGTTGAAAATTTTTGTAAGTCGATAATTAGTAAGCAAATTGCTCAAAAATAGCAAGCAGATTGCCTACATTTTTTGGTAATGCACTCTTCATGCAAAATATTTCAAGTCATCTTCTACTAGTACATCACTTCAAAATTGCTAGTGAATTATTTCAATTTTGAGAAGGAATCAGTCCATAGGTAGATTTTTGAATTTTATAAATTTTTACCCCAAAATCCTATTTATGTAGGTATGTATGTGCAAGCTTATGAATACATGATCAAATACTCAAATAATATAGAAAGAACATTAATTAATAAACATCATTCCATACCACCAAATAAATACAAAAATGAAGAGAAAAGAACAAACCACCATGTGGGTGCACCCAAAAGACACATTTGAAGATATTTTAGTGTCTAATCCCACCTCATCAAAAGGTAAAATCCCCATGGAAAACCTAGTTAATCAAGGCTTCATGGCCCCATAAATCAATTACCTAGTCAAAAAAATGAGTTATTAATCAACTCTAGCTAATCAAACTAGGTCCAATATGGCTCCAAACTTGATACATACCAATCCTCTCTAAAGGATACTTATAAATATGAATAACCTTACAAAAAAAAAACCACTCTTCATAAACCAGTACCATTCTAATGACCCATCATTGACCTCTAATACATAAAATGTCCCTCCTAGAAGTGTTTCTTTGAGCCAAAGTTCACCTAGATCTAGTTTATCAAATCCATATAACATCCCCCCAAGTGAGTCCATAGCTTCTAATGTAGGATCTTCATGGATAAACCTAAACGAAAACCTTGCTTAAAACAATCAAACAATGCATGGAAAAATGGGGTCACAAGTATCCTATGGAAACACCTAGGGACTAAAACCATATCCAACTAGTCAAGCATAGTATAATGTGTAAGGTCCACCTCCTTAAAATTAGAATATTTTAAAAATATGTTTGCATTACCCTCATCTTAATAGAATATGCAAATGCTTCTAAATCAATAATAGATTTACCAGAATCCATAATTTCAATACCCTTTACCTTATTATCCTCCATACCCATCTCACAATTATGCAATGTATCTTTACTTGCCTCCTCATCAGTAATATGGTCAACCCCTCCTCAACAAAACAATCCAAAAGAACCTTCAAGGCTATAAAACCAAATTCCAAATTGGACCTACCAATGACCACTAAATTTGATGGCCTATTCCCCCATTCCCTCAATAATTATGAAAGCATTACCTACCTTTGATGGGAATGAAAATAATATGGTATTGGATCATCTTAGAAAACTTTCAACAATCAAATCAATCCATCACATCCAAGAGGTAATAATCATACATTTGCTAATTTAATCTCTTCATGATAAGGATACTTTATGGTATAGGAGATTACTAGATAATATAATTACAAGTTGGATGTCAATCATAAAATAATTTATGCATAGATTTGGTAGGATGGAAAATGGTTACTATGTTTTATTTCAATTAAATACAATTCAAATACATGATTAAAAATATACATGATTTTAATACTATATTCTTTAGAATCTTTAATTTGATCCCATAAAAATTTTAGCCAAATGAGGAATAGGCATTAACATATTATGTTAAAGGTTTATAATCTAATTTAGGTTTAACAACATGTAATGTTAACCATTGGATACTAGTTGCATATTTTGAAGAGGTGGCTAGAGGAGAAGATGTTCTTATATGAGTAGGGAAGCTAACCCCACTACATCAATGGCCTACATAACCCAAATTACCTAGAATACACCTATACCCAATTCTACATTCACTATCTTGCTTATTTTGAATTCCTAACCGAATACTACCACCAATCCTTTTGTGTCACCATATATCATTACTCACCGTGGCTAGAGCACATCATCTATTACAACCTTTCAATGACAACTTTGATCCCTCTCTAATCCATCCAACTCAAAGAATTGGTCAAGCAATAATTTTATGATGAGTGAAATATTGGAAGAAATCAAAATATTAGTAAATCAAAATAATTTTACAAAGCAATAGTGGCAACAATTCCAAAATTGCAACCCCAAAAGACCCCATATCTCACCAAATATTAGGTGTCTCATTAAAGTGCTAACCAAGCAACAAGTCAAACTCACAATTATATAGTTAACGCTAATTCAAAAGTATAGTCAACATGGTGTCTTCCTTATAATGATAGGCATGATCCTATAGAATGTATTGTATTCATTAGGTATTCTTAGACCATTTATTATAATCAGCAATATTGGGATCAACAAGCCACCATCTTGAGTCAACTAGTCCTCACAATTAATCAATCTATGTATCAACAACCTCAAAGTTAAAAATTAATGCTTGCCCTCCCTAACCCTAATAACACTATCCTAACCAACTTCAGACTATAGAAATAGATAAAAATTCAACACTTGAAGATACTGTCATATGTGCTAATCAATAAGGGGTTGAGACTAGAGGTGAGAGGAAAGATTCTAAAGAGCAATGAACTCATAAGTAAATTGAATCTAGGAAGGGTACAATGGTCCTTAGAAGAGTGATACCACACTGTACTTGAAATTTAAAGGGTCTATAACAACATAATAAGATAAATAGGAGAAATAAAGCACAAAAGGGGAGGCCACTGGTATACATTAGCAAGAAAAGGATATGTATAAACTAACAAAGACAAGTAGATAGATGAGGAAAATAATCTATAATAGATAAAGGAGATGGAGGAGTGACTAACAAATCTATCGACAGGGGAGGCAATAAGTAAAGATGCCAACTTCAAAAGGAGGTTGAACAGTGATTAAAATACCCCTCTCATGAGTGAACGATGTATGACAAACACAAGGTAATATCAAAAGTTCATAGCATGAAGTGAGGGTGCTTCAAAGAAATTCAAATTCAATATAGCAGAGGAAATAAAAATGATACCCTTTAAAATTAGTATGCTAGAAGCATTAGCCCTAATAGAACAACAATATCTACTTTGAAAGGATATAAAAAATCAATAAATGAGTTATGTGAGGGGTAAGCAACTAGAACTCACTTTTACCAATGTAGCTAGTTAGAAAATTTTAATGGTAGAAAATCTAGTGGACATCCAAGTCGACACATATAATATAATAAATACACCAAAATCTAAGGCATTGAATACATCCACATTTTATGTGACACTCAATATTGAAATTTACATACTTAAAAGTTGCACAGTTGGTTCGGGGGTAGTAGTCATAGTTATGCCTAATGTTGTCTACAAAGAAATGGGCTTGCCTTACACTAAAATAACTAGAAAACCAATCCAAATGGATGACACAAGGGTTAATGTAGTAGGGTTACTTAAGGAATTATTCATGACTATAGCTAGATATCCAAATTTTGTAGTTGTGCAAGAAGTGATAGTCATGAACCTACCTATGTACTTTAGCATGCTATTGTCTAGAAGTGGACATGTAAGATATTAGGAGATGGTTACTTGGAAATGGATTATACTCATATGAATATACCTAAATATGGGAAGGTGATTAGTATTTAAAATGAACCACCTTGCAACTATTTGCTATATAATTTGGATGATTAAAGCATGATGAACTAAAATGGGCTCCTAAAATTTGTAGAAGATGGTGAATATCTTAAAGATGATCACAACACAAATATTGACATGATAATTAGTGTATTATAATATGAAGAGAATTTCAAATCCAAATATGAAGAGGTTATATTGGGAAACTATCTCATCACTAAAATGTCTTTTAACCTTCCATCCCTAACAAGTTAAGAGGCAGATAAGACTTGGATAATATACTTTGATGGAATGCAATAGACATTGGTGTTCAGTTCATCAACCTATAGGTTACTATTTAATTGTACTAATAATATGATAGAATACAAGGCATTATGTATTGATTTGAGAAAGACTAAAAATATGGGAATTAAGGACCTAAAAATATATGGAGAGTCTAAAATAATTATAAATCAAATGGATTCCTAATGTGTTATAAAGAACAAGCATTTAAAGTCATATAAATATTAGGTCTAAGATTTGTTGGAAACTTTTGGTATATACAAAATCAAAGTAATCCCTCAAGAATTAAATGTGAAGGTAGAAGAGCTAGCAAGAATGGAAACTAGATTTAATCCCACCAATGACATGTAGAATAAACCTAAATAATAAGAGGAAGTCTTCAGACTGGTCATCCCCAACAACTTTGATCATTGGTAGGTCTTTAAAAATGATGAGTAAATCATAGATTTTTTAATAAGGAAGCCCAACATATTGAAGAAAATAATGATTACATAGTTGATATCAAAGACAAAGTCATATAGCTAAAGTCAAATCAATTACAAAAGGGTATTGTTACTTTAGAGAGCTTGTTCAACCTCGACTATAGTACAAGAAAGATAAGCCTTAAAGTAAAATCATCCCCATACCATCCTATTGATAGGGTTGAAGGGAAGAATCTACTTCTTGAGAAGGATTTCACTAAGGAAGAAAAAAATCTTTTTAAAGGACTTTGTGGCAAGTACAAATATATTATTGCATGGTCATATGAAGACCTTAAGATCTACAACTAAAGAACCATAGAGTATACTATAGGATTTTTGGTGATGTTACATTATTTGGTCATGTAAATAGTTTAGGGAGTTTTTTATGTTTAGAGTGTGTGTTTAGTATTTAGGTCAATAGTATGTGTCATGTGTGCATGTGTGAGTTATGAGTGAAAGGTGTTATGTGAGAAAGTGAAGAGTTGTGTGAGGTGTCTTGTATGAAATGGAGAGTTATGTAATCATAATATTTTATCATTATGTAATATGTGAGAGAAGAGGAAAGGTCAAGACATGCATATGAAGAGTCTCTATATTGAAGATAAAGCTTTGTATCATGTATCGAAGTAGCAATGAATTTATGCATGCTATTGTAGATTTTGTAAATAATATTTTAGTGTTTTATGTATGCATTATTTTGTGAGAATATTGTAAGATTCTGTGGAAATTTTCGTGTGAGTACAAAGGTGATTTTCTAGCATTTTTATCAGAGCTACGATGATAGAGAGATTACAGCGTTTGAAAGAGATAACAGTGAGAAGATTATGTTTTTGAAGGAGCCAAGCCTTGTAGAAGGAAGGCCCACATTTGTAGAGGACAAGCAATGAGAATATTGTATTTGTAAGAAGCCAAGCCTTGTATAAGGAAGGCTCACGGTTGCATTGAAGTTATCTGTGATATTCCAAAGACACATCTACAAAGATTGGATACTGAAGAGAAAGCAAAGAAGAAAGAAATTGGGTTAAGTTCACCCAAATATTGAAGAAAAGGAGGGTTGAGGTCATCCAAAGTTGAAGATAGCTAGCTTAAAAAGTGCTATAAATTTGTAAAATAATTGTCAAGTAAGGTATATTTATTGATTTGAAGAAAAAATTTTATTAAAGTTGTTTTATTGAAGAGAAGAAGATTTTGGAAGAAGGAAGAATTAATATTGTTAGGAGATATAATAATTTGATTATTAATTGATTAATGTAAAGTGATAAGAAGATAAAATATTAATAGAATCAATTAAATAATTGGAAGTTATAAATAAAAGGAATTAATTAATTAAGAAGTAAGAAAATTTTGAAAATAATTGATTGAGTTAAAAAGAGATTTGATATTTAAAATTTGATTGAGATATGAAAAATTAAAATTTGAAATTGATTAAAAAAAAGATTAATTGAAATTCAGAAGAAAGATATTTTATTAAGAGGAGAATTTAAAACAAATATAGCAAGATATTGTAAATAAGCATGCATCATTGAGCATAAGAGAGACGTCCAGGATTGAGTTACTGGATAAACTTGTTGGAAGTTGGTGTAGGCACGTCTTGGAAGGAAGACTTAGCAAAAGCTATAGCCAGTTGAAACTAAGAACCAAGAAACAAAGAAAAGTGGAAGAGTAATGTACATGGATAAAAAAATAAAATAAAACATTCATTATGGAGTTGAGTAGGTGTGAGATGGACTATTTAGGAACATGTTTCGTGTTTTGTAAGGTGCGGATTCGTGGAAATCCGGTATAAATTACACTGTTTTACCATTAACCTTTTCAGTCATGAGAGCAAGTGGATTGGTAAGATGAGCTAGTGGATTGGTAAGTACCAAGAGGATATTTATGTTCAAACCTCGGGGGCATGCCCAATCTGGGCAAAGGTAGTAGTCTAATCTAAGTCCGTTGAGTGTGAGCCAACTTGATGAGGGTTGTACCAACCCTAAGAAGAGAGAAGGCGAGATAGGGATTATAGTTATAGCACCATAATTTAATACTAGTTACCAATTCCATATAAAAAAATTGAGAACGTGAGCGCAACAGAGAAAACATTTTTTAATGGTTGAGATTTGAGGTTTAACTGCCACATTGCAAGAAAAATCATTGACTCATTTTTAAATAATAAAATCAAGGTTGCTATGAGAAATTCTGACATAAATAGTGTATGCACTATATTCAAAAATAAATTATTTTATTAAAATATTCAAGAGGAAATTTAATACTAACCTCCTATGTATTGATACTCTACTATTTAGACCAGCTCTTGACTCAGAGAGAGAAGGAAGACGGATAGTATTTATCCGTAGACAAATATGGTAGAAGGCGAAGCTCCTTGGAGATAGAGTATTCAATATCTTGTGAGAGAAAAATCTAGAGCTTGTTGGAGATAGGAGTAGAACTATCATGAGGCCATCTCAGGTTCTACGTAAGAAGACTGTATTTGTTAATTTTATTGATATGTGCAAAACGATGCATAGACTACCTGAACATGTAATGATTTTCTTGCTTGTAGAAATGGGAATAAGTTACTCTCTTGATGGGAATAATTTTCTTTGAAGAATTTTGAAGGTATTTTGTGTCTTATATCAATGAATATGTCATATATAATTGATAAAAAAGTCCTGATACCATCTTGTCAAAGGAAAACTGTTTTTCTTCCTACGCTATGAATAGTGGGGATGTTCATAATCTTTGGTAACCATCAAGGCATCTATTCTAATACAAGATAGAGGATGATATATTTAAATATATCCTAAGGAAGAAACCTAATTTTCATGAAAATCCATGGGCCAACATTTGCAATAGTGCAAAAGATTTTTTCAATATGAATTTTTCCATGATAATATTTATTTTTAAGCTGGAAATGTCATACATGGATGGAGATGCAATTCACACTCAATAAATATTTTCTCTTCGACATGAAAGACCATTATTTTTGGTGCTAGAGAAAAAGAAGTTATCGAGGCTTGTTGTTGTGAATGATCTAATTGATTTATTTTGCAAGGTCGAAGAGAACTCAAAGGTTGTTGCTAGAATTTTAATGTAGATTCAAATGAAATTCAATTGTCAAGATATGCTTTTTTATAAGGTGATAATCGAGAGGTAGTGCATGAAGTGTGTCTAAATTCCAAATAATTTTATTTTTTATTTGGAAGAAAAATTATTATCAAATAATGTAATACAAGAGTGTTGGTGATATTACATTATCTAGTCATGTAAATGGTTTAGGGTTGTATAAGATGTCTTGTGTGAAGTAGAGAGTTATGTAATCATGAGAGACTTTTTCATTATGTAATATGTGAGAGAAGAGAAAATGTCAAGAGATATGCATATGAAGAGTCTCATGTAATTATATATTGAAGACAACTTTATATCACGTACCAAAGTAGCAATGCATTATGCATGTTATTTTAGATTTTATCAATAATATTTTAGTGTTTTATGTGTGTATTATTGTGTGTGAATATTTGTAAGATCCTCTAGAAATTTTCTAATGAGTAGAAAGGTGATTTTCTAATAAAAATTAGAGCCTGATGCAAGACCCTTTAGATAGAAGCAGTGACTAGTGAATACTAAAATAGAGGTAACAATGAAGAAAGAATTATTAAAGCTTCTACAAACTCTGATAATATTTTCAATGAAGCACTCCACCTAAGTCGATAATCTAGTTCCATTATGCAAGAAAAATGGTGATATAAGACTGTGTCAACTTCAAGAACTTGAACCATGCCTCTTTAAAAGAACACTATATATTGCCTACCATTGATCAAATTTTACATAAGGTAGTTGGGTCACATATGTCATCTCTCCTAGATGGATTCTCGAGATATAATTAGATCTAGGTTAAGAATAAAAATCAACATAAGATAGTCTTCACCACCAACTGGAGGAATTTTACATATCAAAGGATGTGTTTCTTTTAGAAATCAATGCTTTAATAATTTGTATTATGAAATGATAGATATTTAAATACACAAAAGACCTATTTTTGGCATAACAAACCTCTAACCAATTTTTTAACTACCTTTGTCCTATAGGGCATACATAGTCCTTATGATAGGTGGTTATACCACATACCATTTCACATGGGCTATGATGGGAGGTTATACCATTTATTTTATGGGATTGAAATGAGCCCCACCCTTATTATATCATCACCACATAGTGGTATTACAACAAAGCTTGGATATTATCCATGTTTCACTTGGAAATATTTGAACCTTGGTCTCCCCCTTAAATATTGAGGAATCTAACTGGTTGAGCTAACTCCACTTGATAGGATATTATACCATTGTCCTCTAATAGACACTACCTATCATGTGTTAAGTAGTTACTCATATTTCATACACTTTAACTATGATCTAATAATTCCTAGCATTCCTCCATTATTACATCATAGTCATAGCTTTTCCTTTGTCTTCAAACTTTAGCTCTTAACTTTTAACTTGAAATATTATAGGGTGATGTTGGAAAATGAGAGAGAAATTCCTCCCTTAATGTAGAATTTTTACTATGATTCTTAGGAGTGTTGAGTTCCACCAATCATGTACTCCAAAAATATTTTTATTACAAATAATTATTCAAAATCAAATACTTATAAATTCAATGCATAAAATGTGTCCCTCCTTCAAAGTCTTTATAGGATCTTTGTCATGTAATTTGAATATATCAGTTGTTGATAAGACCAAATACTCTCCTACCATGTAGGTTTGTTGCCCAGTATTATCTTAAGCAATCTCTTCTATTGAGGTGAGGATAATCACCTCTTGTCTTTTCTTCTTTTCATATTCAAGATGCTACATTTGGGCTTGTTCGATTGACTAGTTCTTTTGTTGGTTCTCCAATGATTTGAGATGATTGATTGGTATGAATTTGATAATGGTATTGTTTTGATTGTCCTTGCAATATTTAGCCAAATCTCATCTCTAATATTTGTGTTTATTGCCTTCACAGTCATTGTTGAGTGTTTAATATACCTTCATAGATAAAAATGATATGTTTTTGCTCCATTAATATTGCTCCTTTTGTTTTCCTTTGATGAATCTTGTCGTGCATGGTTGTAGGTGCTATGTTTTGTGTGAATTAGATTTATATAGTGGATATTATCATGATAAACTTTGTGAAGTTCAAATATTTTTCTTGTTTCATTACCATATGCAATAATCTTGGATTTTCTAGTTTTGTTATATATGAGGCATACCTTGGATCCATGTTGTTTGTTAAATTCAATATTTAAATTGTGGTAAAGTAATTAATTGATGGAGAGTAGATTCTTAGAGAGTCCTAGAATATACAAGACTCCTATTAACTTGCATGTGTGATATCCAAGTTGTAATTTGATATCTCCTATGTCTTTAATATCATAAGAAGTATCATCACCCAAAGAGACCTTTCCTATATGACTAGAATAGTCTAGAGTTTGACACCAATCCTTTTTACTAGTCATATCATTAGTTGCTCCAAAATTGACATACCAAACATCATTTGGTTAACTTAATTGAGTATAAACAATAAACATGTACTCTCCTTTTGTATGATCTTTTTCTTCTTCTTATTGGATCTTATTGGCAACATTATTTTTTGTGCCTTTCTCCAAATTTGATTTTTCTTATATTATGATGACCTATTTTGCTGCTAGTTCATTTCTTGTGAAGGAGATCCATTTTTAATGGATTATGTCAACATTACTTTATGGTGTGGTCCTTTCTACCACAAAGTTCACACATTTTTTGTGTGTAAAAATTATTTCTTTGAGAATCATTTCTCTTATTTTGATATCCTTGAGATTTGTTTCTTTATCAAAAGCATTGTGGAGTTGTCATACCTCTTCTAAATGGTTTCTTCCTTTTTTATTTGTAAGGAGTAATTGTTCTTTATCTGTTGTATGTAAGGCCTCTACTTTTTGAATTAGGTTTACCAAATTTTCAAAGCTTCATGTTTGTTTAGTGATATTTAATGTTGTCACAAAAACATTTTATTTTGATGGGAGATATCTCAAAATAGTTGGAACTAATGTTTCATTAGATACTAGTTTCCAATGCTTGTAATGATGCTCACAACTCAACAATTCTCCTTATAAAATTTTTTAATTTCTCTCCACTCTTTATCTTCAAGCAATGGAGTAGGCTCTAGAGAAATAGAATATGATTTTGATTATTTGCTTCAAAAACTATTTATAATTTCTCCCATGCATCTTTGGCCATGGTTGAATCCCAAATGTATGCTTGCACTTCATCTCCTACCCAAACATGATGATTAATACTTCCTTTCTATCTGCCTTGTCAAAATTTGGTTGATCATCACTTATTTGTAGTAGGATGGTTAATGGCTCCATATACTGCTTATCATACCTATTCAAACTCAAGCTATGTCCTAAGTTTAATTTTCTAGGAAGCATAACTATTCCCCTTAATAGTTAGGAATCAGGAAAAAAGAACTTTGGTGCCCTACTAGCCATAGTAAACTTTTACAAAATTTGAATATTCTTCTTTCACTTTATCAACCTCAAAAAAAAATTTTTGATAAGTATATATAAGCCTATACTCATGTTTTAATAGTTGCCTCAAATCATAAAAAAAGTTGTCTCACTAGGCAAAATAATTATGGGTAGATTTTCTTTCTTCCACTTGAATATTCAAGGAATATTCTACAAAAATTTATTCAAGGAAACTTTATAAGCACCTTTCATTTACTAATAATTTAAAAAATGAAAAAGGTATTGGATTTTAAGCCTTATACTACCACAAAATATCATAAGTTATCTCACAATATCACACATATCCCAAATATAAAATAGCCACAATATATTAAAGGTCACGATAATAATATGAGTAGAATAATATGAGCAAATTAATATGTATATCAAGGCTTATATAAATCAAATAACATTCATTTATATACTGAAATATAAATGTAAATAGCCTAAACCATTCATGAACTATGCATGAAGAACAACTTTTAATATTAATGGCTCAAATGTATACAAGCTTTATTGCTCCTCTTCTTGTTACAACTTTGAAGTACTTGATACTTGACTGAATTGATTTAATTAATTTTATTGATTGAATTCCTATGGAGAATTGTATCCATAATATAGCAATAGTAATGTGACTCTTCAAGTACTTGACTATTGTTATCCATATGTCAAGTCTCATGACTCTTGGCTTAACAACTTGCCACTTGCATGCTTGATGAACACTTGACTCTAGACACTTGCACACTTGACTCTTGTACTTCTACATGCACTCCTACACTAAGACACTTGTGCACATTCAGTCAACAAACACTTGCACTCTAATTTATATGACACTTGTGCATTTCCTACACATTCACACTATTGGAATATATTATATTATTTGGTGCATGCTAATGTACCACCTTTGGTACAACCTTAGATTAGGAAAGAGTGTCCTAGATTAGAAGATGAGTATTTACTTTATGCAATTTAATAAATGCACAAGTATAATTAAAGTGTGCAAAGTATTTTGGTATTGTAAATGTGCATAGTTGTCCATGTGCACATGAGTCCATAGAATAGGAAGTTAGAGAGTCTCTAGAAGAGTTAAGGCCATGAATACTCTATATGAAGAGTCACTTTACATCCTATATGTATATGATATGACATGTTTTGTAATATGGAAGTATGGATACTTGAGATCCTTGATTCAATAGAGATACATTTTCGTGAGCATTTATTAATGGCAATTTTATGAGTTATAGTTGAAGTTATTTCTGAGTTTTAAACTTTTAGAATATTACCATTATTATATAAATTGTATTGCAACTTTATTTTTTATCTTTTGGTGAATTTTATCTTAATTATTTAGCTTCAAAAGCTAACATACATAAAAGAGGAAATATAAATCACACTCTAAACTATAAACTCAATCCTAATCTACTATTTATAAATGTACCATGAAGGTACCATGGGGGTACATTAACATGTACCAAATAATGTAATATATCTCAACAAAAGGTAATATTTTATAGCCTTTAATTGGTTTTCCCACTATCAATATGGGATTAATTTATTTGTTAGGTTTATTCCAAAAATATCTATGTGCTACCTTTTTTGAGTTCAATTGTGCACGTGGATTTTGACTTAACCTTATCGTATATATATGCACATTGGCCTTGACATGGAGGAGATTAAATCCTTTCAAGGTTCCAATGTCAATAATGTGAATTACTAAGTATCGATCCAATGATTGACATCATTGAGAATTTTATCGCAAATAGTCATGGAGGCCTTCGTTGAGCATATTGGAGATGGATAATATCTACTGCATTCCTAAATCAAGCATAAATTAATCTAATCAACATCAATTCCTAGATGGAATAAGTAATACTCTTGCTAAGCATGGTTGGAGTTGTGCTCTTGATAAGCACACTTTTGCATAATTTGAAAAATGGTTGTGGAGACTTAGATACTAGGGATGTTCAATGACAGTATCAAAGGAACTGGAGACTTAAATTCTTGGTGTCTTTCTCAATCTATGCTTGTATTAGAGACATTTCACAACTTATAATAGTTTAAATGCTTCAATGCTCTTGAAAATTGGTCTTTGATATCTTGAACTTTTGCTTTTCATGCACTTTATTGTTGATGCATATGAATCATGAATTTTCTAAACTTGTCTATTAGCTTGAATATTTCCTTCATTCATATGAATTTTTCTCCTTGTTGTTTGATGAAAATGAAGATGGGCTTGCTATGTTTAAACATTTGCTTGGACATTTTCTTTTGTTCATGTAAAGTCTTCTCTTTGGAATAATTTTGTTTGCTTGCATCTACCATCATTGCTTCTTTAAATGGAGTCTTAATAATTTTTCTAATACTAGAATGTTCCTTTTACTCTTGTTGAATTGATTATTGGGGCACCTTTATCTTTTTCTTGTTCATAAGTTTTTTAAGTTATTTTTTCCTTTGAGATATGCCTTACGCCTTTGAATGGCAACTAATTATTTAGCGCATCAATTTAAATTTTATAAATTTTTCTTTCTTGCTACTAGTTATTTTCTTGCAATTATTTATGAATATTATATGGCTTCCTTAGTGCCTTTGAATACTAAATTGAAATTTCAAGGGATATTTATGACCATGTTTTCTTTTGTTGATCTTAACCTTTTTGTTTGCATATTGTGACCTTATTAGTATTTTTATAGGGATGAGACCCTTTTTACTACTTGAAGGTTTTTTGCCTCTTTGGTCTTTGGTAGGGAGTTTTCACCCTAATACCTTTGATTCCAAAAAGAATCTTCCAAAGAATATTTTCTTCACATAGAATATTATAACCTTTCTTTTAAAGTTTATCTAGTCAATATTTTTATAGTGTTTGTTACCCTTAAAAACGTATTTTCAAAATAGAGTGCTTCTTGAGCTTCTTTAGATAGAAGGGAGAGGAGGATCAAAAGGAGATATGGTTCTTACTTCTACCTTCTCTAATACCACATGTTAGAACTCAATATTTTATTAATTTTTATTACGAAATGGTAGATATTTAAATACATATAATGTCTATTCTTGGCATAGCAAACCTGTAACCAATCTTGTAGCTACCTCTATCCTATAGTGCATGCATAATACTTGTTATGGGTGGTTATACCATATGCCATTGCACATGGGATATGATGGATGGTTATACCCTTGTTCTCTAGTAGACCCCACATATCATCTACTAAAATTACATACACATTAACTATGATATAATAGTTCCTAACAGTTTTGGTCTATCAAATGCAGGTGCAACCTTCAAAAAGGCTATAGACATAGATTTTATTGGGCTTGTAGGTGAAGCCATTCTAATATACCTTGATGATCTAATTTTATTTTCCAAATATAAGAGCAAACATGTCAAACATATTAAGTCAATTTTCCAAAGGTTTTGGGAATTTGGTGTCTCTCTTAACCCTAAGAAGTCTACTTTTATGATCAAAGAAGACAAAATGCTAGGTCATGTGGTATCAAAATAAGGTTTAGTCATAGACCCTACTAAAATAAAATTTATCCAAGGCCTTCCATTTTCCTCATCAGTTAAATAAATCAGGTCATTTCTATGATAAATCTAGTTTATTTCCAAGTTCATCCCTTTTTCCTAAATGGTTAGGTACATAACTAAATTATTGAAAAAGGGTGACTCTCTAGAATGGACCAATTAAGAAAATAAAACATTCCTAGATATTAAAGTTACCATCACCAAATCTCTAGTTTTGATCAACCTAGAATTCTCCAAAGATTTTAGGTTATATGTCTTTGGTACAGATGAAAGAATCATAGTTGTCCTAACTCAAAAGAATGATGAAAATGAAGAACACCCCACTCCTTCATAAGCCAACGCTCCACAAATATGAGGAAAGATACACCCTTATTGAAAAATATATATTCACCATCACAAAGTCTCTCAAGAAGTTTAAGTACTACTCGTCATAGGGTAAGACTACTATCTTTGTAGAAATTCCTAACATCTGATTTATTGTATTACATGGAAAATTAGAAGAAAAGAGGACTTGATGGATCAATGAAATTTAATAATTTGACATTGAAATTAAATCCACCAAATATATCAAGGGAAGAGCCTTACATGAGATATTAGAAATGGTAATCCCTACAAATCAGATTACTCTAGTATAAAAGATAGATGTAGATAATAAGACTAGTTGGATGGGTGATATGTGCCAATATATGGCTATAGGATGGGTGTCAAAAGGGTTGACAACCAAAGAGAAAAACTCAAGCATAAGGTAATGTATTATCATTGGCTAGATGGATTCTTGTTTAGAAAAGGATATGATGATGTCTTACTACATCACATAATAGAAGAAAATATGGGGATCCTAATCAAGCAATACCATGGTGAGGGAGGGTATTTCTATGCATCCACAATCACTCACAAGATCCTGAGAGCTACATACTATTGGCCTACCATCATTTTTATTAATACCAATGGGTCAGACTATAAATTATGCTACATATTTAGGGAAAGAAAAAGAAGAGCTCCAATACCCCTAAAACCTATCATTATGACTAAATCATATCAACAATGGATCCTATACTTTATAGGTAAATTCAATTCATTGTCAAGTACAGGATATGGATGGATCCTTATTGCTATAGATTATTTTACCAAATGGGTTGAATTTGTCCTAGTGAAAGTAGCTAATTAGGAGATAATGGTTCAATTGTTAGAAGATATCATCACTATATTTGAAGTACCAGTTGCCATATTCATAGATAATATCACCTATTTCAAGGAGATAAAATGATGAAGTTTTCCCTAGAATACATATTCTTGCTCAAGACATCATCCAATTACTATCCCTTGGGAAAAAACTTGGCCAAATAAACTAATAATAATATCACAAGGATCTTGAAAATAACCATTTCCAAGTCACAAAAATACTAGCATACTAATTTGCATAAGGTGCTATGGGTAGAATGGAGTGACACCAAAGGTACCCAGAATATTGTCCCCTTACAAATTAGTCTACGACAAGGAGGTTGTGCTACCAAATAATTAAGATCCCCATCCCTTCAGATATCATAAAATCTTAAATTGAAGGACACCAACATCAAGGCCATGCAAACAAGGTTGAATGCATTGTTACCCCTAAAATAGGAAAGAGAAAAGGCTTTTAAAAGAACAATGCAACATCAAGAAGTCGTTAAAAGGTGGTTTAACAAAAGAGCCATGGAGGTGGAGTACAAAGGAGACCTCATATTTAAGTGGTATGAGGATCAGAAAAAATATTAGGAGCATCAAAATTTTGATTTCTTCTTGAGGGGTTCCTACCAAATCATGAGGATCATAGGCCTGAATGACTACAAACTTGCTACCATAGATAGAGGTATGTTGCCTATTTGTACAGACAAGCTATATCTCCATCTGATTTAGCAATAAGAATCCCAACCAAAAGCATATGTAAATATGTATATATTCATTATGGCTACTATTATAAAAATTATTTCCACTCTTTCTACTACATTTCTTCTACAAATCCCTTTTGTCTAAAAAAATTCTATTGTTCTCTTCTCCTTTCTCCTTAACATTGTCATATCATGTCAATGTCACTATTAAAAATAAAGTGAATTGCTTTCTATTAGCAAATGAACCATTTTCTATTTCAAGTGGATTATTCACAATAATGATCAAGATTCTCTCCCTTAGATCCATCCTATGCCAATTGGCCACAAGGACAAATAGGACCTTAACGGGTCAACCACCCTACCTGACTAGCACATGCCAAGGAATGGGCATGTGTGCACTGCACATGGGACATATAACACTTGGGGGGCCTAAAGGGACCTCACTTCTAATGCACATCATGACAAAGAAACTAAGCTACTCCCTCCACGCATGCCATGTCTATTCCATTCTAAGAAAACCACCTAAAACAAAGCTAGTTAGGTAGCAGCTTCATAGAAGCTCCCTGTCCATTGGCTATAAAGTGACACACTTTGCTAAATTTTGGACTTGTCTAAAACACGTGATGATTTTCTCATATCTAAACAAATTTCCCCAAATATGAGTGCAAGTAAACCACTCAGGTCACCCCAAAAGCAAAACATTTTTCATTCCCTTGGGATGAGCGAATTGTTCAAGTTCAATAAGTGTATCACTTGAAATACCTTTATGACTCACCAAGGCCCCTATAGTGAGTGAATAACTTAATTTTCACAAGTTAATCACTTGTTTTTGAATAACACAAGCTTGTACTAAGAGGGGGTGAACAGTATAGCACCCACTTTTTACTTTCTTTCAAACCAATATCAATTAATTTCCTTAATTGCAATAACCAAATATAGTAGTGTGCATTAATAACTTAGATAGCAATAGTAAGCAAGAGCACAAGTCACCACACACAATTGAGACACAATATTTAACGTGGTTCCCCCAATGTGGGGTATTCCACAAGATAATCTCCTTATAATATTTCACACAAAAATAAGGATTCTTATCCAATACAATGATTACTTTGATCTGCTCAAAGCTAGGCAACACACTGATCTACTCAGGTAGGAAATCCATTGATCTGCTCAACTAGGCAACACACTGATCTACTCAAGTAGGCAATCCACTGATCTGCTCAGCTAGGCAACACACTGATCTGCTTAGGTAGGCAATCCACTGATCTGCTCAGCTAGGCACTCCACTGATCTGCTCAACAAGCTCACACAAAACTTGTCCAAATTTACTCAACAAGCTCACATAGAACTTGTCAAAATCTGCTCAACAAGCTCACACAGAACTTGTCCAAATCTTCTCAACAAGCTCACACAAAACTTGTCCAAATCTAATCAACAAGCTCACACAGAACTTGTCCAAATCTGCTCAACAAGCTCACATAGAACTTGTCCAAATCTTCTCAACAAGTTCACATAGAGCTCGTCCAAATCTGCTCAACAAGCTCACATAGAACTTGTCCAAATCTGCTCAACAAGCTCACACACTTGTCCAAATCTGCTCAACAAGCTCACTTAGAACTTATCCAAATCTGCTCAATAGGTCCACACAGAACCTGCTCAAATCTGCTCAATAGGTCCACACAAAACCTGCTCAAATATGCTCAATAAGTCCTCTCTAGGACTTGCTCAAATCTACATAGCAAGATTTCATAAAAGCTTACACAAAATCAGTCCACAAGCCTTCTCAAAGACTTGCCTCAATTCTACTTAACAAGTCCACACATAACTTGTTCAATCTCATAGAATCATAAAGATAATTGTTAGAGACTCAATATATTCTATACTTAATGCTCAATCAATATCTCAACTCAATCTCATAGAAGCATATAGAGAATTGTTAGAGACTCAATATGTTCTATACTCAAATCCCAATCTCAACTCAAATCAATCTCATAGAAGCATAAAGAGAATTGTTAGAGACTCAATATGTTCTATACTCAAATCCCAATCTCAACTCAAATCAATCTCATAGAAGCATAAAGAGAATTGTTAGAGACTCAATATGTTCTATACTCAAATCTCAATCTCAACTCAAATCAGAATCTAGAATAGTTTGTTTCATGGAACTTGAACAACCACATGCATCCACTTGACTAGGCTCAATCAACTCTACTCAACCAAACACCTCAAGGAACAACCCTTTCTCACAAACCCTAGTCCAAGCATGTATCAACCAACTCAAAATATTTCCAACAATGCTCAACCAAAATATCTCACATAACAATGATACTCATGTTCTTTTCTAACTCAAGTTCAAGTTCTTTGCACAACCAATGGGCTTCAACAACAATGCTTATGAAACAAGGTTTAATCACAACTCTCAAATCAAAAAATCTTGATGCATTTAACCAATCACTTTCGAAAAGGAAACCACAATCAATCCTTTTCACTCCAAAGATATTTTCAAAAATCAACCACCATAATCAATCAATAGGAGAATGTGCCCATACCTTTTATGAAGATGAAGAAACCCCTTTGAAAATCTGCCACACTCAACACACTTTAAAAAAGAACAAAACAACCTTCACTTTGAACCCCTTTACAAAAACAAAAATATCTCTTTACATACACCTTATTTCTCCATCTAATCAAGTTAATCAAATAGCCCTCGAAATAATATTTCCAACGATATATAATATGGTATACTTCTAAAAGATGAAAACACCAAAAATTTCTCTTTTTCTAAAAGTGCATTTCAACCCTTATATCTTGCCTTCCAAGTAAATAAAAATTTAATCAAACATTATTCCCTTAGCATCACCTTATTCCTCCAATATTAGGCAATAATAAAAAATATTCAATAAAACATTTACTTACCTCTTAGAGGGAAACGAACCCTCATCACTGCCCACTCAACACCACAACCGTGGTGCCAAAGACCACGTGAGCTATCTGCTCACATAGGACAAAGAGAAAAATGCTCCCTATATTTTGCTGCCCTTGCTCATGCCAAAAACGTGTGCCAAATGCACTTCTTCCACACTCTACGAAAATCGAACCCGATGGGAATCGAACGTGTGCCCTGTCACAACCAAAAACTCCACACTTCCCAAGCTCACCATTGGACCACGCTGTCACATCGAAGGATTTCGGGGCTTCCACTTTTTGTTCTCTTCATTCGATGCTTAGTCTTTTGAATCGAAAGCCTTTGCATATATATATATATATATATATATATATATATATATATATATATATATATATGTATGCAACCTTCCTTTAATTTCACATACGTCGGCACCTTTAATTATTAATTTTCTTTTTATGGCGCATGGTTTTTATGATGTCGGCGATGATTTTAATTTTAATTTTAAAATTTTAATTTTAATTTTAAATAATTAAAATTTAAACTAAATATTTAAAATTAAATATCTCCATCACCGGGGCACCTTTTTCGACGAAACGAAAGGCCAACCTAGGTTTTAAGAAAAATCCATTTCAAATCTGCCATCCATGGTTTTAAATAAAACCTTTTATTTTGCCTGCCTTGGTTTTCACAAAAACCCTGTATATATCCATGCTCTCCAAAACTCAAAACTCAAAGTGATCCATGTGACATCAATGACAACATAAAATAACTCAAATTGCCAACAATATCCCCCTTTGTCATTGATGGCAACACCTCTAATGCAAAAACCACAATCACTACAAAAACCATCTCTGAGAATCAAAGCTGCTCCCCTTGACTCAATACTCTCTATGGAGGCTGCTCCCCCTAACTCAATGCTCTCTTTGTAGGCTGCTCCCCCTAACTCAATGCTCTCTCCCTTACTCAAATCTCTCCCCCTTTGACATCAATGGCAAAAGGGACACCTATGGGGCTAAAATATATGACTCTTAAGCTTAGCCCCCTCACCACCTTCTCTCTTGAGGTGATTAATTTTGGGGTGGGAGTACTTTTACTCCCATATTACATTGTTTATTTCCTCTATCAACTTCCTTCCATGTTTTCTTGATATCCTTCTCTTGATGAATTACTTGATCTTCTTGTCTAGAACTTGTTTGACCTTCTTGCCTTGAACCTGTTTGGAATTGAGTCCTACACCATTTTGCAATATGTCCAAAGTTATTGCAATTAAAACACTTGATATTGTAGCCTTTGGATGGTGCCCAAATCTTGAATTCTTTCTTGAAATAATTTCCATATCCATTCCTTTATTGAACCCTGTATTGTGAAGCTTTGTTTTCATGACCATTATGACCATGACTTCTGAATTGTGTAGCTCTAAAACCAAAACCATTTTTCTCATTTTCTTTGCACTGAGAAGCTCTATGACCAATCCTGTTGCATAAGAAGCAATTTCCCTAAAAACCATACCTTCTTCCTTTGAATTTTCTTCTAGAAAAATCAAACTTCTTTGATCCATGGACCCTACAGTGTATAGCCCTGTGTCCAAATCCATTACAAGAAAAACAATGTCCTTGAAAAGCCTTTTGTTCATGCCTTAGTTCCTCATACCTTTCTTGACCATTTTCCCTATGATCATTTTCAACTTGTGCATTGCATCCTTGAACCTTCTTTGTAGTATCTAAATCCTTTTCCTTAATTTCTTCCTTGCTTTCCTCTTCAAGTATTTCTTTTCCTTTTGAACTTGATTCACCTATCTCAAAACAAGATCCAAACTGAATATTTGGAGCCATAGGAACTTTGGAACTTTCTTCATAAAACTTAGGTGCTTCCTTGCTTTCATATTTTAGAACTTCCTTTCCTTTTGAGTGTGATTCCCCAAACCTGAAATATGAGACCTTTGGTGCTTTGGAATATTTCTCTTATTTCTCTTCATTTGTGTCAAGTAGCAAATTGGCATCCATCTTTATTGTCTTTGAAATGCATGTTTCCTTCTTAGTGAAAATATCTTGACCTTTTGATTCATGTGATGGATCAAACTTCTCACGTATGGAACATCTCAATTCTTTTATATTCTCCTTAACCTCTTGTAGTTGCTCATGGATATCATTGAAATATTCCTTTAGATCAACTGAGACATCTGTCTTTCTTACACTATTCTCTTGTTTAACTTCTTCTGCTTGGAGTGAATGTTCTTCTTCTACTTCTTTTATCCCATAGAAAAACCCTTCTTCATCTTCACTGTCACTAAGATCATTATAATCTTCTATAGCAAACAAACTCTCATGATTTCTTTGACTATGCATGTTTCCTTAATGTGTCATCTCATATTCACTGTCACTGAAACCATTGCAATATCTTGATCTGTGATCTCTTTGACCACACACAAAGCATTGTTCTCTTTCACCTTCTATTCCAAGGAATAGATGTTCTTTCTTTTCATCATCTGACTTGTCTTTATCACTGTGATCTGATCTATCACTTGCTTCTACAATGTAGTAATATTTCTTTACCTTACAAAAATTTTTCTTCTTCTCATACATGTTTTGCTTGTATCTGTCATATTTTTCATGCTTATTCTTTCCATATTCTTTTCTTTTGTGACCCTATTTTTCATCATCATTGTTTTCTTCATGTGTACACTTGTGTGCATAGTGACCAAGATCACCACACTTGTAGCATCTGACTTTCCTCATATCCCTAAAATTCCTTGAGTCCTTATTCCTTTTGATGAAGTTAGCTTCCTCATCATTAACTGGATTTCTATCTATCTTTGGAACCTTCCCTTTTTCTTTCTCTGAATCCTTGAATGCAATCTCTTTTATTGGAACCTAATGCTTACTCACCCTCATCTCATAAGTTGTGAGAGTTCCTTGTAGTTCTTCCATTGTTAGCTTGTTGATATCCATTGTTTCTTCTATTGTTGAAACCTTTGCATCATACTTCATGGGAAGTGATCTCAAAACCTTTTGAGTAACTTTTTATTATTTCATCTCAAATCCTAGGCCTCTCATGGTGTTAGTAATCTCATCAAATCGAAGTAAAAACTTTGCAATATCTTCAGAATCTTCCATTTTCAATTCCTCAAATATTTTTCTATGAGTTTGTAGTTTTGACAACTTTACCTTGGAATCTCCTTCATAAGTATTCCACAACTTGGTCCACATTTCATTAGCTGAATTAAATACCATGACCTTTGTAAAATCTATCTCATGTAGCCCACTCAAAATACAATTTATTGCCCTTGCATTGATCTCAACCAATTTCCTGATAGTATTATCTACCTCGGGATCACCTTCAACCTTATACTCTTTTTCAACCATCTGCCATACCTCATATCCTTGTGATATCAAGTAGTTCTTCATTCTCATGCTCTAGAAAGCATAATTTTTATTGTCAAATAGTGGTGCCTTATTTGTAGATGATCCATTCTGTGAAGCCATCTATGTTCTTGTAGAATCTACCCTCAAGTTGTTAGCCTTTTTGAAGGAACCCACTCTGATGCCAATTGAAGAACACAAGCTTATACTTAGAGTGGGGTGAACAGTATAGCACCCACTTTTTACTTTCTTTCAAACCAATATCAATTAATTTCCTTAATTGCAATAACCAAATATAGCAGTGTGCATTAATAACTCGGATAGCAATAGTAAGCAAGAGCATAAGTCACCACACACAATTAAGACACAAGATTTAATGTGGTTCCCCCAATGTGGGGTATTCCATAAGATAATTTCCTTATAATATTTCACATAGAAATAAGGATCCTTATCCAATACAATGATTACTTTGATCTACTCAAATCTAGGCAACACATTGATCTGCTTAGGTAGGCAATCCACTGATCTACTCAGCTAGGCAACACACTGATCTGCTCAGGTAGGCAATCCACTGATCTGCTCAGCTAGGCAACACACTGATCTGCTCAGGTAGGCAATCCACTGATCTGCTCAGCTAGGCAACACACTAATCTACTCAGGTAGGTAATCCACTAATTTTCTCAACTAGGCAATCCATTGATCTGCTCAACTAGGCACTCCACTGATCTTCTCAACAAGCTCACATAGAACTTGTCCAAATCTGCTCAACAAGCTCACACAGAACTTGTCAAAATATGCTCAACAAGCTCACACAGAACTTGTCCAAATATGCTCAACAAGCTCACACAGAACTTGTCCAAATATGCTCAACAAGCTCACACAGAACTTGTCCAAATCTGCTCAACAAGTTCACACAGAACTTATCCAAATCTACTCAACAATTTCACACAGAACTCGTCCAAATCTGCTCAACAAGCTCACATAGAACTTTTCCAAATCTGCTCAACAAGCTCACACAGAACTTGTCCAAATCTACTCAACAAGCTCACTCAGAACTTATCCAAATCTGCTCAATAGGTCCACATAGAACCTGCTCAAATATGCTTAATAGGTCCACACAAAACCTGCTCAAATCTGCTCAATAAGTCCTCTCTAGGACTTGCTCAAATCTGCATAGCAAGCTTTCATAAAAGCTTACACAAAATCAGTCCACAAGCCTTCTCAAAGACTTGCCTCAATTCTGCTTAACAAGTCCACATAGAACTTGTTCAATCTCATAGAATCATAAATAGAATTGTTAGAGACTCAATATATTCTATACTTAATGCTCAATCAATATCTCAACTCAATCTCATAGAAGCATAAAGAGAATTGTTAGAGATTTAATATGTTCTATACTCAAATCCCAATCTCAACTCAAATCAATCTCATAGAAGCATAAAGAGAATTGTTAGAGACTCAATATGTTTTATACTCAAATCCCAATCTCAACTCAAATCAATCTCATAGAAGCATAAAGAGAATTGTTAGAGACTCAATATGTTCTATACTCAAATCTCAATCTCAACTCAAATCCGAATCTAGAATAGTTTATTTCATGGAACTTGAACAACCACATGCATCCACTTGACTAGGCTCAATCAACTCTACTCAACCAAACACCTCAAGGAACAACCCTTTCTCACAAACCCTAGTCCAAGCATGTATCAACCAACTCAAAATATTTCCAACAATGCTCAATCACAAATCTCACATAACAATGATACTCATGTTCTTTTCTAACTCAATTTCAAGTTCTTTGCACAACCAATGGGCTTCAACAACAATGCTTATGAAACAAGGTTTAATCACAACTCTCAAATCAAAAAATCTTGATGCATTTAACCAATCACTTTCGAAAAGGAAACCACAATCAATCCTTTTCACTCCAAATATATTTTCAGAAATCAACCACCATAATCAATCAATAGGAGAATGTGCCCATACCTTTTATGAAGATGAAGAAACCCCTTTGAAAATCTGCCACACTCAACACACTTTGAAAAAGAACAAAACAACCTTCACTTTGAACCCCTTTACAAAAACCAAAATATCTCTTTACATACACCTTATTTCTCCATCTAATCAAGTTAATCAAATAGCCCTCGAAATAAGCTTTCCAACGATATATAATATGGTATACTTCTAAAAGATGAAAACACCATAAATTTCTCTTTTTCTAAAAGTACATTTCAACCCTTATATCCTGCCTTCTAAGTAAATAAAAATTTAATCAAACATTATTCTCTTAGCATCACCTTATTCCTCCAACATTAGGCAATAATAAAAAATATTCAATAAAACGTTTACTTGCCTCTTAGAGGGAAACGAACCCTCGTCACTACCCACTCAACACCACAACCATGGCGTCAAAGACCACGTGAGCTATCTGCTCACATAGGACAGAGAGCAAAAATGCTCCCTATATTTCGTTGCCCTTGCTCATGCCAAAAACGTGCGCCAAATGCTCTTCTTCCACACTCTACAAAAATCGAACCCGATGGGAATCAAATGCATGCCCTGTCACAACCAAAAACTCCATGCTTCCCAAGCTCACCGTTGGACCACATTGTCACATCGAAGGATTTCGGGGCTTCCACTTTTTGTTCTCTTCGTTCGATGCTTAGTCTTTTGAATCGAAAGCCTTTGCATATATATATGCAACCTTCCTTTAATTTCACATACGTAGACACCTTTAATTATTAATTTTCTTTTGATGGCGCATGGTTTTTATGACGTTGGCGATGACTTTAATTTTTTTTTTTAAATTTTAAATTTAAATTTTAAATAATTAAAATTTAAACTAAATATTTAAAATTAAATATCTCCATCACCGGGGCACCTTTTTCGACGAAACGAAAGGCCAACCTAGGTTTTAAGAAAAACCCATTTCAAATCTGTCATCCATGGTTTTAAATAAAACCTTTTATTTTGCCTACCTTGGTTTTCACAAAAACCATGTATATATCCATGCTCTCCAAAACTCAAAACTCAAAGTGATCCATGTGACATCAATGACAACATAAAATAACTCAAATTCCCAATAATTTTTTCCATGAAAAATCAATCCCTGTAAAAACTTTTAAAGGGTCCAAAGCAAATGAAATACTCCAAAATTATGAGCAAATAGCTCTATTTTTTATGACTTGGCAAAAAATTTGTCCTTTCTCTGAATAATTACTGCCAACCCTATTTTTTCCATTTTCATTCTAAATCACCATGGACACCAATTTTGCATCTATTAGTCCCTCATTACTTGAAGCACGTCCCATTTAAAAACCTTCTAGTACCACTACTTTACCCACTTCCACTCCACCTTCACCCATTCCTGAGGTATCTGGTGAGACCAAACCATTAGAAGGAGAGCCACAAAAAAGAAAAAGGAAAGGCTTCTCTCCTCCAAATTGACATAAGGAATACTATAATGATCCATATAAAAATATAGAATAAAGGAATTACACACACTCCATCAAACAAGTGAGAAGAGAAAACTTTAAAAGGTTTGACATGGGCCCATAGATCAACTCATAGATCATCAATCAGATCTAGACATTGGGGTTGTCAATAAAATTAGTATCTCAAGTTTGGAGTTGTTTGAAGCTGGTGGAAATTATGGTAGAGTGATATGACCCTTTGATTTGATGCTTTAGACTCCCTTAGTGTGTCAAGGATGCATTCTATGTGAGGGTAGAAGGCATAAGGAGAATGTTGAAGGCAACTAATGTCCTAACTATGTGGGTTTATTGTAACCCAAATATTTAAAAGGGTTTTTACTATAGATGCACTAGTACCTACTAGGAATATTTCTTAATCCCACACCTAAAGAAACTAAACTTACCAATCAAACTTCAATATCTCATTAGAGTTAAACTTATTCAATGAAGATGTTTAGATGGTGTTGTTAGGTATATCCATGGTTCTAGGGAAGAGAAATAGCCTAAATGTCTATGAGGAGCACATAGCCCTCCTTCACATCATCCAAACCTACCCAAGATATTCAAGATGATTGATTATACCAATTACAATGCAAAGCAAATGGATAGTCAGTTGAGGGTTTAAGGAGAGAACTTAATTACACCTCCTACTTGGTTTGGTTGATCTTGCATTAAAATAAATGTTGGTTTTCCACCCTACCACTAGACCAAATAGGTGCTAATGGGAAACCCCTCTCAATTATGGAGTGTATAAACAGACCTTATAGAGGAGTAAGAAAGACCTTCTACCACTTCTAAAATGAGGTGTATGAGATCATCATGGATAGGTTCATGGGGAAGATACCAAGATTGTGAGATGAGGCATAATAGCTTTTGCATGATGGGAAATGGCTGAGAGAAGACTCCTATTTGGAGAGTATCCAATCATTTATCTACCTCTATGGCTTTTTATTCATGCACTTTGAGTTATCTACTTGTGTATAGAATTACATATTTAACCTAGAATATGTATAGCAACTCAATTATGTGGACATGAAGTACTTTAGAGGGTAAAATAATAACACTTTCTACCCACTCAAGTAGCCAATCATAAACATTACCCCAAAGCTATATGAGCTCCACCAAGTGGTAGAGACATAATTGAGAGAGATGGGCTTAGAGCTATTGAAATTTTGTTGGTTCTATGATCCACAAGGAGTCTTCAAGAAGACTTTAAGGGACAAAATGTTAAATACTATCTTTGATCATGAAAAGAAGTATAATGTATAGTAGGAAACCAACCCAAGAAAAGAAGCAACCCTTACCACTCTAACAAGAAAACATAGATACAAAGATAATATCTTGATTTGGTACACCAACCCACTAGTGTCATGCCTTCTAAATAAACATGAAAGACTATTTTATCCAAACATCAAAATGAATTGTCAAAAGTTAGGGCCGCTCAAAAAATTGGGATACATAGACCAAAAAATCTTAGTGTGCTAGAGGGTGAGGTACAAAATGGGTATTATCACCAAGTCTACCAGAGACAACCCACTTATATCAAGTTCTCTACCACCTAGGACAAAAGGCATCCAAATAGTGTAAAGAGCAACAACAAAATCAATGAAGTGATAACAAGTATCTCAACCCTTCCAAAACCCAACAAGATGATAACACCCAAAATCTTCATTCTCATCACAAAGGATAGTTAGGGGTATGAATAAAGGGGTATGAAGTGAGGGGTATGAAGAAAGGAATATGAGACAATAATTGATTAAAGAAGTGGTTTTTGTAAGTATTCAATTACTTAGATATATGAAGTGATGGGTATTTAGTGGAGGGTATGAAGAAAGGGGTATGAATAAAGGGGTATGAAGTTAGGGGTAAAAATAAAAGAGTATGAAGTTAGAGATACGAAGTTGGGGGTATGAAGAAAGGGGTATGAAGTGAATGAAGTTAGGGGTATGAAGTGAGGGTTATGAGACCTTAATTGATTAAAGAAGTGGTTTTTGTAAGTATTCAATTAGTTAGGGTTATGAAGAAAGGGGTATGAAGTGAGGGTATGAAGAAAGGGATATGAGACATTAATTGATTAAAGAAGTGGTTTTTGTAAATATTCAATTACTTAGGGGTATGAAGTTATGGGTATGAATTTAGGGATATAAAAAATGAGTATGAAGTTAGTGGTATGAAGTTAGGGCGTATGAAGAAATGGGTATGAAGTTATGGGTATGCAAAAAATAAGTATAGATATGAAGAAATGGGTGTGAAGTGAGGAATATGATGTTAGAGGTATGATACCTTAATTGATTAAAGTTAGGGGTATGAAGAGATGGGCATGAAGAAAGGGGTATGAATTGAGGGGTATGAAGTGGGGGGTATAAAGTGAGGTGTATGAAGTGAGGGATATGAATTTAGGGGTATGAGACCATAATTGATTAAAGAAGTTTTTTTTTTTTTAATTTTATTTGTTTAATTATAAAGTTTAATTTAAAAATTAAAATTTTTTTTTTTTTTAGGTCTGAGGTCTAGACCAATTGGTTCATCCAAACCCCATAAGGGGGCGGAGGTCCAAGGTTCAAATCTCGGGCCTCATCGGACTGAACGCTTGTCCCTTTCCTGGTGCTTTCAGCAGCATAAAAGGTTTAAAATGATTGTGGCATAGTGGTTATAGGGGTGGATTGCATGAATATCTATGTGGCGGCTTCTGAGGCGGACAACGTAGAATACTATGGTGGCCATAAAAGCTAGACAACTTCCCGGATTCGTGGCGGCTACCGATTCCACCATGTAAATTTAAAAAAATAAAATAAAAAATAAAAAAATAAAAATAAAAATAAAAAAATTAGGAACTTTAAAATCTTATTTTTATTGTTAATTTTTTAACCTTAGAAAAAAATCAAAATATTAGAAAATCAACTTTTTTAAAAAAACTTCAGATAATCCAAAAAAATCAATGTTTTTTTCAAAAATAAAAAAATCAATATTTCTTCATACCCCTCACTTCACACTCCTAACTTCATACCCCTTTCTTCATAACCCTAACTTCATATCCCTAACTTCATACCACTTTTTTAATACCCCTAAATTCATACCCCTAACTTTAATCAATTAAGGTATCATACCCCTAACTTCATACCCCTCACTTCACACCCCTTTCTTCATACCCCTAACTTCATACACATTTATTCATACCCCTAACTTCATACTCCTTTCTTCATACCCCTAAATTCATACCCCTGGCTTAATACCCCTTTCTTCACACCCCTTTCTTCATATCCCTCACTTCATACCCCTAACTTCATACCCCTAACTTCATACCCCTCTCTTCATTCCCCTCACTGCATACCCCTCACTAATTAAATACTTACAAAAATTAATTATTTAATCAATTAATGTCTGATACCCTTAACTTAATACCTCTAACTTCATACCCCTCACTTCATACCCCTAAATAATAGAATACTTACAAATATAACTTCTTTAATCAATTAATATCTCATACCCCTAACTTCATAGTTTAGGGTTTAGGGTTTAGTTAAAGAAGTGGTTTTTGTAAGTATTCAATTAGTTGAGGGTATGAGACATTAATTGATTAAATAAGTGGTTTTATAAGTGTCTAATTAGTTAGGGGTATAAAGTTAGGGGTATGAAGAAAGGGGTATGAAGTGAGGGGTATGAAGAAAGGGGTGTGAAGTGAGGGGTATGAAGTTAGGGGTATGAGACCTTAATTGATTAAAGTTAGGGATATGAAGAGAGGGGTATGAAGAAAGAGATATGAAGTGATGGGTATGAAGAAAGGGGTATGAATTGAGGGGTATGAAGTTAGGGGTATGAGACCTTAATTGATTGAAGAAGTGGTTTTTTTTTAATTATAAACTTTAATTAAAAAAAATAGGAACTTTAAAATTTTATTTTTGACTTTAATTTTTTTTTCTTGGGAACTTTAAAATTTTAATTTTAATTTTTTAACCTTAGAAAAAAATAAAAAAAAATCAAAACGTTAGAAAATCAATTTTTTTTCAAAAACTTTAGAAATCCAAAAAAAATCAATGTTTCTTCATACCCCTCACTTCGCACCCATAACTTCATACCCCTCTCTTTAAACCCCTAAATTCATACCCCTTTCTTCATAACCCTAACTTCATACCCCTCACTAATTGAATACTTACAAAAACCAATTATTTAATCAATTAATGTCTCATACCCCTAACTAATTGAATACTTATAAAAACCACTTATTTAATCAATTAATGTGTCATACTCCTAATTTTAGGATTTAGAGTTTAGGGCTTAGTTAAGGAAGTGGTTTTTGTAAGTATTCAACTATTTAGGGGTATGAGACATTAATTGATTAAAGAAGTGGTTTTTGTATGTATTTAATTAGTAAAGGGTATGAAGTGAGGGTATGATGTAAGGGATATGAAGTTAGGGGTATGAAGAAAGCGATATGAAGTGAATGAAGTTAGGGATATGGAGTAAGGGGTATGATATCTTAATTGATTAAAAAAGTGGTTTTTGTAAGTATTCAATTAGTTAGGGGTATGAACAAAGGGGTATTAAGTGAGGGGTATGAACAAAGGGATATGAGACATTAATTGATTAAAGAAATTGTTTTTGTAAGTATTCAATTACTTAGGGGTATGAAGTGAGGGGTATGAAGAAATGGGTATGAAGAAAAGGGTATGAATAAAGGGGTATGAAGTTAGGGATATGATACCTTAATTAACTAAAGAAGTGGTTTTTGTAAGCATTCAATTAGTTAGTGATATGAATAAATGGGTATGAAGTGAGGGGTATGAAGAAAGGGGTATGAAGTGAGGAGTATAAATAAAGGGATATGAGACATTAATTGATTAAAATTTTGGTTTTTATAAGTATTCAATTTCTTAGGGGTATTTAGTGAGGGGTATGAAGAAAGGGGTATGAATTAAGGGGTATGAAGTTAGGGGTATTAATAAAGGGGTATGAATTTAGGGGTATGAAGTTAGGGGGTATGAAGAAATGGGTATGAAGTTAGGGGTATGAAGAAAACGGTATGAAGAGAGGGGTATGAAGTGAGGGGTATGAAGAAAGGGGCCTGAAGTGAGGGGTATGAAGTTAGGGGTATGAGGCATTAATTGATTAAATTTAGGGATATGAAGAGAGGGGTATGAAGAAAGGGGTATGAAGTGAGGGGTATGAAGTAAGGGGTATGAAGAAAGGGGTATGAAGTTAGGGTTATGAGACCTTAAATGATTGAAGAAGTGTTTTTTTTTTAATTGTAAACTTTAATTTTTAAAAAAATTAGAAACTTTAAAATTTTAATTTTTTAACCTTAGAACAAAAACAAAAAATCAAAATGTTAGAAAATGAAAAAAATTTCAAAAACTTTAGAAAAAACAAAAAACCAATTTTTTTTTCCAAAACAAAATGTCAATGTTTCTTCATACCCCTAACTTAATACCCCTTTATTCATACCCCTAAATTCATACCCCTTTATTCATACCCCTAACTTCATACCCCTCACTAATTGAATACTTACAAAAACCAATTCTTTAATCAATTAATGTCTCATACCCCTAAATTCATACCCCTAACTAATTGAATACTTACAAAAACCACTTATATAATCAATTAATGTATCATACCCCTAACTTTAGGGTTTAGGTTTTAAGGTTTAGTTAAAGAAGTAGTTTTTGTAAGTATTCAATTGGTTAGGGGTATGAAGTTAGGGGTATGAGACATTAATTTATTCAAGAAGTGGTTTTTATAAGTATTTAATTAGTTAGAGGTATGAATTTAGAGGTATAAAGTGAGGAGTATGAAGTTAGAGGTATGAATCTAGGGGTATGAAGAGAGGGGTATGAGACCTTAAATGATTAAAGAAGTGGTTTTTGTAACTATTCAATAATTAGGGGTATGAAGAAAGGGGTATAAAGTCATGGGTATGAAAAAATGGGTATGAAATGAGGAGTATGAATAAAGAGATATGAGACATTAATTGATAAAATAAAAGGTTTTTATAAGTATTCAATTACTTAGGGATATGAAGTGAGGGGAATTTAGTGAGGGGTATGAATCTAGGGGTATGAATTTAGGAGTATGAAAAAAGGGGTGTGAAGTTAGGGGGTATGAAGAAAGGGGTATGAAGTGAATGAAGTTAGGGGTATGAAGTGAGGGATATGAGACCTTAATTGATTAAATAAATGGTGTTTGTAAGTATTTAATTAGTTAGGGGTATGAAGAAAATGGTATGAAGTGAGGGGTATGAAAAAAGGGATATGAGATATTAATTGATTAAAGAAGTGCTTTTGTAAGTATTCAATTACTTAGGGGTATTTAGTGAGGGGTATGAATAAACGGGTGTTAATAAAGGGGTATGAATTAAGGGGTCTAAATTTAGGGGTACAAATTTAGCAAAAGAAGAAAGGAGTATGAAGTTAGGGGTATGAAGTTAGGGGATATGAATAAAGGGGTATGAAGTTAAGGGTATGAAGAAAGGGGTATGAAGAAAGGGGTATGAAGTGAGGGGTATGAAGAAAGGGGTGTGAAGTGAGGGATATGAAGTTAGGGGTATGATACCTTAATTGATTAAATTTAGGGGTATGAAGAGAGGGGTATGAAGAAAGGGGTATGAAGTGAGGGGTATGAAGAAAGGGGTATGAATTGAGGGGTATGAAGTGATGGGTATGAAGTTAGGGGTATGAGACCTTAATTTATTAAAGAAGTGTTTTTTTTAATTGTAAACTTTAATTTTAATTGTTTAAATTTAATTTTTTTTCTTTTATAATTAGGAGCTTTAAAATTTTAATTTTAATTTTTTAACCTTAGAAAAAAAACAAAACAATTAAAACGTTATAAAATAATTTTTTTCAAAAACTTTAGAAAATAAAAAAATAAAAATAAAAATTTAACAAATCAATGTTTCTTCATACCCCGCACTTCACACCCCTAACTTCATACCCCTTTCTTCATACCCCTTACTTCATACCCCTCATTAATTGAATACTTACAAAAACCAATTCTTTAATCAATTAATGTCTCATACCCCTAACTAATTGAATACTTACAAAAACCACTTCTTTAATCAATTAATGTCTCATACCACTAACTTTAAGGTTTAGGATTTAGGTTTTTTGGTTTAGTTAAAGAAGTATTTTTTATAAGTATTCAATTAGTTAGGGGTATGAAGTTAGGGGTATGAGACATTAATTGATTAAAAAAGTAGTTTTTGTAAGTATTTAATTAGTTAGGGGTATGAAGTGAGGGGTATAAAGTGAGGGGTATGAAGTGAGGGGTATGAAGTAAGGGGTATGAATTTAGAGGTATGAAGAAAGGGGTATGAATTTAGAGGTGTGAAGTAAGTGAAGAACACAAGCTTATACTGAGAAGGGGGGGGTGAACAGTATAAGACCTCTTTTTACTTTTTCCTTTATACTTCAAAATAGTAAAGCAATATACCCAAAGCAATATCAAAGCAATGCACAATATCATCCACAAAGTGACACCAATTTTAACGTGGTTCACCCGTAATGGTCAGGCTACGTCCACAAAACTTTTCTCTAAAAGTTATCTCAAAGTTCTTTGGGAATCCTTCCCAATTACAATGTTTATGAGCCTAGGCCCAAAGGAGATACCTTCCCCCAATCAGAATTTATGAGCCTCTCGCTCAAAGGAGATACCTTCCCCCAATCAAAATTTATGAGCCTCTGCTCAAAGGAGATACCTTCCCCTCTCGCTCTGGAAATGATCCCTCGAAGATCAACTGCCTCTACCTCTTGCCAGCACGTGGAACTCCTTTCCACCGAAGACCTCCTGTCCTCAATGCTTAGCCTAAGAGACCTCTGCCTTCTATGATCACGTCCACAGTAGCTCAGCAACCTGTACCAAACACAGTCAATCGGTCTAGTACAAGTCTTCCTCTGTCTGTCGATCTGTCCAACTCTTGAACAAATCAATCCTCTCCATACAAGCCTTCTCAAAGACTTGCCAACTGTCCTCAGGTTCTTCTCATAGAACCAATGCACCTCTGTCCTCAAGTTCTCTGATAGAACTATCAAACTCAGCTCACAAGTCCTCTGCTAGGACCTGTCCAAATCTGCTCACAAGTCCCCACCGGAACCTGTCCAAAGTCCTCACAAGTCCCCATCGGAACTGCCCAAACTTCCAAGCCCCCCGCTCACAAGTCCCCACCGGAACCTCGTCCAAAAACTCAGCAAGCTCACCAAGAAAAACTTTCTTAGTAGGAAATCACAAAGTGAATTGTTAGAGACCCAATGTGATTTGTCAAACTCATAGAAGCATAAAGAGAATTGTTAGAGACTCAATATGTTCTATACTCAAATCCCAATCTCAAAACTCAACTCAAATCAACTCAGCTCAATCTCAATCTCAAATCTGAAAACTCAACTCAATATCTGAAATGGATAGGATAGAATGTTTTCTTTCAAGAACATGAAACCCCAACAATTGCCAACTATGCAAAGAATCACATAACAATGATACTCATGTTCTTTTCACCATCAATTAGGGTTTCAACAACAATGCTCATCAAACAAGGTTTAGTCAACCAACACCATTCAACTCAACATCAACCTTGAAGCATTCAACCAATCATCACAAGAAAAGGAAACAAGTAGAAATCCTTTTCCCTCCAAAGATATTTGAACAAAACAGCCACCAACACAATATCACCAAATGCAAAGAATAACTTGCTCAAATCAACTCAATGGAGTAAGCCCAATATCATGAATCAAGTAAAGCAATAACTTGATCAAACAACCTCTATGGAAGCAACTCAACCATCAAACTCAAAACAGCCAACCAAGGGTTCCACCAACTCAATGCAAGTAGCTAGACTCACAAATATAAACCCTAGTGCACAAAGCTTCCACTATCTCAAACCAAAAATTATGCATTCACCAAAAACTCTCCTTAAGGATAACAATGCATAAGTAGTCTTCAACAAACCAGAAAATAGGATTTACACCTAGCCAAAGGATACCTAGTAGAATACCTTTTCACTCCAACCTTATTTCAGAAAACATACACCAATCATACTCATAAGAAGAATGTGCCCATACCTTATTGGAGTAGAAGATAATTGAACCTTCAAGCTTATAAATCGTTGTCCAAGAAACTCCGAATTTCATGGCATAAAGACGTTTTAATAAAAACGTGTGTTACTCTAGCAAAGCACCCCCGCGAGACTCGAAACGGTGACCTCCGCCAATGCAGCGCCCAATAGCAGCCTTCGCTGCCACTAGCCCATGCGGGCTACGAAGTTCACAAGTGAACTTCCCTCCACTTCACCCTCGAAAAAACTCCCGAAGACTTTTCAACCGCACGTGCTTCTAAGTCTTCCTTCGATCACAACGAATACAGAGCACAAACACCGCAAATTGCATTCGAGGAATTTTGAATTAATTAGCCTTCCAACCTTAGGAGTTGGAGAATAAATAGTCTCTTCGAAGACACCTTGACGTCGATGAAAATAAAGACCATTTCAAAATTAATCAAAAGTCTTTTCAAAAAGGGTTTAAAAACCCTTAAATAATTTTAATAAATTAAGAATAAAAAAAGGTTTAAAAACCTTTAAGTATTTTTAATAAATTAAAAATAATTTCTCCCTTAATTAATTAAATAATTAATTAATTAAAACCTTGAAGGGTTTTAAATAATAATTAAATAAATAATAAAGAGAACCTCCATTGGTTTTAATAAAAACCATTTAACTTGGTTTTAATAAAAACCCTTGCCAATGGAATCTCTCCGGATTCTCTTAAAAATATTCTCTTGGAATCTTCCACCTTTGAAGCCAACACATCCTCTTAACATTAATGCCATTTCCTTTTGACATCAATGACAACTCATAGACAAGAAGCTAGGATCTCAAACCCAAAATTGCCAACAATCTCCCCTTTGTCATTGATGGCAAACCATGCTTCTCAACAACATATAAACTCAACATAAATAGCTCCCCCTGTCTTGAGGCTCTCCCCTTACTCAAATCTCTCCCCCTTTGTCATCAATGGCAAAGGGTCACCTTTGGGGCTCGGGACTAAGAATGAGCCTCTTAGCTTAGTCCCTCCCCCACCTCCTGATGAGGTGATTAATTCTTGGGTGGGAGTAAAACTCCCATTAGGCACTCGATCATCATCAGCGTCTATAACTTCCTTGTCGGGCCTTCTCTTGAACTCTTTGTCCATATTCCTATTCCTGTCACTGTTCTTGTTCTTGTTCTCATCCCTGTTCTTGTCCATGCCTTGATCCTTGGACCTGATCATGCCACTGTTCCTGTTCCTGTATTCTGGAATTTCAGCTCTACACTGTCTGATTGTGTGACCTTCATTGTTGCACTTGAAACACTTGACGATGTTGTTTCTCTGAGGTAAACCTGATCTTTGAATCCACCAGTTCTGACCAAATGAATAATTGAAATAAAATTTGACCAAACCTGTTCTCGTTATTTGCCTTGCAATAAACTACCTTGTGCCCAAACTGTTTACAAGAGTAGCAATACCCTTGAAAGTAACTAGCACTTCTGAAACTCTCATTTACCTCCTTCACTTGAGCCATGCAATGTGAAGCCATGTGACCAAACCCGTGACAAGCAAAACATCTGCCTTGAAACTTTCCTTTAATTGACCTCTTAGGTTTTGAAAACTTCTTCTTCTCATTCTGAATTTTGTTTTCTATTTCTGTGCATCTATCATTCAAGGACTCCTTTTCTGAAATACTTTCCTCATCAGAACTCTCTTCCTTTTGGAGTCTCTTACTAGACTCTCCAACTTGTTCCTTGTGTGGCTTAACAAAACCAAGGCCTGTTTTATCTGTTGTCTTTCTTTGACCTTTGATGAGTGACTTAACCTTTTTGGAGCTATCTTGAAACCTCGTAAAGCTTATCCTTGTACTCTTTAGTTTCCTCTTTCAAAGAAGCCATTTTCTGTTCTAACTCACTATACTCAAGAACCTTAGACTCTAACTCATCCTTGAGTTCTTGTGTCTTAGCTATAGAGAAGTCAAGACTTTCTATAAGATCATCTCTCTCCATACAACATTCATCTAACTTATCCTTGAGTCTAGCATTCTTCTTTCTTTCCTTTTTCAAAGCACTAAGAGCACTAATAAGTTCACCTTCAAGATCTACTTCACCTTCCTCTATATCTTCCTCTATTTGTTTGCTTTTTGAATCATCAAAGCCTTTTTCAGATTTCTTATCACTAGAGGTGCTACCCTTTTCAAAAACCATACATGCATCTTCCTTATAGTTTTCTGAAGCATCCTCATACATACTAGAAACCAAATCATTATTTGTGCAATCATCCTCAAGGTGACCAAAATTTCCACATCTAAGACATTTCATGATAATGAATCTATGTTTCGGTTCTTCCTCTTTTTTCTGATATGAACAACATCTCATTTTCATTATCACTTGAAGAACTTTCACTATCACTACTAGAACACTTACTTGCTTTGTCTAGGTAGAAACTCTTCTTGTGCTTGTGAGAATACCTCTTTCCTTGATTGTTGTGCTCATCTTTGTTTTTCCCGTGATGCTTGTGCTTTTCGTAATCCTTGCTCTTAGAATCCTGTTTATCTTCATCACTTTCATTCTTGGGAACAGTATAGTAAGTAGCATAATGACCAAACTTTCCACAATTGAAACATCTTATATTTTTCATACTTTTGTGCTTTCTAGAGAACTTGCCTTTCTTGCTGTAATATGCCTCTTCATCACTAGAAGACTCATCACTATCTTGAAGTTGTTTACCCTTGGAATTCTTGGTATCTTTCTTGACATCAACCTTCACTTGAGTTCTCAACTCAAATGCTGCAAGTATACTATGGAGCTCATCCTTTTTCAACTTATCCAAATCTTTAGCTTCCTCAATAGCAGAAATATTTTCACTAAATCTATTAGGAAGAGATCTTAAAATCTTATCACAAACATCATTTTCAGCAAGCTCAAGACCTAAGTCTTTCATGGAGTTAACAACCTCATCCATACGAAGCATGTAGTCACTAATATTTTCATCATCATTCATCTTGAGTTGTTCAAACATACCTTTGAAGTGTCTCAACTTGGCCTTTCTGACATTTGTATCACCCGTATGAACCACCTTCAACTGTTTCCACATTTCACTAGCTGTCTTGCAGTGAATCACTTTGGTGAGATCTGCTTTCAGTAAGCCTTTCAGGATTGCATTCATTGCTTTTGAATTGTTGTGATGTAGGAGCCTTTCTTCTTTAGTATTAGGACCATGTTCAGGAATAGTGTACTCATCTTCAATCACTTCCCAAACCTCATTCCCAAGTGCCATTAGATGAACCTTCATCCTTGCACTCCAAAGACCAAAATCTGACCCATCAAGAATAGGTGCTGCATTGCCACTTGAATGATCCATTGTGTTCTTTACTAGCTTTTCCTTCAAGTTGTTAAACTTTTCGAAGGCACCTGCTCTGATACCAATTGAAGAACACAAGCTTATACTGAGAGGGGGGTGAATAATATAAGACCTCTTTTTACTTTTTCCTTTATACTTCAAAATAGTAAAGCAATATACCCAAAGCAATATCAAAGCAATGCACAATATCATCCACAAAGTGACACCAATTTTAACGTGGTTCACCCATAATGGTTGAGCTACGTCCACAAAACTTTTCTCTAAAAGTTATCTCAAAGTTCTTTGGGAATCCTTCCCAATTACAATGTTTATGAGCCTCGGCCCAAAGGAGATACCTTCCCCAATCAGAATTTATGAGCCTCTGCTCAAAGGAGATACCTTCCCCCAATCAAAATTTATGAGCCTCTGCTCAAAGGAGATACCTTCCCTCTGCTCTGAAATGATCCCTCGAAGATCAACTGCCTCTACCTCTTGCCAGCACGTGGAACTCCTTTCCACCGAAGACCTCCTGTCCTCAATGCTTAGCCTAAGAGACCTCTCCTTCTATGATCACGTCCACAGTAGCTCAAAGAACTCGTACCAAACATAGTCATCGGTCTAGTACAAGTCTTCCTCTGTCCGTCGATCTGTCCAACTCTTGAACAAATCAATCCTCTGCATACAAGCCTTCTCAAAGACTTGCCAACTATCCTCAGGTTCTTCTCATAGAACCAATGCACCTCTGTCCTCAAGTTCTCTCGATAGAACTATCAAACTCAGCTCACAAGTCCTCTCTAGGACCTGTCCAAATCTGCTCACAAGTCCCCATTGAACTGTCCAAAATACAAGTCCCAACCTGTCCAAATCACAAGTCCCCATTGAACCTGTCCAAAACTGCTCACAAGTCCCCACTGGAACCTCGTCCAAAAACTCAGCAAGCTCACCAAGAAAAACTTTCTTAGTAGGAAATCACAAAGTGAATTGTTAGAGACCCAATGTGATTTGTCAAACTCATAGAAGCATAAAGAGAATTGTTAGAGACTCAATATGTTCTATACTCAAATCCCAATCTCAAAACTCAACTCAAATCAACTCAGCTCAATCTCAATCTCAAATCTGAAAACTCAACTCAATATCTGAAATGGATAGGATAGAATGTTTTCTTTCAAGAACATGAAACCCCAACAATTGCCAACTATGCAAAGAATCACATAACAATGATACTCATGTTCTTTTCACCATCAATTAGGGTTTCAACAACAATGCTCATCAAACAAGGTTTAGTCAACCAACACCATTCAACTCAACATCAACCTTGAAGCATTCAACCAATCATCACAAGAAAAGGAAACAAGTAGAAATCCTTTTCCCTCCAAAGATATTTGAACAAAACGACCACCAACACAATATCACCAAATGCAAAGAATAACTTGCTCAAATCAACTCAATGGAGTAAGCCCAATATCATGAATCAAGTAAAGCAATAACTTGATCAAACAACCTCTATGGAAGCAACTCAACCATCAAACTCAAAACAACCAACCAAGGGTTCCACCAACTCAATGCAAGTAGCTAGACTCACAAATATAAACCCTAGTGCACAAAGCTTCCACTATCTCAAACCAAAAATTATGCATTCACCAAAAACTCTCCTTAAGGATAACAATGCATAAGTAGTCTTCAACAAACCAAAAAATAGGATTTACACCTAGCCAAAGGATACCTAGTAGAATACCTTTTCACTCCAACCTTATTTCAGAAAACATACACCAATCATACTCATAAGAAGAATGTGCCCATACCTTATTGGAGTAGAAGATAATTGAACTTTCAAGCTTATAAATCGCTGTCCAAGAAACTCCGAATTTCGTGGCATAAAGACGTTTTAATAAAAACGTGTGTTACTCTAGCAAAGCACCCCCGCGAGACTCGAAACGATGACCTCCGCCAATGCAGCGCCCAACAGCAGCCTTCGCTGCCACTAGCCCATGCGGGCTACGAAGTTCACAAGTGAACTTCCCTCCACTTCACCCTCGAAAAACTCCCGAAGACTTTTCAACCGCACGTGCTTCTAAGTCTTCCTTCGATCGCAGCGAATACAGAGCACAAACACCGCAAATTGCATTCGAGGAATTTCGAATTAATTAGCCTTCCAACCTTAGGAGTTGGAGAATAAATAGTCTCTTCGAAGACACCTTGACGTCGGCGAAAATAAAGACCATTTCAAAATTAATCAAAAGTCTTTTCAAAAAGGGTTTAAAAACCCTTAAATAATTTTAATAAATTAAGAATAAAAAGGTTTAAAAACCTTTAAGTATTTTTAATAAATTAAAAATAATTTCTCCCTTAATTAATTAAATAATTAATTAATTAAAACCTTGAAGGGTTTTAAATAATAATTAAATAAATAATAAAGAGAACCTCCATTGGTTTTAATAAAAACCATTTAATTGGTTTTAATAAAAACCCTTGCCAATGGAATCTCTCCGGATTCTCTTAAAAATATTCTCTTGGAATCTTCCACCTTTGAAGCCAACACATCCTCTTAACATTAATGCCATTTCCTTTTGACATCAATGACAACTCATAGACAAGAAGCTAGGATCTCAAACCCAAAATTGCCAACAATAAGGGGTATGAAGTGAGGGGTATGAATTAAAGGGTATGAGGTTAGGGATATGAAGAAATGGGTATAAAGTGAATGAATTTAGGGGTATAAAGTGAGGGGTATGAGACCTTAATTGATTAAAGAAGTGGTTTTTTAAATATTCAATTAGTTAGGGGTATAAAGAAAGGGGTATGAAGTGAGGGGTATGAATAAAGGGATATGAGACATTAGTTGATTAAAAAAATAGTTTTTGTAAGTATTCAATTACTTAGGGGTATGAAGTGAGGGGTATGAAGTTAGGGGTATGAATTTAGGGGTATGATGTTAGGGGTATGAAGTTAGGGGTATGAATTAATTTAGGGGTATGAAGAAAGGGGTATGAAGTTAGGGGTATGAAGTTTGGGGGTATGAATAAAGGGGTATGAAGTTAGGGTATGAAGTTAGGATATGAAGAAAGGGGTATGAAGTGAGGGGTATGAAGAAAGGGGTGTGAAGTTAGAGGTATGAGACCTTAATTGATTAAAGTTAGGGGTATAAAGAGATGGGTATGAAGAAAGGTATATGAAGTGAGGGGTATGAAGAAAGGGGTATGAATTGATGGATATGAAGTTACGAGGTATGAAGTGAGGGGTATGAAGTTAGGGGTATGAGACCTTAATTGATTAAAGAAGTGGTTTTTTTTTTATTTTTATTTTTTTAATTGTAAACTTTAATTAAAAAAATTAGGAACTTTAAAATTTTAATTTTAACTTTAATTTTTTTTTCTTTTTTTCTTAAGAACTTTAAAATTTTAAATATTTCAACCTTAGAAAAAAAACAAAAAAATCAAATCAATTTTTTTCAAAAACTTTAGAAAATCCAAAAAAAAATCAATGTTTCTTCATACCCCTCACTTCACACCTGTAACTTCATACCCCTTTCTTTACACCGCTAACTTCATACCCTTCACTCCATACCCCTCACTAATTGAATATATACAAAAACCAATTCTTTAATAAATTAATATCTCATACCCCTCACTTCATACCCCTAACTAATTGAATACTTTAAAAAACCACTTTAATCAATTAATGTGTCATATCCATTATGATTTACGATTTACGGTTTATATTTTAGGGTTTAGTTAAAGAAGTTTTTTTATAAGTATTCCATTAGTTAGGGGTATGAGACATTAATTGATTAAAGAAGTGGTTTTTGTTAGTATTTAATTAGTTAGGGGTATTAAGTTAGGGGTATGAAGTAAGGGGTATGAAGTTAGGGATATGAAGAAAGGGGTATGAAGAGAATGAAGTTAGGGGTATGAAGTGAGGCGTATGAGACCTTAATTTATTAAAGAAGTGGTTTTTGTAAGTATTTAATTAGTTAGGGGTATGAAGAAATGGGTATGAAGTGAGAGGTATGAAGAAAGGGATATGATACATTAATTGATTAAAGAAGTGATTTTTGTAAGTATTCAATTACTTAGGGGTATTTAGTGAGTGGTATGAATAAAGGGGTATGAATTCAGGGGGTATGAAGAATGGGTTAAACTTAAAAAAAAGTTCAATGAGGGGTATGAAGTGAATGAAGTTAGGGGTATGAAGTGAGGGGTATGATAACTTAATTGATTAAAAAAGTGGTTTTTGTAAGTATTCAATTAGTTAGGGGTATGAAGAAAGGGGTATGAAGAAAGGGGTGTGAAGTGAGGGGTATGAAGAAAGGGATATGAGACATTAGTTGATTAATGAAATCAAAATTGTGCTAAATGAAGCGTTGATTTAAAGAAAAGTTGATTTATTGCTTGTGAAATAAACATGAAAAGCTTGAAATCTGATTTACCTTCAAAATACAACATTATGTAAATTTTGAAATTATAAAATACCTGTAAAAACAATTTTGAATAATTTTTATAATTTTGAAATGGTTTCAAAATGAAACTGAAATTGTGCTAAATGGAGCATAATAGTTTGTTCTTCACACTCGTGCATTTATTTTTGGAATTTTAATTTTTTTCAATTTTTATTTTAATCATTGAAGTTTTAAAAAAATCTACAAAAGGGAAGGGTTAGAAAAATAAAAATAAAATCCTAAAATGGACCAGAATGCTGAAAATGTAAACATGCAAAGTATTCTCAGTCTAATGCTACCCTACATAGCAAAACCAGAGATAGCAAGAAATTTCAATAGGGTAACCTGATCTAATCAAAGTTGTAGAAGCACAATATGGGTTAGATCAAGTGATAGCCTCTAAGGAAAATAAATGGAACCTACACCCCATAGATCTTCACGTAGTGCAAAATTTTTACAACATTAAACACTAGATAGAAATCCAAGAAAATATAGATAAAGATCGACAGTAAAACACTACCCTTCAAAATTGTCTCCTCAAGTCTTGCTCACAAGGTGCAAGTTTTCAGATTGGTTTGCATTAAAATAGAATAATAGTTTCCTTGGTTACAAAAAAAATTCCAATATTGGCCCCAAAAATGACCAACCTTTGGCCTCCAAAAAATCGTGTTTTCTTCTATTTTTAAAGTTTTCAACAAAACCCTTTTTGTTTCCTTTTTCCATGTTGTTTGCCTTCCTTCCCTCACTTTGGTTTCATTCTCCTTTACACGTGCTAGTGTTTCATGGAGTTTATTATTCATATTTTTTTTCATAACACCTTTATACACTTTCCATTTGTAACGACTTTGGACTCACGTTGCATACTGCCCTTCAATTCTACAAATATACCCCTTTTTAATACGAGGTAAAATATTTTATTTTATTCATAAAATTTAACGTCTCCATGTGGATGACCACTATCATTCATTAATTATTAGATAAGTAATGAGAATTATTTATCATAATGTAACCTTTATCCCTTAGATTACGTATTTCTATAATGGTGCTCCTTTGTTATACGATACTACATGGATAACCAGTACCAAACATTTTACCACTAACATTGCCACATGGACTGTGTTATCATTAAATGTTTGAGATGATGTTATGTTGTCCAACATCGACGTGGTCTATTCTACATCTTCATTTTCCTATTATCCACACTTCTCTGCTTACCATTGCACAAAATATCCACTATATATATCTACATTTTCCTACTCTACGGGATCTGTCGCTGCTTACTCCAATCTAGCTATGTAATTTATCTACACTATTTTTTTAGAAAATAATAGTATTGTTTCTTATCATTGTGAAGGACATCCATAAAAATGGTTAGTGCTCATGGGCATACATGGTCTTATTGGTCCAAGTTGGATATTTAATCGCCAAGTCACCGTGAAACATGATGTTTGTCTACGTTCATCATGGAAAATTCATTGGCCCATCGATGTTGCATATTTGTAGGTTTCTTTGCACAATACATGACAGTGTGTGTTTCATAGTCTCTATCCTTGATTCATGGTGCAAATCCCTTGGAGATAATTTTCTGCTATGTTGCTTCCATGCACATCGATGTCATCCAGATCCATATCGATGGGTAGCTACTGCTTTCATTGATCGGATGATAGAAGGCTTGCTTCTATAATTGCATCCCAAACAAATGCGATGGAACACAAAAACCTTGGTCATCACTGCCCACATAGATAACAAACCCCTAAGGTAGCGAATGCAAATCCATGCAAGCCATCGTTCACGTGTACTTTGTCAGCTTCATGAATTATCTCCACAATCTAGTTTTTTTGGTCACCGGGTTAAGTCTTCATCCACCACTCTTGAGTCATACATGGTCATTGGTGTACCCAATTGCATTGTATTTACCAGTCCTCTGGCATCGATGGTCAACCATCCATTGAAACCTATCCAAAACCCAATAAATCCATCATACATCAGTGTCTTCAAGTCCATGTTGTCCTAGCTTTACCAGGTCGTATGGTGTTGACTAGCATCAATTGATAACCTACAAAATATACATATCACACATTAATTAGAATATAAAAAAAATTCCAAAAATAAAAAATGTACCCCAATGAACGATAAAGGAAACAAAGAGAAGGGACAATGGATGCCCCATAATTAGGGCTATTATCACTTTGTTTATTTTTTGTTTTGTTAACTAATAATTTTATTTTTATTTTGTTTTACTCTTTTATTTTATTATTATTTACTTTGTAAGTGTATATTTCCTTCGTACATCTATTTCACACACACTCTTTCTAATATGTATGTATACATACACATACATAGTTATTATATGCCCTATTCTTTTTCTTTTTTTATGGAACCATAACGAAAGAAAAAGAATAGTTTTGAATAAGAGCTTTTTATACAATTAAAAAAAATTGTATTTGATTGGATCCAGAAGAAATATTACAGGTACCTATGGGAATTGAATCTAATTTATATGAGTTTCTTGGGACTCGAACCCAGAGCTCATCGTATGGAGTGGATTATCTGCTCCTCCTATAAAAGTGAGAAATCTCTCCCCAAACTGTGCTTGTAATTTTCATTGCACATGGCTTTCTCCATGTATTGATTTCATAATCATTTGCGTTCCTAAGTGGAAAAACATTTAATAGGATCATGAATTGATCCTAAAAATTGCTCAATAAGCATTTCATTGTTCAAATAAGTTTTCTATTTTTTTTATTTTGTATCTTTTATCATAAATTAGCCAAGGTATTTATTCGAAGAATATCTAAATACCAAATTCATTCTCTCTGCAAATGAGTCTTTGAAAAGAATGAAGAAATGAATTATCATTATTTTGAGAATGGTTTTGTGAAGAGTTTTGAACCTAATTGTAACACCCCAAGTCATAACCACTTGGTTGTCTAATCACCCGGTGGCGAAACGTGGGTGTAGCGTGGGTTGGTGGGGGGGGGGGTTTGTGTTGCTGGTTTTTGCGTGTGTGTGGTGCGGGTTTGTTGGGTTTTTGGTCGGTTGCGGTTTGCGCGTTTGTCACCCCTTCTTGGCGTTTTTTGTGCTCCTGGCCCGGCTGCTCCTTTAGCCGTGGGAAGTAACTCGCTTGCCCGTGCTTACCTTTGAGTTACTTACGGGGAGCCCTCCCCCTTGACCCGGCCATGTCGCTTCCTCTGCTGCTTGCTTGCGTTAGCTCCCCTCCTGTGCCGCTCGGCTGACATGCCCAGCGTGCCTCCCTGCTCCCTCCCCCTCCGTTCGCACCTTTCTCTCATCTGCCTTTGCTCTTTGCTTGCCTTTCTTCCTCCGCTCTTTTTGTCGCGTATCGCGCTTTTTTCCTTGGCCTCTTTTTCGTTAAATCCTCCCTTTTTTTCGTCGCCTTTTTTTCATGACTGTTCATTCGCGCTTTCTCGTTCTGCCTTCCCCCACCTCGCGATTCCGCCATTTTCCTCACCCTCTTTGCTTCAACCCGTATCGTACATTTTTTCTTTTGTTTTTCCCTTTTTCTGTTCGCTTGCCTTTCCTTTCCTTTCTCTCTCCTCTTTCGGCCGATGGAGCAACATGTCCATTTCGCCCTTTTCATTACGCATCCATATCTGCTTTTTCTTTTTCCGGTGATTTTTTCTTTTTATTTTGTGCCTTTCTTCTTGTGCTTTTTCCTTTTCTTGTTTTTAGCATCCTCTCTTCTTGAAACATGCAAATGTGTCCCCTTTTGGTGTTTTTGATCCCACCCCAAGTCATTACCACTTGGGTGTCAAAAAATTTCTTTATTTTATTCTTATCAATTTCCTTTTTTTCTAGTTTGAGCATGTTGATATTGTCTTCACGAGTACCATTCTATTGCAATCGGAATACTCATGAGATCAGGATTGGCCAGATCCTACATAGTTACTATTTTGAACTTCACTCTCCTCCCGAGATCCTAAGTCCAAGTAGTGGGTTTCTTTTCCTTTGGGGTCATATGACCTAGAGGTGTGACGCTTACTTTCCCATATCTTATAGGATTGCCCAATATTAGGCCTTCTTTACCATGTAAGACTCAACGCATATATGCTCGAGCTAGACGATCAACCACTCACCTTGGAGCATAGTCTAGGGTCTTACCAATGCCTTGGTAACCACCCGATGTCATGTGTTAATTAACCAACATGATTTCCCATACCATCACGCTATCGATATCACCCAGTCAAGCACATTTTGCCACTCAACCACTAGCAAGGATGCCCATACAACCCTTCATTACCTCCCATTCTAACATTTCCCATCAAAAATACAATTACCCCTGTGCATGGTGTTTGTCTACCCACGAACACCATTAACTTTTGAAGTCAAGATTGTCTACCCACAATCTTGAGTGTTATCCTCCCACTTTCGAAGGCATCTTTAGTAGGGTTTGTCTTAAGTTTTATGGGATATGGTTGGTATTCGTTCATGATGTTCCAAAGGGACTACTAAGGTGTATTCTATATTTCTCAAGTTACAATATAATTAACTAACTTGAATATAAAAATAATGCCCTTAAAAAAAAATCCAAAGCATAAAACCAATAATAATGATTCCTTTTTATCTATAAGGCCAAATAATATTTTCCCTTTGTCATTTAAAGCATAAGGCCAAATAACGTTTTCCTTTTTATCTTTAAAGCATAAAGACAAATAACATTTTCCTTTTTATCTTAAAAGCATAAAGACAAATAACATTTTTCTTTTTATATTTAAAGCATAAGGATAAATAACATATTCTCTTTTACATTTTCCCTTTATCTTTATAGCATAAATCCCAATGACATTTTCCTTTTGTCTATAAAGCATAAAGCCAAATAACATCTTCCCTTTATCTTTAAAGCATAAAGCCAAATAAAATTTTTCTTTTTTAATTTTAAACCATAAAGACAAATAACATATTCTCTCTATCTTAAAAGCATAAGATGAATAACATTTTCTATTTAATTTTCCCTTCATATAAAAAGATAATTAACATATTCCCTTTAACATTTTCCCTTATCTTTAAACATGAAGCCCAATGACATCTTCCCTTTATCTTTAAAGTATAAAGCCAAATAACATTTACGCAAAAGGGGGCACTATTATTTAATTTCATAAAATCCAAATCAACATAATATGGTTTTAAATCTAATAAATTCAAATCATCATACTAAAATTTTGATTAAGGAGCCTTTTAATTTAACCTCTCAAATTCCAATATTTTTAGTTCCCCTAAGACTATTATCAAATCATGTCATCCAATATTTACTAAATATTTTTAGAAATAAATATTTAATTCACAATGCATCAGATCTTATGCCAAGGTATTAGTTCATAGTTATCTAGATAACGGTCTGACCCCATATTTCACAAGCATTCAAGATACAACATGACCTAATAATTCTTATGACCTAATAGAATCATGAGTTTATTACTCCAAAATGAGCGTCAAATTTTTGGCTGAAGATATACTCAATTAGCCACATCAAAAAAAATACCTACATAATGCAGAATTTAATGCATATCAATGACATACAATGATACCCAATGTTGATCCCAAATTAAGATGGTTTTATGAATAAGGGAAGCTATGGTTTTCAAGATAATGATGCATCCTTACCTATGTACACATATAAACTTAGTTGTTATTCCCAATCAACTTTGAGAACATAGCCCCAATAGCAAGGTTTATGAATAAACGCTAACTCATAAAGAACAAGTAGGGTGGCCACCACAATAGATTGATTTTCTAATCATTGTTAAGGGATTTGGGTCATAACAACATAAAGGCTTTTGTTCAAAATTTGAAAATATCATTTTATCATTATATTTATCAAAATATTGTTTTAAATTATTGTTCAAACAAAAATGGAAACTTTCTTTTCATGATAGTCACATCTTCCCATGCGGCATTGTTTTTAGAGTATTGGTCCCACTAGACCTTACACTACTCAATATTTCACTTTCTTAATTGCTTGGTTCGAAAACCCAATACCCTAATAGGTTGGAATTCAATGTGTAGGGGTTCTATCATCTGCAAGTGATCAAAATTCCAGACATGAGAAGGATCAAAAATATATCTCTTGAGGAGGGACACATGGAATGTATCATGGATTTTTGACAAGTTGGGTGGTAAAGCCAACTTATAGGTGACTGGGCTGATTTTAGAAAGAATGGTAAATGGTCCTACAAATCTTGGGCTCAGTTTAGAGGATTTTATAGAGCTCTTGGTTGGTTTAACCCTCAATAACACTATGTCTCCCATAGATAATTCCCTTGGAGTTATTTTGAGGTCAGCATAACTCTTTTGTTGATTTGAGGCTTCCTTGAGCCTTCGGAAAAAAAAATTGAGTTGCTCTTCAATTTCTTTAACTATGTTTGGTCCAATTAATACCCGATCCTTCGGATTGCTCCAAGATAATGGTGTCCTGCACCTTTTCTCATACAGTGCCTCAAATGGGGCCATCCCCAAGGAAGTGTGGTAACCATTATTATAAGCAAATTCTACCAAAAAAAGGTAGTCTTCCCATTTATTTTGATGGTCAATGCAATACATCATAAGCATATATTCTAAGACTTGGTTTACTCTTTTCATTTTTTCGTCTATTTTAGGATGGTAGGTGGTGATAATGTTAAGTTTTTTTCTCCATGCCTGATGTAATATCTACCAAAACTCAGATGTGAACCGAGAATATCTATCTGATATAATTGTTTTAGGGAAACCATGTAGTCGTACCACTTCCCTGGAAAATTTATGGGCTATTGTAGGAGCTTCATCCTTAATATTTCTAGGAAAAAAATGTGCCACTTTAGTCAATTTGTCAACCACAACCATAATAGCATCATGCTAGAAACGATTTTTAGGCAACCCAATAATAAAGTCCATAGTCACAACCTACCATTGGTGAATTGGAATGTCATGCATATATAGGCATCTTGTAGGGTGTAAATATTTTATATTCACCTTTTGGCACTCTAAACATCTAGAAATAAATTTTGTGATGTCCTTCTTCATTCCCAGCTAGTAATAATCCTCTCATATTTGCTAGCATCTTTACATAGCCTGGATGAGCAGAGTAAGGAGCACAATGTGCCTCCTGAAGCAACCTGTTTCTTAGGTTTAGGTCATTTGGCACCACCATTCTATTTTTGAAATACAACATATTTTCCTATATTTCAAAATCCTTTGCTTTTTTTGAATCTTGCCTTAACAAATCTTGACATCTTTGCGAGAATTCATCCTGAAGTTTAATATTCCTTATCTGTTTAATTATTTCAAAATGGCATTGTGTTATAGCAGTAATGTACTTTCTTCTACTCAAAGCATCGCCTAACTTATTATCTTTCCTCTTAATATACTCAATGCCAAAATCATACTCTGCCAGTAATTTCATCCACCACCTCTGCCTAGCATTGAGCATTGGTTGGGTAGAAATATACCTTAAACTATGATGATCGATTTTGAGCTCAAAAGGTTTACCCAATAGGTAGTGTCACCACATTTTAAGAGTGTGTACTATTATTTCTAGTTCTAAATCATGGGTGGCATAATTCAGCTCATGTTTCTTAAGTTTTCGAGACTCATAAGCTATAATGCCTTCTTCCTGCATAAGAACTCCTCCTAAACCTTCTATGGAGGCATCAGTACATACCATAAATGATAGTTTGGGATCCGGTATTCTAAGAATTGGCATTTTTGTTAACTTTTCCTTAAGTTTTTTAAAGGCTTCCTCACATCGAGCAGTCCATTTAAAGACTTTACCTTTTTTCTAAATATTGGTTATTGGATAGGCTATTTTAGAGAAGTTTTGCACAAAATATCGATAATACCCAACCAATCCCATAAAACTTTGTACTTCTGATACATTAGTTGGTGTAGGCCATTCAATGATAACCTCTATTTTTCTTGGGTCCACTGATATCCCTTCAACCGAAATCACATGACCCAGATATCATACTTGGGATGTGTAGAACTCACATTTCAACAATTTTCTATACAACTGATTCTCTGATTTTTTGAGAACAATCTTCATGTGTTGATCATGTTCCTCTTTATTCCTAGAGTATATCAATATGTCATCTAGAAATACTAATACAAATTTATCTAATTTTTCCTATAATACATTATTCATTAAGTTCATAAAAGTTGTTGGGGCATTGGTCAAACCGAAAGGCAACACTATAAACTCATAGTAGTCATATCTTGTTCGAAATGTAGTTTTATGGGTGTCTTCCTCTCGAATCTTGAGCTGATGATAGCAGAACCTAAGATCAATTTTTGAGAATATTGTAGCTCCCTTTAGTTGGTCAAACAGGTCATCTATCCTAGGTAAGAAGTACTTGTTCTTCACTGTCATCTTATTTAGCATCCTATAATCAATACATAACCTTAGTGACCCATCCTTTTTCTTAACAAATAAAACGGGTGCTCCCCATGGAGAGACACCAGGTTTAATGAGCCCTATTTCTAATAGTTCCTAAATCTGAGTCTTGAGTTCTTGTATCTCAATGGTAGTCATTCTATATAGTGCTCGGGCTATGGGGGTTGCTCCTAGTAGGATATCTATAGAGAAATAAAATTCCCTTTGGGATGGGAGACCTGGTAGATCCTCAGGAAAGATATCCCAAAAATAATTTAGTACCGGATATGTTTGAAATAGACTTGTTCCAGTCTCCATGTCCTCTTTCTTATTAATTTTAACTACAAAAACTTTACTTCCTTTTTTATGGCTCTTTTAACTTGCATGGTTTTTAGGAGGTGTTTTTCCACTGATTCACACCCATAATAAATTCAAATCCTTTGCATAGCATCATTAGTGAAATCCATCCATATTTATTCAAAGTTTAATAATGCTTTATGAGCTTTGAGCCAATCTGCTCCTAGGATAATATCAAAAGCATGCAATGGGGATACATACAAATGCCAACCTATTTTTCCTTGAGGTAGGATTATCTGATGTTCGAATAAGAATTGATTAATAGTATAGGTCTTCCTAGACCCATATTCAACCTTCCACCCATTTGCCATATACCTAGGTTTTTCCAGTATGTCCCTCATAAGGCTAGATGAAATAAAACTATTTGTTGCTCTAGGAATCAACTAAAATACTTATATTCCGATCATAAATTTTCCCAATTAAAAAAAAATGTGTAGCTTGTCCATTGAGTTTAAGGTTACCTATGGCTACAAATATCTTATGGGTAGGTTTCTTTTATTCCTTTCTTTTATCAGCTCTCATGGGGCACTTATCTGCATAATGAAGTTCCTTACAGATCCAACAACCAGTTCGTGGTGCTCTCTCTTTATTAGTTCCATCATTGACATTCTTAGTACTAATCCTTGGGTTTCTATATTTTTGATCGTATCTATATTTGAAATTTCTCTTTTCATGGCCACCTCGATTGTACTAATCTCCTCTATTTCCCTGATATCCTTGATACCGATTCTTATTTTTACCAAATCTATTTTTGTTCTCATTTTCATCCTTCCAGTTCGTATACCTTTTAACTAAACCCATATTTTTATTTTTTTAGGTTCTTCTCTATCAGATATTTTTTTATAATAGGCCTTCTTGGACTTATAGTTGTCCTCTTCCTGCCTAGCCAAGTCACAGGCATCAGTGAGGGTTGTAGGTTTCAACATCAGGACCAGGTGCCCAATGTTTGGGTGGAGCCCTAAATAGAATTTCTAGATCTTAATCTCTATTATTTGCTCATACTCAAGCATGTATTTAAGCAGTAGCATGAAGCGTTGATAATATTCGGTAACAGTCATATTACCTTAAGTTAATCTTGAAAATTCTGCGATCCTTTCTAAGTAAAATTGTGGAGTCAAGAATATTTCTTTAAAGGCTTTTAAAAATGTTTCCTAGTGTACATCGATGACCTCCACATTATGAGTTTTCTTATAGGTGTCCCACCAATCTGCCATAATTCTTGTTAGTCGAAATACTGCCCAAGAAGTCTTAGATTTGGATGAGAGGGTTCTAATGGCAAAGTAGGCTTCTATATTGTTTAGCCATCTCTCGACCTCTTCCCCATTCCCTTTGCCATCAAACTTGGCTATATCTATTTTTTGCATATCCCTATCTAAATCAGAGCCTACTTGTTGCCTTTCAAGGTCAATAGATGTCTCCTCCTTAGTAGTTATCATTTCCTTTCTTTTGGAAAAGTTTTCTATTAACTTTTTTGTTGGGATATCATCTATTGCTACTAATTTAGTTGGGTATTTTGTTGTTCCATGTACTCCAATATTTGATCTTTTTGTTGAGCTATGTGTTCGACCATTTGGGCTCTTTGTTGCTCCATTTGTTATTTTTATTATTCATGTATTCTCGTATTAATTGCATCATTCAAACCAATTTGTCCTCCCTAGGAGCAGGTTATTTTTTGCTCCTAACTACCTGAGGGGGTTTTGTGGTTCCTCCTGTGTCCCCGATCCTCCCAGAATTCTTGAGAATCCTTTTGGGATTTTTGATCAGCCCTTCCCATTGTACTATGGTAGATATATTTGAGGAGCTAGCCATGGCCTGAGAAAGAAAAAGGAGCCTAGTCAATTTTTTAGGTATTCAGTTCATCAATCATTAAGTTAGATATTTGTTTTATTGTCAAACAGTTTGCAACCTTTGGCTCTAATACCAAATGTAACACCCCAAGTCATAACCACTTGGTTGTCTAATCACCCCAAGTTACTACCACTTGGGTGTCAAAATTTTTCTTTGTTTTATTCTTATCAATTTCTTTTTTTCTAGTTTGAGCATGTTGATATTGTCTTCATGAGTGTCATTATGCTGCAATTGGAATACTCATGAGATCAGGATTGGCCAGATCTCGTATAGTTGCCATTTTGAACTTCATTCTCCTCCTGAGATCCTAAGTCTAGGTAGTGGGTTTCTTTTCCTCTAGGGCCCATATCACCTAGAGGTGTGACGATTACTTTCCCATGTCTTACAAGATTGCTCAATCTTAGGCCTTCTTTACCATATAAGACTTAGTGCATACATGCTCGAGCTATACAATCAACCACTCACCCTAGAACATCATCTAGGATCTTACCAATACCTTGGTAACCACCCGATGTCATGTGTTGATTAACCAACACGATGTCCCATACCATCATGTTGTCGGTATCACCCAATCAAGCACATTCCACCACTCAATCACTAGCAGGGATAACCTATAAGGGATGCCCATACAACCCTTTTTTTTACCTCCTATTCTAACCTTTCCTATCAAAAATACGGTTACCCCTGTGCATTGTGTTTGTCTACCCACAAACACCATTATCGTTTGAAGTCAATATTGTCTACCCACAATCTTAAGTGTTATCCTCCAAATTCTAGAGGTATCTTTAGTAGGGTTTATCTTAAGGTTTATGGGATATGGTTGGTATTCGTTCATGTTATTCCAAAGGGACTACTAAGGTGTATTTTGGATTTCTCAGGTTCCAATATAATTAACTAAGTTGAATATAAAAATAATGCCCTTAAAAAAATCCAAAGCATAAAACCAATAATAATGTTTCCTTTTTATCTATAATGCCAAATAATATTTTCCCTTTGTCATTTAAAGCATAAGGCCAAATAACATTTTCCTTTTTAAGACAAATAACATTTTCCTTTTTATCTTTAAAGCATAAAGACAAATAAAATTTTCCTTTTTATATTTAAAGCATAAGGACAAATAAAATATTCTCTTTAATATTTTCTCTTTATCTTTACAGCATAAATCCCAATGACATTTTCCTTTTGTCTATAAAGCATAAAGCCAAATAACGTCTTCCCTTTATCTTTAAAGCATAAATCCAAATAACATCTTCCCTTTATCTTTAAAGCATAAAGCCAAATAACATTTTCCTTTTTTAATTTTAAAACATAAATACAAATAACATATTCTTTCTATCTTAAAAGCATAAGACGAATAACATTTTCTATTTAATTTTCCCTTTATCTAAAAATATAATTAAGATATTCCCTTTAACATTTTCCCTTATCTTTAAACATGAAGCCCAATGACATCTTCCCTTTATCTTTAAAGTATAAAGCCAAATAACATTTACGCAAAAGGGGGCACTATTATTTAATTTCATAAAATCCAAATCAACATAATATGGTTTTAAATATAATAAATTCAAATCATCATACTAAAATTCTGATTAAGGAGCCTTTTTTTTGTAGGTTTAGGGTTTTTGTTGAAGGATCCAAAACCTTAGTTGGAAGTCGTGGCTGCTGGGGAGGGGGTGGGGGGGCGGGGCTGGCCCCTCCTGCTACGCTCGGAGGCCGGGGGGGGGGGGGGGCCTCTCCCTGTCGGGGCCATTGCCCGCCTATGACGGGTCGCCGGGCATTGGCGGGGGCGGGAGCCAATCATAGTGTCAGGGCCTGGTCTTCGGTGCCTGGGCCTCGGGACCTCCACCTTAGCCTTCTTGGGTGTCCGGCGGGGGTCTTTGCGGCGGGCCGCGGGCCGTCTACTTTGGGGGGGGGGGGGGGGGGGGGGGGGTGGGGGGGGGGGGGGGGGGCGTGGGGCCCCGGGGTGGGCGCGGCCTCTTTGGTGTTGGTTGGGGGGGGGGGGTGGCGTTGGGGTGGGTGGGTGCTTCTTTGTACATGGGGGGTGGGTGGGGGGGTTGTGGTGGGGGGTGGGGGGGGTTTGGGTCCCTCGATGATGATTTGGGGGGGGGGGGGTGGGGGGGGTGGTGGTGGGGGGGCGTGGTGGGGGTGCCCCCGGGCCGATATTTTTTGCTGTGTTGTTTGACGGGGGGGGGTCACCTGTATGGGGGGGGGGGGGGGGGGGGGGGGGGGTGGGCTCCGGCTCGGGCCGCTCATCAGGGGGGTGGGGGGGGGTGGGGGGGGGGGGGGGGGGGGGGGGGTGGGGGGGGGGTGGGGGGGTGGGGGGGGGGGGGGGGGGGGGGGGCGGGTGGGGGGGTTGGGGGGGGGGGGGTTGGGGGGTGGGGCTGTGTTTTTGTGTGTTTGGGATGGGTTTTTGGGTGGGCTGGTTTTGGGGGGGTTTTTGGGGGGGTGTTGGGGGGGGGGGGGGGTGGGGGTTGTTGGGTCTGCTCTGTTTGGGGTCGGCGGCTCTCTGTCCTCCTTCCGGTCTTCCATCCCGAGGGATCCATCGGTCCTTTGGGGTGGGGGTGGGGGGGGGGGCTCGGGGGGCTTGTGGGGGGGCCCGAGCTCTATCCCTCCCTCACATTTGGGGTGGGGGGGGGGGAATCCTCTTCTTATCTTCGTTGCCCGGTCTGGGGGGGGGGGGGGGGGGGGGGGGGGTTTCGGGTGTGATCCCCACGGCCTTGGAGGGCCCGTGGGGGGGGGGGGGGGGGGGGCCAGTGCCGGGGGTGTTTGGGTGTTTTTCCGACCGCCTCTGGTGGGGTTGAGGGGGGGGGGGGGGTGGGGGGGGGGGGGGGGGGGGGGGGCCCGGGGCCTCATCCGGGGGGGGTGGGTGGGGGGGGGGGGGGGGGGGGGGGGGGGGGGGGGATTAAGGAGCCTTTTAATTTAACCTCTCAAATTCCAATATTTTTAGTTCCCCTAAGACTATTATCAAATCATGTCATCCAAGATTTACTGAATATTTTTAGAAATAAAGATTTAATTCACAACGCATCAGAGCTTATACCAAGGTATTAGGTTACAGTTATCTAGATAACGGTCTGACCCCAGATTTCACAAGCACTCAAGATATGCATGACCTAATAATGCTTACAATCTAATAGAATCATTAGTTTATTACTCCAAAATGAGCGCCAACTTTTTGGTTGAAGATATACTCAATTAGCCACATCAAACAAAATACCCACATAATGCAGAATTTAATGCATATCAGTGATATACAATGATACCCAATGTTGACCCCAAATCGAGATGGTTTTATGAACAAGGGAAGTCACGATTTTCAAGATAATATTGCATCCTTACCTATGTACACATATAAACTCAGTTGCCATTCCCAATCAACTTTGAACACAAAGCCCCAATAGCAAGTTTTATGAATCAATGCTAACTCATATAGAACAAGTAGGGTAGCCACCACAACAAATTGATTTTCTAATCATTGCCAAGGGATTTGGGTCATAACAACATAAAGGCTTTGGTCCAAAATTTGAAAATATTTATTGATTGCCAATGGCTCAAGTTTCTTTGGGAAATCAAGTGAAGATCATTACAGAATCAATTAGAGATTTCATTGATTAATAAATACCCATAGGTGCTATCCACAGGAGCAATCATCTTATGTAATTTAAATTAATTCTATAAGAATGTAACAGAAAAATTTGACAAACATTTTAATGCCCTATTTATCATTTGATTTTTTGAGATTTATCTATTCTTACGGTTAAATGAACTTAGGAATCAAAGCAATAATATCCAACATACCCATGGGAGGATTTTAATCATTGTCTTATTCTAATCTATGAGTTACTAAGACCACAAACATAGCAATGACATCAACATACATTATTCCAAGATTCAATCGTTCACCATGGGTGAATCAGGGCAACATAAATTACTTGACAGCCTTAAAAAATTTTAATACTAAATTTCTTGTCCAAATTGCATTCTAAAAATTAAACCAAGAGTTCTAATAGGGTTTATTTTTTTAGTTTTTGACCATACAAGAACAAGGGCAGTTTAATTGTCATGTATATTACACCATACGAACTCAACTGAACAAACAACGAAAGTAATCACTACACACAAAATCATCTACCATCCAAATACAAGAATTACAAACCAATATTCTTTAAAATGTACATAATAGGAAACATTGTATCCACATACACAGTGTAACATTCCTCTTAAGCTTTGGGTGTACATAAATGAGATAATGAAATTATTTTTCTCCAATCACATATAATATAAACAACGCTATATTACACGACTTCAACAGTGGCAGACTTACAATAATTATATATATACATGTATAGCATCATGCAAGTCTTAGATATATAAATGAAAGCTATTTTACCAACACCAGAAATACAGAAGATATCAGGTTACTTTTGAAACAAATTTCATCTGTTCTCTTAATATAATCCAAAGAAACATTGAAACCTAGCCATTCATATATTGAGTAGAAGGGGTACCTCATTCAATTATTCTCACAAAGGAATTCTCATAGAAATATATTAGCATGGTATTGAGAATACATAGCACACATAATGAGCATAATGACCATGGAAGCGTCACTGCTGAGCACCGAATTCTAGTAAGAGAGTTCGTCTTCATCCAACCGAAGCTATGCAAATAGGATTTAAGGGGGAACCTTAAAGACCAAGGGATCAGAGTGGCCAACTACCATGAATGCACACTACCCTAAATGCACTCGCATCCAAATTCCATGCAGACCAAAAAAAATCTCTTTATTTCACATCGAGACCCACATAGAATGCATTTTAAAGAAAAACAAAATATAGAGTTAATACCAGATTTTCCCATTCCCCAATTCCAACTCGCAAAGCTACGCTCACCCGTAGCATAAATAAATTATAGGTAAAATTGGGCTTGCAAGAAATACATTCACATCTAAGTGATAGGCAGGAGGTGTTTCTTATTTAGTCACTCATGAAATGCACCCTTAGCCACATGATATGCAGGGTTACAATTAAGTTTCTTTTCCCCATTTACTTTACGTAGAAGCCATGCAACAAGCATTCATAGTAGGAAGAATTTTATATCATTAGGATCACAGAGAAGTGCACTCATAGTTGAATGATTTTTAGATAGAATTTCTTATTAGGTACCCAAGAAAACGTGCTCAATTACAGATGAAATCACTTATTATTAAATTTAACAAAAATCTTACTGCAAAAGAAATCATAGCCAAATGTAGAGGAAATTTTATAATTAAGTTTCATGCTTCGTTTCAACATAGGAAGAATTAAGTTTCCATATTTTTTTCCACATAGACTCTACATCAACTAGTGTCCATTTGTAATTATCTTAAATCTCTTATGATAAATTTTAAAACTTGTTACAGAAGGATTTTGCCTAACCTAAAAACGACGTCCACTTTATTCTTCCAATAACACTGTCGATTCTTGTACTTTTTCCCCCCATGTCCCCTTAACACAGTATTGCTTATATTTAAATAAGGTATGAAGATAACTCATGGGGTGCCACTTGTAAAATGCATGCATATCAAGGCTTGCCATGTGTATGATTTTTATCCACCATACTTTGGTTATAGGTGGGCCTTATAATTTCCAAGGTCTATTATCGAATATGTATTTTATTTTATTATTAATATTATTACTTTTAATTCATTTTAATTTTAATTAATTGTAATTAATATTTTTGTTATTATTAATATTATTATTATTATTATTATTACCATCATCTTTAATTTTATTTTTATTATTATCGCCTTAATATTTTTTTTAATGTTTAATCATGATATAAATTTTGCAAATCAAAACAGAACCCTAGAATGCAGCTACATGGATGCAACTACATGGACCACTGGCGAAAGGATTACCAGTAGGTATTTAATACCCTAGCATAGGCGAAAACTCCGTCGCTCATCATATCCCCAAAACTTACCTTTCTCTGGATACCCTTGCTTGCAATTTGAAGAAGATACCAACACTTTGTGATGCTCCCACCAACGTGTGCATCTGTTCCTACATCCACAGATTGATTAGCAACACCATATTCTTGTAGATAAATATATTAAAACAAGAGCCTTATTTCGGAGGGTTGTTACATCAATTTTTCTTAAACTACGTGTATCGTACTTTTATGTTTACAAGCTAAAGTTTTAGCACATGTAAGTAGAAGTATATACTTTATAAAATATAAACCATCTTGATTGAAATATCCATTATAGTAATGAAAAATATTTCTACAAATTTGATCGAATTGATCGAGGATATCATCATCTGATAAACTGGTCCAAGCCAATTTACAAATTGGTCGCCCTGAGATGTCATAGAACCTTTCTTTAGCTAATAATTCTATTATGGATCTAATAGGGGCTATTGGATCCAATTCATTCATAATGATATTTGTAATCAATAAATCATCTACCATTTTGGTCCTAACCATGAAATATTTCATTTTAACACTCAGAAAAAAAAAAAAAAAAAAACTATAAAAGAGGAACAATTCTTGGATAATTCAAGAATACATACCCTATACGGTTGGAACCAAAGAAGGAAATAACATTGCCAAAATTTTAGAAGATGATATCTACATTTTTTCACTTGAAGGTGAGTACCCTTCAGAGCTACAAGGGATATTTCTCCATATCTCACATAGTGAATGAAAGGATCCTTTAACAACCAAATATTTTTGCTTGATTTTTTACATAAAAATATGAGACTATGTTTGATCTTTCGATCAAAATGAGTTCGATCGAGAAAATATCCATAGGAAAATGATCATTAATGAGAAGATCATTTAAGAAGAGTAACTAAAATGGATTCGTATTCATAAACATAATAATTCCATAAGAACATATAGAACTTCGTATTTTCTCTCAAGACAACCAAAATTGCTTTCTGTAAATTTTCTGCATTAGACCTATTTTTACATTCATAAAGAATGCATCATAATAGATGCAAAGAAGGAGCATCTAGGATCCAGTGATGAAAAGCTCAAACTAAAATCTCAATATGAATAGATTAAGGTACTCGTATATCTAATATATTATTAGAATGTGGTAATTTCTCCTCCATAAGAGGAACTGGGCAATGGGTGGATTGAAAAACTCTTCCATCCATTCATAACTTCTAGAGAATTTTTTAATTGCATTGAAAAAAAAATTCCAAGACCACTGCCAAGACTTCTAATATCAATTTAGAAGAAGAACTCCTATTGCGATCAATCCATTGATTTCGATCACAATTCCAAAATAAAACAATTGACTCATTTTGTTGATGTATTCGACTAATCGAACGTATTACAGTTAGAAAACTAAAATCATTGGAAATGCAAATTTCTACCAGTTTGAAAGAACCCGGTCTATCTAAATTATAATAATGAGAAATTACATAAATATATTCCTAAAAAAGAGCGGATAATTTTCTAAATTATTACTGTTTTATTAACTAATAGTTTTCTTTTTCTTTTGTTTTATTCTTTTATTTTATTATTATTTAAATAAATTCAAGTATTTTGATTGATTTAATTTTAAAGCACTTAACAAAAACACTACAAATTTAATCAAACCACTTTAACAAAATGAAATGCAAATCTAACGTGCATAAGCCTATCAATCCTAAACTTTGAAACCTAAAAAAATTGACAATCAATTAAATCCAAACTTTTCAACAACCAAAATTTAAGGTGGGTCCCCAATTTGGGGCTTGTTGTGTAATGGCCACAACAAATGGCAATTCTATTGGTAAATGCTCTTGAGAATTTTGAGTGAAGAACCCAATCTGAGATGAGAACATAAAATATCAGTGAAACAATAATTATTTAGCAATGTCCTGAGAAGGTGGGGGTAGACAACTTCAAATAAACAACAAATAATCCATTTGACTCTGCTTAGTGTGTGAGAAGTGATTCATTTTTGCACCTTTGAAAACCTTTTGGATTCTATCATCTAATTTGCATTTAGGCTATGAAGCATGGCTCATAAAAAGAGCACTTTTATAAATAGAGCCCTATAGCCAGTCAGGCATCTAAAGTCCTAGTAGGGTTTATCTAAATCACCCTCGTGTTAACTTGATACTTTGCAAAGCTTTTCCTTATAAACAAGTAGTAGCTAGATAGAGCCCTACTATCGGTCAGGCATCTATAGCCCCGATAGAGTTTATCTAGACTTTGTGACTAATTTGTAACATGTTTTCCATTGTTTGATTTTTTCTTTTTTATATAGCTTTGCAACAATTTATATATCATGAGGGTTATGAAGCATAGAGATGGAGTGTGTTGAATTTTCACCTTAATTTTCAAATAAAAATAACTACATCCTTCAGGACTTCTAGAAGTACCCTTTAATATGTGAATGTGGAGCTTTGGCAAAATGTTTCATTGTTCCACTCCACCATTTTAGTCCCAAAATATGAGCATGATCACAAAATAACTCATCCCCCTTTTCTTAGGTTCACCTAATTTTAGATTAGGTATTCCAACCTACTTAACAAAGGAACACAAATAACGAACAAGAGGCCATTAGTAGCGGCCATGAAACACATCCTCAAAACAAAGGAGACAATCCAAAACACAAAACTAAAAACACAAACCAAATCCTAACCTAATGCCAATTAGTAAGAAATCAAATAAAATCAAAATTAAGGACAAAGCACAAAAATAACAAAGCTAAACAAAAAAATAAAAACCAAAACTATATACAATAATATACACTATGTACAAGGTGATGCAAAAAATTGGACCATCACTTCCCTGGATCCCAAACATGATTAGCACATTTTAAAAGATATATAACATGATATACATGCCAAGCTTTATAGGAATCCAATGATAGTAATATTAGGCCACACAATGCAACACTTTTCATCTTGCCTCTCTCACCCTACCAATTTGATTTAATTCCATTAACAATCCCATAGGTGAGCTTCAAATCATTAAATTTATTAGACAATAACTGATTTTTAATTCTTTCTTGTTTGTTCCTTAAAATGTCAATTTCATAATTCGATTTATGATTTATAATTAGGCCTTCCTTTTCAAATATGATATCTTGCAAACAAGAGCCTATTTCTAAAAACTTTAAAGCCAATTCATTTTCCATGTTTGTAGGCCAATCAAATTTATGCAACAATTTGCAAGTGTCTAGGATATCTACTAAATGAGGATCATTATAAGTTTTTATCCTATATTACATTATCATTTGTTGATGAATTTGATTTAGCAATTCAAAGGCATTTTCTTACATTTCATTCATCAAAGCAATCTTATTAGTGGTGTGAGGATTAGTTAACTCAAAGTCTTTATCAACCACACATGGCATTTCATAATTGATAGCATTTGAATCCAACAACCAATTAGGTAAACCTTAAGCTAGAGTTCGCATGGTGGATCACAAAAGGTGAGATTTTACCTTTGATACATTTCCATTTACCAATACTTGGAGAGGATTTGCAACTTCTTCTTTCTCATGATCTCCATCATCATCATCATGTAGTCCTTCATATTAATACATGACTTGTTCATCCTCATCAAACACCTATTCAAAAATACCAAATTTAGGCACCCAATCATACATATGCTCATCTTTTTCAAAACAAGAAACTAACTTCTCAAGATATGTGTTACATAACACCTTTCCATGATCAATGGCTTGAGCTATTTTAAAATCTACATTTCATTAGGATCATAAATAATATTAAACCCAAACCACTTAGGTTCTAGAATTTCCTCATTTTGATATGGCATAGACATTGTAGAGCCAATAGGTGGATCAATATTTTTAATTTGTTGCCCCTCAAAAGGGACGAAAGCTATCGGTTCTTCTTCTTTATCCATGGTAGTAGGATCATTATCATTTTTCAACCCTTAATGAGATTCCAACTCTTCTTTCAAAACATTCTCATATGGTATAAGACTTATAATGTCCTCATACGAGAGAGCAATTGTATTATCCTGTGTATCAATTGATGCCAAAAGTTATTTAGAAGGTTTGGAGTGAGCATATTCTTCCCATTTATCCCAAGAATCATAGTAATAATCTTCTAAAATCAATTTGTGATGCTCAAACATTCCTTCATATTCTTCAAATTCAACAATGGGTTACCTTTATCCACCTTTGAAGGCTCAATTGTTTCTGCAAGGGGATCAACTCTTGCACTAAGCTTCCAATGATTATCTCAATATTCCTTTGTGAATAATCATTATAAACCCTTTCTTTCCCCAAAAAAATATTATCATTTGGGATGTATTGACATTCTTGATCAACCACTTCAACGATTTCATTTAATTATATGGAAGATCCAGACCAATCACATGTTTCAATACTAGTTAGATCTAGGACTCATATTTTACCTAAAATCATATTATTGTGAAAATCATTGAAATTTATCTTAGGACCATCATTTAAAATATGATCAAGATGAGTATCTTGAAATTGATTTGCACTTAAGAATGATGGTTGTATTTGAATGGTAGGTTGAGGTGCACCTATCGTTGGGAGGGTAAGGGAGGTATTAAATGCTTGAGAATTATATGATCTAAAACTCCCACCATAACTTTGATAACTCAATTGTTGCTCAATTACCATCGCTTGAGTATAGGTTTGGGACAAAGATGTGAATTAAGGCATCCCTAGCAAATAATAGGAAGTGAATGGGTCAAGAGCATTGAGGTATACTTTTATAGTCACTCCCTCTGGAAGGACATAAGGTACCACCAGTTGAGTGTATAGTCCATGGAATATTTCGATGAATGACCTCAAATTTTCACTTGGTCCTCTATGATAGTGATGAACTGATTGTACATGAGGATTAGGTCAACTAGATTTTTATTGAATTGATTGAGAAACATTGCCTCTAGTTGAGCCCAAGAAGTGATAGACCCTATAGGTAGATTAGTAAACCAATTATATACAACTTTGTCCAAGGTGTAAGGGAACATTTTACAAGCAACATCATCATACCAAATCATTAAATGATTCATGTAAATTTTAAATGATTGAATATGCTCTTCTGTGGGCCTTGTCCCATTAGACATAAATCGAGGAAGATATCTCTCAAAACCGAAGGGTAAACTATGTTGAACTCCGAGTATGTTCAATGGGTTGCCTATCATCCATGGTGCAAACATGGCCATTAGTGTACCTTAAATAATACAAATTTAATGTAAATTTTGTAAGTCAAATAAAAATATCTTGCAAATAAGGATGAAATGACTATAAAATCTCAAATTTTTAACATATAAATCATCATGTATATCAACCAAAAGATATGCATCAATTAAACCATGATATTAGAGAACATTTTCCAATTTACAAAAGGTTAGCATTAATGCATCATCAATTAGAAAATGTTTGAATCAATGAAAGTGATCACAAGAAAACAAAACTTTGCTAGTCAAGGCCAATACTTTAAAATAACCCTTTCAAGTAACATGAACAAGTTAGAATTTCAATAGCAATAAAGTAAACCAATTCAATCCCTCCTTCTAGCATCAATTTTGTTGTGTGTGAAGGAGGCCAAAGATAATAGTCAAAAGGGACATGAAACATTCAACAATTCAAAGCTCTTAAGTACCAATGAACAATATAGCATTTAAAATCACAATAAAATGAACCACTTCATGCCCTCCTTCTAGCACCAATTCTATTGAGTGGAAATTTTATCCAATTACAAAATCCCCATCACAGTGAGGATTTTGATTACAAAATCCTCTCTTACAAATAAATATGAAATTTCTCCAAGGTTTCGATATAAAAGCATTGCACATGTGTATTTGTAATCTTGTGAATATATGTCAAATAAGTGCTAGGAATAACTTAGTGATTTGCAAGTAATTGTTAACAAGGGGCCTATGTTGGTTTATTTTATTATGCTATGCTAGTGATTGTTCATGAAACTTAGAAGAAAAGAAAAATGTGATTGGCCCTCATATGACCACGATGTAGAGCCTTAATTCATTATATAGTGAATAATTTTAGATAGATTTATTCTTCTTTTGGTTAAGCATATTTTAGACAAGTTTTATCTTGTGTTATTAAACCCTACTTTGAGCATGAAACAAATATTAAAATCTATCTCTAAATGTGAACCTTAAATGATGATTGGATTCATTTAATGTTGCTATGAGCATGAAAATAAAGATAGCCTTTGATATAATAAATAAATTACCCATCTTTAATGAAATTAGATTTTTCATAAAGAGAAGTCAATTTATTGCTTTAAAAATAATGGCCTTTTAAAATACCATATAAATCACTCCCCTTTAATGAAATTGTAATTTTCATAAAGAAAAGTTGATTTATTGCTTGTGAAATGAACATGAAAAACTTGAAATCTGATTTACCTTCAAAATACAAAATTATGTAAAATCCAAAATTATAAAATGCCTGTAAAAACAACTTTGAATAATTTTTATAATTTTGAAATGGCTTCAAAATGAAATCAAAATTGTTCTAAATGGAGCATTAAAGCTTGTTCTTCACACCCGTGCATTTATTTTTGGAATTTTAATTTTTTTTATTTTTATTTAATCATCAAAGTTTTAAAAAAAATCTACAAAAGGGAAGGGTTAGAAAAATAAAAATAAAATGTGAAAATGGACCAGAATGCTGAAAATGTAAAACATGCAAATTATTCTCAATCTAATGCTACCCTACACAGAAAAACTAGAGATAGCGAGAAATTTCAATAGGGTAACCTAATCTAATCAAACCTGCAAAAGCACAATCTGGGTTAGATCAAGTGCTAGTCTCTAAGTAAAATAAATGGAATCTACACCCCACAGATCTTCACGTAGTGCAACTATTTTACAACATTAAACACTAGATAGAAATCCAATAAAATGTAGAGAAAGATCGACAATAAAACACTACCCTCCAAAATTGTCTCCTCAAGTCTTGCTCACAAGGTGCAAGTTTCTGGATTGGTTTGCATTAAAATAGAATAATAGTTGTCTTGGATACAAAAAATATTCCAGCCTTGGCCCCAAAAAGTTCTAGCCTTTGGCCTGCAAAAAATCTTGTTTTCTTATATTTTTAAAGTTTTCAACAAGACCCTTTTTGTTTCCTTTTCCCATGTTTTTAATCTTCCTTCCCTCACTTTTGGTTTCATTCTCCTTTATGCGTGCTAGTGTTTCATGGAGTTTACTTTTCATCTTATTTTTCCATAACGTCTTCATCCACTTTCCATTTGTAACGGCTTTGGACTCATGTTGCATACTGCCCTTCAATTCTACAAATATACCACTTTTTAATACAACAAGGTAAAACATTTTGTTTTATTTTCCAAATTTAAGTAACGTCTCCATGTGGATGACCATTGTCATTCGTCAATTATTATATAAGTAATTATAATGATTTATCATCATGTAACCTTTATCCCTTAGTTTACGTATTTCTATAACGGTCATCCTTTGTTATATGATACCACAAGGATAACCAATACCAAATATTTTACCACTAACATTGCCACATGGACTGTGTTAACATTAAATGTTTGAGTTGATGTTATGTTATCCAACATCGATGTGGTCTATTTTGCATCTGCATTTTCCTATTATCCACATTCTCTGCTTACCATTGCACAAAATATCCAATGTGTATATCTACATTTTTTCTTGCTTTTCAGGATCTATCGTTGCTTACTCTGGTCCAGCTATGTAATTTCTCCTTTGTGCTATCCTTTTAGAAAATTATATCGTTGTTGCTTATCACTGTGGAGGACTTCCATGAAAATAGTAAGTTCCTGTGGGCATGCATGATCCAATTGGTCCAATTTTGAGAGTTAATCACCAAGTCACCATGAAATACAATGTCTACCTACGTTCATCATGGAAAATTCATTGGTCCACCAGCACTGCCTCTTCATAGGTTTATCTGCACAACACATGACAATGTATATTTCACCATCTCTATCCTTGATTCATGGTGTAAACCCCTTGGAGATAACTATACCCTATGTTGCTTCCATGCACGTCGATGTCATCCAGATCCATATCGATGGGTAGCTACTGCTTTCATTGACTGGATGATAGAAGGCTTGCTTCTATAACAACATCCCAAAATAATGTGATGGAACCCAAAAACCTTGGTCATCACTACCCACATAGACAATGAACCCTTGAGGTAGCAAATATAAATCCATGCAAGCCACCGTCTACGTGTACTTTGTTAGCTTCGTGAATCGTCTCCACAATATGGTTATTTTGGTCATCGAGCTAAGTCTTCATCCACCACTATCAAGTCAGATGTGGTCACTAGTGTGTTCAATTGCAATGTGTTTATCGATTCTCTAGTGTCGATGGTCGTCCACCCATTGAAACCTATCCAAAAACCAATAAAATCTGCCATGCATTAGTATCTTCAAGTCCATGTTGTTCTAGCTTTACCAATTTCTCTGTGCTGACCAATGCCAATTGATAACCTACAAAATATACATATCACACAATAATTAGAATATAAACAAACTCCCAACAACAAAAAATGTACCCCAGTGAATGATAAAGGAAACAAAGAGAAGGGACAATGTATGCCCTCATTATTAGAGCTATTATCACTTTATTTTTATTTTTTTGTTAACTAATAATTTTTCTTTTTATTTTATTTTATTATTATTTAAATAAATTCAAGTGTTTTGATTGATTTAATTTTAAAGCATTTAATATTTAACCAAAACACTACAAATTTAATCAAACCACCTTAACAAAATGAAAGGCGAAGATAACACGCACAAGCCTATCAACCCTAAACTTTGAAACCTAATAAAATTGAAACTCAATTAAAACCAAACTTTCCAACAACCAAAATTTAAGGTGGATTCCCAATTTGGGGCTTGTGTAATGGCCACAACACCCCTTAAGTTTATTCAATTCCAAAATAATATTAAGGAATCTAGACACATGAAGTGGGCAACCTATTTGCATCAATTCCATACAGTGATCAAGTACAAGAAAGGGATGAACAACATAGTAGTAGATTGTTTGAGTTGTCCTCTAATAGCTCAAGCTTTGATAGTTATGACTACTTATATTGATTTCCAATCTTGGTCTGCACTATATGATCTTGATCCTAATTTTATCAAAGTTTACTAACATCTTGTGCACCCTTCCTCTTCCCACTTAAGTTCTTTTTAGTATTTTCACATGAAGGATGGGTTGTTGTCCAAGTTGGATAAATTTTGTGTACCTGAAGAGAATAAGATTTCTTTTCTCAAAGAATCCCATTCTACACTCTATGGTGGACACTTTGGAAATTAGAAAACACTTCACCATTTGTAGTGATTTTTTTACTAGCCTTATATGCAACTTGATGTTCTATAGCTTTTGAGATGGCGTGATGTTTGTTGTTGCTAAAATTCAGCTAAAAAGAAATTAGACCTCAATGTTTCATTTCCCATTCCTTCTCATCCTTGGAAAAGAATTTTCATGGACTTGGTGAGTGGTTTTCCAATGATAGGCAACATGATTGTGTGTTTGTGATTATGGACCAATTCAATAAAATGACTAAGTTCATTCTATGTCAAAAGATCAATTTAGCACCTAACTTAACATAGCTCTTCTTCACTACAATATGACTCTACTTTGGTGTACCTACCAACATTCTATCTGATAAGGATCCACACTTTGTGGGTCATTTTTGGTGCTCCTTGTGGAATATTCTAGGAGTCTCTCTTAACTTCTCCATGACCTTTCATCCATAGTCAGATGGGCAGACTAAAGTGGTTAGTCGCACTCTTGTGTAGAGTTTGAGGATCTATCACCATACTTTAGCCAAGTGGTATTTGAGCCTTAGACATATAGAGCATACCTACAATAGAGTAGTCCACAATTCCATAGGGTACTCTTCTTTTGAGGTTTGTCTTGGATTTTAGCCTTTGGCTCCATATGAGTTCTAGTCTTACCCTCTCTAGCCACTACACACATGCAAAAGGAGCAAGATAAGGCAACCCCTTTCATACAACACTTTCAAGGCCTTAAATCAAAGGTGGTATAGATTTTGTAGAAGACTCGCTAGTAGTAAAAATAAGCAATGAATTGACATCATATTCCTCGTCCTTTTCAAGTTGGAGATATGGTTTGGCTCTACTTGGATAAATGGTGTTTTTCAAAGAAGGCACATAGTAAGATCAAACCACTTTGCTATGGGCCTTACACCATAATCCAATAGGTCTCTAAGGATACATTTTTCCTAGATATTTTGGCTCATCTTGGCATTCATGACATTGTCAATGTGGATCTTTTGAAGCCATATCATGATTCTACTTTGGAGAACGATCCTATCATCAACCATCCTGTAGATATGATACCTGACTTCCAACTTTTACTTGATTTAAATAGAGTTTTTGACATAAAGACTCATCAAGATCAATAGGGTTCTTCCACTTCATACCTTATCACATATTGCGGTTAGCTTCCACACCAGGCTCATTGGATATCACACCACCATATGTCCCATGACTTTCCTTCTCTTGAAAGCATTGGGATCCAATGCTTCTATGGTGGGAAGGAATTATGAAGAACACAATGTAGTAGTCTTAGAATTATATGATATTTTTAATGTATCATGTGAATTACTCCATGGATCATGTTGGATTATGGCATGTATTACATGAATCCCTTCATGGCTCATGTTGGCTTCTATTAATTAGTTTGTTAGGCTAGTCTGTTGAGACTATTTTTGTCTCTTTAATTAGCTATTAGATTATACTTAGAAACATTCCAAATTAGTCTTGTTTGCATTATGGTGGTTACACCTCATATTCTTATTTGTATTATGGGAGGTTGCACCTGTTTACACTTTTTTGCACCTACGTGCTTCAGGTTGTAACCATTTGATTATTCATGGTCCTTATTTAAGCACCCTATCTAATGCATTTCTCATCTTCATTCCCACATCATCTAAGATAGTTCATCTTCTACATCTTTCTTTAAAAAAAAATAGTTTTAGTTTTTAAGTTTATTCTTTTAATTCTAGTCAATTAAAAGGGGTAAGGCAATTGCAAAACTTAGAAGGAACCTAGTTTAGTGTTCTTGTAGTCCCTCATCACTACCTTGAGATTTTACAAATTTTAAAGGAGCATGCAATAGAGAAATTAGATAGTAGATTCCTAACAAAACCTCTCATTATTTGACCAAGTATGGAATAGGTACCAATTTGCTTTTAAAAGAGATAAATTTTCTCCATGTATCGATTCACTTGTAAAAGAGGATTGATTAGCTCCAAGGAGTAATTTTCTTAGAAAAAGGTGTCCATATGCCTGCTAACATGAGCAATTCATTTGTAAAAAGTGAGTGCGTCACTCACTAGAATTGGTCAAAATATCAAAGGGTAAAAAATGAAGGCACAAATCCCAAGGCACATATTATAGAAAGCAACATTTTGGCATATAGTGACATATTAAGTCATTTTTGAATCCTTCTAACCCTGTTAGAGGATGTAAAATTAGGTGGTGCATCATTTTTCTAAAGATTCATCCAAATGTTTACTTCTAATATGAGTAACTATTTCTCACCCTAGGTAACTTATGGGTAAACTTTTACTATAAAAAGGAGTCTAGGCCCTCATTGTAATCATATTTTGGCCATGAGAATTTAGAGCTATACTCTATAAAACTAACATTGTGCTTTAACCTCATGAGATTGTAAGAAAATTATACATCCTTAGGCATTCCTTTAGTGACACTACCTTCTTGGTTTGCCAAATACATGATGATTATGAAATAACCATTTTAGCCCATTTTGTCATTCACTTATCAATTTCATAATCCAATTAATGGGTGGACATTGATGTTATTTGATTTCACATATGTTGATTGATCACTTTTCTTTCCATATTTTAAACCTATATTATCTTTAGTCACTCGTACCCTTAAACTTTAATGCATTTTTATTTTTGTATTTTAGTTTTCTACACTTTACTTTTTGTATTTTACTTTCAATGTAATTTAGTGTAGGTTGTAGTATGTTAGGGTCATCAATCCTTATCATTCCTCCCAATAATAGAATAATTAGATGTCAATGCTTGCAAAAGAGAAGGAAAATCCTAAGATATTTAATGGTGAGATATTCAATGGGCCTAGTGCAAAAGCTGATCTTTTTTGACAATAAGGTAGGAAGTGGTGGAACCCTAGTAGGTCTAGAAAGCCTTTGTGTTGAAAACTTGATCAGAATCTAGTGGATGCTAAAAATCATGAACATTGGTAGGATGGCTAATAGGAGGTTTGAACTCTAATTTAGACTCATGGTAGTGCTTGAGGAGATAAACACTAACAATGCCATGGATACCTAACTATGTGGGAAGATCAAGTTGAAAAGCATTCATTGACACCTATTGAAGAATGGTGTAAGGCCCATAGCAAAGTGGCTTAATTTTACTATGTGCCTTTTAGAAAAAATATTTCTCCAAGTACAACAAAACTTTATCTCCAATATAAAAATGATGAGGAACATGATGATGGTCCATGAGTTCTTTTTGATATTATTGAATCTTCTGAGGAAATTGAACTACTTTAGATTGAATACTTTACAAATTCTAGATGAAAGAGTGGTTCTTATCTTACTTTTTCTTAATGTTCATGGTTATTGGAGATGGCAAGGATAATGACAACTCATAAGGAGCCAAAGGCTAAAAATAAAGATAAACCTTGAAAGGTGAGTGACCTATAGAATAATGGACTACCTAGTTGTATACATGCTCAATGTGGATTAGGTTCAAGTCCCACTTGGCAAGAGAAGTATGATGGTATATCCTAAAACTCTGCATGAGAGTGTGGTTCATAACTTTAGTCTAAACATTTGACTAAGGATGAAATAAAATAGAAAATTTAAGAGAAACTCCCAAAATACTCTATAAGAAATTCAAAAAATAACCCACAAAACGTAAATCATGAATGAAAACAATATTGGTGGATATACCAAAGGATTTCCAAATAGAGTCAAATAAGGTTTAGGTTAATTCATGTGTAGAACTCATCTTGTAGCATGGAATGAACTTATTCATCTTGTTGAATCTATCAAAAACCACAAAAACACAATCATGCTAGCAAACTATCAATGGAAAACTACTAACCAGGTCCATGGAAATCTCTCCCAAGGATGAGAAGTAATGAGCAAAGGAACACTTAAGTCCAATTTTTTGTTTGCTAGTTTGGAGTGGCAATAGACTGCATGTTATTGTAAGAAATGTAGAACATTATGCTACATTTTAGGCCAATGGAAGAAACATTACAAATGATGAAGTGTTTTCTTCTTGCCAAAGTGGCCACCATAGAGAGTAGAGTGTGCCTCCTTAAGAAGAGATGTTTGATGTTCACAAGGAACACAAAGTTTATCCAACTTGTAGAAAAAATCCACATTGATGTCAAAATATTAAAAAGGAGCCAAATTAGAAGACGTACGATTCTAAGGATGTTCATAAATATGTCCAAAATTAGGATCATGAGCATATTGAGAAGGCCAAGTTTAAAATACCAAATGAGAAGTGGTTACAATAATCAAAGAATGTGTTGTAGGAGGATGACTCAAAAAATCTACAATAGTGTTGGTGTTCCCCTTTTTATATTTGATGACCAAGTGAAACTATTGTAAATATGAGGCCCACTTCATATGCTTGGCTTCTTCAATTTTATTGAAGAAAATAGAGAAGTAAATAATCAATATGGACAATTGTTTGCTTACCTAGAAGATAGTGACTTTAGTACTTGATGGCTTGAACCAATGCATACAACTCTTTGTCATGTGTAGTAGTTCTATTTAGTAGTAGAGAAGGTTTCAAAATGATAGGCCACTAGATAACCATTCTACTTCAAAATTGCTCCAAGGACAAATCATGAAGCATTTGTTTCAATCTCAAAAGGTTGTGAAAAATCTGGTAGTACAAGAACAAGTGCAAAACATAGTTTCTACTTCAATGTGTGAAAGGCATGAGAATGGTCTATTGTCCACCAAAACATAATAATTGGTCTTTGTCAAGTGATGTAAAGGTGCGATAATGTTTGAGTATCAAGGGATGAATTTATAGTAGAAGTATGTGAGACCAAGAAAACTCTCTAAATCTATGAGAGTTGTAGGAGTTGACCATTTGAGAACTTCCACTTTTGTTGAATCCATATGAATGCCATATGCATCAATGAAAAAACCAATATAGAAGATGGATGTCCAACTAAATGAACACTTAGAAAGGTTGGAATACAATTTTTTTTACTACAATGTGCGAGAAACGTGTTCTAAATGTTGATGTACCTCCAAAGTGTGAGATAAGATGAGAATATCATCTAAATAGATGATTACAATTTTTCAAAACAATCTTTGAAGACTTCATTAATAAATCACATGAAAGTTACAGAAGTATTGATGAGACCAAAAGGCATCACAAGCCACTCAAAAAGACCCATTTTGGTCTTTAAATTTGTCTTGCATGCATCCTCAGCCTGAACTCTGACCTGATGATATCCACTTTTTAGATCAATCTTGGATAACTTGGTACCTTGAAGTTGATCCAAGAGATCATTAATGTGAGGAGTGGATATTGGTTTTTGATGGTGATCTTGTTCAATGCCCAAAAATCAATGCAAAGACACCAAGTTCCATCCTTCTTAAGCACAAGCAAAATTGGTGAAGCCCAATAGGATGAACTTTGTTTGATGAAAACTTTGGACAACAAGTCATGAATTTATCTTTTAAATTCATCACTTTTAATAGTTGGTTACCAATACAATAGGGCATTAAGAAGAGGTGTAGTAGGAAGAATGTCAATACTATGATTAATTGCTCACATTGGGGGAAGTGTCTTTAGTTCCTAAAACACATGTGAATAGGACTGTAATAATTTATCAATATTAGAATGAATAGTGAATTTTTCTTGGGAACCATCATGTTGTGGTCTAATGAAAATTAATGCAAGTTATTTTGCCTAATTGATAGCTTTACATGCTTGTTTACAACTGAGTACTATATTTGTGGTGTACTTAGTACATTTTATTAAAAAAAAAAATTTCATGTTGTAAAGTATATGTGTTATTAAAGGTATCATAATGAGCTTTCATATCATAATGATAGGGTTTACCTAGCAAAAAACCAAAACAACTCATAGTGATCACATCACAAGTGACCTTTTCAAAAAAATTAGGATCAAATGCAAAAGATATAGTACATGTGTGCATGATCTATGAAGATGACCGACTATCCTTCCATCCAAGTGAATACGAATAAGGATGTGGGTCCATCGATAAATGTAGTTTATCAACAATAGACATAATGACCAAATATTTATATGAGCCATTATCAATGATACAACCTATAGAAAAATCATGCATTAGGTGAGCACGAGTTACAAAAAAATGTTACATTCCCCTATATAATAATGATTATTCATTAA